>VSWD01000011.1:38920545-39658197 GCA_033119305.1 Pinctada imbricata
AAAGGAAGTGTAAAATGTATGAAAATGAAATTCCTGCTACGATGGTATCCATGGCAAGGTTAGATAATTATAGTTACAGTGTTTACAAAAATAAATATTTAAGAAGTTTCCATCTTGAATCTAGTAAATCATTTCTATTTGAATAGATAATCTTTTCAATCATGTAGTAGTAACTCAGAAATCAATTTAAGGAATCCATCGACAATACGATACCTTTCCTTGAGTACGAATAGATGAAATACTTAGTGAGAAGAATGAGAAGATTTATACTGACGGAATATTTACTGTTTGAGTTAAGACCTAAAATGATTATCGAATCCGTTAAATGTATATTACATTCAGTAATTATCCTCAGCAAGGTATCCAAACTATTCCAGATCTCCTTGACTTTACTACAATATATAAAAAGATGTAGAAGATTTTCTTCTGAAGAATGACAAATGCTACACATCGGAGAATTTGCGATATTTATGATAAAAGAAATTTATTAGTTGCCAAAATTCTGGAATTGAGCCTAATCTGAAACAAACGTAGTCTAGTATCTAAAGTTGCTTTGAAGGTAGAACATTTAAATTTTTTCCAGATTAAATCCTCATGGAAATGTAATTCACCTTCCCATTTTACACAGTTCTTTATTTTTCCACAACCATTAGCTATGAAGAATGTGCATCCCTTTTTATTAGAAAAAAATATACTCAAATATTTTGGAACAAAAGGTTGAGATATTTCATGATGCATGGTTATGATATCTCTAAGGGAGGGCCATTTGGATAAAATTGCCGATTACAATTCTCAAAATTTAGTAAATGGTATTTTGATGTTGTGATATTTGGCTTTAAACCAGAATATTTTGAGAACTGAAAAAGAAGGTCAAGTGTATTTTTAAGACTTTTGTTGGATCCATCCAAAAAAAAAGTAGTATCGTCAGCAAATTGAAGAAGACAGAATTTTTTAAAACCTATCTTAAATCCCTTCATGTTTTTATTTTGTCGTATAAGGATACCCATAATTTCAGCGCATAAAATGTAGATGTAAGGGGATACCGGGTCCCCTTGACGACAGCCCCGCCCTTAATGAGAAACCAATTTGCAAAACACAAAGAAAAACATCATTATATAAAGATTTTACCAATCTAATTAAATCTGATCCAAAGTTAAAGAATTCCAAGGCTTTATACATAAAGCTTCACGACAAGGAAACGAACGCCTTCTCAAAATCAATTTGAAGAATCATACCAGGTATTTGATTCTCTTTTACTGAGAATATGTCAAATATCAATCTAATGTTATGACCGATGTATCTACCCTTTAAAAATCTGTTTTTGTTTTCATGTATCAGAAAGTCAAGAACAGTCTTTAATCGATTGGCTATACATGAAGAAATAATTTTATATCAATTATTTAAAAGAGAAATAGGTTGCTATTCAAAAAAAAAACTCCTTAGGTGTGTCTCCCTTTGGCAGAATAGAGATGATGCCTTGTTTCTGAGTATGAGAAAGGGAACCAGCGTCAAATCCAAGATAAGTAGATCGTATCAAAAGAGTACCTATGTCTTTCCAAAAAAAAAAAAATTAATAGATGACAAATATGGATAATGACCATATTCCTGTATACAAAACAAAATCGATAATTCAGAAAATCAGAAACCGAAGGCATACAAAATCAGGATAAAACAGGAACCAAAGCAAACAAACAAAAACCTCCACCATATGAAAAGAAGCGAACTCCCGATATGGAAAGTGAGACAAGGTGCCCAGGAGGAGTAAGAACCTCCTGCTTGCATGCATCACCCGCCGCTTCAATTCGGTAGAACTCGGCCGCAATGCCGTCTGGACCCAATGATTTATCGTCCTTCATATGTTTAAGTGCTTATAGCGCTTCCTGACAAGTAATTTGTCCCATTAATTTATTTGCAGAATCATCATTAAGTACATTAACCACATCTTCAACAATAATATTTTCAAAAGTAACATCTTCTAGGTGTTCATCCTTACTAGTGTATAGATTTACATAAAAATTATTTCTTTTAGTACATCTCCCTGTTCTGTAATTTTATTACCTTGAGAGTCAATTAACTTAAAAACAGTCTTGTTGATCATGTTGATATATATTTTTTCTAAACTCAAAAAATACTTAGAGGGTTTTTCGCCCTCTTCTATCCATCTAGCCCGAGCCCTTATAAATTTTCTTTTTCACATCATGTTTCCTTAATTGTTCAAGTTCTTGTTCAGTACTCAAGAATTCGTTTTGTAAGGTAGGAACAGTGTTCAAAAGAGAATTGTTATCTAAATCTGATTTTTTTTTTTCAAAAGCAGTCATTTTTTCGGAGTTATCTTTCTTTTTTGCAGATGAATATGAAATAGTGCGCCCCCTAATTTTATATGAATTATTTAAAAGAGAGATAGGTCGCCAATTTTTAAAAACGTACTCCAGGATAACCACACCATCTGTTACTAACGTGGCTGATGGCCGTCCTGAGTCAGCACCGATTTCCCATGGGTTTCGTTAGTTTATGTGTTGTCTTTCATGTTCGATGTTTGACGTCTCGTTTGCTGTTCCTTGTCTCTTGCTGGGTGTGTCCTCTCTGTGTTTTCACTTTGGTTTTTTGGTGTGTTGCTGTTGGTGCTGCAACCGAGTCTTGCTGGAGATCCCCTCCTTTCTAATATACATCAATAGCATTTCAAAGAACAATTGATCGTCAAAAGTGAACTGAATATTGCTATTTGGAATATCGTCAAGAGTCGATCGATCATATATAAGTAATGCATAATGATTCTTTAAATCACTAATGACTTTATTTTACTTGTTTGACATATTCAGAATCGCTAAGTAGTCAGGAGTTGTTAAATTCCCAAAACCATTAGCACTTGAAAAATCTATTTAAAGAAAAATTGAATTCAACGATAGAGTGATCAGATTTATAGCCTGGGCAAATGTCCGAATTTTCAAAAAGAACCGAATCAAATATCGACAAATTGAAAGGATGATCTAGAAAGATGTCTCAGGAAGTGTTGTTATTATTTGTTCCACTCAAAAGACACGTTTTTGACGCGTTTTTGACAGCTTTAATTTCGGACTTATCAAAAATGCTTATTTCATTTTTGTTTCTTAGAATAACTCTATTAATGTTTGGTGTTGTGTGCTTATTTACTGCAAATTTGTCATGTTTAAGTCATTCAATGGTCTTTTTTTTCATTATTGATTTTTGCTCAAATCGTTTTTTTTTTTCTGAATTCTGATGATTTTTCTTATTACAAAGGAGAGATAGGGACTTTTTTCATAATTTATTCAAGAGTAGTCTTTCTTTTATTGGTACATAGATTTTGCAGCACTAAACAATGTATTCATGGAATGTTATATACCTTGAATAAGATTGCAATTTGAGAAAAGGGATCATTATTTTCAAATTTATCATGTGAAGACATTATTACTTATTTGGTCAGTTACAGACCGTCTACGGAGATATGTCGGGTTGGTAAAATCTATGGAAGGCTCGGCTTCGCCTCGCCTTCCATAGATTTTACCAACCCGACATATCTCCGTAGACGGTCTGTACATGTAACTGACCAAATAAGTGTTTTATTTTGCCGAGGACCCCTTCATCACAAATTTCCCTTACCTTTGTGAATTAAAAAGTGTGTCACAACCTACATAAACGAGTCATCAGCTAAAAATAGATTACGTGTAGTCTGAGCTATATCAACAATATTTTTTACCCATTTCCATAAGCATCGGTGGTTCAGTGGTAGAATGCTCGCCTGCCACGCGGGCGGCCCGGGTTCGATTCCCGGTCGATACAGTTTTCATATTAACGTTCGCCATCTTGGATTTCCCACTTCGAATTTTTGTCTACTGACGGTCTATAAGAAAGTCTATAGAGTTATAGACCGCTTCCACGTGACGGGCTCTATCCAATCAGTTTTCGACATTCTAGTCCAAGGCGAAATAAAAAAAGATAACATTAAAATGACAAGATTTATAGCAACCCCAGAACAATTCTCAAAAATACAAGCATTGAACTTAACTATGACTTTTGAATTGATCTTAAAAAATGCGAAGACATCCTGAAGTATTATAAACAACATGATCAATGAAACAAAAAAAAAACATGTTGGGTCTTTTTAGTTTGTTTTGGTGGGGGGATAATTATTATTCGGTTTCTCCCTTTCACTTTTAATGAGTTAAAGAAGATCCTAACGACAATCTCAACAGTACTCACAATAGAGCATAAAATTGAACATCGACGGACCCCTAACAAGCTAGAGGTGGGATCAGGTGCCCGGGAGGAGTAAGCTTCACCTGTTTGGCTAGCCGCACCCGCCGTCGATGTTCTCGCACGAAACTGAAAACAATATTCACAAAATATGCACTGGTTGAGTTTATGTCTATATAGAAAGTGCTATGGCGACCATGTCAGGGAATGACATTCAAAACACTTACTGTCAAACTTAGTAACTCAGTGCTTTTATCTTTCAAAAGGAAGGGAGGAGATCTCCAACAAGACCCCGTTAAAATACATCTTGTGCTTTTAAATAGATTATTAGCTCTACCCCTACTGGTCAAAGACCAGTCGAACTTTTGCAATAATCCTGTGTGCGGCGTCCATCTGTACGTCTGTCTGTATGTCTGTCTGTCTGTCCGTACGTTAAACTTTTCTTGTGAACGCGATCAATCCTCTGAATCTGTGAATAGTACAAAATAAATTCTCTTTGCATTATAATTGGCCTGTTGTCTAGTTGTGCACCTGATATTTTGTTCGAGCCCCAGGGTCTTGGAATGTGGGTGATTTTCTCTCACATAACTCTATGTAATCTTGAGAACACCAATTATCAGAAAGTATAATTGATAGAAAGATAATTGTTTTTGCATTATTCTCAGTTTGTGGTTTAGATGTAAAGTGTGTCACCTGATATTTGTATGAAATCCTACCCAACAGGGTCTTGTAAAATGGTGGGGTAATTTTCTCTTATATAACTCTATGTAATCTTGTGAGCACCAATGCTTACATCACTGGTCGAGAAAAAACATCAGAATGCTTAAGATAATCTGAGCTATCAGTTAGCTAAAGTTAGTACATGAGAATCTGGTGAGCGTTGTGGCCTCTTGTGCCTCTTGTTTAAATTAGAGCTTTTTTATATGGTGGACAGCTTTTAATTGCTTATAGGGTTCAAGACCGGGATTGGGTTAGCAAAATATATAGTACATGGAGACATTTCGCCCTCATTTTTGCTTTGGTAGAGAGGTATGCGCCCCCTTTAACTTGCGGCTTGGATCTGATGTTGTGTTCATTTATAGGGTTCAAAAATACACGATAGAACGTAAGTATATATGATTTAAGAAAGTCGAAAAAATCCACATTTGAGATTTTCTATATTCATAGGAAGGATTATTGTAAAGAGAGAAACAATCCTTTTCATTCGATTGAATTTAAATGCGTTTACTTATTTTGTAAAAACACGCGCCTTCTTCAATTAAAAAGTAAATCTTATTATATATAAATTCAGAAAATCCAGGACACTTTTCTTCCGTTTCACAAAAAGCCAGGACATACTGGACTTCTTTAAATCCTATTTATTTCAACTTTGTTGAATTTTCAATCCCTTAAATTTGATAATAACACGACAATGACATAAACATTCTAATAAAAGAAGTCATAAACCTTTACGAGGTTAAAAACACTTTTGAGGAAATAAAAAATCCAGGAAAAAAACAAAAACACCAGGACAATAAACACAAAAAAATTATTGTTCAGGACACAGTACATGGTGTGAGTGTACTTGTGAAACGTCTTTAATTTCAATAGCATCAAGACCTGAAAAAATTGCAGCATTGACCTGTCATGCATCTTTCGGGTATTTAACACTAGTCAGTGATCCTCTATCTAAACAATGTAATATGTACCGAAAGACGCAGCAGGATGGGTGGGATGTGATGCTACAGGACCTACATCTTAGAAATTTAAAGAAATTTTGATAACAGAAATTTTCGAATGAGTTAAAGAAACCGAAACCGAATTTTGGCGAACTTGGCTACATGGCCATCGGGGACTCCTGGTCCACCAGTAGTGGCACCCCGGAAGTGGTACAAAATTAATGTTAAACGTCTCCAAATATTAAGAATCGATAAATTTGCAGCATTGATCAGACATGCATGTTTCGGGTACTTGGCTGTGTTCTGAAGCAGATTGTTCCTTTTTTCTCTGCGATTGCAACCCTTCTGGACGAAGAATGTTTTTTTTTATTCATTATGGAAACCAACAAAGTTTAAATTTTTGATGAGGTATGTTTGTGTATAGAGCAAAAAGACTGGTTTTACACTTGTAATGTGTTTAAATCATATCTGAATTTCATGAATTCAAAGTCGATCTATGAAGTTTAAATAATCTTTTGTTAAGAACTTTATTACATTGAATCATAATTATATTTCAGGAATACCCGTAAGGCATGTGTACATTGACGGTCAGCTGAGAAATGGGAAATGGTATTTCAGCAATGGCAAGCATGTCAAACATTTTTTCTGGGTGAACGGCCTTCCACAAACCAATCCAAGAGCCAGTTGTATTAAAACATCGCATTCAATAAATTACAAATGGGCTGCCATGCCATGTTTACAATTTGGAGAAACGGCAAGGATTTGTGAAAAGAAATTAATGTGAAGTTTCATGCGATTACTGTTGTGAAAGATACAATTTATTCTATAGGTCATTGTGAACTATCTTGAAATAACTTTAACTTGAAATTTTCCATAATTTGACATAACAGACAAATTCATAGACATATCTGTGATGATTTTTCGAAAACTTTGTTTTCAAAGCAAGCTATAAATTGACCAACATAAAGACTCCAACCAGTGCATGTACCTCACAAATATGCTAGTCTCATCACAGGAATCTAACAATTTATGTTTGTACATATATCTAATGATCATTACAAGATTATAGAAATGAACTTGAACTTTTCCATTATAATTGTTTGACGTTATGTGTTTATAGGTATACCTATATGATGAGTTTCCCAGAATTTATATTTGAAGAAAGCTACAAATTGACCAATATTCTCCTTTTTACACAACTATATATCGATGAAAAGCAGTTACAGTCGAGTACGAGTATTCCTATTGTGTACAAACACGTAAGGCTCTTCAAAAGGATCTGCATTTTTTCTGTTTTTTATACTCCTAGTAAAATTACATGTACAGAATTTCTTGGCAGTATTTTATTCTAAATAAAGTATAAATAAATGTAATAAGTGATTTTTATTCATGATTTTAAATGAACACATATATGAACATTAAATACTTCTTTTCCAATTTATTCCATGTATTGAATACGTCGTATAGATTATCAAATACATGTATATAGAGAGTAAAAAGATTCCGGATGGCAGATATTGTATATAGAAGAAAAAAAAAACTAGAAGACTACTGTTGCAAGCAACAGACATATTCCTTCTTTATTAGATTTTCTAAGGAACTGGAATGTTTAAATCCAAATAAAGAAGATTGAAAAAAGAAATGGCTTAGTTACATTTTTCGGTACTTTTCTGGACATAATTTTCACACTCTTTGGCCATATCACATTCTTAAGATTGAGGATCACTGACGAGGATTAAAAACCCGAAACGTGCACGTCTGGTCCATACTGCAAATTTATCTGTTCTTAAATGATGCTATTGAATTTGAAGACGTTTAACATTAGTTAGCTTCCCATTTAGAAAATAAAATATCAGAACCTTTTGCTGAAAATTAGAACAATCATAACGTCACTGAGGAAGTTCTACGGTCGATATGGGGAACTCGTCATACACTATGATGTCCCACTCTCCAGAATGCTGGATGATATTCTGTCATAGACCAATTTAACCATCCAACCAAATGGTGGATGATATTCTGTCATAGACCAATTTAACCATACAACCAAAGATTGTAATCTATGTCTTCCGAAATGGAAGTTACCGGATGTGACAGTTCTGCCGAATTGAAGCGGCGGGTGTTGCATGCAAGTAGGAGATGTTTACTCTTCCTGGGCACCTGGTCTAACTCCCATATCGGGAGTCCGCTTCTTTTCATGTGGTGGAGGGTTTTGTTTGTTTGCTTTGGTTCCTGATTTATCCTTATTTTGTATGCCTTCGGTTTCTGATTTTGTGCATTATACAGGGACATGGTCATTATCCATAATTGTTATCAAAGATAAAGTGAGAAACAATAGGCATAAAAAGCGTATCTCTAACTAGGGACTCTTATTAATCAACAAAATAGAAAGAAAGATAATAGATAGTTTAAATTTTTCATTTTTACAAAACATTTTTGCGTCTCTTCCTGCGCTTGTCCGCTCTGTGTTTTTGCATTAGGTGTTTTGGGGTTTCCTGTGGGTGCTGCAGCCTGGTGTTGTTGGAAATCCCCTCCTTTTCCTTAAACTCCATCATCTATCAATTTTAAATCCTTTAAAATTACTATCTCAAAACGGAAATTACACAATGATTTTGCAATGAGAAAATTTCTATAAATTGAATCATGCTTCTATGGAAAAAAGGAAACAAGGAACAAGAATAAAAATGTTATCTTTCTTATGCCATGTTAAGTTCAAATAAGCAGGAAGAATTGGGTGAAGAATAAATAGTATAGAAAAAACTGAGTATTCTTAAGTAAATGTTTTTATGACCTTGAGAATGAATATTTGACCTTAAACCAAGGTCACAGATAAAGAATAAGTATTGGAGATACTTTTATAAACATTGATCTGAAGCTGATCAAAGCTCAATATTTATCAACAAAAGATCTTAGAAAGGAGGGGATCTCCAACAGCACCTAGTTACAGCACCAACAGCAAAACCCTAAAAAATTAAAGCAGACACACACAGAAAGAGACGCAAATGGTACAAGGAATACCAAATCACAGAGAAACATCAAACACAAATGACTACACATAAACCAACGAGACCAATAATGGGCAATCGGTGCCGACTTAGGAATGCCACCTGCCACGTCAGAATCAGACGGTGAGGTTATCCTGGATTACGTGCGCACAACCGTCCTTACTATTCCGATTACCAAGAGGTCTCGAAGAACGTACAATTGTAATGTAAACAGTATCCTCTCTGTTAGACGACCACACACAAACAAGACCGCAAAACGCATGGGCCCAAACAACACAGATGAATAGGTATGTAAATGGATATAAAAAGAGGGCTTACGTAATACAGTCCTTGCTCTGCCGGCTGCAGCGAGCTCAGGTATGTTTTCACCCGAGGAGTCCGACTGACATTAAAAGAGGACAGATAGTCGGGGCCCTGTCTTCTCTAAAGAGGTATGGAAGGGCCCGACATGGAGTATTGTCGTAACAGTCAGTCAGATGGAATTCTTAAGAATGCGCTTGTACAAGGCTGTAGATTGGCCCAGTACCAGGCCATCTGTCCATCTGGTGACAGAAGGATTATATCCACGGTATAAAAGGCGTTTGATAATTCCAACACAATTGCGATGGTAATTATGTCGACCTTTGTTCCTTCTTATTTTGTTAATCATGTCACCATAAAATGCAGGTTGCGAGATACCCAAAGAAATTATACTCTGTTCCCATGGATCCGAATTTCATTAATTCAAAAGAAGTTGACAATAATTTTTGTAAAATTTCCAGAAATGAAATTCTTTACTAGTTTGTGAAAGCGAAAACCTTGGCCTAATTTTTTCTTGGTAATTTGTAAAAATCTTCTATGAAAATCCAAAATATCAGTACAAGCTCTAGCATACCGGATTAGCTGTGAAAATAGATACCATATGGCGGTAATCTAGGAACATCACCGTCAAGCCATGGGAAAGCCATGGGAAATTTACTGTGTAGAAACCAAAATCACCTCTTTTGTCATACATACTTGTATGAATCCCTCCATTAACAATTTTGATATTTAGGACCAAAAAATTTATTATTAAATGACGAGAATGAGATAAAATAATCACAACGATGATGGGGGTCAGATATACTAATTCAGTGTCTTTGCATCAAAGTTCATACATGTAAGTTATGCTCAATCTGACCCCCAAGACATGCAAAACAATCCGAAAAATAAAATTTTACAATGTTAAAACAATGAACAGAAAACTGACCAAACTATATCTATACATACATGAATAAAAGCAAAAAGATGGCACAAGAAAAGGCAATCTGTGGCGAAAGCTTTAAGAACATATTATGACTAAATTACAAGATAAGTACTACATGAATAAAAAAATCGTTTTCAAAATTCCTCACAATGACTTGAAGAAAAAATACAATGACATCTGTAAACGTTAAGGTGGATTGAAGTGGGTGGTGGCGGGATTCAAAAGCAAGAGCAATAAATTTAGATAGTTTACTCCTCGCGCATACAAGAATAAGTGATATTTCCGATCACAACATATTATAAATAATACAAAGAATTTCATTGGCTGAACCTTGAACCACCAGGGGCGCGAGAGGCACCAAAAGGGGTAGCTCACCTACCGATATTTAAATTACATTCATGTCATAAATTCCATTACCGTAAATAATGTATATTTTATGCCATAAAATGTTCAGGCAAATACCCAATCTCGACGCCGCTTTGTTTTTGTGTCACATCACCATAAATAACACTGTAACAAATGCATGGATGAAAATGTGTCATTTATTATTAAATGACGAGAATGAGATAAAATAATAACAACGATGATGGGGGTCAGATATACTAATTCAGTGTCTTTGCATCAAAGTTCATACATGTAAGTTATGCTCAATCTGACCCCCAAGACATGCAAAACAATCCGAAAAATAAAATTTTACAATGTTAAAACAATGAACAGAAAACTGACCAAACTATATCTATACATACATGAATAAAAGCAAAAAGATGGCGCAAGAAAAGGCCACAAATATGAACTGAAGTTCATATAGCGTCATCCAAGGAGAGATTGGTTTTAAGATGTAAAAATATACAAACGTATTAATATAATGTGAGCCTGCAGGGTTTGAGTGTTCGATACAAACTACGCAAAACATGGATATGTTGATAACAAAAAGGCAAAAGATGGATATGATAGTTACAAAAAGACACACTTATAATATAAGTCTTTTGTTGACTTATTAAAATGGCAATACACTAATCAAATAAACTCAATACATCAGTTACCCACTGACATGACCATTGACCTTTCATCAGTTACACACTGACTTTCCCCAGCAGAGCCCCTATTACCATAACAGTTCATAGGTTTATCAGTTACAACACTGACTTTCCCCAGCAGAGCCTTTAATTACTGTATAATCAGTTACACACTGACCCGGTACGCTAAATATTTTCGTATACAATTGCAATTCTCGTCAAATATTAAATGAGGGAATTCTGATATATCTTTTAACGGCGTTTGACGACCAACGACCCAGCGATTGAATTTCATTTTCAGAAAATCCTAAACTTGCCGCACTTGTAGCAGCACCAATCCTAAAACTATGATTTTTGTATTTACTGGGGTCTAAACCACAATACTGAATAGCTGCAGATAGCTGAGCAGAAACGTATGCGTATGATACCGGTGTACCGCCAATAAACTGAAAGAAGGGACCGGAAGTATGACTAAACATTGATCGATATTAACACAAAGCAGTGACCGGGCATATTGCAGATTTTTCGCTAGACTCCAAATAAATAACCACCGGTGCTGACGAAGCGTTTGTTTTGAAGTTATTTAAGATAATCTGGGCCTTAGTAACTCTGTTGTTTTCAGAATGAAATGTAACATCCTTACATTGCAAAACTTGATTTAGTCCAGCAGAAGTTTTTACAACAATTTCCCCCATTAGCAAAAATGCACTAAAACACAACAGGAAGCTGGTTTTGAGCATGACCCTATTTATGTTTACTGAAACCGTGTGATTTAAGGCATGAAGTATCTTCAACAAGATTTCTTTGGTGATCGGTAATCGTGTATCTGTAGAGGGCAGTAATTTGTGGCAGCTGCTCAGCATTTTCTTAATTAAAAAGGTTTGAGTAGGATCCGGACATGAGTTTAATTTATGTACATATCCGATCGCAGATACATGAGAAGAGATACTACTTGCTGAGTAACCTTTTTCATATAGATTGCCAATAAAATTGCACAAATGACTTAAAGAAACAGGTAATTTGTAATTTTGTCCGTGAAAACTAAGAAATAATTGCCATGAGCGATGATATACTGCACGGGATGCTGGGGCTAGAGATGCTTTTTAGGATCTGCGAGGCAATTGGACTTAAATCCTCAGTAAGTCTGACGGTAGCGAGACTGGCTGACGGTCCAGATACGGTGCTGCTTTTCGAGCTTCCTGAAACTGAAAACGAAAAAGTCTGTCGGCAACTATGTTCTTTTTTCCTTCGACGTGCTTAGCTTTAAACAATAGATTAAATTTTAAAGAAATGAGTACCAGACGTCGTACTAGCTTCATTAAAGTTTTATCCTTGCAAGATTGTTTATTTATTACTTGAACAACAGCCATATTGTCCGACAAGAATAGAACCTTCTTATTTGGAAATGATGGGACCATACTTCTAAAGCTAGGACTATTGGCAAGAACTCTTTTACAGCTATCTGATAGTCAACAAGGTGATCAGGCCAACATAAAGCAAACCACTCAGAACCATAAACTGCTGCAAAGCCAACCGCTTCTGCAGCATCAGTCTGCAAATTCAGAACCTCTAATGAATTTCACTGTGATGAAATGACAGTCTTCCCATTAAAATTGTCAAGAAAATCTAACCATAACCTCATATCTGCTCGGCACCAACAGTCAGCCTAATCCAGTGAAACAATGCCACAGGTTAAGTCTGTAAGACGCCGTAAAAAGGCCCTCCCAGGGACTACAACTCCACATGCAAAGTTTAGCAAGCCGATAAGCGATTGCAACTCTTTCAATTTGCATTTTTTGCGACCTACTGTTTCAGACAATCTAGACTTTAACTTTGCTAACTTTTCTTCTGGTAATCTACTTTCCATTTTAACCGAGTCTACTTCTATGCCATAAATAGTCAATTTTGTTGTTGGGGGCAATGTTTTGTCCATATTGATAGGGGTGTTTATTTTCTTGCAAAGCCAAAGAAAAGAAGCGAGGTCATTTTTACATTTATCGGACGCGGGTGGTCCTATGAAGAAAAAATCATCAAGAATGAGCGACATTCCAGCAGCCTTGTACTTTGTGAGCCTGCACCATTGCAAAGCTTTACTTAGTTCTTCAAAAATATGGCAAGAGCTACTGGCTCCAATTGGTAGACAGCGTTCATAGTAATACTGGTCATCCCACGAAAAACCTAGCAAGTTATAGTCGGAAGGACTGACTGGCATGATTCTGAAAGCATCCTTTATATCAGATTTTGCCATTAAGCAACCCTTACCAAAACGTTCAATGGGCGACACAACAGTATCTATTGTATCGTATTGCACTGAAGAATATTCCACTGGGAGTCATTTTGGGGAAAAGATAGGTCATGAATAATTCTAAATTTGCCTGGTTCTGATTTTGGTACGACCCCAAGGGGCGATATTTTAAAATGTTCAAAAGGTGGTTTCAAAAATGGACCTGCTACACGGCCAAGACTAAGCCCTTTATTAATATACCCATCTACAACCTCCATGTGTTCAAAAGTTGACTTGTGATTATGAGGGGGGTGTACTGATGGTTGAGAAATACAGCCTAAAGAAAAACCCTTCGTAACACCGTCGAACAAAAACCTACTCTTCTCCGAATCATACCCGCATAATTCATTTAATTCATTTAACAGACTTTGTGGATTTATTGGAGTCGGAAGACCCCCCTGACTGACCTTGTTTTTTTATTTTGCTCTTGTCCACACAAAGCAAACAAACAAAAACCTCCACCACATGAAAAGAAGCGAACTTCCAATTAGGAGTGATACCAGGTGCCCAGGAAGAGTCAGTATCTCCTGCTTGCATACAACACCTGTCGCTTCAATTCGGTAGAAATATCACATCCGGTTACTTCCATTTCGTAACTTACAAGTATAATCTGTGGTTGAATGGTTCAGATGATCTAAGACAGAATATCATTTACCATTCTGGACAATGGGACATCATAGTGTATGACGAGTTCCATATTATGTACTTGCTCTGGCATAACGTATCAAAATGGGATATGGACACGCCATAAGCAGGCAATGAAGGGATGTTGCTACTCAGAGATGGAAACAATGGACATTGACCTAAGAGTGTGAAAGTTATTATGACCAAAGCGTACCTTCTAACATATAAATCGGTTTTAGCAACATGAAATATCACCAGCATATACGTTTCATTTATTGATTATAGAAAATGCTTGCCTTTTATAGTTAATAATTATCCAGATATCTGGGGTGTTTTTTACTGAAAAATACGGTTTTGCCCCAACAAATTAAGGAAAATACGTATATCATGTTTTGTAAACGTTTAATATTACATGAGAAAAACATAAAATACACTCGAAAACAGTTTAAGATATTCCATTTTATAAGCAGTAATATCTTATAATCAGTATACAAGAATCAGCTTATCTCACTTAAAATAGCCTTTTTTGTGTAACAAAAACATCAATTTCGAAGCTATTGAACTCATTATTGAGTCAAATGTTATGTCATTAAAGAAAGAGAGAGAGAGGACTTTGTATTGTAGATATTTCTAATATTATCTAATTACGATAATGAATCAAAATATAGAGTTCAAAAGCAAAAACGAAATTAAAAGTGATGTTTCCGATTGAAATTCGGAGAGGACAGGTGATCGGGGCTCTGTAAGAATGCGATAGTACAAGGCTGTAGATTCGTTCAGTACAAAGCCATGTGTCCGTCTGGTGACAGAAGGATCACGATATAAAAGGCGTTTGGTGATTCTAAAACAATTTCAATGGTAATTTTGTCTACCTTTGATCCTTCTTTTGTTGATAATGTCACCATATAATGCAGGTTGCGAAATACCCAAAGTAATATACTCTGTTGCTTGAATGGATCCGAATTTCAAAAGAAATTGACAATAATTTTTGTAAAATTTTCAGAAAGTCTTTACTAGTTTGTGAAAGCGAAAACCTTGACCTAAACGTTTCTGGGTAATTTGTAATTTTCTATCATAAAAATCCAAAATATCAGTACATACGCAAATTACATTGAATGATTGTTTTTCATACGTGTATGAAAATAAATCTGCAACAAGAGGCGCACAATTAGAACCCATAGGGATTTCTGCAGCCTGCTTGTAGAGATTCTCACCAAATCTAACATAAATGTTGTCCAAATGGAAAGAAAAGACAATACACAGGTCACTATATGTCCATGTTTCGTAAACCAACTACACCGATGGGCAGCCGGTGCAGACTAAGGACCGCAATTTGCCAGTTTAATAGCAAATGGTGGTCCTTAGTCTGCACTGAGTGCTGTTGAGATTATCATCGGGATCTTCTTTAACTCGTTTGTATCACACTTATGCCCTTTGCCGTGTGGAACTCGTAAAAAAGTTCCCCGCGAGGGGTTTTACAGTAAGTGTTTTGAATATACTTTCCGGACATTGTCGCCATAGCACTTTCTATATAGACATAACGTAAGACAGTGCATGAATTTTATATGTTTTCATTTCCATGCTTCATAAACATCGACGGCGGGTGCGGCTAGCCAACAGGGGATGCTTACTCCTCCCGGGCACCTGATCCCACCTCTGGCTTGCTAGGGGTCCGTCGATGTTTAATTTTGTGCTCTATTGTGAGTGCTGTTGAGATTATCGTCGGGATCTTCTTAAACTCATTTGTGTCACACTTATGCCCTTTGCCGTGTGGAGCTCGTAATAAAGTTCCCCGCAAGGGGTTTGGCAGTAAGTGTTTTGAATATACTTTCCTGACATTGCCGCCATAGCACTTTCTATATAGACATAACGTAAGACAGTGCATGAATTTTATATTTTTCATTTCGATGCTTCATAAACATCGACGGCGGGTGCGACTAGCCAACAGGGGATGCTTACTCCTCCCGGGCACCTGGTCCCACCTCTGGCTTGCTAGGGGTCCGTCGATGTTTAATTTTGTGCTCTATTGTGAGTGATGTTGAGATTATCGTCGGGATCTTCTTTAACTCATTTGTGTCACACTTATGCCCTTTGCCGTGTGGAGCTCGTAAAAAAGTTCCCCGCGAGGGGTTTGACAGTAAGTGTTTTGAATATACTTTCCTGACATTGTCGCCATAGGACTTTCTATATAGACATAATGTAAGACAGTGCATGAATTTTATATGTTTTCATTTCCATGCTTCATAAACATCGACGGCGGGTGCGGCTAGCCAACAGGGGATGCTAACTCCTCCCGGGCACCTGGTCCCACCTCTGGCTTGCTAGGGGTCCGTCGATGTTTAATTTTGTGCTCTATTTTGAGTGTTGTTGAGATTATCGTCGGATCTTCTTTAAATCTTTCGCATGACCAACCCATTTTTCCTGGTACCCAGAGATATCGAAGAACGCACCATTGTAGTTTAAATTAACTTCATTACGGTAAGATAAGTTTTGTGGGATTTTCTGATGAAAGTATGTAGCCGTATATTTAAAATCATCTCAATGTGAATAAAACACATTACTTTTGCTTTACTTGTCTCGTTGGTTTATGCGAGGTCTTTTATATTTCATGTTTCTATGGTGTGAGTTTGTCTCGTTGGATTTATAATATGTGTGGACTTTTGTGATCCATGTTTCTATGGTGTGAGTTGGTGTTCCTTGTCCCTTTTGTGTCTCTTTCAATGGGTGTCTGCTCTGTATTTTGAATTGGAATTATGCTGTGGATGCTGCAGTCGGGCCATGTCGGAGATCCCTCCTTTCTTGTCAAAATTTAGAATATGAATGCTGTTGGAGATATCCTTCTCTTCTTGAATATAATGAAAATTGTGGACAAAAGGGAGATAAACGTCTTAGCACCATTCCTCAAATGCTATTTTGAACATAGACTTTATTTGGATATGCTGCTGAATCGATCGTACAGGAAATTGGACGCCGCGCAACTTTTGAAAGAAAAAATGAAAGCAGAGGGCGCTACTATATGATTTTTGGGGCGTATATAACCATAAGCATCACTGAGGAGGATTCAATATCCGAGACATGTATCTGATGCATAATACATTTGTAATTGGTTTGAAAGTTTCTGCAAGGAGGTATAGAGTTGGAAGATTTCCTTTAGTTATTACTTTATAAACACCTATTTCTTGTTGCACTGTGGAGCAGTTAAACTTGTTTCCAGTGGCGTGATGTAAACGGGGAAATGATTGCGGTGGTTTTAATTTCGCTATGTTCGCGGTTTTCGAATTTTCCGCGAACATAAAACCCCCGCAATGATTTTGCATATAAGACAAACAAAATCATAGTGTAAACGATGTTCATATGCTTCAGATGTTTAATTCTATAACCATGCTTTTCCTTTAAGTTGGTTAATAGTTTGTACATTAAAATTAAAGGCTCGCAGGGCTGGTCTATCCCAAACATGGGCAATTTCTATGGCGCCACAAAAATTGTGTTTTGATTTCAATTGATTTTTGATTTCAATATACTTATGATGCATCTATTATCATACCCGTATTTTTTTATAAAATGGAAGATGAAACGCATGGCGTGATTCAGATTTCTGGTGCAAAACGGACGCAGTTAATTAATTTCAATCTACTTATCCGTACTCTTTAATTGATATTTAACCGTTTCTGTGTAATTATCACTAATTACTGCTTGTTTGTCATTAATTACGACGATAAACACTTAAAATTACAAACAACAATCAAATTACATTGTGTGCTTTTGCTACAAAATCTTTATATATATTTATATATATATACATGTATCAAAGTTATATAAGATTTTTCTGCTGCAACTTAAGATACCGCGAAATTAAAATCACCGCAATTGGCTACATTCGGAAAACCGTGAACTTTTAACACCGCGAAATTAAACCCGTTTACAGTGTATTATTTTGCTATTCCGGAAACTTGTCATTTCATCTAAAAATATCATCGAAATTAAAGGAGGTTAACATCTTAGCACCATCACATCAATGGTATTTTGAAGATAGATTTTATTTGGATATGCTACTGAATAGATCCTACAGCAAATCTGGAGCCGCGCACTATCTGTAAAGTAAATGTAAAAACTTCAATTCAAAATCATAAAACCAGAAGGCGCTACTGAAATGAATTTTGGTTGCGTATGAAAATCACTTTGGCTGGAAACATCACTAATGAGGATTTCATATCCTAAAAACGTGTCTGCTGCATAGAAATTTGTTTGAAATTTAAGAAAAGGTTAAATAGTTTGAACCTTCCCTTCTTATTGTGTTAAGCAACCTATCAACAATCAAATTGCAGCTGAAGAATAGCTATCGCGCTTACACACAGCAATGGAGACGATGAACAAAACTACATGTAATACACAATCGAAACAACGCAAATAAACCATAGTCAAACAGCACAGATAATATATAGAAAGAGATCATTATGTTAAAATACCTAAAAACGAATTTACCCAAATGTGCACGTCTGGCCCATCCTGAAAATATGCCTGTTCTTAAATGATGCTTTTGTATTTGAAGACATTAGACATTTGTACAACTTGGTAAGAGTCACTGCTGGTGGATTGGACCAGAAGTACCCGAGGGCACATATAGCCAACAAAGGAGGGGATCTCCAACAACACCAGGTTGCATCACCCACAGCAAAACCCCAAAACACCCAATACAAAAACATAGAGCAGACAAGCACAGAAAGAGACAGAGACAGTCAAAGCACAACATAGAAACATCAAACACAAAGGACTACACATAAACCAACGACACCAATGGGCAACCGGTGCCGACTTAGGAAGGTCATCTGCCACGGATATAGCAGAAGGTGTGGTTATTCTGGAATACGTGCGCACAACCCTCCCTCTTTACCGATTACCAAGAGGTCTCGAAGAACGTACAATTGTGGTACAAAACAGCCTCCTCACTTTCAGATCACCACACACAAACAAGACCGCAAAACGCAGGGACCAAGTAACACAGATGAGTATGTAAATGGATATAAAAAGAGGGCGTACGTAATACAATCCGTGCTCTGCAGCCGCGAGCTTATGTATGTTATCACCCGAGGAGTCCGACTGACATTCAGAGAGGACAGGTGGTTGGGACCCTGCCTTGTATATAGAGGTTTGGACAGGGCCCGTCATGGAGTCCCGTCGTCACAGTCAGTCAGAGTGCGAGTTTTTAAAAATGCGGTGGTACAAGATTGTAGATTGGTCAAGTACCAAGCCTAGTGTCCGTATGGTGATATTAGGATCTTAGTCAAGGTATAGAATGACAAATATGGATAATGACCATATCCCTGTATACAGCACAAAATCGATAATTCAAAAATCAAGGCGTTTGATGATTCTGACGCATTTTCGATAGTAATGCTGTCTATCTTTGATCCTTCTTATCTTGTTAATAATGTCACTATAAAATATAGGTTGTGAAATACTCAAAGTAATATATTCTGTTGCATGTATTGGGCCGAATTTCAAAAGAATTTGACAATATCTCAAAATATTGGGAACACTTTCATTGCTTTCGATATAAGTATATTAGTAGAGGAAAGTTCCGAAACTAAAGTTGATATTTAGTAGCATCATAATTTAAAGAAACTAAGAGTCCCCTTCGGCGTTGCCGGTAGGGGACTAATAATTATGGTGCCGTTGGCTTCTTTGTCTGCAGGCGCGGAGACATATTTGTCATGTAAATTACAGTACGTACCAGGAGATTCACAACGAGATCGCGTTGATGGAGTAAGCTTACTCCATAAGTCCCCAGAGTAATTTATCTTTCTTCCTCCTTGCCCCCTTTGTTTACTCCATAGAAAACGCCATGCCCGCCGAGGATTTCCTCCAAAATACAGCGCGGGGCTTTATTGGCGGAGCTTAGTGGTTCGAAGGCGGAGCTAATATGAATGCGTAATTCCCTCATCATCGGCTAAATTCGCGATCTGTTAATGACACGCTTCTTGTTGAATGAGGGAACAAAAAGATATTAGAGATTGACTTTGACACTGTATGTACAGTATTCTAATTCTTTCTATCGTGATTTTTGGAATCTGGTTTCTGCTTTTGTGTTTGACTTTCATTCTCTCATTCTATGGATATTGATGAGATATAATAACGTCAATACACAAATTGATAATTTTAAATAAAAACCCAATGGATGTAATTTACATGTATATGAATTGCCGTGGAAAACTGATCGGGCAGGGCGGGGCTCAGTTTCGCCTGGTCATCAGTAGCGTTTACTTTTCACCAGCTGATATCAGCTTCCCGGTATAAAATGACATGTATTGAGTATATACTCTAATTACTAATGCACACACAATCTCTCCTACCGTAAATTATTTTAACTCGTCTCATTAATTGAATTATCCCCGCCCGGTCAGTTAGTGCACATGAAATCTTTAAACCCATACAAATATTAAATAACGTACATTATTATAAGCCACTATCAAGAGTTACTTAATATTAGACAATGCTTACAATATCTACAACATCTTCATTCTTTTTTTTATATTCAAACAGTCACAGATATATTCGACACTTGTGAGAAAAGGGTCAAAGTACAAATGTACCGTAAAGGTTCACCCAGATAAACATATTATTATTAATTATTTTACTACGATTCAGTGGAGCATCATTACATGCAGGTCTATTTTCTTTAGCTTAGATGCATTGTGTTTACGTATATGTAAAACAAAGGACTTATATAAGTCCTTGGTAAAACGTTTCGTAGAATTTTTTTTAGATAAATTCTCAGACATCGAATGTATTTCTTCTGCCCATCCCTTTTTCTCAAAGATATATATACATGTATTTATTTCCCGCCGGGACACACGTACATGATCAGTGATTAGGAAGAATATTAAAGAGTTCATAGGACAAACGTCCCTTACGTTTAAAAATAATGGGACATTTTCGCACTTAATGCGCCAAATAAATAAATCAATGAAGCTTCCCGATTAACATGATTAAAGAGAAGACACCAGCTATAAAGTAACCTAGAGCAACAGATGTAAACTGTAAAATTTTTAGGTAAAATCAGGAATGCATGTGTAAATATTTCACAGAGAATTTAATTCTATGGTTTTGCCGTTGGACATTGTAATAAGGCCACTTTCATGTACATGTAAATATCAGCTGTTATGAAACACGACCCTGCAGCAATCATTTGAAAATTTAGAAAGATCGGTTTCACAGGAAAGTACATTTATCTTCGTGTATACGTTGAACAAAATCATATTTTGATATGTGATACTCTAAAAATATCAACACTGCTAGCAATATCTCAGCAGTTCTCGCCGTTGCTGTGAGTATTTAAATAAAAATCAGTACCTTTACTCTTGAAGTGAACGGTGACTGTTGCACTTTGTTGAACCACCTGAATTTTGATTTTGACGAGTGTCGACTTTCCGATGCTTCACTGGCTGTTCCGATTTTTCTCATATCAATTATACGGGAGAATTGATTAGACTCTGAATATAGACTGATAGAGAATGTTAATCTTCATCTATAGTTATTAAATATTTTGCTTTACGTCCTAAACTTTTCCTAAAAGGTATCCTCCCGCCAGGCATGAAAACACATAAACACGTGATCAATATGAAGATATTTGGAGGGGATGACTGAAAACATAAAAGATAAAAAATAGAGATGTATAATGCTGACTTTATTTTTTTTTATAAAAACCACTATTGTCACCTAAAATTAACGATAGTACAGGCAATTTTACGGAATTTAAGATCATATACTGATTTTTTAACCCTCCCCATGCATGTTTGTATCATGAAGTATTTTTCAACTTCATGATATCTAGATTTTTGCAAAATTATTTATTTCAAAATTTTATTTTCAAATTCAAGTTTTATCTATTTACAAATTTTTAGACAATTTTCTAATCAAAATTTCCTAAAGGCAATAAAACTAACTTTTTATCCTGACAAATAAACTTATCTTTATCCGAGAGTGGTCAGTTAATCTCTAAGCATAATTAAGCTGACACTTTAATTGAGGTAGAGAAATCGGGTCTTTTATGTGTCAGTACTCTGTTTACGCGCATTGCGCAACTTGATTACTCTGGCCACCTTTAGGACTATTTTAAGACTCTGGCCAAGGAAGTTCTTTATGTTGACATTGAGGCCCACGAAAGGTTTTATTATTGATTTCAAACAGATATATTAAGATAATTAATTGTAATTATCCCTCAAGAGCCTGTCTTTGTTCTGGTCGGGTACTTTACGTCACTGGCCAGTAGAGGCCAGATTAGGGTTATTTTTGATATACCTTACTTACTGATATACTAAGAAAATGTAAATTGACCTTTATGGGTCCTAATTGAAATTTTGGTGTCCAGAGACTTTAGCGTCGGTGCCCAGCGCGTCACTCTGAGCTGGCACGAGAAGAATAAAGAAGTGAAATTTTATATTGGATTTTCTTCATAATTTCAGGTATGAATTATTCTTTATTCTATGTATTTTTATCATTTTGTATTAATTATTCTACTGCAAACTTCATTAGTTACCATCGAATGTTAATACATATCATTTATTCATTTTATACAACTTTGTTGGATCTTGAAATTTAATTGTGTGTGATTGAGTATTTTTGCTATGATATGAGAAAATGTACATATTTTCATTATGCTGAAGTTACAATTTTCATTTGTCTGATTTGTGTAGTTTAGTATTGTTTATTTATGAATAGCGCATTTAGTTTGCATATTACTGTTTTCCGGAACATTGTGTTACGATTTGGTTTTATTACTGATGTGAGCCACAAACTTCCGTAATGTCGAACTTTCGATTTTGTAAAATGAAAAACTCAAAATTAGCACCTAGAATGTGTTTAGAAGGGTTCAGACAAAGTTCTTTGTTGTAAGTCAATTATTCAATTAATCATTTATCTCCCTCTTTCCATGTTGATCTTTGATTTCACTGATTTGTGTGTTATTTCATCTTATACAAAGTCACGTGTAAAGCTTCTAAGTTTCATTGATAAGGAAATCCTCTGTTTTCATTTTCTCATGGAGTAACTAGACTGTAATTTACTTTAACTCTCATTTTCTAAATTAATTATTCATGGAATTAAAATCTGCCTTGGCTTTGTCTAAATTTATGGTACCTCTCTGCTGTCAAGTTTGTGTTCTACCATATTTGACTAATTCTCCCCATCAATAAGAACATTCATTCTGGCATTTAATATCACAAATTATGAGCTATTCTATGTTCATTTTGAACGGATCTTGTTCAAAGATTTTGCATTCATTATTCAATTTTTGATAGGTCAATTGATGTGTTGGTTTTTGTTTGCTATTTATTGCATATTAATGATATGTAAATGGCCTGTTGCCATGGTAACTATTTCTGTGGTAACCATAATATTTTATTATGATTAGACAACTATTGTTGTGTAATGGTTGGTCAGATTATAGTAACAATGACAACCATCTATTACATTAATGTAAATGACCTGTTGCTATGGTGCTTATCACCATGGTAACCATATTTCACATTATGTTGTTCATGTATTATAATAATTTAGTCACTCTGAGCTGGCACGAGAAGAATAAAGAAGTGAAATTTTATATTGGATTTTCTTCATAATTTCAGAACCATTATACACCTCACACCAACAAGGCACAAAAACCCCCATGATAATTGGTGGATGAAGAAGGAACTCCCATGACAAGTCAAGGCAGACCAATCAATTATACACCACAAAGGGTACAAACGAGAAGCAGAGGACTATTATCAGAAATTAACAGCCAGAGCCACACTGATGAAAATGCAGAAGACATTATAACTAATATAAGTGAAATTAGATTTGAAGAAAGAGAAACGCAGATAGTACATAGTGCAAGTACTAACACTGAACCAGTACAAGTACAAAGAATGGTAACAATGAAACTGAAGAGATTTAATGGAAGTGAATCTCCAATCACTTGGTTGTCACATCTGGATGCGTGGCAAAGATTGACGAGCAAAAATGATGCAGAAACCATGCTCACGGTAGCATGCTCACTTGATGGAACAGCCCTTACTTGGTTCCAAACACTATCAGAGGAACAGAGAAGATGCATTGACAGTTTTTCAAATGCACTCAAAACTCGATTTAATCCGCCATCAAACACAATGTCGATGCTCAGAATAAAGCAAGAAGACGGTGAAACTGTAGAGAAATATTTAGAGAGAGCAGAAAGCGCCTCACTTGCCCATGACCTCCCAGAAGAATATAAAGTACAATTTGCTGTAAATGGATTGAAAAAGAATATGATGGGCAAAGTTTTCTCAAGAGAGCCCAAAACCTTCCAGGAGTTGAGACATGCTGTAAACCTAGTAAAGACAGAAATTGACTGTTCTGAAAGTGATAAATCAGCCCCACTAAGTGCAGGTTCAATGGCAGAACTATGTGCAGTTCTTACCGCGAAAATGAGGGAAGTTGCGCGAGAAGAAGTGAATACTGTATCAAACAATTCAAATGAGATGAATCCTCCATTCCAAAATAGACAATATCAGGGCCATCAAGGATTTAGCAGACCCAGACCGAGGGCACCTATGAACAGACCAGGAAGTGGGACTGGAAGTGTGAATGAACCTTGTCGTGGTTGTGGTAATGGTAAGTCATGTTATCCTCGCTATAACTGTCCTGCATATGATAAACAATGTCATTTTTGTAGAAGGTTCAATCACTTTGAGAATGTATGCTTTTTAAAACGCAGACAACAACAACAACAACACTCACAACAACAATGGCACAGACAGGGTAGACAATATTCATACTAGGGACACGCGCCTATCCCAGCACAGGATAGGCACCACAAGACATCTACTACACATTACAGGCATGCTAAATCTACAAATCAAACTCTCACTAACAAAACTTCAAAACAAAACTCATCCCCCCTTCTTGAATCTAAAAGTTCGGTCAAGCATGACTTTGTTAATTTAGCTATGCCTGTAAATAGGAATACTGTCAGTGTTCTTGTTCATGGATATCCCATGCAAGCATTAATTGACTCAGGAGCTACGGTTTCCTGTGTAGCTTTTTCTGCCTTATCTAATCTAGATATTGATAGAAATCAGCTGCAGTCAACTGATGCAATTGATGTAGTTGGATTTGGCGATAACCAATGTCGCAGTCTTGGTACTATTTCTCTCCCTGTCACTTTTAACAACTTTCAACAGAAAATCACTCTGACTCACAAATTTCAAGTCTTTCAATCTTGCCCTAGATCTTTAGTTCTTGGATTAGATTTTCTTGAAGCTAATGGTGGTACTTTCACAACTACTAAAGTTGACAGCAACTCTCTCTTTCTAAAAGACCCAGAAACAGCTGAAGTTCATACAATCGAGACAAATACGGGATCTGTTTGTGTCAAGTTTGACACCATGATACCACCAAACTCTGTTTCCTCTATCATGGTTTCTGTTTCAAATATGTCAGATCAGTCAAATGTTATTCTTGAACCCATGCCTTTATTGCCAGAAGTTGGCCTAGCAGGAGGAAAATGTCTTGTAGACCCATCAAAAGGAGACACTTATCTTCAGGTAATTAACCCCACAGATGAATCAGTTAAATTACCTGCAGGGGAGGTAATTGCAATTGCATCCCTAGTACAACCAGACTCTATCATGCTACTTGATGCAAATAACAAAGAACATAATCAACAAAAGGTAAGTACAGATCAGCCTCTCAAATTCGACCTGGACCAATGTAAGTTAGCAGACCGTGATAAACAGTCTCTTTCCACATTCCTATCTCAAAACAGAGATGTATTTTCAACTGGTCTTTCAGAACTAGGTCACTGTAACCTACAACCACATCGCATTGAAACAGGTGATGCCCCTCCTGTGCGTCAAAGGTTCTATCGCCAGTCACCAGAAACTAATGCCGAGATGAATAGACAATTGAATGAGATGCTTGAAACAGGTATTATTGAGCCATCAATGTCTATGTGGCAAAGCCCTGTAGTCATGGTAAAGAAGAAGAATGGACAACTTCGCTTTGCCGTAGACTACAGGAAGCTGAATGCTGTCACAAAACAATTCACATTTCCCTTACCTCGGCTTGAAGATGTGTTTGACACTATAGGTAATGCCAAGCCACAGATATTCTCTACCCTTGACCTTGCTTCTGGTTACTGGCAGGTACCTATGGACCCTGAAACAGCCCATAAAGCTGCATTTGTAACCCCTACAGGCGTATTTCAGTGGGGGCGAATGCCCTTTGGACTTGTAAATGCCCCAGCAAGTTTCCAAGCCCTTATGACACAAGTTCTGAGAGGTTTGAACTGGAAAACCTGTCTCATATATGTTGATGACATCCTTGTCTTTTCACATACAATAAATCAACATATGAAAGACCTCTCTGACATATTTAATCGCCTTAGGGAAGCAGGTTTGACCTTGAAACCTGAAAAATGTTGCTTTGCCATGGAAAAGGTACACTATCTAGGTCATGTTATTAGTAAAAATGGCATTGAGGTCGACACAGCCAAAACAGATGCGGTAAGAAACTTTCCTACCCCAAGGTCAACAAGGAATATCAGGGAGTTTTTGGGACTTTGTAACTACTATAGGAAATTTGTTCCTAACTATAGTAGCATTATAAGCCCAATAACAAGCTTACTTTGTAAAGATACAAAATTCCATTGGGACAGTGAATGTGAGGCTGCATTCCAACATCTCAAAGATGCTCTCAGTTCACCCCCAGTGCTTGCCTACCCAGACTTTACAAAGCAGTTTACCTTGACAACTGATGCCTCAGGTACAGCAATCAGTTACATTCTCAGCCAATCAGATGAAATCGCAAAGGACAGACCAATCGCATATGGAGGTAGGTCACTAAACTCAAATGAGAGAAAATATTCAATTTCAGAGAGAGAATGCCTAGCCATTATAGAAGGTATAAAGTACTACCATGTGTACTTAGCAAGTAAGCCATTCAAAGTTATTACTGACCATGCAGCACTCAAATGGCTCCACTCAGTCAAACATGACACTGGACGTTTAGCACGATGGGCATTACTCATACAAGGCTACAAGTTTGAAGTCATTCATAAAGCAGGTAAGAAAAATGTAGTTGCAGATACCCTTTCCAGGAGAGAGTACTCAGAGCAGTCAATAAGTGAGGACCCGGAAGGTTCCATGCCATGTCCTGTCATTGCCAGTATCGAAACAAAGACCCACAATCAGGTAACTTTTGTTTATGAACACACCAAAGGACAGACAGTCACAGAACATGTTTCCAGTGTTGATATACCTGAGACTATTGGCAAGTTACAAGGTGAGTGTTCAGATTATGGCCCAATGTACCAGTACCTCTTACATGGTACCTTACCTGAAAACAAACCACTGAGAGACAAGCTTGTAGCTGAAAGCAGTCAGTATGTTATGCATGATGAGGTATTGTATCATTTTTATCAGCCCAGGTCTAAAAAGGTCTCACAAACACACCAGTATCTTAAACAGCTAGCTGTACCAGCCTGTCTGCGTGATGACGTACTACGCTCATACCATGATAGTGTAGCTGGTGGTACACATCTAGGTTTGGATCGAACTTATCGAGCCATTCAGTTGAAATATTACTGGCCCAGGATGTATCAGAACACGGCAGACTACATCAGGGCATGTGGCCCATGTCAGCATGCCAAAAAGTCCCATCAGTCATCACACATTCCTCTGACTAACTTACCTATTGAAGAACCATTTTCAAGGCTGCATATTGATATATTGGGACCTCTCACCACCTCTACAGAAGGTTATAAGTACATACTTCTTGTGGTTGACTCCTTCACCAAATGGCCAGAGGCCTTCCCCTTAAAATCACAAGAAGCCAAGGAAATAGGTCGCATTTTGTACTCTGAAATCTTTGCAAGGTATGGTGCACCACGCACAATAGTCAGTGATAGAGGTCAGAACTTCCTCAGTAAGTTAGTCACAGCAGTTTGTGAATGTTTTCAGGTAACTAGACACTATACGAGCTCATACCACCCACAAACAAATGCTGCATGTGAGCGCATGAACAGTACCATTGCACAGTGCTTGAGAGCCTATATCAACAAACAACAAACAAATTGGCCTGACTTATTACCAGGGGTAATGATGGCTCTTAGAATGAGCCCCTCAACTCAGTCTTCTGACCTTTCCCCCCACCATCTTGTGTTTGGCAGAGAGATGAACTTGCCCTTTGACACATCACTTATACCCAAGGAAGGTATGAATAAGGATGCAAAATCACATGTCACAGACCTCCTTAGTCACCTTAAATTGACACAGAAGATAGCATCCAAAAACATAAAAGAAGCTCAAGAGAGACAGAAAAAGCAACATGACAAAAAGGCCATCACTCCAAATTTCAACATTGGAGATCTTGTATTACTCCATACCACTAGAGTGCCTGTAGGTCTCTCACCTAAGCTACAGTGCCCATGGGATGGACCATACTACATAGCAGCAACAGGACCAAACTACTCATTCAAACTGAGAAAATGTTCAGATCACAAGGAACTCAAAGCCTATGTTAATGCGAAAAGATTGAAGCACTATAAGGATCCAAACAACAGACCAAGTCTGGACACATCTCCTGTCAACACACAAATTGACGATGGTCATCAATCAACAGATGCCCTCAATGAGGAGAACCAGTCCAACTCACCATCACCTTCAACAACCAACTTGATACCCATGACAACAAATATGTCCCCCTTAGCAACCAATGGATCAACCATAACAATCAACTTATCAAATGCGACAACTCACTCGCCAACCATGACAACCAATACGTCAACCATGGCAACTAGCTCATCAACTCAAAGAACCAAGTCCTCATCTGTGACAACCAACTTGCCAACCATGAAAACCACAATGCCAACCATGACAACCAATACGTCAACCGTGGCAACCAACATACCAACTTTGACAACTAACATGTCAACCATGGCAACCAGCCAAACAACCAATGTAAGTACTCAGTCAAAAGTGACAACTACTTCAGTAAACAAAGAGATACAGATGTCATCAGCGTCGTCAACACAGGTAAATGAAAACGTTTCACAAGCTTCTCAGATCTACAAAGTTGATAAAATTCTTCGCTACAAATGGATCAAGGGTAAGAAACACTACAGAGTAAAGTGGCAAGGGTACAGTGAAAGAACATGGGAACCAGAGGAAAGCTTACATCCTACCCTTCTTAGAGCATTCCACATCACAACTACACAAAAAGGCACACGCAAAAAGAAAAAGAAAAGTTCATGTTTTAAATAGGGCATAGTACTTTGTTTGTTTCCATGACACCTAATGTGCGCACACTCTCTTTTCTTTTTATAGTTCGGTTGTTTTGTATTGTGTGTTGAAATTTCAACTTACATTGTTGATTTAGTGCTATTTAGTCGGCCAACTAAAATATTGGCACCAGTACAAAATAACTAAACTCTCCTTTCCTCTTCTTCTTAGGTGTCAGTGGACTGCAACATTACATCCTAGTACTAGCCCTCGTCTGTAGTGTTTGCTGCCTTCCAACCTTTGCTACTGGTACGACTAACACCATATTACAACGAATCAACTACGGTGTCACATTTCACAAGATTGCAGATATATATTTGGGACAGGAGTACTGGGCACACACATTTGAAATACCCCTGCCAAGGAAAGTCCATATTCAAGAAAGAGCTCGATGTAACCTACAAGAACCCATTTGCACCAAGGCCAAATCTGTAATCATGTCTTTGAATAAGTTAAAAATCCAGGCAATTGCTAGTGTAAACCAGACTGTACATGAAATTCACCAATTAATACCAGCATCAGTCTTACCCAAGCAGGATACCTTTTTTGGAAGATCTCGATCAAGGCGTGGTTTATTTGACTTTATTGGCAAAATTTCTAAATCTCTTTTTGGCACCGCAACTTCAAGTGACATTAATACTCTTAAAAGACATATGCAGGCACTGAACCGAAACAACGTGAAGATTGCAAAGGCAATGGCTACTCAAGAAAAGCACTTATCATCTTTTATTTCTTCTGTTGATGAAAGGTTTCAAAATGTTATGAATGCGGTTAAACAAAATCATAATGATGCTGTCGCATTATCTAAACTTATGAGCTCTTCTTTTGATGCTTTAAGTCATGAAGTTATGATTCTTGAGACACTTGCTATTGAACAAATTAATGCCTCAGCAAAACTTGATCTTACTTTAGAACATTTGAAAACTGGAGTTCATGACCTGGTTAAAGGGAAGTTATCTCCCTTTCTTTTGTCACCTCATGCTATTCGTACTTCAATTAATCAGGTGCAGAACATCATTGATGCTAAATTTTCTCTTTTCAACATCATTCACAAAGATCCAACATACTACTATTCTCATGCAGATTTCTTGTACACAAGGCTACACTCAAAACTATACATTACTCTGAAAATTCCTATTTCTCCTTTCAAACATCCCCTCAGTCTGTATCAAATTTATTCCTTTCCTGTACCTGTCAATTCTACCTCTACTCATGCAACTCAACTCTTGAACACAACTGATCACTTCATTCACACAAGTGATAACCAGCATTTCTCTACACTTTCCTTGAAAGATCTGTCTAAATGCTCAGGATCAGGTACTCTTTACTGTCCATTTCAACTAGCTTTGACATCCTCAGCTTCTGCGTCCTGTATTTCAGCTATTTTCTACAATCTCAAAACTCTGACTAAGCAACTATGTGATTTCAGGTTCATAACTGGTGCTATAAAACCATCTATAACAGAGTTGTCTCCCTCTAGCATTTTGCTGTATAGCACCAACATGATGGCTCTTGACTGTCCATCTGGACAGCGTATTATGAAAGGTTGTTCTTTCTGTGTTATTAAGGTTCCATGTATGTGTTCGCTTACCTCAGGTGACCTTTTCTTCCCACCAAGGGTAGGTAACTGTCACAATAACTCAGACTCTGTTACTGTTCTTCACCCTATCAATCTAGCTCTCATTCAAGAACTCTTTGACCCTAGTTCCCATGCATCTATCTTTGGCGACACTGTCTTTCAAAACTTGGTTGACATGAAAATTCCTGATTTCAAAATATTCAATCATTCTTTTTCTAAGTATCTGGCTAATGATCATCAACATCATTTAAGTTTGAAAAGACTGGCACAAACTGCTAAAAAGGATGAAATGGCTTTCCGCTCACTCTCTGAGTCAATGTTAGCAGGTCAGATTGATTTTGCAATTGATTCTTGGCCAGATACTAGTGGTATTATTGCTATTGTTGCATCAGGTGTTGCTGGATTATCACTCGCTTTTGGAATTTGGACTTTCTTCAAAATAAGAACTCTGACTTCAGCTCTACTCCTCTTACAGGCTAGTCATCCATCTTCAGCCTTTGTCACAGCTCGACCGAACTTTTCATTCATTTTCTCTCATCCTGCAGACACAACAACCCCTAAAAGTGTTGCAGAACATATTTACCACTCATTCACCACACCATGGCCTTATGTGTCACTCTCAGTCATCACAACAATCATCATATTCTCACTCATTCTCATCTTATGGCACAAATTCAAACACACACACAGGACTGCCATTCACTTAGAACTCACTACAGGTGCAGAGTGCACTTTAATCAAACTCACTGAGCTCTCACTTTGCCCAGAAAACTGGAACATAACACCACCAGAAGACATAACAAACATCATTATTACAACCTCATGTTTCATATGGACCACTCTTACCATACACTCATCAAAGTTCACAGTCACCAATGTCTATACAGAACAGACACTAACAGTACCCACCACAATTAACATCTCACCACTAAAAGCATTCAAGATCCGTAGAATTCTGCGGCAGCCATACTCGGCTTATTTTATGTTGTCACATCATGAATATTTTAGAATGTTGCAGTGACAGTTTTAGTGGGGAAATCATGACAGAGTGAAAGTGTATGAGTGTGAGTGATGGACATTATCATGTATATTTGTATATATTTTTTTTCTCTTTCATGCATACTGAATTTTATCAAAGGGTTTGACATATGTATGCAAAATATGTTATAGCACATGCTATTTTGTCATTTTCACCATGATCAGTATTCATTGTTTACCATTTTTGTGAATTTTAACATGTAAAAGCAACATTTTTCATCAGAGTTATCTCTCTTGTACTCAAATGAGTATTTGAACTGAGTATGTGTATATATCCCTTTGATGTCATAGATTTTTTTTACAATGTAGATTATCAAATGTATGGTGACAATAACTCAATTGTGTTCAAACATATCAATGTTGGTGTTATATAGAGTGTAGAATATGTGTTGAATTTTTGGAGTATGATAGTTTAGTAGTATACATTGTTTTCAACAGTATAGTCCTCCTTACTCTTGTAATTTTTGTATATTTTTATTCGAATCTTCGGGGACGAAGATTCCCGGACCAAGGAGGGATCTATCATGAAGTATTTTTCAACTTCATGATATCTAGATTTTTGCAAAATTATTTATTTCAAAATTTTATTTTCAAATTCAAGTTTAATCTATTTACAAATTTTTAGACAATTTTCTAATCAAAATTTCCTAAAGGCAATAAAACTAACTTTTTATCCTGACAAATAAACTTATCTTTATCCGAGAGTGGTCAGTTAATCTCTAAGCATAATTAAGCTGACACTTTAATTGAGGTAAAGAAATCGGGTCTTTTATGTGTCAGTACTCTGTTTACGCGCATTGCGCAACTTGATTACTCTGGCCACCTTTAGGACTATTTTAAGACTCTGGCCAAGGAAGTTCTTTATGTTGACAATGAGGCCCACGAAAGGTTTTATTTTATTGATTTCAAACAGATATATTAAGATAATTAATTGTAATTATCCCTCAAGAGCCTGTCTTTGTTCTGGTCAGGTATTTTACGTCACTGGCCAGTAGAGGCCAGATTAGGGTTATTTTTGATATACCTTACTTACTGATATACTAAGAAAATGTAAATTGACCTTTATGGGTCCTAATTGAAATTTTGGTGTCCAGAGACTTTAGCGTCGGTGCCCAGCGCGTCACTCTGAGCTGGCACGAGAAGAATAAAGAAGTGAAATTTTATATTGGATTTTCTTCATAATTTCAGGTATGAATTATTCTTTATTCTATGTATTTTTATCATTTTGTATTAATTATTCTACTGCAAACTTCATTAGTTACCATCGAATGTTAATACATATCATTTATTCATTTTATACAACTTTGTTGGATCTTGAAATTTAATTGTGTGTGATTGAGTATTTTTGCTATGATATGAGAAAATGTACATATTTTCATTATGCTGAAGTTACAATTTTCATTTGTCTGATTTGTGTAGTTTAGTATTGTTTATTTATGAATAGCGCATTTAGTTTGCATATTACTGTTTTCCGGAACATTGTGTTACGATTTGGTTTTATTACTGATGTGAGCCACAAACTTCCGTAATGTCGAACTTTCGATTTTGTAAAATGAAAAACTCAAAATTAGCACCTAGAATGTGTTTAGAAGGGTTCAGACAAAGTTCTTTGTTGTAAGTCAATTATTCAATTAATCATTTATCTCCCTCTTTCCATGTTGATCTTTGATTTCACTGATTTGTGTGTTATTTCATCTTATACAAAGTCACGTGTAAAGCTTCTAAGTTTCATTGATAAGGAAATCCTCTGTTTTCATTTTCTCATGGAGTAACTAGACTGTAATTTACTTTAACTCTCATTTTCTAAATTAATTATTCATGGAATTAAAATCTGCCTTGGCTTTGTCTAAATTTATGGTACCTCTCTGCTGTCAAGTTTGTGTTCTACCATATTTGACTAATTCTCCCCATCAATAAGAACATTCATTCTGGCATTTAATATCACAAATTATGAGCTATTCTATGTTCATTTTGAACGGATCTTGTTCAAAGATTTTGCATTCATTATTCAATTTTTGATAGGTCAATTGATGTGTTGGTTTTTGTTTGCTATTTATTGCATATTAATGATATGTAAATGGCCTGTTGCCATGGTAACTATTTCTGTGGTAACCATAATATTTTATTATGATTAGACAACTATTGTTGTGTAATGGTTGGTCAGATTATAGTAACAATGACAACCATCTATTACATTAATGTAAATGACCTGTTGCTATGGTGCTTATCACCATGGTAACCATATTTCACATTATGTTGTTCATGTATTATAATAATTTAGTCACTCTGAGCTGGCACGAGAAGAATAAAGAAGTGAAATTTTATATTGGATTTTCTTCATAATTTCAGAACCATTATACACCTCACACCAACAAGGCACAAAAACCCCCATGATATTTGTGTGCGCGTGTTTTTTTTTCTGAGCGCCCGCGGACGTAAAACAAAAGACTTATAGTTACCGTACTATGGCCTTACTTTGCATACACGTACATTGTCAGTAAACTACATGTGCATGTACATTCAGTTGAAAATCAATAAATGAAGAATGTTTTAGATCCGCCCGTGTGAGTTGACTTGTAAGCCCGTGAACTCGTTTTTTTCACGATAGTTTAAAATGTAACGTGAAAATTCACGATTGAATGCATGTTAGATACCAGTGAAAGGATTTGTAAAAGTACCTTAAATCAAAAGAATGCCAAACAATAAAAGTATCGGATTCTTCTTTCAACAAGCCAAATAAATAAATAAATAAATAAATAGATAAATGAAGTAATAAATAAGAAAAAATAAATAAATTTAAAAAAAGGCATTACAACGGAAAAAAGTTGCACGTGCAATCGAACAATCCTCTTCCTTTCCGACCTTGAGGTTTTAAGTAATATTTTGCAATTGTTTTTAATCTTTAATTATTCATAATATACAATGTAGAAATATTGGCGTCATGCTTGAATTAATGTGATCTGAACGGAGCAATGTACATATACATACCCAATGACTTGCAATATCAACGGGAAGGGTTTTTTTTTTCAGTGCGCAAAGTGGGAAATTTTACTCAATACATACATGATGTGCCAGTAATATGTCTACTAGGTGAACAATAATTGGCTTCGAACCGTTGCAAACGATACAAAAGACTTCCTGAGACATGCGCATGTGAAGTACGCGTGTCAGTTATATGTACATTAATAGCCTATCTGTAGGACGGCTGGTTATTCAAACTCCGCACCGCAAAATGTCGTTGTAGGTATTGTACTTATAAAACTTTAAAGTATACATAATGGTTAGATAAAGATATTTATTATCTCAAAACTGAAAACAAATATGAGAATAAATTTTCAAAAAAAAAATAAAAAAATAAAAAAATGAATGAATGAATGAATAAATAAATAAATAAATAAATAAATAAATAAATAAATAAATAAATAAATAAATAAATAAATAAAAACTTGCGAATAATAATGAATTTTATAATTTACATTGTTTTCAAAATGTACCATTTTTCTTCGTGACTCTATTTTCTTTACATTGTATTATCCATAACCGAATAAACATCCGGTGGTGTCAATCATACATCACATAATATGACCGCGCCTTTGATTTTCCGCAGTTGAGAAATTTTCTGCGGGTAGTCCCCGAGCCCTCATCTGTTTTAGGGGATAGTATAAATTCCTTGCAGTCCTTCCCTTGCTCGCCTGATACTTTAGTTTATGGATGAACCCTAGTATAAAGTAAAAATCTCAAAATCTGCCTGCATGTGTTTCATCGAAATTAAAGAAAATAAAACTCTCTTACAGATGCTGTTGTCGCTCATTTCCTTATCTTTTTCCCCCGATTCCTTCAAAGATTCCCTATATAAACCTATTATGTAAAAAGATATTGAAATACAGAAATAAATAAATAAAGAAAACCATTTATTTTTATTCCAAGTTTCGCGGATAAATTAACAAACAAAAAAAAGCAAATGAACACAGTAATTCAATCTTACTAGCAATTAATTCGAGAAAAGCAAAGTCTCGCCCTATCAAATGGTCGGGTACGGCGTTCCACTTGCATATACTTTCTTGTCCTTTCAATGAGTGAAAACGGCCATGATATATACGAGAAAAACAGAGAAAATATGCTCCAGATTGCACCATTGTATGCAATTTTTTCAAACCGTTTTCTCCCCGACTCGGCCGGCACTTAGTGCCTCGATCGATACAATCTCACTTTCCCCCTCTGGACCCGCCCCTGGTGCTGAGATAGTCAAGAGACCTCAGATTTGTTAATGCTGATTTTTTCACTTCATATTTTATGTACTTGAAAATTCTTATTAAATAACGTAATCTTCTCTGTCCTTTCTATAATAGGATAGGAGAAGCTTCTTCTTTTTTATGTCTTTATTGCTTTCAGTTTTACATGTAAATTGTTTTATTTAATGATTCAGTTTTTTCTTCTCACCTTAGACGTAAATTTTCTAATCAAATGCAAATTTTGCTTTATTCTTATACAGAAACGTCTCTTTTATAAAGTAAATAAACTGACCCTGGTAAAGCTTTTTTCGTACCTTTGCTGGCCATGTCGCCGGCAATGCAACAGCTACATGTAAATATAACGACCACTTTGTCAACCTCCCGGTTGTCTGTCCGTCAGTCTTGTAGAAAGATATAGCTGCAACTCATTAATCAATCAATCAATCAATCAATCAATCAATCAATCAATCAATCAATCAATCAATTTGAGAAACAATTTTTAAGATATAGTGATACAAATATACAATATTCATGCGAGGGAATGAAATAAAAATGTGATCTGAGAGAGAGAGAGAGAGAGAGAGAGAGAGAGAGATGTTACTTTGATGGCTTTAAGGAGGGGGCAAGCATGACTTGTTTTATGAATAGATACAAAATGAACATGCACACATAGTTTACGAAATAGTCTTTTTAATTTATAACATGGCCAAGGTCGCTTTACAGGTCAAAATAATTATCATTTATTGGCTTAGAGTTTAACACGCGAAAGCCGACATGTTTGTGCGGTTGGATTCTTAGTTGTAATGACTGCAATGCGATATTATACTTTCTACTGCAATTTTATAAAAATGATCACCTGGAAGATTAAATTCATTCTGCATTGTTTGCATATAATAATTCAGTTCATTTAATAGAACTTTTACAAGATTATCTAGCTTGTTCATGATTTTCATTTCAAAGATCGCAAGGAAAAAATGCATGTATCATACAAAACACCATTCGACGTACACGAAATAAACATGAACGAACATCAGAAAAGACAAGGTGAGATCAGGTGCCCGTTTCTCTATCAGGCGAGGTAAATGCCATTCCTACAAGACATGTACAAAGTGAAGAATAAATTTTGAAATGAAATCAAACGTCAAGCAAACGTCTGTATTTCACCCGAAACCCCCCCCCCCCCCCCCCCCCTCTGCAAGCACTCTCGGACTTGTTCTTTGGCTGAGTCCAAAACACTTTCGATATCCCTCTAGACATTATATTCAGAGATCATGTACATGTAGCTTACCTCATCACTACTTACAAGCCAGGTGTTATTAAACATGTTAAAGTTCACTTAACCTCAAGCCATTGCACAGCGGGTGTTACTGATAAAACTCGTACTTCTATAAAGGACCACGGAGAAATCAATTTTATAGATAAAATCTTAATCCCCATTAATGTTCTCTCGTAAAATGAGCATGTGGTCATTTAAATTTAAAACAAATATATTTATAAAAGTGTCTCCTCCAAACAGAGGTCGGAAATCTAAAATCAATGAAAATGTCGTTATTAAAAAGTAAAAAAAGGGAAGAATGTATAAAGAAGGAACGCCGCTTATAAGCTTATAATGAGGATTTAAAATCATCACAAAATCAAATTCTCTGGGAGCAAATGAGGAAAATGGCTATATTTCTAGAGCAAAAGGTTGCTGACGAACTTCAAATTGATAGAAATTGCATGTGTTAAACGTACATGGGACTATGGGGTGAGAAACAAAACTTTTTTGTGGAAAAATAGTTCAAATAAAGGAAGAACAAAAAGACTTGATGATAACGACTAACAAAACGTCTCCCAACGATATAACACTGAATTATTTATTTCTGCCAGAATTATTTTGGCAAAAACGCGCCCGCCTCAAACGCGATGTACAAAGAAACCACTTATACCATTGCATAGACCATATTGAACATGTCCAAAATCTACCTTCTGATTACCTGCATCATACCTGACAGGTGTGTAAAACACCTTTAAAGTTTAATTTCCCATGGGAATTTAAAAAATCCCATGGGAAATTTCAATATCCCATGGGAATTCTTAATTTCCCATGGGATATTGAAAATTCCCATGGGAATTTTTCATTTTCCCATGGGATTTTTTTTCTCCCATGGGATTTTTTTCTCCCATGGGAATAAATAATTCCCATAGGAATTTTTTTCTCCCATGGGAATATTCTTACTTCAAAAATATTCCCATAGGAGAAAAAAAATCCTATGGGAGAAAAAATTTCCTATGGGAACTTTAATTTCCCATGGGAGAAAAAATCTTCCCATGGGAAATTTAAAACTCCCATGGGAATATTTAAACTCCCATGGGAGAAAAAAAACATGCTGTCTTGCAAGACTTAATGTACAACAATTAAGCTTATAAATACATAAATCAGAAGTTATTTTTCTTTCTTCAAAGCTTTTGATCATTGCTGTCTGTGAATCTCACTTTAAACGTTGTAAGAGAAAAAGTAATGTTCAATTTAATTCGTTTTAGGCATTTTTGATAACAATGATCAAATTTTAAAAGAGCAAATTCAATACCAATTTTTCTACCATAACAATGTCATAATATTATCCATCATGTTCATATAAACTCAGTACAATTAAGAACAACTAGCTAGCTGTGGTTTATTGTCCAGTAATTCCAGGAGTTGCATGAACCAATCACATTATCACCTAGCCGCGAAATGACAAGGAGATAATTTGATTGGTTTATGCGACGAGGAGAATTACTGGATAATAAGCCACGGATAGCTTTAGTTATTATTTCTATTCAAATATATTCTGATTAATACAGACAACAAATAGTTTATGTAGTTTTCAGAAAAAGAGTGTGTGAGAGTATGCGCGTGAGAAGGCGTGACTTATCTGACCATGAATATGTTGAAGAAAGAGCACGGGCCAGTTCTAAACAGATATCGCAAAAGTTTTTACAACTTACCAGACATTTTTAATTTCTATAAAAATTCAAACATGTTTATTAAGAAAAAGTTTAATATTTTACCAGACCGAAGCAAATTTAACCTGATTTTTCTGGTAAGTCCGGTGACTTTTGGATTGTCTGGTTCTAAAGCATAAATAGGGAGAAAATCTCAAAATGAATGGAACGGCAAAGCCAAAATGATGTACTCACCATCATATAACATATACCAAAATTTACGACTAAGCAAGATTGATTGAGTGGTATCAACTTCATTTAAATTTTTGCATCATAAAGTATTCAAAATTGTGTTTATTCAGTTTCTGAAGTGCGCCGCGCAGACATTTAAACATACTATTTAGTCTATGACAATAGACAGCCTACATACAAGTAACAAGAAACATGATCTACCAAGTCATGCAATTTGAAGTATGTTAAAGATCTAGTTAGAGAAGCATAAATTTTCCATTCTCTCCAGTACAGCTTGAAGTACTACTTGCATGGTTATGTTTCATGAGCATCAGAGGAAATTCGAACAATATTGTGTTTCTATCCGTACTGTACTTGCATAAAATACGCCAAATATCAAAATTTGAATGCTATAGACATTGAATGACCCATCAACTCAGATATATATGAAGATATTCTGTAGATTGTCGAGTCTCTCAACGCAACGTGCGACGCTCAGCATCTCCAAGGCCAGATAACATGCAGAACCGTGAACGTTTCAATCAGATCCGACAAATCAGTGTTTGAACATCCCCCTCCCCTAACTGGACCCATAACGTGTTCTGGATCCACACATGGGTATACTTTTAAAGATTTTTTTTAAACTTCTTGATTTGTGTAATACTGTATACATATTTTTTCTTTACGCTAATTTATCTGAAAAAAAAGATTAAACACGTTTTCTTCAAAACTTCAGGGTGAGACACCAGATTCCCAAATACAAATGGGGGCCTCCGGACCATCCCCAACTAGGCATCAACCATTCGTGGAGGCGGACAGGGGGTACCTCTCTCCCCCTAACCCCCCCCCCCCACCCTCCCACCCTTCCTTTTCACCCGCCCCATTTCCTCCATCCCTTTTCTTCCTTTCCCTCCCTCCTTCCTCCCCCTCCCTTTCACCCTGTCCACCCCTTCATTCGTGCATCGAATCAGCCAGGCCTATGGGCCGACACAATCCACTCACCCACTCACCCATCCCCCACCTCCGTCTCTGGATCCGCCCTTATTAAAAGTCCCCATTTATATATATATATCTTTTATTAACTTTGAATCATCTACAGCAGCTGCTGTTTTCAAAATATATATATTTTTAATATGTCAAAAGTAATAAATTTATGAATCGCAAGCGATATAAGTCCCCTACCGGCATTAATCCATGTCCTTCAACTCTGCCTTGACAGACCTTAACTTACACCAAAAGATGAATCCAACATCAAAATAAGTTCAATGTGTGTCTTAGGAAAAGGTCTGGAAAACAGGAAAATTCAATGAAATTTGCTATGAGGTCACTTGTAAGAACAAATAAATCAAACCCAACTCCAACATATATTCTTTATCATACAAACATGAAAGACTGGAAACTGAGAAGTTCTTGAAATTTGCTAAGTTCAAGGGCCATAACTCTTGTAGAAATGCGTCAATCACTAGGTTTGTATCACACTGAGATATATTCAAATACCAAAAATGATTTCAATATCTGCAATACCTTGGAAGGAAAGTCCGAAAACTGATAATTTCATGAAAAGTCCAAGGGTCATAACTCTTGTGAAAATAGGTCAATCGAAACCAAACTCGAACTTGATCTGTATAAGATGTAATCTTATAAATTATTTCAATATCTACAACGAGAAAAGTCCGGAAAACTGAGAATTTCATAAAATTTGATAAGTCCAGGGGCCATAACTCTTGTAAAAATAGGTCAATCGGAACCAAACTCAAACTTGAGATGTATAACACTAAAATGTATTCACATATAAAAGATTGTTTCAATATCTGCAATACCTTGGCAGAAAAGTCCGGAAAACTACGAATTTCATGATTTTTTTTTTAAGTCCAAGGGTCATAACTCTTTGTAAAAATAGGTGAATCGAAAACTAACTCGAACTTGATCTGTTTCGCATTGAGATAAATTCACATGCCAAAAATGAGTTCGATATATGCAACGACAGCGAAAAAAAGTCTGGAAAACTAAAGTGTGACGGACAGACAGACGGACGGACGGACGGACGGACACACAAACGGGATGGAAACTATAAATCCCCTCCGGCGAGCCGGTTGGGGACTAATAAGGAGAATATTAGTCCTGAATTCAAAAGCATATGGAAAACTAAGGTTCAGTTAGTCGTTTCATTTTCTATGCACTTAATATACAAAGTATCTCCAAAAGATAAAGATTCAGACACAGGTTTATAAGTTTTTGGATATATTATTAAATGAATTTCTGAAAGACATCGTTATTAGTATATGTGTTCACTTTAAATGATTCAGAAATGAAAGTTAGAAAAAAGACATCTGTTTTGACATATCAGAGTTTCTTATGAAATCCATAAAATCGTTCTTATCTCAAGATTGATTATCAATTCAAACAATCATCTTCAAACTCGGCCATATTGCACCATTTTCATCCATTATTCGCAAAATTTTCCAGGGAGGCACCCGGATCCCCTCCCACACAGTTCTATTCCTCGGCGCTTTGCGCATTGAAGTTCTCTCCCGACCCGACAATAAACCCTCTGGATCTGCAGCTGAATATGTATTATCATGACGGACCTCCTCCCGCACCTGCCCCCTCGGTGCTTCGTGCAATTACCTCAGTCCCGCCCCGATAAAAGACTCTGGATCCACAGCTTGGAAGTTTTGGAAGTCTTGGAAGTTTTGGAAGTCTAGACATTTAAAACACGTTAAAAAATGAATAAACTTAAATTTGTGTTTTGTTATGGGTATGCAACACACAGCAAGTGCGATTTATCGTACATGTAATGCGCTTGCTGTGTTTTGCATACCCGTATAACATAACGCAAATTATGACATTTATTCTCAGTGGCGGATCAAGCGTCCCCTTTGCCGGGGGTCACGGGGCGAATTTGTCGATTTTTAGCAGAACAAGTATTAGCTTTTACAAAAAGCTTGCCGGCAGTTAGCATGTAAAATACTAGTAAGAAAAAATTGGAATAAACGACTTTTGTTCTTGTTGACCAATCGCACATTTCCGGGCTTTTCCGTTTTTATTTCCGATTCAAGCTACGGAAATTTCCGAGGATCTGTGATTGTTGTAGGACGTATCGGTACAAAGACTTTTCGATGCATCTTTCGGATGAAAATGCACTGATACGATATGACTTTCATTTGTCAAGTCATCTAGACTCTTAAGCCGACCTGATGAAAGTATCTTATGCACAGATTCTGAATAATCTTGACGAATATTTGCATATTTTGTAATTGTCCACCAATCATATTGCCAAGAGTTATTTTATCCGTGCAAGTATGTCACGATTGATTACAGTATACCGGCAGTCATGACTGCCGGTAAATATACCTGTTTGATAAATTTTATGGTCAGTGCCGGGGGGGGGGGGGGGGGGGGGGGGGCGAATGCCCCCTCCGCATCCCCCTAAATCCGCCACTGATTCTATACATATGCGCCACAGTTTTGAAATCACGTTTTTCTAGGTAAAAGGTGACGTTAAAATTCAGGTCACCGCGGATATAATTTTCAGGTTGGAACAACCGTGGTGGCTTTTAATTATGTGCAGAAATGAAACACGTTTGTATACCAATAGCTGCATCTGGTTGTGCATATATTTATATGTGGATATGTAGTCCGAGAACCTGACCCGAACCCAGGTTTTGACGGGTTGTTTTTAGGTTGGACCCCAACCGTCAAATTAAGCGTGAAAGGCTTGGTTTATATCAGGTTTTCGGACTAGTGGGTTTGAAGACTGGATAAAATTTTATGCAGTACCGATATTCAGCCAACGTATACTTTGCGTTCCAAAAAAAAAAAAAATATGTGTTTATGAAACACGAATGCCCCCGGTGGCATCTTTGTTAATATAAGCATCTTTTTCTGTTAAGTAGATGAAAGTTCAGGGTTAGTGTCACAAGGTTAAAAATGTTGTTATCAATTGCAAAATCATGTGAAATATCCAAGCCCTATCACTTACCATTCAAAAGTTATTCCACATTCTACAGTTTTTGTTCAAAGGTCAAGGTTACTCGATCAAAAATTTTGATTCGAAAATGTACCCATTTCCAAAATGGTTTAGTTTAAACATATTTTATTCAATAATTACATTATTGAAAAGGATTGGACCATAAGTTATATAAACATTAGACACGGCCCTTTCCTATTAATTACAATTAAACACGTATATATGTCATAAGATGCATAACATAACAAATATATCAAATATTTTTTTATCCATAAGACAGTAGGGGAAACGTGCCAACAAGGATGGGTGCTTAGTAATAGGGTATGTGAAAAAATTGTTCATCCAAAGTCTTCAAAGAAATGGGTGTGTATACGGCATATATAAAAAAGGCTTTTTGTAGAGCCTTTTTAATTTGCCGACCCCCCCCCCCCCCCCCCCCCGCCGAACTTGCCAAAAACGGCGACTTTTCCCGTTTTGAAATAATGTATTACATTTATTTTTCATATCCATAAGCAGTACAAACGCTATATGACTGAGGGCTTGACAAGCGCTCCACCCCCTTGAAAAATATTATACATCCAGTCCAAGCATAAATCAATGTGAAATTTGAAACTGTTCACCATGGCTCTTTCTCCACGCGATGTTTGGTCGCTTCATCAGCGAGACAGAAGTTTTCGTCTACAGTTACAGCACAGATCATGCAGACAAGATCACGCAAGAACCATGTAGAGATTGAATTTAAGGTAAATTTTAATATTTACATCTACTAATCAATGCAAATTTATTTAATTCATTTTGGAATCTGAACGAATCTGTCAACATTCTTCATTCATTCATTCATTCATTCATTCATTCATTCATTTCAATAATCTGCAAGTTTTAACTTTTTACTATCTTAATCGAATTTGAATTATCGGTATGTTTCTTCCATTATATGATTTAATCAGTATAATATAATGTATAATGTATATATAATATTACATATTATCATCATATAATATTACATCATTATACGGATGGGACTGAAACCAGATCTGTACATGCTCCCGGTTTTGTTATGTCGCGTAGAGGCTCTACGCAAGATCTGGTTAAAATTGGCATAAAATGGGACCAAGGTTGAATTATTTAAAAGATTTAAAAAATTATGTATAAACTACTCTCATACTCATGCAGGCTCACTTCCAGATCGAGTTGACCCCCATCTTTGAATAGTTACTGTACATAGTCTTCTTAATTGGCATAAACTATTTCGGTATGTTTCCTTTTGTGACAAAAAATGATCATGAACTTGAAACATTTTATATGAATATTGATTCTTTTATCTCTTTTTCCCCCCTTCTTTTATTTATTATACTGTAGTCATTATTTTCATTACTCCTCATGCAAGACAGCACCCCCCCCCCCTTTTTATATGATGTGTTCTTCCCGCTCTCCATCTCATTTATAATCCCTCCATCAGTCGATCTGTTTTTCCATTTTTTCTATAATACATTCTATGTTCGTTCGTATTGTACATTTTCTTCTTGATATCCTGGCTGGTTATCAAAGTCATCCTTTATTTTCATTTGGTATGTGCATACCTAAGGTTGGATTTCTATAAGAATATATATACCCAATTAATATGGTATAATTACAGTTTATTTCGTAAATGTGGTCATCAATAAATATTAAGACTAATAAAGGTCCTATGATAAAACCTTGTATAGGGCCTAGGATAGAACCTTGTGGGACTCCAGCATTAATAATATGTACTTTTCGTTGAAAATCTCGATTTCTTGAGGCCAAATAAATACAAATTACTGCAACTCAGAAAATCTTTTGACACCTCTGTTTCTAAGAAATTGTAACAATTAAGTAAAATGTTTTTGTTCTAGGTAAAATTTATGGAATTTTATTTCAAAAATTGTACTTTTTCCATCGTGCGCAAAAAAAAAAAAAAAAAAAAAAAAATGGTAAGGCAATGAGGCAGACCTCGGTTATATCTTTTAAAAAAGTTTTTGTCAAGAAAATTTTTATAAAAATCTGATAATCTACTAGAGGAAATATGGTCACCGGTTTATACATGTAAGTGCATGACCGGCGGTACTTCAAACTACGCATCCGATGACCATTCGGCGACTTGTTGTTTATTGGAAGTGTAGTGTCAGGGCATTGGCGCAAGTCGTTGACATGTTACGTAATACCATAGACCATGTGAATTGGTCCCTTCTAAGGGGTGACCACTGACCATGCATAAGAATTCAACATTAAACTCTTTGCTAAACACAAATTCGAGTTGAATACAATATTATCAGGGTATATATTATAAATCAATATAATTACTGAAAATTTTGAAAATTTTCTAAATTTCTTAGCATTAATTGATACAAAATTGAAAAATGGCTCCAAAAGTTAACTTGTATACAAAATATCTGAGAAGCGTGCATGTCCTTGAAATTCACTGTCTGTTATATATATGTACATGTATTCATAAAGAACACCTGCTTTTATCAACTAGGTAGCATAGGAAGATCAGTCGGATACCCCCCCCCCCCCCCTTGTCTGGTCAGTTATTAAAAGAATAAATTAATTGGGGAGGGGGTTGACAGGGGAAAAGTTACCATATAGAAAGCTAAATAGATTCCTACCATTATGAATACAAATAAAAATAAATAAATAAAATAAATCAGTAAACAGAAATAATAATAATAAAAAATATGGATGTTAATATTTGAAGACGGGATTCTTGCTCATTAACCATTTATATTATCTTCTACAAATTTACACAAAAATCGATATATTTTTTTCGACTTACTTCGCTCGCCGATGCATGAAACTAAAACTGATATGATTTTTGATAACCATCGGTCTTTAAGAATGAATGCATCTCTTGACAGAGTATACCTCATTTCTTCGCTCGCCAAATTCCATACATCTATGCATGAACTGGAACAAGTAATTGTAAAGAAGAATTTTACAAAATTTTGCGTACATGCAGTCAACCCCTCCCCTTCCTTTAAAAATAATCGAGTCCTCACCCCCTCCCTCCCCCTTTATGAAAAAAACCCTGGATTTTCCTAAAAAGATTTGCGGTGTCCAACAAATAACTGAAGCCAACATCGGAAATAAACATTTCACAGTTAAAAAAAACGGCCTGGCCCGGCCTTTATTAAATAAATCTTAGACTATTGAAATGGTTAAATTATATAAATGTATATTGTAATGACATATCTTTATTTTCATACATCGAAAATAAATTCTCTCTCCCTCTCTCTCTCTTCAAATGCACAAAAACCGCAAACATATTGTAAGGAATCGACATTTCCCAGTGGCGGATTCAGCCGGGAGGAGGGGGGGGGGGGGGGGGGCACGTACCGTGCCCAAAAAAGGGGCACAAGTTTATGACATGCCTTTGGAAGCATTAAACTGTTGATTCCTGACAAAGATCTATGAAATTAGTCCGAAATAGCCCAAAACACCCCCAGAAACCACCGATTTGAATAAATTTCCAAAATTTTCTCGGGGATAGACTGCCGTGTCCATCGTCTGTACACAAGCCACATTGAATCACGTTCATATAGGACTTTCTTCATCTGAGGATTTGAATCGGGAATAGTAGCCCTATGCAAAGAAGGGAGGAGATCTCCAACAAGTCATAAAACACTAGCTTATACTACTTTATTAGATTTTCGATTTAACTTTCTATAAAACTATAAAATTGAAATTTCTTTTTTTTTTTTTTGCTTTTTTTAAGATCGTTTTTTAGGTCATTGAACAATTAAAATTGTTTGACCAGATTTAGACCGGCACCTCCAAGAGTTTTGCCATGCATGATTTTCTTTATTTTTAGAATCGAACTGCCAATGAATAATTATAACTTTCTATCTGGACGATGCAGAGCATGGGACACCTATGATCTCTTGTTTTTCAAGGACATTTACAAAATGTTATTTTCTTCACCTTAGGCACGGTCCATTTGATATTCGGGGGGGGGGGGGGCTTGGGTTTTTTTTTTCGAAAAAAATAATTTTGCTCTCAATTTTGATGAGAAAAATAAATTTGCTTATGGTGTGACAGAAAAAAATAATCTGAATTTGAAGAATTACCATAAAATTTCGCTAAAATTCTTGAAAATTTTCCGGCTCGCTTCGCTAGCCGCAGTTTTCAAATTGTTTCAGAATTTTTTGGGTCGCTTCACTCGCCATAGTTTTCTATCAAAACATTATTTACTAATAGCATTTTAAGTTTAGATATTTGAAGATATCAAAAGTTATACATGTATGTGAATGAGAAAAGGGCTTCCTTAAAAGCTTAAATATATTTTATCAATATAATTTATGTATTGCTGTTAATACATGTTGCATGTATCCCATATAGTCATGTTCTTGTAAGCTTGGAAGGAGTTCAACTTCAGTTATTCACCAATTTACAATTCTACATTTAAAAGTTTGTCCTTCCCCTCAGACCCTCTTATACATGTTATATATACATGTACCTTATATAAAATACTGAGAATTATATTGTAAAGATCTTTTATCTCTCTGTTTAAAAGTGAATTGAATACTTGCATAAAAATAAACTAATTTATTAATATTTAGAGTTTTGAGTAGATATATAAATAATTTCTATTTATAAAACACAAACATTCTTAATATGCGCATCATTTTGTTAAAAAAAATTCCTTGCTCCAACTTTGCCAGAAAAAAATAATTTTGCCCCGGTCCGCAGCGAAAAAAATAATCTTGCACCGACAAAAAAACCCAAGCCCCCCCCCCCACCCCCTGAATATCAAATGGACCATGCCTTACAAAAATTTAAAACAAACAAGCGTGGATCTAGGGTGATGGTTAGGGGGTTAGATCCCGCCTGGAATTTGCAAAAAATTGCTTTATATTTTCCCTAGCTTTTGCGTGAATTGACGACTGGACCCCCCCCCCCCCCCCCCCCCCAATGGGCTGACCTCTCTGCCCTTTTAAAACTTATCTTGATCCGCCTTTTCCTTAGAAATCCTGAACATTCTGACTTAGATTTTGAATGCCGTGCAAAAACAATACAGCATCAGATTAAGTCGTCATTCTTTTAAAATATACTAATTATCGTTATTGACACTGACGGAATCCCTTCTAAATCCAGTTCAAATACGCTTCAGATGACACCAAATTGCTTCATTCTTTCAAAATTTTCTCCCGAACCCCCTCCCATACCCTTTCTCATTCGGCCCTTCGGGCCTCGCAAATAATGCCCATCAACATTTTTATATAAGTCCCTGTCCCCATCAAAAATTGTATGTGCCCCCCCCCCCCGGCAGTTGGGTTTCTGGATCCGCCCCTTGTTTCTCATTGAGGTTATTTCATAAAATGTTCGTGTGTGCATGGGTTCATGAATTTCTTCTTTTTTACGGGGCGGGGGGTTGTCATTTTTATACAAGCTTGTGTGTTATGAATTTGCAATGGAAATCCTGAAATTTTACGATCAATCCACTGATATTAAAATGAAATATTCGCTGCAGGCTGGCTAACCTGTAGAAAATTGAATATTCTAAAAAGCACCCCACCCTCTTTCTGAAATCCTTTGATTAAACATGATAAACAAAAAAAAAAAAGAATTAAACTCATAATTATATACTATAGTATATTAATTTTATCTGTTTTTATGTCCATATGGATTGCTCTTATGAGAGCTCATTTTAAATGTTTTGCAGGGGCGGATGCAGAGTCGGAGCCTGAGGGGGGGGGGGGGGGGGTGGACCAAACTTGAAATTAAGTTCACTTGAATTCCAGTACAGCACCTTTTTCATGGAAGTCTTTTAATTTGTGATCTCAGTAACTTTTGTAGTCAAAAACCGATGTGTACTTGCATGTATATCTACCAGCTGATCAAAAAACGGAGAATCTAGTGAAATCTGTTGCTGTCCAGCCTCGTTTAAAAGTTCTTATCAAAAAAAAAAAAAATGTAGGGGGGGGAGACCCCCCTAAATCCGCCGGTTTGCTATACTATGTTTGGTGAAAATCAATACCCGGTGGGCCGAGACCCGTCCTACCGATAGTCATCCCCGCACCATGGCACTTGGAGTTTCCGGTCTAGTACAAATGCATGTGGTAAATTGAAAATAATCAACTCTCATTTTAAAGTTTTCTTATGTACTAAGTTCAGTTATATTCATTTTTAAATCGCCAATTTAACGGAGGATGCACTCAGTGGCGGATCCAGCGCTTCCTTTGCCGGGGGATCAAGGGGCGAATTTTGCAGATTTTTCTCTGCAAATAATTCATGGGACAAAATATACATAATTATGGAAAATTTTTGGTCAGTGCCGGGGTAGGGGGGAGGCAGAGGCGCCCTCCGCACCCCCTGAATCCGCCTCTCGAACCACATTATATTATTATCATGATTATGTTGGTTTCTCTTGCCTCGGATCAGACTGGTTTGTCGTAATTTCAATAGAAACTGAGGAGCTTCTTTAATTTTTGTCTAGCGCAACCTCAGGTTGCGCTAGACAAAAATTAAAGAAGCTCCTCAGTTTCCATTGAAATTAGGTTTGTCGGTAAGAGGTTATATTAATAGAATCTAGCTATCACTATAACATTGGGACTGAGACAGGGGAATCTTATCCAAGTGTAAAAGATTTGCAATCCACGACGAGGCTTGCTGAGTCGTGGATGTAGCAAATATTTTGCACAAAGATTAGATTCCCCTGTCTCTGAGTCCCATTATGTAGTGTGTTCTATGACGTCATAATAGCAGTCACGTCACCAGGAGTGTGTGACAAGGAAATCTCAAACTGCTATTCGTTTACGTTTTTTCTTCTGTCTCACGACGTAAGTGAGTGAGAATATAGAATCTATCACCCTTTTGCACAAGGACAGGGAAATCCCATCCTAGTATCAAAGATTTGCTAGCCTCGTCGTTGACGTTGCAAATCTTTGATACTCGGGTGGGAATTCCCTGTCCCTGTACGAATTGGTGGTTGATATTATTTTTTATCGTCCACAGAGATTGGTTTGGGTTGATCAAGCTCATAGATTAGGCTCGGCTTCGCATCCGCAGCCTTCTATGGGCTTGATCAACCCAACAAATAGCTGTAGACGGTCAGTGAGTAACAAACCTAATAACTGATATTACCTTGACTTTGCGGTTTGACCTACTTTTGGATTTTTTTTTTCACCATGGCCATATCTTTAAAATGTGAAGTTTGAGTCTGACCTACATTTTAGCTCGCCGGGACGAAAGTCCGAAGAGCTAATGTCATACCATTGGAATCGTTGTTGTCGCCCTTTAACCTGGGCTATATCTTTTCAACCATAAAGGGTAAAGCTTTCATATTTCACATATAGATACTTTGTGACAAGACCTTTCATTTGAGACCATGACCTTTGACCTAGTGACCTTGACCTTGGATTTCGACCTACTTTTCAAAAACTTTAACCTGGGCTATATCTCTTCAACCATGATGGGTAGGACTTTCATATTTCAAAAGTAGATACCTTGTGATGATACCTTTCATTTGAGACCATGACCTTTGACCTAGTGACCTTGAACTTGGATTTTGACCTACTTTTCAAAGATTTTAATCTGGGCTATATCTCTTCAATCATAAGGGGTAGGACTTTCATATCTCACTTGTAGATACCTTGTGATGAGACATTTCATTTGAGACCATGACCTTTGACCTAGTGACCATGACCTTGGACCTACTTTTCAAAAACTTTAACCTGGTTTCTGACAAAAACCTTAACCTTGGCTATATCTCTTGAACTATAAGGGGTAGGGCTTTGATATTTCCCATGTAGATACCTTGGGACAAGACCTTTCATTTCTAGCTCGTCGGGACGAAAAAGTCCAGAGAGCTAATGCCATACCCTCGGCGTTGTTGTCGTAGTCGTCTGTAGACAAAACTTTAACCTGGGCTATATCTCTTGAACTATAAGGGGTAGGGCTTTGATATTTCACATGTAGATACATTGTGACGAGACCTTTCATTTGAGACCATGACCTTTGACCTAGTGACCATGACCTTGGACCTACTTTTCAAAAACTTTAACCTGGTTTCTGACACAAACCTGTATAGGCGAGCTATGTTATCTTTGATTACCCTATGTTAGACCATGACCTTTGACCTAGTGACCTTGGACTTTGACCTACTTTTCAAAATTTTAACCTGGGCTATATATCTCTTCAACCATAAGGGATAGGGCTTTCATAATTCATATTTCACAAGTAGATACCTTGTGATGAGACCTTTCATTTGAGATAATGACCTTTGACCCAGTGAAATACCTTAACCATTAACCTACTACATTGTATTTAATTACTCATACTTTGGCTGTTTACTGGGTATGTTACATCAAACATCGCAGTTGCATATCAGGTGATACGCTATTAATCTTGGGCACGGATATCCTCGGAGATTAAACATATGTTAATGCCTGAATCTTCCTTTAGTATATCTTTATTTAAGGTCCATAGGAGAACCATTATGATTTATATGATGGCAATCTTTTCTGATCAAGGATAGAACAGTATTCTGAGAACACTTAAGGAGAAAATTTTTGTTTTGTATTTTTCACATGTTATGATATGATGCATGGAAAAATATAATTTTTTCTGCTATAGTGTTATCTGAATATTCATCTATTCTTGATCAGAAAAAATTACCATCATAAAGTTGATAATGATGATAGGCCTAAAATGAATACTTAAAAAGTAGATTTAGACAATTTTTATCTTGTTTATTCGAAGGGGATTCCAGTACCCTAGATTATTTGCGTATCATGTGATATGCGACCGTGAAACATTTTAACATTTTTGTCATGACAAGCCCTTTCTATTGCATGTATTAGTACCAATAATTTTTTTGTATCAATACATGAAAGTTCAAATAAAAGGCATTGTTTATACTAATTAAATGATGTTGAAAGGGGTATTGACTATTCATATTTCTTAAACTTGTTTTGTTTCAATTAAATCTATTTCTCCTTTTGAACAGATGATGTCCCTCCCTGCATCCCAATAATTTTTCAGTAAGTGAGCAGGAGTTCTTGAAGTTTGGAATTCGTACCTGGCGAAAGCAATATGCAAATGAGTTCTGCATACAGGTAGATTTTATTAGTGATAGGGTTTGTTCCTTTCATACTGTAGGTGTGTAAAATTGAGGGGTGGGGTGTGAGGCCATCTAGGCCAAACTCTTTACACATTTACACACCTACTTTGATATAGGAAGTATGACAGGAACAAACCCTATAACAAAATTATGCTGAGAACATTTTGTAAAATTTAGTGACCTTCTTTGGCATAAAATTAGGACATCACATGACTGTTATACTGCAACCTTATTGGCTGAAATTAGTACAAGGCAAAAAATTATCTACCAGTAATTAGTTGGTGACTATTGTATGTATACTTACTTTAAGTTCTGATTACCTGTATTGTGATATTCTGTTTTTTTCATATAATAGATATTTGATGTAAAAATGCTCTCAGCTCACCATAATTGAACATCAAGCAGCTGATTTTTATTTTAAGTAGAAACAATTATTTAAGCACAGGCACATAGTTATTAACATTGTCAGCCCTTTCTTTTGATAACAGAAAAAGGGATTATGGGAAACTTGTTATGAGTTAATTTATCAAACTAATTCTAAATCATTTTTTGAGCTGTATGGAAAGTCAAGTGGGGCTCTTTTCAATGAATTTTCACACCCTTCAGATACTAAATAATTGAAATTTGTTATATAAAACAAATGTAAAACATTTCAAAACTGAATACAATTTTTTTCTTCATTCTATAGGAGGTGCAATTTGGGGAACAGATATGCCTGTCTACCCTTCCATCATGCTCAACTCTTCTTGTGTTTGATTGATTTGAACAGGGACTTAAAAAAATGAAAGGTAACCTGCACTTCTAGTTAAAGTTCTACATTGTATATAAATCATATTGGTATAGACACACATATTGTAGCTAATTGCAAAAATGCTCATGACATTCATAATTATACATATTAAATAAAGCCACATTTTAGGTACAATGACCTTAGTTCACACAGAGCCAGGTAAGCTTAATTAGTAGGATTTTTAATGCAAAATACAATGAAATAAGTCAGACATAAAAAAACTTCCTGTCCGTCTGTCTGTGTCACTGCCACTAGCTTGCTGAGAAATTCTGTCGTGATTCTCGTGGTTTTTCATATTTCATAAAGTTTTTAATCCTCCCTCAAACAATAATATAATTCAACCTGAAATAAATGTACCCGTTAAGAAAAAAAATGTCTCCCAAGGGGTATTATTTGACACTTTAGGGCAGTTCTAGTTATCATGCTATTCATATCACATGTATCATAAAACATAATACTAGTAAGAAATACTCATTCACTCATAAACGTATTGCATTTCATCTGTTTGACTTTTTCATGTACGGGTACATTTCATGTCCTCATTCAGACTTATATTCATGTTAATTTCAAATTTCTTTGTCAGGATTCATACCACATACTTCACTGATGATTGTTGATGGTTTAACTGCCACTTCAGACTGAGGATGAGACAGATGTGAGTTTTCAAACAAATCTAAATGTTACCTGCAACACTACATTAAGGGTTAAGTATAGTCAGTGTCTGTCTATCCATCCATCTGACTGTCTGTCTGATAATAAGACATTCATTCACAGGGCTATATAAACTTACTTTACCAATATTATGAATCTTTCAGACTTGAATCAATTAATTGTCACCCGCTGTCTAGTTCCTCAATCTGTCCATCATTCTGTCCGTCAGTCACAGAAACTTTAACCTCGTCCATAACTTTTGAATGGTAAGTGATAGGGCTTTCATAGTTCTCATGTGTATTCAGTCTGACAAGACCTTTCTATGGATACCAACAATTTTGACCTTGACCTTGGGGTTTGACTTACTTTTAAAAAACTTCGACCTTGACCATAACTTTTGAATAGTAATAATAGGGCTTTTATATTTCACATGTGTATTCATTGTGACAAGACCTTTTCGTGGATACCAAAATTTTTGACCTTGTGACCTTGACCTGGAGTTTGAGCTACTTTTCAAAAACTTGAACCATGACCATAACTTTTGAATGGTTAGTGAAAGGGTTTTCATATTGTATTCCTGTCTGTTGGTAACAACATTTTGACCTTGTGATCTCATCCTTGGAGGTTGACCTACATTTAAAAACTTCAACCTTGACCTTCTTTTGGATGATAAATGATATGATTTTCATATTTCACATATGCATTCCTTTTCACAAGACCTTTCCCTCGGTAACACAAAAGTTTGGACCTTTTCTTGGAGTTTAATCGTTTGGGGGGCTGTAAGCATTTCATTTTATCACTATGGGCCATACATGAAATGTTTCATATTATTTATACAATGAAAGGAAGATTGTTATCTTGATTTTCAGCAAGTAAATAATATTATTTCACATTGCAGAGAATCCAGAAAGTACAAGAGAGACAAACAGACACAGAAAAAGAGGTGACTATTGCATTTTTATGCTCCCGGTATTTTGATCAAGGGGACATATGTATAGCATATGGTTCTTACATCTGTCTGTGCGTCTGTCATTACGTCTCACCTTTAATAAATGGGTATACAATTTTAGGTAGAGGTTGGAGATGATAGGGCTTTCATATTTTGCATGTGTATGTATCTTGATAGGACACATCTTTTGACAATTTCTTATGCATGTGTCTGATTTCAGTTCTGATCTTCTTCACTTTGAAATCTACCTCTGCTGTCATCACCTATTGTTTGGCTGCAAGATTCTTGCAGACGGAAACTATGGCTTCGTATTTGTATATAAAGTATAGCAAGTATTTACCATTAGGTATTACTACATTTATGAAGTATACAATGTACAAGCATTGTCTTTGTTTCAAATCAATGCAATACGATCCAGTATCAGGGATTCTTTCTTCACTTGAACGTTGCCAACAAGATCAGCTGAGCAAGAAGTCTCCAGTAAAAATACAAATTCTAGCTATAAATTGAAACCTACCGTCTTTAGACGTAAGTCTTGTAAATTTTCCTACATGAAGATAAGAATTGTTTCCTTCATTGCCCATTTACTCACCCCTATACACTCAAATATGTGCCTCTGCCTTTGAATCTTTTGCACTGTTTACTTCAGAAGTCCGAATGATGTCACTGTGATGACTTGCCGTACCTCCGATGCCTCTCTGGTTTTATTATTGCGTGAATTGGCATAGGAAAATAGCGAGGACGGAAAGATTATTGATATATATTGCAAGCCTGTGCTGCCTATAACCTTGTTGCAAGTTGGTCTTTTGATATCAATTTTTGTGTTGCCTGTGAAGCATAGCGACACTTAGGGATCACTTTGTCCGTCATCTGTCCATCCATCTGTCTGTCTGTCACACTTTGAGTGTCACACCCTATATAAAAGTGATTCCTAAGTGTCGCTATGTTTCCCAGGCGACACATGCATTCCTTGGAATGATTTTCTTACCTTTTGACCTCGTCCTTGACCCTTGACCTAATTTTTGACTTTTTAAAGGAAACTGCTAAACAAATTAACATAAAATCTATTTCTTCCTAAAATGTATACAAATTTTGTATATTTCGAGTGATACATATTTAATGTTATATATATTATGGGTTTTTAGGAATTATCTTAGAGTTTTTTAAACTCAGGCTTATCTTAATTTTTTAAATAATCATTTGTCATAGGAACAAATGTTTTCAAAATTTTGCAATAAGTAGAGATTCATTTCTCTGAAGCATATCTGTCTGTCTGATCAGTTTTATTATAAAAATTTGAAACAATGTAGCATGCTTATTATTTCAAAACCTCGATTTGTATTCAATGACCATTTAACAATTTTTCTTTTCAGTTTGCCCTGACAGCGGCAAGAGTTCTGTACGAAGACAAGTTTAAAGAGACTGTACTTTTGAAGCATTGACGTGTATAAATTGAATTCAAAGACTATTGGAAATACATGTATAAGATGATTTTATTTTTCACGTCAATTGTATATAAAAAGTATGTATTACTAATTTACTTTTTTATGTATTCAAATTACAATAAATTTATCTCAACGTAAAATCTTATTTGCTATTTTCAGTCTTATTACAAAATAACAGCTGCTTCTGAGTTATTACACAGATAATATAGTGTACAAACGTACTATTAAAAATACCGTCATGATAACAGCCTTATACAATGATACAACTTTACACAATTAAGATTGAAGATAAATTTCTCCCATGGGAGATTTTTTATTCCTACGGGAATTTAATTTCTCCCATGGGAATTTAAAATCTCCCATAGGAATTTAATTTTCCTATGGGAAAACAAAATTCCTATGGGAAATTTATTTTCCCATGGGATTTTTTTTTATTTTCAAATATCCCATGGGATTTTTTTTCTCCTATGGGAGATTTTTTCTCCCATGGGAGAAAAAAATCCCATGGGAGGATAAAATTCCCATAGGAATTTGAAAAATTCCCATGGGAATCATCAAATTCCCATGGGAATTTGAAATATCCCATGGGAATTTGAAATCTCCCATGGGAATTTGAAATCTCCCATGGGAATATGAAATCTCCCATGGGAAATTTTTTTTTAAAGGTGTTTTTCTCACCTGTCAGGTAAGTTACAGGTAAAATAAAGGTAGATTTTAGATATGTTCAACATGGGCTACAAGTTGGTATATATGGTTTGTTCAAGTATTGCGTTTGAGGCGGGCGCGTTTTTGCCAAAATAATTCTGGCAGAAATAAATAATTCAGTGTTATATATCTCTCGTGGAAAAAGAATTGCGGAAAAAGATCTCGTTAAAAAGAATTGTAACAAATCAGTGCTGAAAGATTCACAGATGCAAATCTCCTTTATACGGAGGTATTCATGGAATATTTATATGATAAAGAGGTACTTATACTGAAATTCTTTGATGAGGCCGGTTTCAATTCTCGTGACTCATTTATGGTCATGCTGAAAAAGGTGAGCGCAATTTAAGTTTTTATATCATCAAAATCTCCAAATGTAACACTCAGTCTATTAATTGGATTGCATGTATTGTAATGTCATAGAGGGAGCCACTGACATTCCTCAATATCTTAGATTTTTAAGAAGCACTAGATGTTTTTATTAATATACTGAAATGGGAGAAAATGTGTTGAATTCGGGCGATATATTAGTAGCCGACAACGCACCTGTTCATCGACACCAAGAGGGGGTCGAGCCCTTTCCAGTTTTATTTTAGAAAATTTTGGTGTAGAATATGTTAATACACCCTCCAGTTATGTATCCTGTTGAAATGGCTTTCAGCAAAATTAGAATCATTTTAACTTTTTGTGTCATGAAAATTTAACTTCTGTGCGATTTACCTAGCTGTATACAGTGCCTCAAAGATCATAACACTAGCAAATTCTAAACAAAAAAGGATTTGCAAGCTGACAGTTTGGGAAGTACATGTATAAGAATGAAAGAGTCATATTTTTCTTCTCAAAAGAAATTACATAGAGGTGCGGCGCTCCCGTAAAATATTTATGAAAGGCCTCAGTCCAAATTCAACCTTCACTACAGTTCGGGTTAATTTAATACATGTTCTTTTATTGTGTCTTCAAAAATCAAAACTGCATTATTTGTACTATACTGTATATTTATTTGTCATTCATTGGAGAATCGAATGAAAAAAATCCCATAATTTGTACCGGTTTACAAAAATGTACTGTGTTTGTCAGCCAAAGGAGTTACTGCAAATGGTACTCAACGCGTAATTACTCTTTGAAAGCGGAATTTCTTTTTATTGGTGCATTATTCATGCGATTAAACCAGATCTCTACATGCTCCTGATAGTTTTATGTCGCGTAGCGACAAATTCCACGCGACATAAACATGATAAATAAAATCGGGATCATGTAGAGATCTGGTTTTAATGAGATTGGTGAATGAACATTCGATATCAGTGTACAGTAAACGCATCTATCATAAACCTGAATAAAGACTTCGCATTTTAGTGAATACTAAAGGGGGTGGACATGGTGAAAGGGAGGTTGGAGGAAGGGGCGAGAGGAGGTAGGAGGTAAGGGGGTATAAGGACCCCCCTTAAATTTGTCATAATACCAGGACAAATGTAAGAATATAGAATGAGGGAACCACATCAATAAGTCTTAAATGTAGGAATTTCTCTGATTTTATAAAGTTTACTACAGATTTTGTTTTTACTTGACACTATCAAGAGGAAGAGAGCCCCAACGCGTAATTACTCTTTGAAAGCGGAATTTCTCTTTTTTAAAAGCGTTGCATTATTATTAAGCTGAAAAAAAACATACTGTACGATTCTCATTGATTCGTCTAGATTAAACGCTTCTCATTAACCTAAATAAAGACTTCGCATTTTATACTTTAGGGGTTGGATAGGGTGAAAAGGAGGTGGGAGGAAGGGAGGAGAGGAGGGAAAGAGGGGGTGGAGGGAAGGGGAGGGAGAAGTTAAGGGCCCTTGATATTTGTCCTTATACTTAGAAAAATGAAAAAAAAAAGATTTGGGAAGGAATAAAGGACCGAATACCACCCACCCTCCCCTATAACAAGTGCGGATCGGGAGGGATGGATTAAGGACCCCCTGAAATTTGTCATATTACCCGGAAATGTAAGATTTGGGAAGGAATAAAGAATGACCGAACACCCCCCCCCCCTTCCCTCTCCTCTGCTTCGAATCGAAAATCGTTTATCACTTTCATTATTAATCTGACATATAGAAAAGGAAAAAAACATTATAACGTAAGCCTGTTCGATTACAAATGAGGCTGGAGCTCCCTCACTTTTTGATGTTAGTTTCTTGAATCTCTTCCGAAAACTGATTTTTTTTTTCTTTTTAATTTTGCAAAAAATGTATGTGCGGATCATGAACGGAGTAACTCGAAACAGTAATCTAACCCTTATCTTCTGATAATGAAATAGGTACAGGTAAGGCACGGTCCATTTGATATTCGGGGGTGGGGGGTTGCTCGAAAAAAAAATTGCTCTGAATTTTAATAAATAAAATGAATTTGCTTATGGTATGACAGAAGAAATAATCTTGCTCTTACAAGTAATCCGAATTTGAAGAATTAATATAAAATTTCGCTTCAAATTCAGGAGAATTTTCCGGCTTCGCTCGCTGCAGTTTTCAATTCATATTACAGAAATTGCGTCCTTTATCAGGAGACAATTCCTTGGGAATCGCATGTTCATTCATATGCATCATTGATTAATAATGATGCGCCACTAAAAAGAGAAATTCCGCTTTAAAAGAGTAATTACGCGTTGGGACTGTCTTGCTCGTGGTGTAGTGTCAATTTAAGGTACTACAAATATGTAGGATCTATAGAATCACACAATTGGCACATCTTCAGGTAAACGATCAAATACCTTATAAGGAAAAGACCAAACGGGGATGGGGGGGGGGGGGGGCGGGGGTTAAGGACCCCTGAATAATATAAAGTCCTAAGTCTTAATATTTGCACATGTTTTTGTATCATCGTCTCTTCGGTTTTTTTTAATTTATCTTTAGCTTGTCAGCTTTTCTGTGAACAATTTTCTTTGAAGCTGGGCTCTCCCCTCCTTTCTGAAATCCTGGATCCACCACTGGTACATGTATATTATAAATGACCTGCGACCCCAGAAACATAATGTATGTGCATACGTGATGACGTACGTGCCTGAGTTAGTAAATAGACATTGTCTTGACTATATTGTCTATATTTCTTTCATATTTTATCTAAAAAGTGAGGGAACAGGGGTGAACGCTGGTGCCTGCTCGAGATTTTCAGCTATTACTGATAACGGATCATAACAATTGCTGAAAAAATTAACAAAGATCTATACTTTCGATTCCTTCTAAAATATGCTTCCGTGATAAAAAGAAAATACCGTTCAAACACGATAGAATAAAAAATAACTATCAATGAATTAAACATTTAATTTACTTGATATCGTACAGCATTAAATTAAATTTTATACGTAAGTGTGCAATCGTTTACATGTATATGTAAAATAGATTACATCAATGTGAAGTATCCAGATTACGGATTTAGAAGCTATTCCGTATGAACGGGAAAATGATTTGCATAACTCATAATACTTTTAATATTCATCTTACTGCAAAGTCGTGCGTTACAGTACTTGAATCTATAAATGTATGCAAAAATTTGTTTCATTGTCTACATGTAACAGGAAACAAATCTTATTTTTCCTTCCATCAGACACATCGAATGATATAATGTATTTTACACATCCAATATTCAGGTGTTTATAAAATACAGGAGTAGGATAAACAATTATGTATTTCTTTTTCCCTTGTTTTCTTTATTACAGTTTTGCTTCCTATATTATTAGCTGGTTTATTAATTCATATTCATTTTTCGTACATCACAGGAAATTCAAACTACAGACATGTGTAGACTGCCTATTTAACATCTAGGGTTTCTCTATCTCTACGTACATAATCCTGAATATTGCATTGTTATAAATGTAGTATATCTATGCGGATATGTAAGATAATGATTCTTTAAATTGTTACAACATTTATAGAATCGTTCTTAGGAAAACATTTACTGTACGTACAGATCTAGCGTATTGTTAAAACAGTTGTTTGACTAGCCTATCGCGATTCTACTCTCTACAAAGAGATTTTACGCGACTCGAGATGCTCCGTCAAGCGAATATAAGCCCCGCCTACAAGCACTCGGTGTTTACCCCGGCTAATAATTAAATATGCATAAGCGCCGCCTCCGTTCATTAGCCCCGCCCACAAACACTCCGAGTTTTTCGGGGTATAGTTTGTTCGCGTTGAGCCCGCTTTGCCCCTCACCAGCCCTCCTAAAAGCCCTCCACCTGATGGAGGAATTGGCCTTTACTCGTTAAATTTTTACTCCATCGATGGCGATCTCGTTGTAAAACTCGTGATAGGTACTGTACGTAACTTGGATTTTAGATATCTTTCAGATTTAGACCTTGGATTTTCAAAAAAAGATTAGGATTTTTGTGGTAGTTATCTATTCGAATATCGGTAATATCAAAAATGAGGTTTTTCCAGTCATTCAGAGCATGCGATTCGACTCCTTCCTATTTACACCATCGTTTGGTATAGTTATCTAAAGCTTCCTCTAGCACTTGGCGACATTTGATAAAATCTATCTTGGATGGGATTCTATACTTAGGTCCTTTTTTGAGAAGACCACGGAGCTGCCTGTCTTGGATAATTGAAAAGTCACCTGTAATAATATGACTAGCTGGTTTATATAGATATTCAGACGTTGCATATTCTCAAGAAGCAGGACATGATTCAGGTATTTTAGGATCTGATGTAACTTTGTTGTAGTTAAAAACGAAATTTCGAATTGGTCTCATATTTGTAACAAATAAAAGGAGGTTTCAAATTTCAAAATATTTAGGAATGGCATTTTGTACGCGATGATCCCGAAAAATATTAGAGATGTTCAGAAGATCAAAACCTTTGTTTATAAACGGAATTTGTATGAATCGTCGTTTCGGGGAAGTGTTTTAACCAACGTGCGAATGCAACAATGATGTTTAGCCTGAATCAATCAGTGTTTCTTAAGGAATGCAACCAGTGCTTCATCCAAGATAGATTTCAATTGAACTTCTGGAACTTAAGAAAGAGCATGTAGCAGTTCATGTCTGCCGCCGTTGCGTGCAATGATCGGTAGATCTTTGAGGGTACAATGTACTCTAGCTCTTTTTCTGAGTTTTTTGTTTCGCCGTGAGACCTATGCTTCCGTTTAGTGTTAGGGCGAATTGAAAAGACATAAATATTTGATGAGGTCGAAGAAATGTTTCCTTATCCATAAATTTGATCGTTTAATCCAAAGGGTACGCAGTTTGCAAGTTGGTTATCCAGGCAAGTTCGTTTTTTAATTTCAGTTTTACTTTGAATTTTAAGTTTTGGAAATGACTGAACTTGAGTAATAGTTATATCCGAAATTGAATGGTTATATTTAACGAAGTGATTATAAAGGAAATTTCTTTGTTTTAGTTTTTCTGACGCGAGTTTCTTATCTGACTTCAAAAACGAGACTTTAAAGCCTGGCCTGTTTCCCCTACATATTGGGCGCCACATCCCTTAGCGTCATGTCCTGTAATGACATATTGATGACATCTTGATACGATCAATCACCGTCCTTATCTATCTCTATCTCAAAAGTCTGTCCTTTTTCACTAAATTTAATTGTTGAATTGCAATTGATGAGCGGACACGTACCGAATCTTTTTCCATTGCACCTGCAAATGGTTGAGAACCCTCTATGTTTGTTGTTAGATTTAGAACCTGCAGATGGAGAAGTTGGTGCAATACGTTTACGGGGTCTTAATGTAAGAGGTGACAGAAGTGTCTTTGGTGTGGAAAAAAGCTTCTTACTGTTAAATGTTGATGATTGGAAAATAACTGTAGTAATACAGGGTAATCTCAAAGGAATTAATTTGATACGAGGCGACCTTAAAATGCCATAGTGAAATGATCGATGAAAGGTGAATTATGATCCTCCGTAGAAGACACTAAAACCTAGTCAAGTTAGAGCACGTAATGGAATTCAAACACTTAAAACATCGGGTCGCGGGGAATTGTATTACCAACTCCACACTTCAACACGAAATCAGTGTAGATGCAAAACAAAGGAGGGGATCTCCAACAACACCAGGTTGCAGCACCCACAGCAAAACCCCAAAACACCCAAGGCAAAAACATAGAACAGATAAGCTCAGAAAGAGACGCAAAAGGGACAAGGAACGTCAACGCACAACACATCAAACACAAAGGATTACACATAAACCAACGAGACCAATGGGCAACAGATGCCGACTTAAGACGGCAATCTGCCATGGATATAGCAGAAGGTGTGGTTATCCTGGATTACGTGCGCACAACCCTTCCACTTTTCCGATTACCAAGAGGTCTCGAAGAACGTACAATTGTGGTGTAAAACAGCCTACTTACTGTCAATTCACCCTACACAAACAAGACCGCAAAACGCAGGGCCCAAGTAAAACAGATGAGTATGTAAATGGATATAAAACGAGGGCGTACGTAATACAATCCGTGCTCTGTCGACGCAATCTCATGTATGTTATCATCCGAAGAGTCCGACTGACATTCAGAGATGACATGTGGTCGGGGCCCTGTCTTCTCTAAAAAGGTTTGGACAGGGCCTGTCATTGAGTCCTGTCGTCAGAGTCAGTCAGATGCAAAACAAAGGAGGGGATCTCCAACAACACCAGGTTGCAGCATCAAAACACCCAAGGCAAAAACACAAAGCGGATAAGCTAGCTCAGAAAGAGACGAAAAAGGTACAAGAAACGTCAACGCACAACACAGATACATCAAACACAAATGACTATACATAAACCAACGAGACCAATGGACAACCGGTGCCGACTAAGGACGACCATCTGCCACGGAAATAGCAGAAGGTGTGGTTATCCTGGATTACGTGCGCACAACCCTCCCACTTTTCCGATTACCCAGAGGTCTCGAAGAACGTACAACTGTGATGTAAAACAACCTCCTCACTGTCAGATGACCACACACAAACATGACCGCAAAACGCAGGGCCAAAGTAAAACATGAGTATGTAAAAGGATATCAAAAGAGGGCGTATGTAATACAGTCCGTATTGATCCTCCTTATTTTGTTAATTATGTCACCATCAAATATAGGTTGTGAAATACCCAAAGTTATGTGCTCTGTTGCCTGTATTGCTCCGAATTTCAAAAGAAGTTTACAGTATTTTTTTTTTTGTAAAATTTCCAGAAAGTCCTTACTAGTTTGTGAAATCGAAAACCTTGTCCTTAAAGATTCTTGGTAATTTGTAAATTTCTACTATGAAAATCCAAAACATAAGTACATGCTCTAGCATACCGGATGAACTTTGAATTGTAGATACCATAAGACGGTAATCTAGGAACATCACCGTCAAGCCAGGGGAAATTTACTATGTTAAATCCAAAATTATCTCTTTTGTCATACACACTTTTGTGGTGTTTGGAGGAAAGGTCTTCCAGCAAATTGTCGGAATTCCAATGGGGACCAATTGTGCCCCACTACTTGCCGACATTTTCCTTTACTCGTACGAAGCTGAATTCATTCAATCTTTGGTCTCTGAAGGGAAAAGATACTTAGCTTCTGACTTCAACTTCACTTACAGATACATAGACGATATGTTGTCCATCAATAATCCAAAATTCGCGGATTATCTGAGCAGTATCTATCCTTCAGAGCTTGAAGTCAAAGAAACTACAGAGACAAATAATTCAGCATCTTATTTGGACATAATGTTGTCCTACGACACTGATGGTCACATGAATACCTCACTCTATGACAAATGTGACGACTTCAATTTCAACATTTCAAACTTTCCCTTTCTGAGTAGCAACATCCCTTCATCGCCAGCTTATGGCGTGTTCATATCTCAGTTGATACGCTATGCCAGAGCAAGTACCAAATATACGGATTTTGTTCTGAGAGCTAGGCGTCTTTCAGATAAGCTTCTCAGTCAGGGATATGTTTGTGACCGACTAACATCGTCACTGAGGAAGTTCTACGGTCGATATGGGGAACTCGTCATACACTATGATATCCCACTCTCCAGAATGGTGGATGATATTCTGTCATAGACCATTTGCACCATCCAACCAAAGATTATACACTGTCTTCCGAAATGGAAGTAACCGGATGTGACATTTCTACCGAATTGAAGCGGCGGGTGTTGCATGCAAGCAGAAGATGCTTACTCTTCCTGGGCACCTGGTCTCACTCCCATATCGGGAGTTCGCTTCTTTTCATATGGTGGAGGTTTTTGTTTGTTTGCTTTGGTTCCTGTTTTATCCTGATTTTGTATGTCTTCGGTTTCTGATTTTCTGAATTATCGATTTTGTGCTGTATACGGAGATACGGTCATTATCCATATTCGTCATACACACTTGTACGAATCTCTCCATTAACAATTTTGATATTTAGGTCCAAAAATGGTGTTTCCGTGTCTGTAGCGTTTGCCTTGTTTAGAATCAATTCTTGTGGATGAATAATATTTTTATACTTTTCAAAAACAGTATTGTCGATAGTAAGAATGTCATCCAGGTACCTAGAAGTACCAATGAAACTTTTCATATCATCGTTTTTTCTTTGCTTTTGAAGATTTTGGATAAATTCCTTTTCATACGACGTGTATAAAAATAAATCTGCAACAAGAGGCGCACAATTAGTACCCATAGGAATCCCTATAACCTGCTTGTAGAGTTTCTCACGAAATCTTACATAAATATTTTCCAAAAGAAAGAACAAGGCAATACACAGGTCACCACATGTCCATGATATGTATGATTTGTAATCTGTGGCGGAAAGGAAACCCTTCGATTCAGATGTACATGTATAAGTTTTACTCTCTCGATCAAAACACCAAATCATGAGTTTGGAGAGTCGATCATTTATTTTGACGTGAGGAAGCGTGGTGTACATATTAGAAAAGTCGTATGAAGATCGTATTAGCTTTAAAATTTCTTGATTTCATTTTGTCAATCACATCCCGTGAATTTTTAATAGACCAAAAGAAGTTTACACCATTGCTGTTCATGACAGTTTTACAGCCGTGAGTGCTGACGTCAGATTTCTAGACAAAATTGTAGTTGAGCAGTTGCTAGAATTACATGTAACAATGTATCGAAACTTGTAAGGAGACTTGTGAAGTTTTGGTATGCAGTATATTGTAGGTATAAGTTCGATCAACTTCGGTTTATCTTTTCTTTTAAAAAATGCATTCGAACATTTCTGTTGTCCTGTAGCATTGTATCCCTTTCATCCTGCTACATCTTTCGGTACATTTTTGGACATAATAACTTTCTCAATACTTGGCGATGTTACATTGTTTAGATTGAGGACCACTGACGAGAATAAAGTACCCAAAACGTGCATGTCTGGTCCATGCTGCAAATCTATCTGTTCTTGAATTATACTTTCATACTTGAAGACGTTTAACATTTGCACCACTTGGTGAGAATCACTGCTTCTTAACCAGGAGTCTCCGAAGGCACATATAGCCAAGTTAGGTCAACTTTTGGATAATCATTTTTTCAACGCATTCGAAAATTTCTGTTTTCAATCATTCTTAAATTTCTAAAACGTAGGTCCTGTATCATCATATCACACCCATCCTGATACGTCTTTTTCTCAATATTTGGCCATATTACATTATTTAGATTGAGGATCACTGACGAGGTTTAAATACCGGAAACGTGCACGCATGGTCAATGCTGCAAAATTATCTGTACTTAAATGATGCTATTGAATTTGAAGCAGTTTTAACATTCTATTATTAAGTTCATTTGTTTTAATTTTTTCATATATACTTATAGTCAAGTTAAGCCAATATTTTTGAATAAAGAAATATGCATTCAACGAAATGAATATCAAAATATAAAATATATATGTTAAAATACCTTGTACTTTGAAAACTTAGTTACGCTTTTATTTCAATTAATCTTATATATAGAACTGGCGACGAAAAAACCACTGTTGGAGTATGGTTAAAAAATTGCAATAATAATAATAAGCCGAAGAGAACATGAAACTAGTTGTCTTATACTTATTAATTTCTTTGTTATCTGCGTACAGTAGATCATATTTATGTCAATACTTTTCGTCTATGGACATTCAATATACAATGGGTGTGTTTTCTACTCAGAATCCTCTTTTCAATCATAATTGTCTCCTCCTATCAAGAAGACATTATCTTCTATATATAACCATCACTCAGACGCATTCTAGCATATTTTGCTATATTTCGTCTTTGCTCAGTTTGGTGCTATATTTTGAGTGCTGTTGAGATTATCGTCAGGATCTTCTTTAACTCACAACAAACTTACATATTGAAAGATATGATCATCACCATTGCTTTCGGTCGTGTCGGCATTTTACCGTGAATATAGAAATGTTCCAACGACTATCTCATGATATTATTTGAAAGTATTTGACTAATATGTTCAGACTGATATTCAATTAATCGAGAACTAATATGCACTGAAGTGATGGGATAATATGATGAAAGATGTCTTTGATATACTGTATTACTGAATAAAGAGATTTTGTATTTCCGTTCAACGACTAGAAAAGAAGTGTGGCAGAGTGATAAACATACAATGATTTGTAGTTGCAACGAAATCGTTGGTCCAAGATGGATACAAGCGTTTGAGTGACCAATCCTGAGTTGCTAAAGATGGATCCAAACTTGTCAAGAGCACTTAGTCTGGCAGGCTGCTCTGTTATGTTGCTAGTCGGAGTACCCGGAAACCTTCTGATTGTTTTGACTTATTTTGCCATCAAAAAGATCCAAACGCTGCAAAACATGTTTGTTGTTTCCCTTGCCGTAACCGATCTCATATTAATAGCATATATATTGACTTTTCATATGCTTGATTTAGCTCATGGGTACTCTGCCATTCCAAGAGAAATGTGTCTCTTCAACAGTTTCGTTGCCCACGTATGTTTCATTACGGGTATCCAAACTATAATGCATATTTCAATTAACCGTTACATCAAGATTTGTAGAACAGTGCAACAGTACTTCAGAATTTATTCGCGAAAAAATACTATTCTTATGGTAATATCATGCTGGACTACAGGAATCATCTTTTCTATCCCCCTCAATGTAATTGTAGGGATAGACAATATCTATGACCAAACATTGATGATATGTGGGACGAGTCGTCAAGGCGATAACCCTTACATTTTGATCTTTCTTTTTCTGACCTTTGGTGTGCCAATCGTCATCACATCAATTCTTTACCTCGCAATTCAAAAGCACGTATGGGACGGAAGGAGGCGATTGTCACGGCATTGGAATAATGGTCTTGCCTTCCAGAGATTTAGACATGATCTGCGTTCAACAAAACTACACTCCTTAATTTTCATTGTATACTTGGCACTTTATATACCTCTTGCTGTCACGTCGGCAATTACGTCTACCCCTAATGATGTTCCCGTTGACGTACAAAAACTCAGTGTGTATCTATGTTTTGCAAACAGTTGCATAAATAGCCTGCTATACGGTGCCTTTAATAGAAACATACGACTTGCATATAAGAAGGTATTGAAGTGTGGATTTTCTTTGGAGTCAAATAGAGTACATCATGGAGACAATCTTGAAATGAGAAATATTGCTACAAGAAATCGAGTATCTCAAGAAGACAACATTGAACATCCAAATGCAATCGTCAGATTTCAAACAACTGTATCAAACGTTCAGCCACAAATTGAATCGTCGTTGTAAAGTAAGAAAAATGATTACTTTGAGTTCAATTCTTATTCATTTGTTTTTGTAATATATCGTTTCTTAGTATCTGGCTCTAACTATGAAATATTCATACTTTAAACATGTCCTACCGTTACGTATCAGCTTGAAGACACCTCCTCTGCTGGTCGGCGCCGTAACTGAATATTGTAAATTATCTAATTGAGAGATGAGGGGAATCTTTTTATCAAATTAATATTATATGAAATTTATTGTTGATTGAAGGATCAATGATACCCCCGCCCGGCATATTTTACATAGAGACAATGTACAAAAAGTTTAAGGGGCACAATTCAACACAAAATTGAGGAACATGAGCCTTTATTTGAACTTGACCTGTATTTCACAATGTAAAGCTATCTCTAAGAAATAAATATATTCCCTGTGACAGTTTTCATTTAAAAATTAAAAATTTCAAGCAAGCACATAACATTGATTTTTTTCTAAGTTTGAAGGGACACAACTCTGCACAAAATTGAGCGTCATGACCCATATTCAAACCTAACCTGTAATTTTTGGTATAATAGCTACATTCGAGAAATTATTTGGTTATCTGTAAGGGTTTTCATTCCAATGTCCGGAAACCACAACACTTTGAATTTTTCTAAGTTTCAAGGGGCATAACTCTGCACGTAATTAAGGGACATGACCCATATTTAAACTTTGCCTGTATCAATTTTTTGGTGAAAAAGCTATATGTAAGAAATGAATTGATGGTCTGTAACGGTTAACATTTAAATGTCTTTAATTTTTCTAAGTTTCAAGGGGCATAAATCTGCACAAAATTGAGGGACATGACCAATGTTTGAACTTGACCTGTATTTCTTGGTGTAAAATCTAGCGCTATATGCAAGAAATGAATTGATTATTTGTATTAGTTTACCTTTAAATGTCCGGAAACCACAGGTGGGACGGACGCACACACGCACGGATGGACAAGTGCATCACTATATACCCCAACCATTATATTTGAACTTGACCTGTATTTCTTGGTGTAAAAGCTAAATGCAAAAAATGAGTTGATTATATGTGATAGTTTTCCTTGAACTGTCCGGAAACCACAGGTGGGACGCACGCACGGACGCACACACGCACGGACGGACAACTGCATCACTTTATTCCCCAACCATTATATGGTCGGGGTATAAATATACTGTAGATAACATATAAACCCGTTTTATGGCCATATAATTAATCAGTTTGTTACTTTAACCGATCTCACTGAAGATGGTGCTGCATGACTTCAATTTTTGTATTATCGAGGTCAGCGAAAGGACATTTTCTTTAACGAAACTCAGAATAAAAAGTAACTCATCAGAATAAAAAGTAAAAAAAAAAAACTGTAAACATGTATAGAATAAATAAGGAAAATAAATGAACCAATTTACCAGATTCTTTTAAAATTTCAATATGGCTAAAGCGACTGGAAATAACAAAATCATCCATGCGCATTCTTTCTTAGTTTAAAAAGTTTAAATGTGCAAGTACGTAATTTAGGTAACTAATTCGTAAATATGCCCCTTTCAATGACCTTATGACTTATAAATAAACTTCGTATTATAAATCGAGTTTATGTTTGGGTTATAGGTATGAATTAATCAATCACTCATAATCAAATAATTCATTTCCACAGTTATTTGATGAATCCCTTCGAACCAATAGGAGCCCATAGAATCCGATAGGATCCTAAAGAAACCGATTGGATCCCATACGAACCGATAGAATCCAATATAAACCGATAAGATACGATACGATACAGTGTTCTATCGGGTCTATCGTATGGGGCAAATTCTATCGGGTACACTATCCTAGGGGACACGTAGCCTATGGTATCGGTAAACCGCGTGCCATTACCGAAAAGGTTATGATCTCCAGCATGACCACCCTGCACCCACCCAGTGAAACTAACCCACAAGAAAGAGTATAAACATAAAATTCTCACTGTAAGGTGACGTCACAAACAAGTAGGGCTGTAATGGTTCAGAGATTTTTCGGTTCGGTTTGAATTATGAACCTCGGTTTTTCGATTCGATTTAAAGCAGAATACATTTTCTTAGTTTGTTAGGTTTTTCCTCTTTTGCTGATGTGTTATAATCCAGCTCATGTGACAAAGTAATCTTGATATCAAATGATACAAATTTTAAATCATATTCTAACATTAGAATTTTCGTGATCAAATGAAGTGCACGGTAATCCCTTTTAAATTTCATTAATTGCTCCATCAATTTCACAATTACAATCAAAATATGAGGCAAGTTTAAATTGTAGAGAGGCGCGACGTGTACGTATGACGACATCACTTCCTGCGATCTTGAAATGACGTCATGACGTGACGTATAGCTACATGTTATGGACGTGAAAACGACGCTCAACACGTAACGACAGAACGGGTAACTTCTTTGAAATTTTCCAGACTTATCATTAATCGAACTTCCAGTTTTCCATGTTATAAAGCACGTTTAGGATTATACATTGTAACTTTCCTTGCGTCAAGATTTTACGAATCTCGATATATTTTTTCTCGCAGATTAAGCTGATGGAAAAGAAGCTAGCTACACGTTCACCTCTCTACATTGCTATACCTATACATACTCCGATTCGTACGTGTAACGAAAGGACATCCTCGGATGATGACGTCAAACGTTCTCGTGTACATGTACGTCGTAAGAACACGTTATAAGAACTTGTAACTAAACCTCTCTTGTGTACTAGTGATATGTGTGTACTGGTAAGATTCCACGAATCAAATAACAAATACAAATTTTCAATTATGTACCTGTTCTGTTATCTGAGCCACCCGCTGGCTAACTTGTCAAATTTTGCGAAGTTACTAAATGTAAATAGATCAGGTCATATTTGGCCTGCTTCTCTACCGGACGATGTCACGCATATGTTTTCAGTTAATATTTGATATGATTTGTACCGACATTGCCGGAGAAGAAAAGGTCGAGTACTTAATTTTAGTTTTGTAAATTCTGCCAAAGGTAATCGTCCTATCGACCATCCTCCGACTTTCAAACGATCAAAATGATCGACTGGGACCTGTTCTGATGTCTGGGTTGCCATTAACAAGATCTCAGAAGTCTACCAAAGAAGGCAGCCTACGATTGGTCGTTTCGTTAGAGGTGACCAATTAAAACGTTCGTTATTTGAGAGAAAATCAAGGATAAAAAAGACGACGACACACACAAGGAAATAAAACGCATCGGCGTAGATATTTTGCATTCATATTATTTAATTATTCTTATCTCATGATGAATATTTTACAAATTTCCACCATTTCACGAGGACATATTATGGTTATGGTATTGATTATGTAAATGTCCTTTAATATTTTGTTATACATTGCATAAAGGGTTGTCCTTATTGTTCAGAGTGCTCAATTTTATTCGGTTTTCTGGATTTTATTTTTACCATTATTATTATAATAACTAAGAAGAATGAGGAAAATATAAAATTCTTCTTAAAGAAAATCGGCATGATTACCTTTGTGCGTGTCCATAGCAAAACAAATCACCTTTACACGTAGGGTAATCTCGCAACGCAGTACAATGGAATTTAAGATATTTTTGTTCAATATCGATCATTTATATGAGATGCAGTGTAAGAATGTCTCAGTTTTATAAAAAGATATTATTCTCTTATTTTCGATAATACTCGTAGCTATGACATCCATACACTGCACACATTCCCCTTTTTGTGAAAATTAATCTTTATCACACGAAATAGTAGCAAAAGCGAATGTTCTACGTTGCAGGATTTCCCATCGTGCTTTACAAAATCTTGAAATTATCTGTAAATAATGTTTTTGAAATATATATATTTTATTATATATAATGAAGTTACATACATGTATATAAATTCGTTGTCATGTTTCATTTGTTATAACGTCAATAAAATTATCTAAAAATCTAATTGTGTTTTTTAAGGCATCATTGTGTTTTTAAGGCCTCAATTTCATTTATTTGATTCTTTGGAATAATGCTTTTACCGGAGTTTGTAAATGTTTATTCGAATTATTTCTCTTACCTTCTCGACTTTGTGATTGGTTTCTTCGATGTCTATATGAAGGAATGATACTATTAAGTAAGTTATCAAATGAGTAGATAGGGAGACTTGTATTTTGGTTGCGGCTAGCTAAACAGGGGATGCTCACTCCTCCCAGGCACCTTGTCTCATCTCTAGCTCGCTAGGGGCTCGTTGATGCTCCGTCGGTGCTCTGTTGTGAGTGCTGTTGGGATTGTCGTCAGGATCTTCTTTATCTCATAGTAGAAAAATTTACACTCGCCAAATATATATATATATAAAGAAATTTCTAGTAGTTTACAAAAATGTACATTTTCTTTAATGAAAATAGACGTATGCACACACACGTACACGAATAATTGAAAGCGATGTTTAAGTGTCGTATCTGTACATAGATTCTTCGTAAAGTATTGAGCTCATCTGAAGGACGCGTCAGTCTATTATCAAAGTATTAGTGATAGACAAGAACGTCTTTGTAAACAAGCCCTCAGAACAATGTCTATGAAATAGGAGTTTCCTTGGAATTAAAGAAAGATAACAGTAAAAGCTTTGAAGACGTTTAACAATACTTATCTTGTAATGCATGGCATATGATACTGTAATTTTCTTTACAAAGAACTATTCATTTGCTGGATGATTATTTTCATTCTGATTCATTAAATATTTTATTGCCAATCATTTGTAAATCATATCCTCATTTATTAGTATTCGTCGTATTTGGTAGCAGTCATGAAAGGGCAGCAACATATGAACATTCCAAAATCATTCTCACGGTGTAGGAAAGCTTGTGTATAAAATGAGTTTCTTGCGATTTCCGAAGCGAGAGATTTACATGTGTCAATTTAATAGTCATCTACATGTATAGCGTACGCACTGGAAGGTATACGGCTATAGATTAAGTATAAAACACTTTCTTAAGACTGACATAGACAGGTAGTACTTTTTGACAAGTTCCTTATCAAAGAAAGCTTACATAATCCAGTACTCCGTGAATACAAACTTTTTTGCATTGGTGTTTTAGAGTTCTGCTGTGGGTGCCGCAACCCAGTGCTGTTGGTGATCCCCTCCTTCCTTTTACATCATACTGTAAATGTGACTCTTTCGGCGAATAACTATATGTTCTAACATTTTAAATCTTAGTTATCCAATAGGCGATCAACCAACTTTCTGTCCACACACTTTTCTCGAAATATTGAGTTGAAACTTATGTCCTGTAGCACCATATCCCACCCTTCCTGCTACGTTTTTTTCTGGTATTTTCGAACATGGTTTTCACAGTCTTTGGCTATATTTCATCGTTAGGATTAAGTATCACAGACGAAGGAATGTGCATGTCTGGACCATGCTGCAAAATAATATGTTCTTAAATGATGCTATGAATGTAAAGATATTCCAAAAACATATTGCAATCAAAGATTTCAGAGATCACCTCATGGCAGCAAACAGGGAGTAATCAAATATTATGCGGTTTTTGATTGGAGAATCTGTCCTAATTAGGACCAACGACAATGCTAACAACTAAACAAAATACAAAAGGGAAGTAGACTTTTAATACCTAAATCTTCCTAACAGATGCACTTCAGGGTCAAATGTTAAACGTCTTCAAATTCAATAGCATCATTTAAGAACAGATACATTAGCAGCATGGACCAAATATGTACGTTTCGGGTACTAAACTCTCGTCAGTGATCCGCAATCTAAACAATGCAATATTATAATTGCTAAATAGTGGAAAAGTTATTATGTCCAAAAATGTACCGAAAGACGTAGCAGGAGCATGGCCTTCATAGTGATCTACTCTTGAGAGTGCATCATCTGTGCAAGTTAAGCCTTCCTAGCATTTGAAATAATGAAATAAAAGTGCTTTAAGATTGATATCCAAAATCTATAGGATAATTACCTGATCTTACATTTTCTTGCATGAACATCGACGGTGGGTGTGGGTAGCCAAACGGGATGCTTACTCCTCCTGGGCACCTGGTTCAAGATCTAGCTTGCTAGGGGTCCGTCAATGCTCAATTGTGAGTGTTGTTGAGCCTGTCGTTAGGATCTTCTTTATCGCATTACATGATAAGGCAGGTCATTTATGTAGGCAAGGAATGACTCAAGCACCGAGCTCTGGGGCACCGACTCGTACTCGTCTCGTCTCCCTTCAGTTCTTCATTCTATTGCCATTTACATAGCAACACTTAAATCTATATTGGTACATCATGTAACTGGTAAGGGTTTGACATCTTACTCCGTACTGCTTGAGCTTTTACAGTGTAGAGTCGCATTATTAAAGACCTTAATAAAGTCTTACTACATCAAGTTAGTGTTTTAATGATGTTCTAGTACATATTGTTGTAGCCTGTGGCGGTTTGTTGTTTTCTCTGGTGTCCGTTTTGAGTCGCTCCCTTGTCAGCTGAGTTAATGCAGGGTTATCATGCTGGAGATTCTTCCCTTTTTGTCTTTGTATAGGAAGGACTCTGTCTCATCTGAGCTTGCAACCTTCCCCTGTTTAGTTTCATGAATTTTTTTTCTGTGCCTGCTATTGAAATAGAAATTTAACGATGATCTGGTGGCCTCAGGTGACACAGCGGCCGGACTAAAACCAGCCCATCTTCTCCTTCGTCGTAAGGGTCTGGAGTACACCCATTAAGGATCGTGTTCAATGAACTTTTGACCGGAATATTCATGGATTTTATTAACCAATCAGAACGTCCGTTTAATCAAACCTTCGAGAGCTTTCAGGTACATATGGTCTTGCAGGGATTGAACTGCCGATATCGAAGTTTTACCGTAAAGTGGTTTCAAATACTACCATTTGAACATCTATACTAAGTCGTTGCGGAATACAGAGCTTTTCCCCCTTACAGAGGTATCTGACGTAAAAACGTTGTGACATCATGAAAATGGTATTGCAACGTCGATTTTATACCGTCATTTCCCAGACTTTTAGGACTGTTTCAAAAGAATTTGATGACGTCATAATGAGTCTATGTCAGAGACCGTCTCAAATGGGAAGTAACTCTGGTTTTCGAAAATAGCGAATATTACTTGCATAAATTGACACTGAAATTATTGTTTTATAGAGTTTTTATTCTGGGATACACAGCATTTCGGCAAGTTTCGGAAATTGTTATTTACATAAACAGTATGTAAATATGTCCCATATTCAGGTCAGAGTGAGTGCACTACTTCAATCAGCCAGTCGCTTAAAGTAACTTTGCTGCATTTTGTGATTACTACAAAATATGTTTTAAGATTCTTACGACAGAAAAAATACAACCTAATTACTTCAGGTCGTTTTCATATTTCATTTAGTTGTGTATAAAAGCTGGATTTCATGTTTAGATATTACATTATATTGCGTTAAAATAACCTTATTAAAGAGAAGCTGCGGTGAGCATATATTCGTCTCTTTTCTTAAAGTAATCTGATTAAGAAGAGGATTGTCGAAAACCCGAAGTCTCTAAGTCACTTCGTTCTCGAGTTATAAAAACGGTTTCGTGGTTTTTTTTTTTATCTGGATCTCTTCCAATTTCTGAATACTAGGATTTCCCGCCATATTTTCGTATGACGTCACTCGAGGGGCAGATATTTGGAATGCGGCGAGCATAAGGCAGTTTTAGGCATTGTTTAGTCGAATCGTTTAATATGATCGTGTAAGATCGTGTTCATTATGTATACACTATTTCCATGAAAAGGGGTCGCAGTCTAAATTCTTAGAAACCAGAAACATAATTATTATCTGAGTGAGTTCTAAGATTTGTACTGAAAGTACATCGATCCATATTAGGCTCTTTCGTGGGATCCCGCAAAATCTTTCCACTGCCTGAATTCAATATTTTTTTCTCTTCTTTATTATCTATTTAATTATCCGCGATTTTGTTAAACGTTAATTCATTATCTAGATCTTCGTGTCGTATCAAAATGCACATTATCCAGTATACTTTCAGCACATTTTTCGCTGCGCTATCGGCTGTCATTTCCTGATATATACATTTCTTATTGTATGTATTTCTTTTCTTTGTTCTTTTATTTACGAATCAATTAACTAATGAACGATATCAATATCAGGCTATCAGATTCCTTGAAACAAGGAATCTGTTTGCATAAAACGTTTTAAAAAAGTCAAACAACTTTGAAGGATAGGACGATCGAGATTTAAGTTCTCCTCTCGCCCTCTTGAAAACGAGTTTAAATTTAAGGAGGGATTCAACACCAAGATGGCGGCAGTATTATTTGCTTTCTCACTTCCTAGGAAAAGTGCAGTCCCTACTTCCTTAAAACATTTGATTCCCTGATTGATATACAAATTTGAGTATCCTGATGAAGTTTGAATAATTTCCGACGTAATTTGAAGGAATTATAGCGATTTTCAAAATTGTGGACTTTAGGAGCTTTATCCATGAGCTAACCACGACGTCATTTCAACGTTATCGGAGGAAAATGGCGTCACAAACTATCCTATTCAAAATGCAATTAAAACATTAGTGCAAAACGTATCGCATTGAAACTTTACATGTATGAAATAAAAAATTCAATTTTTATCTTAGTGTAGTCGTTGACAAATTTATATAACAAGGAAGCGGATGTCACTTCATTGAAAATGGACGAATTTGGAAGAAAAAATTGGAAAATATAAAGCTTTGTAAAATTTAAATCCCAAATTTAATTTTTATCATTTAATAATGAAATCATATCTGGACATTGTTGAAAATTTTGTTAGTTTTTGACAAGGATTGATCCGCAGGATTCCTACTAATCACCTATCAACTACAGTCAATTGGCTCGAAATTGCAATTTTTTCAGCGACGGTGTCATCTTTTATTGAAATATCCTGCCTTTGTTTATAACACAATTCAGCTAATCTTTTCCATATGTAAGAGCAATACATTTATGAATATTTTGGAAGTTAAATTAAAATTAATTTCCAATAGCATTAAGAGAACCGGAATGACACTTTTAATATTATGACGTCATCAAGAAATTCACGGGTACGTTGAAAAATGCATATTTCAAAGTCTCATAGAATTTTTTCCTGTGGATAGAATCAAATGTAAGTTTGTATGATGAAGGACAGACAAGAAATAAATAATTTCAGAAATTTTGAGAAAAATTGAATTTGGCGTCAAAGTGTTCAATACCTCCTTAATCTATATTTCATGTCGGTTTTCTTATCGAATTCATGGTTTGATCCCCTTTCTAATTTGGTTACGAGTTGGAACCCTTCTATATTTCCTTTCTGAAACGTCTCGACGCAGGGATCGACATTTTCACATGCACATGTACAGGGTGGCGCTTACTACTGATATGTCGGCAAAATCTATGATTTTTTAAAAAAGGGTATCGAGAAATTCTAAGATAAATGAAAGAAATTGTTATTTAGCCTTGTTTCGAAAATATTTCACATTTGAAAAAAAGAAATCTGTATCATTTGCTGATTTAGAAGGGGCGCGAGGAGCGCAACACCCCTCCCCCTTCTAATCGCTGAGCAATGTAAATTGTAAGGTATTGATCACTTGGGATCAAACTTCTATGTGTATACCTAATTTCTAGTAGTTTTGAGTGGTATTTCAGAAAAGGTTCGATGAATCGCTTCACGAACTTCAGTTTAGATCAATTTGCATATACTTTTGAATTTTAATTAACAGATTCAAAGCTATGCATGTTATTGAATGTCCATTTTATGCCCATTAGCCGAAATGATGAATTTTACAACATCAGCTTTGTTTTTTTACGTTTTGTTTAATCTAATTAATTAATAAATCAAACGTTCCCCGTACTACGTTCAAGCCACTTTTCGTACAATTTTGGTGGTCGTAGTAAGAACGCCATGCCAGAACGTGTATGTGTGACAGGGGCTTAACATAATATACATGTAGTTGATATAATTTGACATATTTTCACCATCTTTGACATTGTTTTCCTAACAATATGCCTGGTGCGATGAAATCCAGGATTTGATACCACCGTTGATTCATGTTCTGAAAAGATTTAAAGAAAGTAACACTTGGGGATCGTTTGTGTTTCTAGTGAGGTTTGGAGGATTTAAAGGGGAACCAAAGAGTGACAGAAACCTTATTCCGTCTTTTCGATTTACAGTCCTACGTTCGATTTGTGCAAGTATCTGACGTAAAAGCATTGTGACGTCATTAAATTCCTTTGAAAACGTCATATATGTTACCCTCTTTCCCTGAATTTCATGCCGGTTTCCATAGAATTTGATGACGTCACAATGCGTTGACGTCAGATACCTGCACAAATGGGAAGTAACTCTGTATTTCTAAAAGACCGAATTATCTTACCGGTGTTGTTTCTATGATAGTAGATAAGGGAAGGATTTCCAGCATGATCAACCCATCGGATGAAACCATCATGAAAACGACACTAAATGACATAAGACAAAACCAGAAACCGTAAAAAGACAAAGTCAATAAAATGCACAATAACATTATACAAAACAGTCTGACCAACTTTCAGATAGGTCATAGGGTCAGGACCTAGTCTTCTTTGACAATACATGTATTTGAACAGGGCCCTTCATTAAGTCCCGCCGCCACGGTTGGCAGTGTGCAACGTTGGGGAAGACACTAGTGCAAAACTGTAGATTGGTCCAGAAGAATGGCCAGTCTTCTTTTGAAGCTTTGGGGTCATATCCCCGGTAAATCAGACGATCGATTATATTCTTACATTATTGGTTGACGTTTGATATGTCATTGATCCTTCTAATTTTGTTTATTAGGTAACAGTGAAATTAAGGCAATGGAATTCGCAATGATACATACTATGGTGCTTGAGTTGTCCTCAATTTTGAAAGAGGTGCAGAATAGTTATTGTAAGATTCCAAACAGATTTAACAAGTTTATGATTACCGAATACTTCACTTAAAGAAGATTTGACCATTTGTTTATTCTTATAAGTCCGAAACATAGGAGCAAGCTAAAGCGTATCTGATGAGCTAAGAGATGTAAATGCCGTACGATGAAAATCTTGGAACATCACTATCAAGCAAACCGGAAACAAACAAAAAAACTACATGTATGCTGATGACAAAGTCTTCTCTTTTTACGTATACTTTTGTCTGACTCTCTCCGTTATTGATTTCGATATCAAGATCCAAACATTGTGAAACTCTATCATCTGTGTTAGCTTTATTCACTGTTAACTATTGCTGAAAGTAGTCGATCTAAAATGATAGTAACAGAACAGAGGGTAATTGGATAAAATATTACATAACTATGTTAGGATCAAAAGATGTGTACATGTATGCAGTCAATAAAATAATTGTTATTAGTACACACGACAACCAAGCATGTATGATCTGGTCCAACGAAATGCCTGAAATAATTTTGAGACAATGATAACGAGGTTTAGTGCACAAAGCATGCACATTCTCCCTCCTCTTTTCTGTTTGCAAAAGAAAGGTGGGGATCTCCAACAACACTCGGTTGCATCACCAACAGCGAAATACCCACTGCAAAAACACAAAGCAGACACACATAATGAGACAGAAATGGTACAATGGATCACATAAAAACATCAAACATAAATTAATACATACAGACGGTGTGGTTATCCTGGATTACGTGCGCACAACCCTCCCATTTTTTCGCACAACCCTCCCACTTTTCCGATTACCCACAGGTCTCGAAGACGTACAGTTGTGGTGTAAAACAACCTCCTCGCTATTAGATGATCACACACAACCAAGACCGCAAATCACAGGGACCCAAGCAACACAGAGGAATATGTAAATGGATATAAAGAGCGCGCTAGGTTTACGTAATACAGTCTGTTCTCTGCGGTTGTAGCGAGCTCAAGTATGTTATCACTAGAAGATTCCAACTGATATTCAGAGAGGACAAGTGGTCGGGGCTCTGTCTTCTCTGAAGAGTAAGGACAAGGACCGTCATGGAGTCCCGTCGTTACAGTCAGAGTGGAAGTCTTAAGAATGCGCTGTTACGAGGCTGTAGATTGGTCAAGTGCCAATGATAAATATGGATAATGACCATATCCCTGTATACAGCGCAAAATCGATAATTCAAAAAATCAGAAACCTAAGGCATACAAAATTAGAATAAAACAAGAACCAAAGCAAACAAAATAAAAACCTCCACCATATGAAAAGAAGCGAACCCCAGATATGGGAGTGAGACCAGGTGCCAAGGAAGAGTAAGCATCTCATGCTTGCATGCAACACCCGCCGCTTCAATTCGGTAGAACCGTCACATCCGGTTACTTCCATTTCGGAAGACATAGAGTACAATCTTTGGTTGGATGGTTCAAATGGTCTATGACAGAATATCATCCATCATTTTGGAGAGGGGGACACCATAGTGTATGACGAGTTCCCCATATCAACCGCAGAACTTACTCAGTGACGATGTTAGTCAGTCACAAACATATCCCTGACTGAGAAGCTTATCTGAAAGACGCCTAGCTCTCAGAACAAAATCCGTATATATTGTACTTGCTCTGGCATAGCGTATCAACTCAGATATGAACACACCATAAGCAGGCGATGAAGGGATGTTGCTACTTAGAAAAGGAAAGTTTGTAATGCTGAAATTGAAGTGGTCACGTTTGTCAAAGAGTGTGGTGTTCATGTGACCATCAGTGTTCAGATTTTCATAATTTTCATCATCATAGGCAAGTTTGACCCCCTGACCATGAAAATGTTAATCGTTTTGGAATTTTACCAGCCGTTGTCATGGTAACCAGGCATCTTGTTTTTGGCTAGAAATGAAGCTTGAAATAGTGTAAAATTTGCCATATTCAGGTATCATTTAAATAGTAAAAGCCTGGAATTGGCAAAATTGTTTACATATCATGATAAACAATGTACCTAGATCTTTTATGAAAAATATAAACTTTACTTCAATTTTTGGGGGAAACCACATATTTCAGAAGATAAAGTTACCATATTTTGACCTTTTACAGAAATTCAAAAATTCACATATTTTGGTATGGCATAGAAAAAATCCCAACATAGGAAAAATGTGAAAACTAAGTCAAATCAATCAGTAATAATTCATAGTCGAAATATAAAAAATCCAGAATTGTGTTTTTCGTTTAAAGAAAATAAATCAAGTTTGAAAATGGTTACAATAGCAACATCACAGTTTTTCGTTATTTCTATTTTGTCGCAAGAATCTGGCATCATACAAGACGAAACCAAGCAAATATGGTACTGGATAGAAGAGTGCAATTTCTGAAGTATTTGAATGCCCAAAAGGTCGGTATTTAGTAATTGGTTGCCATGGCAATCAAACAATAGGCAGCTAAAAACCTGTATTTTAAGAAATTTTTCGGAATTTTTAGAATTTCATGATGATATAAATTGCCTTCTACGGATATTTACTGAATATCTCTCAATTAGCTGATCAATTTGTATAACTTCAACACTTGTGATATGTTTTATTGCAAAACAACTCATAAAATTCTCCATAGCAACGGACCTTTGCAGCACTAAAACTAGAAGAACAAAACACGAAAATGAGATGTTTCTCAATGGTTTTCTCAATTTTCTTGGTGAAGCTTAGCACACTCTCTTTTTTAATGACAAAGCAATAGTTTGTTGTAAAAGTAGTCAGTATTTTGTTTGTGGTTGTCATGGCAACATTGGTATATCCAGAGACTAGAATAACAAAATTTAAGCAATTTTTCATTGTATTTCGTTTTTTGTTGATATAAATTGACTTTGAGGGATATTTATTTACTATATCTTAACCAGCTAAGCAATTTCTTCAAAATTTTCTCAGAATGATTCATTTCTGATTCATTTTCTTGAGAAAAGCCTTATAAATTATCCTTAGCAACAGATTATTACATTACTAAATCCAGAAAAAAAAACCTCAAAATCATGAGATATTCCTAGATTTTTTTTTAATTTTGTCTATGAAGCTCAGCACACTTTCCTTTTTATTTAAACCCCCCCCCCCCAATTGTGGTACGAAAGAAGTCAATATATTGTCTGTGGTTGCCATGACAACTTTATATGTGGAAGATAGAGAAACATCATTGTAGCGTTTTCATCGTTTTTAGAGTTTCATACTTATATAAATTCACTTAAGTTTAGGTTTTTTTACATTACGATACCAGCGTAGCAATGCCTTTATATGAGTTCATTACTGAATTTGTTTTATTGAAGTATCTTATAGAATTTTCCAAAGCAACGGAGGATAGCAACACTTTTTTATCAAAACTATCAAAGAATTTGATGTATTTGTCAATTGTACTCTCAGTTTTGTCAAAAAAAGATGTACTGTAACACAGTTTGAACATTTTTCATATAAAAACATCAGTAGGATCCAGAAGATGTTAATATTTTGTAACGGGTTGCAATAACAACCATTTTTTTATTCATTTAATAAAAGCAAAAGTCTCATGTTCTGAGCATTTTGTTCATCGTTTTAAGGGTTTTACATAAATTCGTAATCACTTTCAGGGAAGTTCATCGTAGCTTGTTCACCAGATGTGCATTCCTTCAAATTAATCATTTTTGAACCGGTTCAAATGAGAAACCTAAAAGAATTCTCCATCGCAACAAATCATGATATAGAATGAAATGAAATACTTGATAATTTATTATCAATGACTTTGATTTATTTCTTAACATTACTACAAATAATCTCCCTTTTTCATAAAATAGAACAATAGAATGACGTGCAAGTGGTCAACTGTTTGCAAAAGGTTGCTTTGGTAACCATATAATATGAAGATAAAGTCATATGCATTCAGCAATTTGTCATCATTATTTCAAGGTCTCTTGTCTATTTTTAATTTTTTTCTAAATGTTTATTGTATCTTTCAAAACCACTTCAAATCCTGAATTTGAACAGTTCAAAGCAACACTTTATATATAAATCTGGAAAATTTCAAAGAAAATGATATATTTCTAAATTGTTTTTAGCTCTACTGGTCTCTGACCAGTCGAGCTTATGTCATCACCCTTCGTCCGGCGTCCGTCCGTCCGTAAACAATTCTTGTGCTCTCAATTCCTCTGAAACTATAGGAGATAGAAAGTTAATTCTTTTTGCATTCTACTTGGTATGTAGTCTAATTGTGCACCCGACATTTGGTTTTAGCCCTTGACCCCCAGGGTCTTAGGAAACGGGTGTGGTCATTTGTCCTATATAAGTTTATGTAATCTTGTGCTCGCAACTCCTCTAACATTATAAATGATGGAGACTTAATTCTTTTTTGCAATATGATGGGTCTGTGGTCTAGTTGTGCACCTGATATTTTGTTTAAGCCCCTGACCCCCAGGGTCTCATAAAATGGGTGTGGTCATTTTGTCCTAGATAAGTCTATGTAATCTTGTGCTCGCAACTCCTCTGACACTGTAAATGATGGAGACTTAATTCTTTTTGCAATATGATGGGTCTGAAGTCTAGTCGTGCACCTGATATTTTGTTTGAGCCCCTATCCTCAAGGGTTTTAGAAAATGGGTGTGGTCATTTTGTCCTACATAAGTCTATGTAATCTTGTGCTCGCAACTCCTCTGACACTATAAATGATAGAGACTTAATTCTTTTTGCAATATGATGGATCTGTGATCTAGTTGTGCACCTGATATTTTGTTTGAGCCCCTGACCCCCAGGGTCTTAGAAAATGGGTGTGGTCATTTTCTCCTATATAACTATGTAATCTTGTGCTTGCAACACCTGACTTAATTCTTTTTGCGCTTTGATAGGTCTGTGGTCTAATTGTGCACCCAATATTTTGTTTGAGCCCCTCACCCCCAGGGTCTTTGAAAATGGGTGTGGTCATTTTCTCCGATATAACAGTATGTTATGTTTTGCCTGCAACTCATCCGACACTATAACTAATTGGGACTTAATTCTTCTTGTAATGTGATTGTCCTGTGGTCTAGTTGTGCACCTGTTTGAGACACTGACCCCCAGAGTCTTAGAAAATGGATGTGGTCATTTTCTTTCCCTATATAAAAGTGCTCTCAACTCCACTAAAGCTATTAGTGATTGAGAATTAATTCTTTTTCGCAGTATAATTGCTATGTAGTCTTGTTGTGTCATTGATAGTTCATTTGAGCTAGTAGACCCAGGCACATAGGATCTTGGAAAATGGGTGTGACATTCTTTTTTGAAGTACTATATCTCTGATATTATGAATTATATGAGTGATATTCTAGTTTCAGTCAAATGAATATGTTGTTTTGTTGTGCTACTTATACTTTGTTAGAGCGCCTGCTCCCTATGGTAAATGGAAATTTATATTTATGTGTATGTACAATGTATCTTATTGACTTGTCAATGAGTGAAAAAAACAAAACAACCAGGAGAGCTACAGTCTCGCCAGAGACTTCTGGTCTTACTTTTGTAAACAAATCTTTATGTAATTTCTTTTTAGCTCCTCTGAACCAAAGGCTGAAAAGAAGTTTTGTCACACCTCATTGTCCGTTGGTCCGTTAACTCTTGACATATCTTACTTCTCCTCTAAAACCGCTTAGACGTTTTTGATAAAAATTGGTATGCATAGGGTACCAAGGTTTATTCATTTAGGTCCAATCCTTTCAGGAGTGATCCTGTCTTTCTAATGCTACCCCTCGCCTTAAGTATTTATCTCCAGAAGTGCTGCATATTTTAAAAAAAACTGAGATGTCGGAAATGAGTCAAACAATCAGTGCCCTAAAAACCATCACAAAAACAGAAATTTTGGTAAAGAACCTTGAGTACTAGCTTCCTATAAGGTTGCAATTTATTATGTGTAATGGTTGTAGATGAGTCACTCAATAAGAGCTCTTGGTGACCAAATTTGTTGACAAGTTGGTATGAAAACACACATGGTAGCTTCACACAAGGGTCCTGTAGCACCCACCCAACCTGCTAGTGACTGTCGTTTTTCGGTACATTTTTGGATATGATAAATTTTCACACTCTTTGGCAGACTGAGTATCACTGACGAGAGTTGAGTACTCGAAACGTGCATGTCTGGTCCATGCTGTAAATTTATCTGTTCTTAATTAAATGATGCTATTGAATTTAAAGACGTTTAACATTGTGTTCGTTTCTATGGCAACATGACCTCAAATTGCAAAGATGAAAGCAATTGTAAACAATATTTAGAGTCCTTTGTTTTCTAGATCATTGAATTTTGATTGAAAGTGATGATAATTAATGTATTCAAGTAGATCATTACATAAAAGACAGTTTTATTAGAATATTCAGGAAATAGCCCGTTGCCATGGGAACGATTGTTTAAAATTGCACATAGGCCCACTTTGAGTTCTTTGATATGGGCATCAAAAGTAAAGTTATCTGATTTTTAAAAATCTAATATACAGTTCAGACTTTGCTTTATCATATATGTATAAAAGGTTGTTTAAGCATGTTTCGTTTTTTTTTTTTTTTGGAAAAGGCTTCGAAAAACAACAAAAATGCTTATTTTTTTAATGTATGGCCAAATCATTATATCAACCATTAATTATGTGAAAGTCTTTTCTTGTATTTTGATAGAGGCTTACTTGATCTTTATTGATATTGAATTTGAACTTCCTGGGATTAAAAATTTCTGTTTTATAAAAATAATTTGAAAAATGGTTGCCATGGTAACATATGTTTTTGAATGAGCTGTTTGTGTTGGATATAATCCAACAATTTTTATCTGTCCATCAGGATGAAATTTTTTTTGAAATAAATATTAAGTTGCAAAATTGGTAATATTATAGATCATAGTAACCGTTGCCAAGGTAATTTATGTACATAGCAACAAGCGGATTTATCTTAAATTTGCTCATTTTTTGAAAAAAATCCCATTTTCTTATCATATACCCATCAAGAGAGAAGTGCCAGTTGAAGAAAAAAGAAATTGTATTAAACTTTATAGAAAAATGTTGAGGAAAAAAAGAAATATCTTATAATTTTGAAGGGTTTTTTTTTTTGGCAGATAAATTGATGCAATTATCCGTTGCTAAGGAAATTTTTTTAGGCTTTTCTCAAGAAAATGTATCAGAAATGAATGATTTTGAGAAAATTTTGAAGAAATTGCTTTGGTGGCTAATGAATACTGAGTACGCATCTCTCAAAGTCAATTTATATCAACAAAAGCACTAAATATGATGAAAAAGTACTTAAATTACGTTTTTCTGGCCTCTGAAGATACCATCGGTGCCATGGCAACCAGAAACAAAATACCGACTTCTTTTACAAACTATTTCTTTGTCATTAAAATAGAGAGTGTGTTAATGTAAACGTCTTCATATTGAATAGCATCATTTAAGAACAGATAAATTGGCAACATGGACCAGACATGCACGTTTCGGGTACTTAACCCTCGTCAGTGATCCTCAAATTCAAACAATGTAATATGCCAAAAAAGTATGAAAGTTACTATGTCGAATAAGCGTGCCGAAAGACGTTGCAGAATGGGTGGGATATGATGCTACAGGACCCACGTTTTAGAAATTTCAGGAAATTTTGATAACAGAAATTTTAGAATGCGTTGAAGAAACGATCAACCGAAATTGATCGAACTTGGCTACATGTGCCCTCGGGGAGTCCTGGTCCACCAGTAGTGACACTCACCAAGTGGTATAAATGTAAACGTCATAGAATGCGTTGAAGAAACGATCAACCGAAATTGATCGAACTAGAATGCGTTGAAGAAACGATCAACCGAAATTGATCGAACTTCACTAAGAAAATTGAGAAAACAATTGAGAAATACCTCATTTTCGTGTTTTGTTCTTCCATTTGTAGTGCTGTAAAGGTCCGTTGCTTTAGAGAAATAAATAAGTTTTTTTGCAATAAAACAAATTACAAGTGTTGAAGTTATACAAATTGCTTAACTGGTTAAGATATATTCAGTAAATAACCCTTAAAGGCAATTTATATCATCATAAAATTCTAAAAATTACGAAAAATTGCTTAAAATACTGTTTTTTAAGGCTTATTGTTTGGTTGCCATGTTTGGTTGCCATGGCAACCAATCAATAAACACTGACCTTTCGGGCATTTAAATTGTTCAGAGATTGCATTCTTCTATCTAGTAAAATATTTGCTTGGTTTCGTCTTGTATAATTAAAGATTCTTGTGGCAAAATAGGAATAACGAAAACCTGTGATGTTGCCATGATAACCATTTTCAAACTTGATTTATTTTCTTTAAACAAACAACACAGTTCTGGATTTCTTATATTTTGACTATGAATGATCATTGATTCATGTGACTTAGTTTTCACGTTGTTCCTGTGTTGGGATTTTTTTCTATGCTATACCAAAATATGTGAATTTTTGAATTTCTGTAAAAGGTCAAAATATGGAAACTTTATCTTCTGAAATATGTGGTTTCCCTCAAAAATTGTAGAAAAGTTTATATTTTTCATAAAAGATCTAGGTACATTGTTTATCATAATATGTTAACAATTTTGCAAATTCCAGATTTTTAATATTTAAATAATACCTGAATATGGCAAATTTTACACTATTTCAATCTCCGTTTCTGGCCAAAAACAAGATGCCTGGTTACCATGGCAACAGCTGGTAAAATTCCAAAACAAATACTATTTTCATGGTCAGTGGTTCAAACTTGCCTATGACGATGAAAATTATGAAAATCTGAGACATGCGATTTCGAACCCCCATTACAATATCTTGATGCTTACATTTCAAAAAGAAATTCTGTCAGAAGGCCGATTTTAGCCCTCCCCGGCTTTTCTCCTTATTCAAAACCAATGGATAGCAACATGCATGTACTAAGCCTGTATATAATTAATAACGTGTGATTGAACTTACATTCAAGTACTAGTAATTTTCTTTGCGTATTCATTTGTCTGAATACATTCTATTCGTTTATAATTCTATTCATAAGATACACATCTTGTTTTCATCACCCCATTTAATTCGGGACGGTTTTTTTTCTTTATCAACTTGATTTGACGTTTAAATGTCCAAATGCATCACGTGACGTCATTTGCTTAAAACTGTTGCAGGCGTTAATATTAATGATATAATGGGTAAATATTATAAAATTGGTTACAAAATTCACTTTTTGATTAGTTCTATTTCCAATTGATATATGGATGAAAAATTAAGTATTATAGATGAACGGTTCAGGAGATATAAATCCAAAAAGAGCACGGAGGGGATCTCTTGCCAGCATTTTTAAACAAAATCTGAAAGGGGGGGGGGGGGGGTAGGGTCATAATTTTGTATAAAACTGAAAATTTTGTGCGATGATTGCTACATTTATTTTTATTCTTAAAAAAGATATGTTAACTTAGATTAAGATAGCAATTTTTCCGCTCATTGGCATGCTAACAAAGTACTTAAACCCATCATTTACTGGTTAGACTCTAAAAATAATGACGTCAAGATTTGAGCCTAAAATGGTATACTATTTACTATTTCATAGAATTGGACGTACCAGCATTGATGTATTTTCTATGTTTTATTTGTTTAAGACCTTCGTTCGTTATTAAAAGAATGGCCGTATAAATTCATGCATCAGGTTTAAAATAACAGAGGTCTTTTACTGATATGATGCAAAGGAGCAGGTTCGGTTACATGGAAAATCGGCCCTAATTTTAGAATGTTTTAGATTTCGATTGTATTTCGCATCAAGGAAGTTAAATGTATGGTTGTTTGAAATACCAAATAAATATTTTAATATACGTGTAATACACCGAAATATATGGCTTCAAAATCGGCTTTAAGTCGTAAAATGCTGAAAAATCGTAAGAAATTCAATTTGGCATAATTCTGGTTAAAACTTATGAAAATAAGTAGGGCGCCAGCCCTCACCCAAAATAAATTTCATATAAAAAGTTTAATTTGTAATTTTTCTTTCGATCTACATAAAATTTATGTTGGGTGAGGGTTGGCGCCTATACTAATTTTAAAGATTTATGCTGAAAATATGGCGATTTTCCTTCATTCTCCGTCATGCATCGCAAATGACGTCACATTGTGACGTCAGAACTAACGCACGTGAACTTTTGACACTGAAAAATATTTACTTTCTATTTCGGCAGGTATTTGAGATAAATATAAGAGATGCTGAAACATTATTTTCATAAAATTATTTTTCGCAAAAATTCAGGGCCGATTTTGGTAGTAAGTGAACCTAACCCTATGGGGAAAATTCTTGAAAAAAATGGACATGTACTTCTTCGGAAGGTCATAAATCCATTGGAAGCTCGTTGACATATACTTTTCTCATTGAAATACCATACATTACATTGTTTTCTGTATGCCAATTAAGGTATCCTATGTACAATAGGGCCTTTTTCCATGCCTGGTAAGGTACTATAAACTATATATTTTCTGAAAGGTTATAATGACCACTGTTCAGAAATAATAATTTTGGGGCCAGGAAAATGAAGGGGAACAACTGATGAAGCATTCAAATGGTCCATTTTCTCTATACAACATATGCAAAATAACAAAGTTGTACAAGAGTTTTTCCCCTTTGATTTTTAAGACCTAGGAGCCTTATTTCTGTACTCAAGGCATCATTACCTTTCAAAAAATATATAGTTTATAGTACCTTACCTGGCATAAATTTTTACCATACTTTACAATGGAGATGATTAAAACACTATGTTAAATGACTCTATTGTACAACGGATACCTTAAGGCAATAAAACTTAACCTGTGATGTTAAACAGTGTTTTGGGGAGTTTTAGAGAAGGTGTAACTATGAACCTTAATAGGGTAGCCGCAATACTGCATCACAATCATGTATAGAATTTAGATAATCATCAGGAAATATATCTTTATTGAAGAATTCCTCTGTAACAAGAAAACTGAAAAATGTGTTGCCTTAAGAAAAAAGTCCATGGAATCGGATCTTCATGCGAGTTTTATTTTAGGATATTTTTGCGATACTAATTCACGATTATAAACGGTAGATCTGGCTGATTTGGTTTTCACATGTTTTGTAGGTCTAGATGTATTGATTGTACGAAGATCTTGTTTTTGTCAATATTGAAATATATGTTCTACAGTACCACTTTTATTGTACTAGACACGTGTTTCGGATATTGAATCCTCGTCAGTAGTACTAAATGTAAAGCGAACGTGAATTTTCCTAAAGCGATCTATAATATAAACTTTCCTTGTGCCAAAACGATGTGGTAGGGTGTATTCAGAAGCGTATTTAAGTGAAAATATGGCCAAAAAATCGTTGGAGGGTAGGAGCAAGGAGCTTAATTCTACATGGCCGAAACCCAGCTAAGGACAGAGCTATGCAATGAGGGAGATACCCCTTAGTTTTAGAAATTCATGTCTAATTTGATGACAGAAAATTTAGAATATATTTCAGTGCAGTGCATAAACACTAAAACTAGGCGAGCGATATCATCGGGGACTTACAGTCCACCAGCAGTAATACCAACCAAAACTACTTTATAAGTTTATTGACTTAAACTTTAGCATGCCGCTCACACTTTTTGGGCCTTCGGAACAGTATCAGTATCGACTCAGTATCGCAACAATGTGAAAATGGTAGTCGAGCACATGCGTTTAATGGATGCAGTATCACAAGTACAGTCCAAGAGAATACTAAAAACAGTAATATTACTAAAACTAATAATATAACTTTAATTGGAGTTATCTTTCTTGGAAATTTATCTCTTTATATTACTGAAAGCAGTAATACTATTTAGATTGTCAGTTCGCTCTTATACCAGTGGATTCGGGGAGAAATGAGGGTGATTAGGAGTTGTATCTCATTCAAATGCATACTGAAAAATTGTTTAAAACATCATGAAAATTTTTTTCCGCAACATATTTGAAGAAAATGTGATATTGGAAAGAAGAAAAAGTGAAAAATAGGTTCCAAATGGACATTATTTTCACTTTTCAGCATAAAAATTTGTTCATATTTAATGAATTTGTTGTTGAATGAAAGAATTGTGTGATAAAAGCTGTGCTTGTAGCTTTAAAATGTTGCTTTACCTATATTACAGAAAGATGTAATATAACGTGGCAACATTACTGTTTTCAATAATAAAAGGGATTACTGTTAACAGTAATATTACAGTTCTAAGTAATATTACTATTTATAGTATTCTCCTGGACTGAAGTAGTGAGGTCAATATTGCATTGTTCTAAGAACGATATTTACATCATATAATACTGAATTGAAACAGAACATCAGTAGCTTTTGTCAGGAAATTCATCAAAATATTCATTTTCTGGATTTTCATATATATCCCGAAGAGTATGAGGTACCTCTGCTACTGGCACGGTGTATGTGCCCCCCCCCCCTCCCCGGCAGTGCCCGTCGGGGCAATTATGACATGCTTTTGGAAGCATTAAACTACTGTCCTATAAATGACCTTTCATGGTCAAGGATCAAGGTCAAACTAGGGTGAATACCATATTCGCGTTCAACTCCTATTTCTGTTTACTATATGGACCAATTGCTAAAACTGTCCAGTCCAGTCCAGTCCTCTTCGTCACATACGCCCAAACTTCCAAGTTTTATTCATCGTTTACAAAAGATTTAAGTAAAAAAATTGTCCCTGGCCATTTCATCATATACGAAACTAATATGTACTGTACATTGGACTAATATGAAACTAATATAATAATGTATATTGGGCACCTGGTACATTCCATCTCTGGCTTGCTAAAGGTCCGTCAATGCTCAATTTGGTGCTCTATTGTGAGTTAAAGAAGATCCTGACGATAATCTCAACGGCACTCACAATAGAGCACCAAATTTAGCATCGACGGACCCCTAGCAAGCAAGAGGTGGGATCAGGTTGCCGGGAGGAGTAAGCATCCCCTGTTGGCTAGCCGCACCCGCCGTCGATGATCACGCACGGAAAAGAAATTATATTAAATACATACACTGTCTATGGTTCTGTCTATATAGAAAGTGCTATGGCGACAATGTCAGGGAAAAATATTCAAACACTTACTGTCAAACCCCTCGAGGGGAACTTTTTTACGAGCTCCACACGGCAAAGGGCATAAGTGTGACACAAATGAGTTAAAGAAGATCCTGACGATAATCTCAACGGCACTCACAATAGAGCACCAAATGGAGCATCGACGGACCCCTAGCAAGCTAGAGGTGGGATCAGGTGCCCGGGAGGATGAGTGATGACAAATGAGGATATGTGATGACAAATGTGATGACAAATGTGATGACAAAATGTGATGACAAATGTGATGATAAAAGTGATGACAAATGAGGATGAGTGATGACAAATATGGATAATGATCATATCCTTGTATAAAGCACAAAATCGATAATTCAGAAAATCAGAAACCGAAGGCATACAAAATCAGGATAAAACAGGAACTAAAGCTAACAAACAAAAACCTCCACCATATGAAAAGAAGCGAACTCCCGATATGGGAGTGAGACCAGGTGCCCAGGAACAGTAATCATCTCCTGCTTGCATGCAAAACCCGTCGCTTCAATTCGGTAGAACTGTCACATCCGGTTACTTCCATTTCGGAAGACATAGTGTACAATCTTTGGTTGGATGGTTCAAATGGTCCATGACAGAATATCATCCACCATTCTGGAGAGTGGGACATCATAGTGTATGACAAGTTCCCCAGTGACGATGTTAGTTGATCACAAACATATCCCTGACTGAGAAGCTTATCTGAAAGACGCCTAGCTCTCAGATCAAAATCCGTATATTTGATACTTGCATTGGCATAGCGTATCAACTGAGATATGAACACGCCATAAGCTGGCGATGAAGGGATGTTGCTACTCAGAAAAGGAAAGTTTGTAATGCTGAAATTGAAGTCGTCACGTTTGTCATAGAGTAAGGTATCATGTGACCATCAGTGTCGTAGGACAACATTATGTCCAAATAGGATGCTGAATTATTTGTCTCTGTAGTATATTTGACTTCAAGCTCCGAAGGATAGATACTGCTCAGGTAATCTGCAAATTTTGGATTATTGATGGACAACAGATCGTCTATGTATCTGTAAGTGAAGTTGAGGTCAGAAGCTAAGTATCTTTTCCCTTCAGAGACCAAAGATTGAATGAATCCAGCTTCGTACGAGTAGAGGAAACTGTCGGCAAGGAGTGGGGCATAATTGGTCCCCATTGGAATTCCGACAATTTGCTGGAAGACCTTTTTTTCAAACACCACAAAAATGTTGTCGATCAGAAAGTTTAACATCTGAATAATATCTGTTTCAGTGTACTTATTTTCAGAATCGGACTTTTCGTTTATAAAGTAGGTTTTGTCATAGTTACAGACCATACAACGTTATTTTTTACAAGATACATGATACGATGTGATACACGCATGATACGATAGGATACACGCATGATACGATAGGATATACGAACGAACACGATATACCTCATACACGATAGGAAACGATACGAATGGATACGATACGATGCACGTTACACGATACACGATACGAAAGGATACACGTTACACGATGCACGATACGAAAGGATACACGTTCCGCGATGCACGTTAGAAGATGTACATTATGCACGACACGATAGAATAAACGTTAAATGATGTGCATTAGCTTGCATTGTTCAGTGCATAAACACGATAAAGCAAACAAATCAACTGTGCACGATATGATAGGAAATAAAATGTGTATGTTATGTACGTTTATTGTTCATATTTGTATGATAATAAATAGTATTCGTTTTAGTTAAAATGTTAAACGTCTTAAAATTCATTAGCATCATTTAAAACCTGATAAATTAACACACACACATTTTTTTCCGTATATCAAATCCGTGATTTGGAATCTATTATTTTCATTTACACTACCCATGTCGCCAAAAAGTAATCTACCCATGTCGCCAAAAAGTAATAATAATAAAAAAAAACCCCAGTGACCTAATTGGCAGGGCACAATATTAAACAAGCGAGGCGAATTGACTGCATGGAAGTAAAACAAAATAAATGTATTTTAATTGATTTGCATGTACATGTATGCAATAGTACTGATGTCATTTTGACAGAAGGATACCTTATAACAGTGGGCAAAATAATTATGAACTTGCGCGCTAGTTCATTTTTGCGCCCGCCCGGGGCTGGACGTACAGCAAAACCAATAGTGTCATCGCGTAGAGGATACCTGAGTTAGTCAGAATCCACATCTCATTTACCTGTAGCGCACCTGGTACCTGAGATATTCACCTTAATTACAAAAAAATCCTGCGGGAAATTAAAAAATCCTGCGGGAATTATCAAAATCCTGCGGGAATTATCAAAATCCTGCGGGAAATTGATGAATTCCTGCAGGAATTTTTTTTTTCCTGCGGGAGAAAAAAAATCCCGCAGGAATATTTTCTTGAATTTTTTTCAAGAAATTCCTGCGGGAGAAAAATTTTCCCGCAGGATTTTTTCTTTAAAAAATCTTGAAAATGGTGTTCCTGCGGGAAAAATAAAAATCCTGCGGGAAAAAATTTTTACTTAAGAAATTCCTGCAGGATTTTTTTTTTCCCGCAGGAATTTTCTGTATATTAAAAATTCCTGCAGGATTTTTATGTTCTGATAAAAATCCTGCAGGAAATTGTATTTCTAAAAATTTCCTGCAGGATTTTTTTCAAATCTACAAAACCACTTCTTTATTCTTACTATATTTATGAAAAATGTTATGATCGCTGAGCGATATAATTCCCCTGCTGGCGGCATATATTTATGTCCTGCAACTCTGCCTATGAATTTATCTTCAATTAACATGAGTTTTAATCAAACTTACTGTCTGGGCAGCTCAGTTCTGAGGTTTTATCTGCTTTATCGATTCGAAGAATAGGTCAAGCGTGACAAAAATCAAACTTGCTCTGTAACTATCCAAGACTAAGCCGAGTATCAAATTTTACCTGAATACCTATTTTTTGCAGAAAAAAGTCTGGTAACTGACAAAAACTGCATTGTACAAGTCATCAAGGGGCATAACTCCTCGAAAAATAGGGCAAGCGTGACAAAAGTCGACGTTGCTCTGTAACTATCCAAGACTAAGCCGAGTATCAAATTTTACCTGAATATCTCTATTTGTTGCAGGAAAAAGTCAAGAAAACTGACAAAAACTGAATTTTCCAAGTCATCAAGGGGCATAACTCCTCAAAAATTAGGTCAAGCGTGACGAAAGTCACACTTGCTCTGTAACTATCCAAGACCAAGCTGTGTATCAAATTTCATCTGAATATCTCCATCCGTTTCAGAAAAAAGTCTGGAAAACTGATCATCGGACAATCGGACGGACAGACAGACAGACCGAGAGGAAACTAATTAAGAGTCCCCTTCGGTGTTGCCAGTAGGGGACAAAAAAGCCCCGTAACATATATAAAAGAACATCCTTTCTTCTTGATTTATACAAATTTTCAAAACATTTCACCCAAAAAATAGATTTTTAGATAATTTTAACTATTTCAGAATATTTTCACTGTATTGAAAAAAATATAAGTCCCGTAACTCCGTAAAAACAAATCAGATGAATCTGACAATTGAAAGGCGGCTGCCTCTCCAGTCTGATCATAATGTACAAATATCACAAAATCCGTCGACGCATATTTAGGTTATTGCGTTCCATAAGTGGACGGACAGACAGACAGACAGACGGACTTTGCCATTCCATAATACTTCTTGTCAAATGACAGGCTTATAAAAAAGTAGTTCGTGTTTTAGTTTTTAGTTTAAACATATTTTTTTCCATAAACATGAAATGGGAATTGGGTACAAGTTATACTAACATTGTTTAAGCCCTTAGTTCGTGTATTGAAGCAATTTCACACATTGTTTATTAAGATTCTCAAATCCTTGAATAATGTTGGGTACAAGGGATCATTACTATAGTATTGGTAATATGAAATTTTCCTATCTGATTGATATGTTCACTTACTAACTAAAAGTAAGACAAAAAATCAAATTCAAGGAATTGTGGTCCCCCGCTTTTGGGTGTTTGTCTTTAAAGAAATGCTTACAGACATCCCCCAATCTTAAGTTTTAATAATATATCTCATATATCATCAACATTCTAAATATGAAAGATTAAACTTCAAGAAAAGGACATAAGGTCCAAACTTTTGTTTTGTTACCAAGGGACAGGGCTTAAGAAAAGGTATGCACATGTGAAATATTAAAGTCCTATCATTCAAATTACCATCCAAAACTTCTGGTCGAGGTTGAAGTTTTTAAATGTGGGTCAACCTCCAAGGACGAGGTCACAAGGTCAGAATGCTGTTACCAACAGAAAGGTCTTGTCACAAGGAATACACATTTGAAATGTGAAAGCCCGATCACTTTCCGTTCAAAAGTTATGGTCAAGGTTAAAGTTTTTGAAAAAAAAGTCAAACTCAAAGGTCAAAGTCACCAGGTCAAATATTTTGGTATCCATGGAAATATCTTTTCACAAGAAATACACATGTGAAATATCAAAGCCCTGTCATTTTCCATTAAAAAGTTATGTACAAGGTTTCAGTTTTTAAAAAGTAGGTCAAACTGAAAGGTCAAGGTCACAAGGTCAAAAATTTTGGTATCCATGGAAAGGTCTTGTCACAAGGAATACACATGTGAAATATCAAAGCCATATCACTTTCTATTCAAAAGTTATGGTCAAGGTTAAAGTTTTTAATAAGTAGGTCAAAGTCCAAGGTCAAGGTCACAAGGTCAAAAATGTTGGTATCCATGGAAAGGTCTTGTCACAAGGAATACACATGTGAAACATCAAAGCCCTATCACTTTCCATTCAGTTATGCACAAGGTTAAAGTTTTTTGTGACTGACGGACAGACGGACGGACAGACAGACGGACGGACGAACCGGTTTTAATGTCCCCGCGCTTTCGCGAAAGCGGGGGACAATTATTGCAATTTCACAAGTACAATTAATATGATGTTGTTTGAAATCAACATCTGTGAAATAAAAATTATTTGCCAAAAATGTACCCTATAAATCCAAGAAGTATAAAGGGCTGATTCCATCATAAAGATTGTGATGGAATTCTTTAAAACAATATTCAGAGAGAAAGCTCCAGTCTTTGTCAGTTTGAAAATATCTGTGTTGTGAGTTAAAAAATTAAGACTTGGTGACTGAAGGTAGGTACAAAAAAATCCAATGTTTAAGCACTTAAGCACATAATACAGTATTGTGCATGGATTCCGAGTCGAAATCAAAGTATTTGAGTGAAAAGGGGGATCAACTGAGCTCCCCATCTTAATCTGCCACTGGTTGAAAAAATTAAGCCTAAAGCTTATCTCTAAAGAAGATACATGTGATGCAAACTGAACATAAAACTTAAACAGATACATATATAAGCATCATGTGTATGTCAAGTAAAAAGTGCAGGCAAAATACGAAAGAGTAATTTTATTGTTGTAGGTAAACCTTCAGTACTTTTAATGGGAGCACTATTGAAATCATTCTGTGCCTGTGGGTATAAACAGCAAAATAAATTTGGTCTTTTCGAAACACAGAGTTACTTCCCATTTTTTGCAGGTATCTGACATCAAGTTATTGCGAGTCGATCATCATATTCTGTGGAAACAAGTGTAAAATTCGGGGAAACATGGTTACAAATTTGACGTTTTTAAATGAATTTAAAGACTCTCAATACGTTTACGTCTGATACCTGCATAAATGGGAAGTAACTCTGTATTTCAAAAAGAACGAACTTATGATTTAATCATGTTCATTCTTGCATAATTTGCGAATGTGATGAAAAATGTGACACCTAGATGAAAGTACAATTTCTTAAACCTTAAATTTACAAGTGGAACAAATGTCAACCTATAATACTACATGTTTTCTACACTTCTGACAGCACATGTCATCTTATGAAGGATTCAAGGAAATTCGAGCTAACAATGTTGCTCGTATTTTGAGTTTCGCAGCTTTTACTTGGCTATCGTATTAGAAGTTAGTAAATACGAATACGATTGTCAGTAAATATCATCTCAGATCGCCTAGTTCTACCAGTTTTAAAACGCTCGAAAGACGGAAACTTCTTCTTCTTTCTTTTTTTTTCTTCTTAGCTCGCTTTGTCATCGAACAATTCGTTCCTCTTCTCCTTCTTATCATAAGTATTTTCCCCTGCTATTCGGAGAACCAAATGGGAATATGAATTGATGTGGAATTCACTTTAAATAGTCAGGGCGGATCCAAGGGGGTGAAAGGATACAGGGGCGGATCAAGAACACCAACTGCCGAGGGAGCACATACAAGTTTTGATGGGAATCACCTGCGAGGCCCGAAAGGCCGACTGCGGGGGGGGAGGGTATACATGGGAGCCCCCCCCCCTTCCCAATTATTGGGGTACGGGGGCTTCCCCCGAGAAAAATTTGAAAAAAATGAAGCTATTTGGTGATATCTGAAGCGTATTTTAACTGAATTTAGAAGGAATTCCGTCAGTGTTCAACAATGATTTGTATATTGAAATTTTTTTCGAAAAACGAGGTAAAAACTATTTTTGCAGTGTTTAACAATGATTTGTATATTGAATTTTTTTCGAAAAACGAGGTAAAAACTATTTTTGCAAATTTCAGGCGAGGTCATGCAGACCCCCTAACCATCACTCTAGATCTGCGCTTGTTTGTTAATTTTTGTAAGGAAGAAAAACAAACAAGTCATAGAGATCACGAGTGTTCCGTTCCCAGCAGCGTCAATATAGAGCTGACCATATTTCGCCGCATTTTTCGTATATTTTCTGGGAATTTTCAATACTTGGTGGCCGATTCAATAATTGGTTTTGCTAAAATCTAACTTAACTCGATCGAAATACTAGAAAAATGATATATTTTACTCATTCCATTGTTTCCTAATAAAACGTCAAAATATTTCGTTTCCATGTTTTCGGGGGTGACCATATTTCGCCGTTTTTGCAAATAAGTATCCATTTTGCACACAAAACGGACAAAATTGTGACTTTCTTCTCAGGAAATCTTTCGTCACCTCTTTACTTCTACGAGATAATGCCAAATAAAATGTTTTCTTCGTTTGGTTTTTGTAAAAATTTTGGATGTTTACGTCTAAAATTCAGTGATGTAATTAATTTTTCCTCATTTTGAGGTATTTTTCGTCACATTTTGAGTGCAGGAGATGTCACATTATATCAAAACATGACTTCCATGGTCATATTTGATAGGATATAGAAAAATTAGCTTGACAAACAACTCCAATAACCAACGAGAATCCCTTAGATGGGTTCCAATATACAGTTTTCGCGCACTGTTCCGAAAGCGCAAAAAGTATGCGCGTCATGCTTAAGTTGAAGTCATTAGACTTTTAAAATATTCTACATAACTTTATGAACCAGACCTTAGTACAATCAATACATCTAGACCTACAAAACATGTGAAAATCATTGCATCCAGATTTACTGTTTAATCGTAAATCAGTATCGAACGATGTGAAAATGGCAGTCGAGCGCATGCGTTCAATGGATGCAGTAGCCCAAATAGTGAGGTCAATACAGCATTGTTCTCAAAACATTTTCTACATCATTTAATACTGAATTGAAAGAGAACATCAGTAGCTTTTATCATGGAAAATTATTTGAATTTTCAACATCTGGATTTTCAGATATATCCGGAAGAGTGCGAAACACCCCTCCGGCACTACCGGCATCAGGAGCCCAGGACGCACGGTACTCGCTTCGCCTTTGTCTCCTATCGCTGTATACTATATGGACCAATGGCTAAAATTGATGTCCAGTTCTCTTCTTTACATCCTTCCAAACTCATATAAACCCCAAAATTTCAAGTTTTTTCATTAACTGTGCCTACTACAAAAAATTCAAGTCTCAACACTTAGAAATAAAAAAATCATCCCTGGCCATTTCTTCGAATACGAAACTAAAACTGTATATTGGAACCATGAAGAAAATTTCGGAAACGTGTATGTCCATGTACAGCTAGACAATGAACATGGCAGCAATGCATCCATCCCGACTTTGTTATCTATCCCCGAGACAATTTTGGAAAATTTTATTCAAATCTGTGGTTTCTGGGGTGTTTATCGAGCATTTTCTGACTAATTTCATAGAAGTACTATTAATTTGATGCTTCCAAAAGCATGTCATAAGTGCCCCTTGGGCACAGCCGGGGGGACGTGCCCCTGTGCCCCCCCCCCCCCCCCCCCCCCCCGACTGAATCCGCCACTGGGGTAGTCTGGTCTACTCGAGGTTCTTGTATAAATACCAACTTGGAATGTAGGGAAACGAAAAGGACTGATTCTCCCTCTGAATCAATTACCCATATTTTTCAAAAAGAAGAATTCAAAGAGAAAAGGCGAAAAAACAATGAAAACGGCCTGGTTGATTGGGGCGTGTGTCACCTAGACAAATTAATGTGGTATCAATAATCATATCTATATATCTAATTAATGGACTCAGGACACTTCTAAATTAAACGTTTATATCATAAATATGGCTTCCTTCGCTACGGTACGGAATATAGCTTTATGTTCTAATTCGCTCCCTCAAACGAACATAAAATATTTATCAAATAAACAACAACTCTCATCTGAAAATGGGCCACTTGCCAGGCAGCGTTTATTAACATATTGTACATATGACAGACGCGATAAAGGTTGGTCCAGGCTCATCTCATTTGAAGACTGAAGCCTCTGAAACGAGAAGACTATGTTAAAATTCATAAAGATTTTTTTTTTTTTATAATACGACAATAAAAATTTTGCCGTAAACGCTTTGAGTGGCAAAGGCTCGAATGACTTTACACATCTTACTATCATATTTATTAGATAGTACTACACGCATTATGCAAATGCTTTCTGAACACTTTCTCTATCAGCCAATGATATTGGCTTAGATATTTGCTCATTATAATATCTTCCCACATCTCATTTGCATACCAAATCGAACACTCTTCGATATGTATACCTTTGATAAATTACTTTATGTTCTAATTCGCTCCCTCAAACGAACATAAAATATTTATCAAATAAACAACAACTCTCATCTGAAAATGGGCCACTTGCCAGGCAGCGTTTATTAACATATTGTACATATGACAGACGCGATAAAGGTTGGTCCAGGCTCATCTCATTTGAAGACTGAAGCCTCTGAAACGAGAAGAACTATGTTAAAATTCATAAAGATTTTTTTTTTTTTTATAATACGACAATAAAAATTTTGCCGTAAACGCTTTGAGTGGCAAAGGCTCGAATGACTTTACACATCTTACTATCATATTTATTAGATAGTACTACACGCATTATGCAAATGCTTTCTGAACACTTTCTCTATCAGCCAATGATATTGGCTTAGATATTTGCTCATTATAATATCTTCCCACATCTCATTTGCATACCAAATCGAACACTCTTCGATATGTATACCTTTGATAAATTACTTTATGTTCTAATTCGCTCCCTCAAACGAACATAAAATATTTATCAAATAAACAACAACTCTCATCTGAAAATGGGCCACTTGCCAGGCAGCTTCGAAAACAAAGGACGGGAACAGATTATAAATTTGTAATTTATTCAAAAATATTAAATTCCAATCTGCATTGAGACAGACAAAGCAGTATTGACACTCTCTCTGACATAGCCATCTTTTGCCTTTTCCGACTTCCAGCGACCATGCTTTTTAAACAAACGATCAGGAACCCCTGCATTGGCCGCAGCAGTGGCACCACCTGATCGTAAAGAATGTAACCCAAATTTAGATGCTTCCATCCCAAGGGCACTCAACTTTTCTAACAGCAATTCCCTGACTCGTGTGTAAGATAACTTGCCAGACTTCCGCAAAACATACGAACCAGAACTTCTACAAAAACTGACCTGACGAAACAAATAATTATCATCATTTAATTTCAAGTCTGCAAGTTTAATGTATTGCAACAACATCTTAACCGGACAAGTGATCTTATCCGTTTTTGCTATATGTATCCAAGAACCATCTCTATATTTGTCCGTCTTACTCTTCTCAATGAAAATGGACACTTTGTTATCACTGAGGTCAAGGTCAGATATTCTGATAGAAGAAAGTTCTGAAAATCTCATAAAACCTGCGTATCAAACACATGGTAACAATACGTTTATCATACAGATTATCTGAAAGACCAAATCTTTCAACAAGTTTGCACAAAATATCTGGAGTAATAGGTTCTTTTTTCACCACAGGCCTAGAGAGTTTACGTCGGGCTCCCTCCACAATATTTTTGACAAGAACCGACTCACAAGGGTTATCATAACCAGCTATATGATGAGCCCAACTGATAGAGTATATGGCTTGTTCAATTTTAGATACAGATGCATTGTTTCGCATTAGAGACATAATAAACAAACAAACATGATAGTCCGAAGCAGGAACAGTAGAAATTGAGTTGAATTTCTTACACCACTCACACCATTCTTTGAATCCATATCGATATTTCTTTACAGTGTTTATAGATTTTGAAGCAACAAAAAGTTCAGGAAGCGCAGAACCCAATTCTTTCAATTGCGGATCTGTTTCTGCTTCTATTTTCTTCCAACGTCCCATCAGAAACAAATCTGAAAATCGTATAAACAAAAAGAAGATATTAATATCCGAAAAATTCAAACTCTTGACATAAAACAAAATATTTGACTTATTTAGCCATCTCACATATTTCCGCTGTACATCTCACAGCATTAAATGTATATCGCTGTACATCTCACAGCATTAAATGTATATCGCTGTACATCTCACAGCATTAAAAGTATATCGCTGTACATCTCACAGCGAACAACTATTGTACAACGCTGTACATCTCACAGCATACATATGTAGCTAAGTGAAAATCTATACATCTCACAGCATTGCTGTACATCTCACAGCATTTACTAGTAGTTTAAAATATATTATAAGTCCCATTAAATAGAATTCATCTGTTTTATTGACATATTATATCAAACATTGTATCAATAACTTTAACACTGATATCATTTAATATAATCAATATACAAACTTATTTCATGCTTTCACCGTCAATTCGTATAACTAAAACACTTGATCTAAAGTCACAAGATCCATATACACTGTCCTTATAGGATCCTTGTTTAAATATTCTATCAGAATGTTCAAATTCTAGTACATCTGAAACGTATGCGTGTGTAAGGTATGCATTGCGAAAAATAAGAGGCCAAAATGGGCTAGAGGGCCACTTAGGCACAACTAATGTACCTACAGCTTTACTCGCAAGACAATGGTGAATCGCTTTACAAACAAGACTAATTGGCGGAACCAGCCAATTATTATGACCATGCCAATCAAAAGAAAACGCGTCCACCCCAGAGGACCCATAAGTAGCGTATCTAGAATTGAAATATGGCAGTCTAGCATTATTATGATCTGCAAATCAATCTACTGTGTGAGGACCATAAATAGAATTGACAAAATCAAAAAATTCCAAAGTCACACCCCAATCATCATAATCAAAAATCTTACTAGCTGCGTCAGCAACTGTGTTCTGATCTCTGGGTAACCATTTGACCTCAAGATTAATCGAACACTCTGAACATAAAGAAAATATGGATATGGCAATCTTGTGTAAATCCGACTTCGTACTTCCTGACATAACTATACTCTCACAGTTTTTACCATCCGTAAAACCTTTGACAACCTTACCAGACAAACTATCCTGAAAAGTACGTAAAAATAATTCTATAAATTTCAGTTCCTTCCAAGTAGAACTCGAATCTGCCTCTTCTTTTGTCCACATTTTATGAAAAAGATCAAACTTTCCTTGAACCGTAACTACACCACATGCATGGTTACTAGCATCAGAATAAAAAACAATAGAAGAAATTTTATATTCTGAAAGCTTTCTTAAATTCAAGGACCTAATGTGAAATTTCCAGAATAACAACTCTTCTATGACGGCCTGATCAATCAACCTGAACGATTGATCCCAAGTAAACCTGGACTCTATACATCTATACAAGTGTCTAGATTTAATACGTGCTATATTTCCAATGACCGGTGACATAGAAATGATACGACCCGTGACCTGCGCTAACAAGCGAGCCGAGACATTCCGCAAACTTGATAAAACATGATCTATGCTCTGAAAAAGGTCAACAATACGTGTCTCTGGAATACAAATGGAATGTTCTTCAGAATTCCAAATAAGTCCCAACCAACTGAGATTATTGACTGGTTTAACAACTGATTTCTCAAAATTGACGACAAAACCTGCACGCTTAAGAGTATCAAAAACGAAACCAGAGTCTAACAGACTAGAATGATAATCCCGGTTCACAGACCAGCCATCATCCAAGTATAAAACTATTCTTACCGCGGGTATGTTAAGGCGTCCCATGGAAATACCATCATCTCTATCGCACCTTTGTAATGGACACCTCTTTCCCTCAATAAAATATACTTTAATCAAAAGTATTATTATGTACTTTACAGAAGGAAAGTCGAGGGTCACTGGCGAGTTCTGCAGGTGTGTTGAAAGTCACGTGATCGCTATTTATAGCACATGTACACAGTTCGAAAAAGAAGCATCGAGCGCAAGTTGTTCCACTAATTTCTCAGTGAACTTATGGTTTATGTTGTGTAGAGAAATGTTCAAATTTCATATATCTTGCTACGACAAGTCGTGAATTCCATATATTTATGGATTAAATTAAGGAATTCTACGGCGCAGCCTGGTTTTTGCGTTACACCTTCAATGACTACGTCCTTGTATAGGTTTGATATGAAAAAAATCAAGTTGTCGTAGCAAGAACTATATAGATAAATCATGGACGATTCGATTTACACCAAACTTCTTTCAATTTATTTAGAGGAACAACTTGCGCTAATCTAATTTCTATGAGTACCCCCAAAAGTTCTCCTCCCGAGAGCCATTTCAAACGTTCAAGTGATGCGCGATTGTCAGGGGGAGATAATTTCTCAAAACGTTTCAGTACAGGTACATTTCAACGAAAATTCATATTCTTCTGTCTCAAAATCGGCATATTCAAGTGAATTCGGCAAGAATTCAATTTTTCTTGAAGAATTTGAAGTGTAGAGTGTCAATATATATTATAATATGTTGATGAAGACTTAAAGTAATGTGCAAATCCAATAGATGTCATAATGATAGCCAATGCAGTAGATTCTACGCTTCACTCAAGAACCCTTTGTGCGCCCCTCTGCTTTCCAATATTGCAATATTTATCTGCGACAATTTATTTCAAGTTTCTAATGATTTTCAAACAAAAATTCATAACATAATTTTAATTAAAGGTAAGGTGTCCCAGAAAATTAATTAATTTTACAAAATTTCATTATGCAAAATCTTTCTTCTCAAATTAAATTTTACATTCTCATTTGTATAAATTCAAATTTTCATGCGATTCTTACGCATATATTCGCAGTTATAACCGTTTGAAAACGTTATTTTTAATTTTGGGTGCGCAGCTCTAATTCTTTTCACTAGCGCCACCTACAATATATTGCGTTTTTACAACTGAGGTATATGGAAATTTAATTTTACAAATTCGACAATATTATGGTCGTTACTGCATATTTTTTAAATAAAACTTTATATGCTTTATATATGGCTTCTTTCTTCCTCAATCTATACCCTTCGAAATAAATTTTACGTTTTCAATAATTTTTTTTTCAGGGACACTGCATCTTTAACGGTTTTATAATTTTATCACTATATCTATAGCTTTTATCACTATATAGCCATGTCTTTCTGTTACATTTGTACTATCCATTCATTTCAATTTTTTCTTTCTGCTAGTCAGAATGCTTGGAGGAGGGGTCAGATGCAGCGTCAAGTCTTCTGAAATTATTTTTCGTCAACCAGGAAACCTTTTTATTTCTTTTTTATTTACACTTTTAAATTATACTGGTGATAATACAGGTCCATAATCGAGTGCAAAGGTGTTCACGAGGGAGAGAGAAAGCGAGAGGGGGGGGGGGTATTACTAGCTTATATATTTGTAGGTGATGGGGGCGGTGCTGATAGCAAATATACGTTTTTTAACAAGTTGTAAATAAGCATATTCATTTCGTAATTCCCTCATTTAATTACATGTTACATATGATAGAAATACAACAAGGGTTGGAAGGATCTTCATCGGGGGGTGGGGGTCATTATGTTATACATGTATGTAATACTGCTGTTTTTTTTTAAGTTCAAGCTTCAAGCTTGTCTAATTTTCCCTCCGGAAGAAATATTTCAATTTACTGCTTATAGGGAAGATTAACAAAAAAAAAAGCATCCAGATTCGAGGAAGAGGATATGATCAATACTACTATAATTATGTAACAATCTCGCATAATCATGACAGGCCTTGCCCTTGACAATGGATGTAAGTGACGTGTAACTGCAATTACCTCTCCTCTCAGAAAAAAAGCCGGAAAATACAATTTTATGCAAATGTGTTATGTTCAACGTCAGGGGCACCGATAGGAGAAACCTACACTCTGTCGAGATAAATCTATATTTACATGTATACTTAATTGAAACCTGTATCTCGCCATCATCGACACAATTTTTACTTTGTCTTCCAATAATATTCTTTATTTTCTCATCACGTTTTTCGAGCTAGTGAGAGGAGGGGGGGGGGGTCCATCTTTCAGCTTTGTATAAAATCATTCGGTCATTGTTTTTCCTCAATTTAAGATGAAATCCATGGTCATATTTAGACCAACAACCCAGTATAGACTATATCACCCTGCATGGGCAGGCTTGAACCCCCCCCCCCCCCCCCCCCCCCCACCTCATAACTCCTTATTATTTGAATTTAGATCTGTACATTATTTAGATACAAAAAAAACGGAAGATTTGCTATGATCAATTTCATTAAATTTGAAAATAAATAACTCAGCAGCTCTGTATTTATCAGGTGATAGACGTGAACTCCTTCGTACATGTAAATTTAGAATGGCATCCTTTATCACAAGAATTGAATATCTCTGTGAAAACCATAATGCGTTAGGACTGTAACTTTGTGAGAGTAACCTGTCAGTCTTGTATAACAAAGTATCTTTGAGTAGACAGTGGCGTAGCTACCATGTATGCTAAAGCATCCACTTTTCCTCTAAAATTCGTCAATTCAGTAAAAATTTTCCTCCCTCTGGAGGTTTTTTTTTTTTGTGAGCTGCTGGAGGTAAATCTTCATTTGCATTCGACCTCCTTCATTGCCATTCGAATGTCCTCAGCTTCTGAACTCATTTTCCTAGTATAATGAAAGGATTAACTTAGTTTTGCCCAAGCTATGCCACTGATAGAGTGGCTAAAGCCCATGTTTAAAATAAAACACCATGATATCCCTATGTTTATAGACATCAGAAAGACTCCAAATGTAAGCTTTTATAGTTTTGGATTAAATAGATCACAAATACATGTCCTTCTGTACAATAAAAGATCTTTATTGACACATTTTTTAACATTCAACAGACACTTGATGTGACATCTTCTTACTGGCATTCAGGTAAAGTTATATTTTCTTCCAAAGGCAAATCTCTGAAATTAGAATAAAATTCAAATTTAGGTGAATAAATAAGTTTTTTTTTCTATTAAAATGTAATTTCTTACAGAACCTTTTAGGGTTTTTAGTGTACTGTTAATTTAACTTCTTCACAAGTCAATTATTAGAACTTAAAAGAAAATAAAATGACACAAATAATGTTAACAGTTATAGATTTGTTCTGACAATATTCATAGATAGATCTAGATTTATATCAAATTTCAACTATGCATATAATAATTGCATGGGAGGATATTTTACACTCAAGTCTCTAAAAAAATTAAATATCATATATATACCTGGTAATTGAAAAGTTCTTTCAATTATGGTTCTGGGCTAATGCAGCATCCAACACTGATCCAGTGCCAAAATATTTCTGTTTTGTTTTTTAATGACTCAGAGATGATTAAATATGTAACTTTCATCAGTCTGAAATACAAATGAATAAAAAGTAAGTGTTATAAATTGTATAATACAAAATAGTTCCATTGTTACATACTTTAACAGTGCACATGCATGTCCCACATCCACCCCTACCTACCTACCCCACCCCACCCCCTTCCCAATTTTTTCTCCTCGTAAACTTTACCTTTGTCATGAATATGCTTGTATCTAAATTTATACTTCGTAGCAGACACTGATGATATGGAAAATAAAGTAATAAATGTAACAATAGCGTTACTACCATACTTTTTTCACAGCATCACGACACATGCCTCATATGACACACGTGTACTCCGCCAGTACGTACTGTAAACAAGGTACATAAAAAGAATGATTTCGTACCTTTTTAAATAGTTTTGTCTGTGATTACATATATGATTGAGTATATTAGGGTATTTTCTTTTTGCAGCATCTCTGTTTTCATGCAATTTAAACAAATACCTACCGTTTTCTCAATTTTTCTTATCACCCGCTCTGTAAACTGTCGGATCGCACCTTCCATCGCTTCTCAAGCTTCTCGGTAACGCAGAGTTCCCTAACAACGTAAGGGGGTCACAAAGTGCACTCAATAGATTGGGGGTCTTCTCAAAGGTATATTGAATAGACGGAGTGTCAGCGATTGAGTAAGAACATGACTTTTTATAACTGATAACTTTCATCCTTTGAATTTACAAAATATCATGAAAATTAATTGAAATACTGTGTTGCTACCGTACTTGACGACACGGAGTCTATGACGTCAAATGACGTTACAATATTTCGCGGCAAATTTTTGACGTAATATTCTATGGGACGCCTTAACATACCTGCGTACGCCATTTTCACGCCAAAATTTTACCATGGGTCTTAGAATTTTGGTAAACATGTAAGGAGCAGATGACAAACCAAATGGCAAGACGGTAAAAACATAAAACCTACCCTGCCATGAAAAGCCCAAGAAAGTTTGGCACCATTCCGCTACATCAATATGATGGTAACCCGACTTTAAATCGAACTTGAACATGAAATCTCCTTTTTGAAAATACTGCAACCCAATACGCCAATCCTCAAATTTGACCTTGGACTTTCTGACGTGCAAATTAACCTCCCTCAAATCAAGAATGAGTCTCTTCTTACCGAAGCTTTGAACAGAAACAGTTAAGGGGTTCACAACTCGAGGGGCACATGAAACTTCGTGTACACAACGCTTATTTAACAATTCTGAGACAGCTTCAGTTACAAAATCTGAATTTTCAATAGCAGACTTGTTATTTGAATTGATTTTATGTTCAGGGGGCGTAACAAAAGGAATGGAGTAACCATTTTCCAAAATATTCAATACATAGGAGTTTGCATCAATATATTTCCAAAATTCCAAATGATTTCTTAATCTACCTTTCACATTATCATCTACTCTGAGAAGTTCAACATCACTATCAAAGAAAGAAAGATCTTGTGTATTTTCTGATACAAGTGGTGAGCAAAATTCATATTGTTCATCAATAAATGCACATTCAATGTCAAAATCAGAAAAATACTTATCATCTGCTAGGTTACTGTGACTGCTTGTTGATCTTTTGGCAATCCTTCCTCCAGTGTCCTTTTTCGTTGCAAGCGAAGCAGACGTCAGTGGACTTTGCGACGGAAACGTACTTTCTGTAGGGACGAAAAAGATTGCTAACAGAACCACTAGTAGCATCAGAACGAGAGGCCTGGGTCGAAGGACGGGAATCTGATTTACGAACTCCAAGACTCTTCTTTTGTTTACGAGCGCGCATAGCTCTGCTTTCCGCCGCCCTAATTCGTTTCTCATCCTCGGAATCTGAGGCCAGGTCATCCGACAAATACTCCTTAACGGTTTCCCATCCAGCCGGGGACTTGTCAGCCAACTTAATGCATTTGTTTCTCTTGTGGATTTCTTTAGAAATTTCATCGCAAAGTTTTTGAACGGACGAAAAGTCTCTTTTCTCTGCGGCTCTCGCGATCTTCAAAACTTCAGAGTTCAAATGATCGTTGAACTCGTACTGCTTTTTGTTACCCTCGTACTTGAATTGATACGAATGTTCTAATTTCAGCTTTTTGGCGATGTCCTGGGACTTCTGGTCGGAATCCTGAGTGATATCACGCTTAAAAGTATCAAGCTTTCTGTCTAAATAAGACTTAAAAAGTTCAAATGCTGCAAACGAAGCACTCTCCGCGTTATCAGGAGGACTGGAATCCCGAGAATTATCAACAATAATATAAGCGTCTATAGGAATCGACATAACGAAAAATAGCAAAATTTTGCCGTAAACGCTTTGAGTGGCAAAGGCTCGAATGACTTTACACATCTTACTATCATATTTATTAGATAGTACTACACGCATTATGCAAATGCTTTCTGAACACTTTCTCTATCAGCCAATGATATTGGCTTAGATATTTGCTCATTATAATATCTTCCCACATCTCATTTGCATACCAAATCGAACACTCTTCGATATGTATACCTTTGATAAATTACTTTATCAAATGTTTGTGAAATGGATAGACATACCCACGGTAAAATCTTCCTGTTGGCGGTGATTTTTTTCGGTGCTTGACATCCCCTCCCCCTTCCCAGAAGAACCCCCCCCCCACACACACACACACACACCAAAAAGTACAGAAAAAAAAAAAGAAAATCAATGCGCATTTCACGGCATTCTAGTTGTTTTCGACTATGACTTTAGTTTTATTATTCACTTTTACAATACAAGTATAATTATTCTTATACATGTACGCTGACGGTCGTATTTTCAACCAGAAACAAACGATACACGTGAACAGAAGACGTACAAGCACAGGTCACCGGGAAAAAAAAAACCAGGAGAGGTAACCAACTCATAATGGTTTAAAAATATATATAAATAGAGGAAGTATTTATGTTAATTCTTCTTGAATGACTCAACACATGGGGGGGGTCCAGGTAATTATATCCTCTTGGTATTTGCCATCCTTTCTATTTTTTATGTTTTACTGTATTATATTTTTCTTTCAAAGTCATATACTGGACCCTCCCCCCCCCCTTTTTTTTTAATGACTGGAACCCCCTCTCTCGGAAAATTTTCTAGATCCAACCATGATGTTGACATACATGTACATATATTTTCCCATGGTTTCTAACGACCTTAATAAACCAATCATTCTTGAAATATAATTGTTTTGAATAAGTGGTAGTTTCAGGGAGCTCGAAGGAAAGCTCCAACAACCTCACAAGAAAATTTTGATTCCCGAGTTTTCGAGAAATTTCACCTTTCTTTGTTTCTAGCATTTCTGAAGATAAGGGCATATACATGTATACGACATTTCCGGAGAGAATCAGATAATATTGTTAAGTTGCAGAGGCAGATCCAAAAGCCCGAACCACGACTTCAAGGGAGGTGCCTTTTCTGTTGGATAATTTGCAAGACACGGAGAACTGAATGACAGTAGATAGAACTAGAATTTCGGAATACAAACACATCATGATCACTTTTAATAAAAGATAAAAAAATGATATACCGGTATTAATCAAAAAGGAGATTTTATCAACAATGAAAACATGATTCAAGACAAAAATCTATCGACGGCGAGAGAAAGAGAGTAGAATGGTACTGTATATTGTCATCAAGGGGTTGACACTTGGTGGTTACGTAATATACACGTTTCTTGAATTTACCCGGAGGCGTACTTCATTGCGCAATATATATCATGCCGCAGGGCGCAGGGGTGTCACCCATCGCTTTGGTCAGACCCGCCGATAACACGAGTGGGAGGAATGTTGTAGGACATGAAAGACATCTAGGGGGTGGGAGGTGGGGGTGTTTGACAATTAAACACATAGTCAGACGGGATTTTGGATAAAATGTTTGAATAATGAATAAAAAAAATCATAGAGTCTATATACGGGAAAGATCTTTAGGTAAAAAAAAATCTTGAAGTCTACACGGGAAAGATCTATAACAAAATACATGCTCTCTCTCTCTCTCTCTCTCTCTCTCTCTCTCTCTCTCTCTCTCTCTCTCTCTCTCTCTCTCCTCATATTTCATTTTTAAAGCATTTTCAAAATAATTATGTGGTCTAATTATGACATGTTTTGCGCTTATGCAGTATATGGGAAGGAACTGAAGCCCTCACTCTCTCTCACACACACACCCTAAAAAATAACCGAATACGACCAACGTGTAAGAAGCCTCAGAAGGGCGAAACACTAAAGCTATTACTCGGGTATCTTGAATTTTTCACATGGATAATTGTTTGTGTTTTATGATTTGGGAAGTAGCAATTAACCTGTTTCTGAGAGAGGAAGGCTTGTTTTTAGGGAAGGGGGGGGGAGGACATTTTCATAGCCGAAAATTCCTCTGCGACCAGTTGGGTTGGATGATATTTTTTTATCCACAACCCCCCCCCCCCCCCCTCTCTCTCTCTCTCTCTCTCTCTCTCTCTCTCTCTCTCTCTCTCTCTCTCTCTATATATATATATATTGATCTCCTTTTTGGGTATTCATTTTGCGGATGTACAAAGAAGGGAGGAGATCTCCAACAAGACCCCGTTGCAGCATCAACAGTAAAACACAAAAATACCCGATGCAAAAACAGTAAAGACGAGTACAGCACGATACGGAAAAGAGACACACGACATTTAAACATCAAACACAAAAGACTACACATAAACCGACGAGACCAAATAAAAAAAAATCGAACGGTCCATGTCGCCTTGAGGATAACAATTCACTGAAAGCTTTCGTATAGAATACATGTCATTGACGTTCTACTATCCCCCTCTTTTACCTTCAACAAATCGTGGTACTGTCATATTTTTCAATATGTCCGTATGCTATGTACAAAGTTGCATCTAAATATGCTCATTCGTTTTGAAATAATTCAGCCAAAATGAAGCCCGATTAGCGCAATTTATATTTGACAAAATTGATTACATTTCCGTTACATGTCCGTTATTTTCAAGACTGTCCTGTTCTCCTCAAAATAAGATATTTACACAAAATAAACCGTGTCTTCTTTCAACTTTGATATAATGAATATTTTAAATGTAAAAACTTCAAACTGCATTTTTAGAATTTGTATGGTTTTTTTTCAGGAGGCTAGAGAGGGGTAATTCAGACTCCAAATAATCGTGTAAAATCAACCAGAAAAAAAATAATTCTAGGCTAGTGCTGTAAATTTTTCCTTGTACTGTGTCAGTGACCATGCATTAAACAACTCTATAAAGTGAAAAAGTACGCATATATCGATGCAACGACTCGTGGTAAGACAAAAACGCACCCCCCCCCCCTTATTTTACAATTCCTGCGTTTTTCCTGTATGTTCGGTATTAGCTAAGAATGAAGCCTAAAACTGTATATTAGACTCCGAATTTATAGTTTTCCACATTAAAATAAGTTAAACATCAAATGCGAATTATGTTCTACATAAAAGTTTCGTTTTCATCATAACAATGAATACAAAAAAAAAAAAAATAAAAAAAATTAATATTAATAATCCGGGGGGGGGGGGAGCATTTCGATATATATATGCTTACCTTCATCATCAATTTATATATTTCTCATCATATATGGTTATAAACACAAAACTTTGTATAAATCTTATTTAAATTAAATGGAAATTAATGGGGCGAGGGACGAGGAGGTGGGGGAGGGGGTTTCGGCGTCATTATAGAAAGGGGGGGGGGGGGCGGCGCTCTGCGCCTTAGATTGAATGAGCGTGTAATATGTACACGTCAAATAGATATGTTAAACCCATGGCCATCAAATCATATTCTGCGCCAGTTTGTACATTCTTTCATGAAATAATAACAACACTACATCGTTTCCTTATACAATTTTATGATACAAAATATATTTATTCGTGAACACTAACTCTTGAATACTGAATTCGGCGTCAGGCTGAAATATCAATGAAATGTGCACGCAGACCGTCTGTGTACGATTATTTCAAGTATATATTTCAAAGTGTATACTAAAATACCGTAATTTCACAAATTTTCACGATTCCTTATGATATAGATAAAATCTGTCATCCTTGGAACCGCTTGACCTACATATTTCTAGGATCCAGATCCCAGTTATTTTTCAAGCACTTTCATACCAAAAAAATAGGAGAAAATTTCTCAAATCGCACCAGCTCAAATACATTGACACTACTTTCAAATTATTAGAAATTTTATTTGAATCACAGAGAAAAAATGCTGAAAGATTAAAAATACGCAACTTTTAAAATAATTTTACAAAGTCGTGCACCTGGTTCCGAATCGGTATTATTCGAATTTCCTGTTCTGATGACCCATTTTCACGTGTATTCTTCCACACATATACTATATATATGTCTTACACATTTTAAAATATATTCAGAATTTTATTTCGTCTATCAAGTAAACATTGATGGGGAGACAATTCAAGATAAACCTTATGTGCATTTCCCACCTGAATTATTAAAAAAAAAATCAAGCTAAGAAATAATAGGAACTTTCCTACAGGTGTGATCGTCTGGTCAATACCGTCCATCCACAGGGATTTATCGCGCTTCCCAGTTGCTTGATGTACTATGGGCTATACATACATACACGTAACCAATAGTACGTACATCAAGCAATCGAGAAGCGCGATGAATCCCTGTGCACCCATCTAATTTACGTTCGCATAATGTGCACACCAAAATACACACATGCATATTGTAACAGAAAGAAAGGAAATCAATTTCATAGATGAGATTGTACAAAAGAGTCCATTACATGTATTCTATGAGGAGTCTGAATTTTCATACAAAAATTTATATAAAAAAAAAGTACATGTAATTACTCGTCCCTATACAGGAGAGAATCCAGAACCTGAACGGGGGCTCAAACTCTTTTCGAGGGATGCTTTGCGAGGCCCGAACGGTCCTTCGGTGGTTGGGGTGCTTCCCCCGTGAAAATTAATAAAATGAAAAAAAAAATGAAGTAAATTAGTGGCTTCTGGGGCATATTTGAAATGAATCTAGAAGTTATAATTTTCTCTTCTACATGTCAATGTTAATGCAACTTTAAATTTCTCTTAGGAAATGGACGGATTGATCAAGAATTAAATTTGACCAAGGGTTCAGCCAATATTCGGGGAGATCCAGCTTATGATTTTGAACAAAAAAAAAATAATAATAAGATAAATAAAAACCCCGGAAACTCCGCAGTTTCCAAGAGCTGGATGATTTGCTATTCAAAATTTTGTTTTGTTGCCGGGGTTCCCCCGCCCCTAAACTCCCTACCAGGGGACACTTCCCTGGGGACCAACACTAGTCGAAACAGGTCTATTTATAGTCACACGTCTAAAAAGTGATATATATATATATTATACCCTTTGTATAAGATAAAGTGGCGGATTCAGGGGGGGGGGTTGCGGAGGAGGCGCCCGCCCCCGGCACTGACCCAAAAATTTCCAAAACAGGTATATTTTGGCCCATTTTCAGTCAAAATCAGCAAAATTCGACCGTTGACCCCGGTAAAGGGGGCGCTAGATCCGCCACTAAGATTTTCTTAAGATATTTTTTTACGGATTTGCTCAGCTTGGACTTCATGAATTTTATACGGCATGTATCTATATACATTTGTGTACTTTGTGGCGGATTCTTCCCGGGGGGGGGGGGGGGGCAGAATTAAGCTCAACTGAGGTGCCAGCAATTTGCTTTTTTTTTCACGGGGATTCCCCTGCCTCATCAAGGACTTATAAACAGTCCTTGGCCTCATCTACCGGTCTCTCGTATCCCCTCGGACCTTCCTGTCTAGCATGTCATCCCAAACCCCCCAACACAGTTTAGGGGTGCGGAGAGGATGTCCCCTGGGCGGCACTTACCCAAATATTTTCAAACAACCCTATATTTTGGTCCATTTTCATTAAAAAATCGGCAAAATTCCCTTCCAAAGGGAGAGTTGGATCTGCCATTGCAACAGTTCAGTTTCTGGATCAGCACCCATATCTCGCTGTGAAAATACCATGCAATATACTCTTTAAGGCGAACATTTTTATTATGAACAAGAAACAACTCAAAACAAGTAAATCTATATTTAGTCCAGGTAACCCCGACCATTCCCCAAGATGTCCAAAGACAGAAAAATCGAAGAAACGATGAAAACAGGGTAAATTGTGTACTCACAATCATATTTACAGGAATTTTATAGAATTAATGATATGATTGGTGGGTAATGCCTTCGTTTCAGTATCAAGTGGGTAATGTTTGAGATAACTCGAATTGCCTCTGACTACCAAAGTCATACATGCCTTGCATTAAAAGCTTAACAAACATGTTTTATTTTATTCCATTTTCTGAATTCACTTTCAATCTAATTGTAAGCAACCAACTTCAGTACTTTGCATATTTACCTAAGATAAAGCGATTATTGTATCTTGGAGGTGGGGGAGGGGCTACATGTACATGTAAGTGCAAATACACTATTTTTCAAATTGGGAGAGGGGCTACATGTAAGTGCAAATACAATTATTTTTCAGTTTTAAGTGATTATTGAAGCCTTCCATATATGTTACATCACTTGTACATGTACATCAGGCAAAATTTGACAATAAATAGACCATTTTCATATTACCACTAGACTTACATTTTAGACACTCCAAAACCCATGCCAATATCACACTATTTGACGTTATTGCTTACTGTGATGTTGAAACGTATCTATAATATTTTTGACATTATTTTACTTTATGACATCATATATATGTTTCGACATCATGACATAGTAAGAAATAACGTCAAACATTGTGATGTCGGGTCATGACATGTAAAATTCAAGTCTACCACGTTAATGTGAATATCGTCTATTTATTACACCATGTACAAGTGATTTTACATGCGCGGAAGACTTCAAAAATCACTAAAAATTGAAAAATTCTAAGATTTTCCTATTTTTCTAAAAAAATTTCTATATATGTTTTATATTTTCACACACAATATACCTATATTCCTATATTTTGAGTAGGGGAAGTTGCTATAACCCATGATATAAATACCTGATAGATCTCAAAACATTCAAGAAATGATGATATGATCTAAATAAATTGTTGTCACTGAACTTTTAATAAAATATTGGGCAAAGTACAGAAATGCTTTTATATCTGTATTTTAAATTCAGGATCGTGATATGAATCGTATAATGTGTAAATATTATAATACATGTCATATCGTGGGCTAGGCATATCATTGCAGCCCAATCATGGTTGGAAATCAAATGGACTTACTTAAAGGTTCATTCATTCATTCATTTATTCTTTCTTTATTTGTAGTAGTATTTTTTTTGTAAGTGTACTGCAAGATTTTACTTCTTTATAAAAAATCCTGCAGGAGTTCTTTTTTCTCAAAAAAAATTCCTGCAGGAATTTTTCTAAATAAATTTCCAGCAGGAATTTTTAACAAAGCATAATTTCCTGCGGGAAAAAAATGTTCATATAATATTTCCCGCAGGAATATTTTAAGTTCAAATTCTTCCTGCAGGAATTTTTTTCTCCCGCAGGATTTTACTTCGAAAAAATTTTCCTGCAGGAATTTTATTTTTCCTGCAGGAAATTTTTTTTTCCTGCAGGATTATTTCAAGCAATTTTTCCTGCGGGATTTTGAAAATTCCCGCAGGAATTCATCAATTTCCCGCAGGATTTTGATAATTCCCGCAGGATTTTGAAAATTCCCGCAGGATTTTTTTATTTCCCGCAGGATTTTTTTGTAATTAAGGTGAATATCTCAGGTACCAGGTGCGCTACAGGTAAATGAGATGTGGATTCCGACTTACTCAGGTATCCTCTACGCGATGACACTATTAGTTTTGCTGTACGTCCAGCCCCAGGCGGGCGCAAAAATGAACTAGCGTGCAAGTTCATAATTATTTTGCCCACTGTTTTATATGTACATTGACCAGGTAACATTAGAAGGCATCGATCGGTCAATTTACTTTGCACGCTACTCTACACCTACCTTTGAGTTTTTTATCCTCCATTACATTTAAATTATGTATAACGAAGTATATACATGTAATTTGTATATTTATTGTTCCTCAACAATGCATGCTTTCACTAAAGAATCCATAACGAGATAAAAACAATCCGAATATAAACAGGATAAACGGAAAATAAATTCCGACCATTTGATTGGCTACCTGATACGATAGGATACACGTTACACGTTGCACGATACGATAGGATTCATGATACACGATACACGATAGGAAAGGATAGGATACGATATGATACACGTTAAACGAAATTATAAACGCACGATACGATACGATACGATAAACGCATGATACGATACGATAAACGCAGGATACGATACGATGAAATTGACAAAAATAACGTTGTATGGACTGTAACAACAATAAATTTGTATTTGCGATTACCGTTCTTACTTCTAAACGCATTACTTATAATTTTCGCGAGTATTTCTTTCAATTTAGAATGTGGAATTGTAGTGTAAAATGTCGAAAAATCAAAGGTTTTAATCGAATGGACTCTACTAAAATGAGTGGATTTCAGATGTACTAAAAGTTCCCTCGAATTCTTTAAAATCCACATCTGGTTGATACCACTGCGAGAATATACTGTCGAACAATATTTTTGATGCCCAGATTTGATTTCAGATAAAACTTTGAAGAGTAAGATCAATACAGATTTGGTAGAACATTTTCAGGAACCAGCGATGAAACGTTGAGATTATCGTCAGGATCTTCTTTCACTCATTGGAACCAAGATCACATGTCTACAAGAACTATATAACATAAGACGAGGTCCAATTCCACTGTACATGACTGATTGTGAACGCGATATCACAAGGCAAATAAAGGTGTACAAGTAACACCAAACCATTACTTATTGTCTAAAAGTCAAAGGGAAGGAACCGACTAACAGTTACCTCCAAAAGAATTGACTCCAAAGCCGATAGGACATGAACATATGCAGCCGCTGAGTTGGGATAAGAGACAGCTGCTGACTTTATTCTCCAGACTGAGACCAACTAGACCGGGGGTGCAACTCTGGCGGATCTGAGGAACAGGAGTGACTTGTTGATCAGGAGGACCCTGTAGATTTAGAGGAATCCACTCCTATCCCTTCAAAAGCGCAGGAGGAGAAACAGACTGTTCCTCCCGAGGACACACTGACAAGAATGCCAGAGGCCTCTGCCGAGACAGATAGTGTGGTATCGGTCACCTCCTTCCCTGATATTCCCTGACTTTCCCTTAGTAGCAGACATCCAAGAGGGTGATATCTTGCAAGATGAGAGACGTCTTGCTGCCGGCAAAATCCGGAGGAGCCCCAGCTTGGAGCAGGAGTAGGTATCCTGTCGGAAATCATCACCTGTATGCAGGACATCAGGACAGAAGCACAACAGACCAACCGCTTGCATACAACCCTTAACATGGCAGTCATTATGAATACCAAGGCAATGCATGAACATGCCTCGAGTTTCCAGGCAAGAGAAAGAGAAAACAGCAGCAGAGGACGTTGCGGTACCATCGTAATTCATGGTCAGTGATATAATTGGTTAAGAGGTAAGCGACAACAACTAGGAAGGCCAGCACGTCAAGGACCATGGACGACAATAATGAAGTTAAGGATAGGTAAATTTAGTTGAGTAATGTAGAAGGTAATGTTCCGAAAATTGCTAGACAATCTTGAATCGGTTAAAATTTGCAACTTAAAGATTTGCTTGCCGTTGTTAATTGTTAAATGGGTTTCGGTGCATTGCTATACACCCACATTTCATATTATTTAAAAAGAGAAATATATACTGTCAAGGTTGCCTGATAGGCTTATAGAATTTAGTGATAGGATTTGAATTCAAAGCAATCTGATCAAAACCAGATCTCTACATGCTCCCGATTTTGTTATATCGCGTTACGCGACATAACGAAATCGGGAGCATGTAGAGATCTGGTTTTCATCAGATTGAATTCAAAGAAACTGACAATTGTTTTTGTTTTTGTTTGTGTGTGGTCATCTAACAGTGAGGAGGTTATTTTACACCATAATTGTGCGTTCTTCGAGACCTCTGGGAAATCGGAATAGTGGGAGGGTTGTGCGCACGTTATCCAGGATAACCACACCGTCTGCTATTTACGTGGCAGATGGCCGTCCTAAGTCGGCACCGGTTGCCCATTGGTCTCGTTGGTTTATGTGTAGTCTTTTATGTTTCATGTTTCTATGTTGTGAGTTGGTGTTCCTTGTCCCTTTTGCGTCTCTTTCTGTGGGTATCTGTTCCGTGTTTTTTGCCTGGGAGTTTTGGGATTTTGCTGTGGGTGCTGCAACCTAGTGTTGTTTGAGATCCCCTCCTTTCTTTTGTAAAATTTCCAAGAAAGTCTATACTACAAAGTTTGTGTTTTGTACAAATGTTAAATAAACGTCTTCAAATCCAATGGCATAATTTAAGAACAGATAAATTTCCAATATGGACCAGACATGCACGTTTCGGGTACTTAACCCTTGTCAGAAATCTAAACAATGTAATATGGCCAAAATGTATGTATGTTAGAATGTACAAATGTGTACTGAAAGACGTATCAGAATGGGTGGAATATGATGCTACAGGACCCAGGTTTAGAATTTTCAAGAAATTTTCAAAACAGAAAATTTAGAATGCGTTGAGGAAACGATCAACCGAAGTTGATTGATCTTTGCTACATATGCAAACCTGTCGACAAATAAATGCCATCAAAGGCTCTAATTTGCTGACACATTTTCGACTACTCCTCTGCAATCGCTTCACAGACTGTAAACGTCTTCAAATTGAATAGCATCATTTAAGAACAGATAAATTTGCAACATGGACCAAACATGCACGTTTCGGGTACTTAACCCTCATCAGTGATCCTCAAATCTAAACAATGTAATATGCCAAAAAGTGTGAAAGTTACTATGTCGAAAAACCGTACCGAAAGACGTAGCATGATGCTACAGGACCCACGTTTAAGGAATTTCAAGAAATTTTGATAACAGAAATTCATAATGCGTTGAAGAAACGATCAACCGAATATCACGAAACCTCAAAGAAAGTACTCAAAGTCCTCTACGAAGTTCATGGTTTTTATCCTACCGATTGGTCAAGAAAAGCGGCCGGCGAATGCTTGGACTTTACCTTTGCAATTGCTTAAAAAAATCACGAAACCTTACAGGAATCCAGTACTCAAGATAATAAACATCAAAGAAGTACCTATCAGTTATTCAGTCTCAAAGTCGAGAAGGTAAGGCAAAATCATTGGAATTCCCAATGCAACGGTTGCGAACCTTGGAATGAGTAACATTTCGAAGTGAGACCATGTGCCCGGGAAGAGTAAAGGTCTGCTGATTGCATGCAACACACGTCGCAAAAGCTCCATAAAATCTTGCCAAATTCGGTTGTCTTGATAATGAATATTGATGTACATAACGGGTAAAATGTCTTATTTTATAATGATGACATGTCTTCTATCGAGTTTTTGCTTTTGTGCCGATCAATTTCCAAGGGCTCTGTTTGGCTGAAACATTTGCTGCGTCAACACAATTTCGATTTCTGTTCTGTACATGTAACTGCTGCACAGAATTTCACTGGGTCAGGAATCAAGTACTCGAGGTTCTCTCCAAATTATCAAATTCCTATCCCTTATACATGTATTTAAAAAGTAGGTCAAAGATCTGGGTCACTTAGTCAACAGCCATGGTATCAAATGAAAGTTCTTGTCATGAGGAATCTTTATGCTTCTCAGTCAGGGATATGTTTGTGACCGACTAACATCGTCTTTTGGTACATTTTGGACATAAAATTTTTACAGATATTGGCTATATTTCATTGTTTTGATTGAGAATCACTGACTAGAGTTAAATACCCGAAATGTGCATGTCTGGTTCATGCTGTAAATTTATCTGCTTTTAAATGATGCTAATGAATTTGAAGACGTTTAGTATAGTTCATGCAACATTAACCAGGAACCAGAACCAGGAAGTGCACTAAATCCCTGTTATTGGACCATCGGATTTCTGACGTCAATGGTTCATAGAAGTCCAATGTTCGCATAGAAACAATAAGATAATAATTGGGATGATACTAGCTTATAATAAACTCATGCCATATTTTTCATCAGGACATCCTAAATAAGGTCTATGTTTAACGTCTACCGTGCGCGTAGGTTTTGGTTTTCTCAGATTAAAAAAAATCCCTACTTGTCCGATCCGAATATTCGTAACCGTCATAATTGTATTTCTTACATTCACTTTTTCGTTTCCATAATGGAATACCAGGGGATATCAAACATATTTTTTTTGTTTTTCCGAGACGTTTTAGCCTTCACAAAAGAACATTTGTCGTTGAAAACAGCGAGGGTTAGTCAATATGGTATTATTTCGTGAAAGAGGTCACAAGGCATTTTTAATCATTATAATATCTAACCTCCTTCGACGCCTTATAGACCAGGATCCAGCGACTGATACCACAACCATAGACATCAGCAGCACATGTTTTTATCAGGTTTTTGAATTAAATTTTACATACCGTAAAGGGCTCCGTTGCGCACGTTCTTTTAACTCACAGTCAGATAATGCCGCAGTAACGGTTCTTCACTTCACTTGGAAAAAAAATAAAAAAAAAGTATTGATTTCTATTTCGAAGCAAGTCTTTGTTCCGAAAATTCCAGTTTTTTTTATTTTCCTCCCTCCCTCATAGGTTTGCAGATTGATCCTGGACGTAAAACGTAGAACTTATTTAAGGTGGCATTAGTAATTAACAAACATCGTGTTACATGTAAATGTTCGTCATGCATATCGAATTTTCTTAATAATATCGCTGTTTATTCATTATTCGAACGTTACGTCTACAAAGAAAATTGTATTTTCATCAGAAATGAACAAAATTATTGATATGTGAAACATGATACACACCAAAATGCCTTAATAATTATAGCCTTATCGAAATGTTATTGACGCTTTATTGTGTTAAAACTTACACATTACTCCTAAAGATGTTATTAATTAGAATACAATATATTAGATTTACAAATCTTATTTTTAACAGAAATACATAAATCTTCATATCGTCACATGAAACGAGCACAGTGGCAACGTGTACTTAAATGGGTATTTTTTAAATTTACGAACTTCGGATTTTTAGGGGTTATATAAAAGAAATCTTGGACGTTTAAAAGAGGCAGATCTAAACACACAAGATACAAAACAGGTTTAGACTTAAGGTATAAGGGTTAAAATAACAATATCTTGGAGAATCTTGAAATGTACGTCAATATCTTACATATATTTAGGGATTTGATATATTTTTTAATGTTGCATTCAACTCGCAACGAAAAACGAGAGTCTTCGGCCAACTTCGTGTTATTTAATTTTTCTATTATCAAAACAACCGGAAATAGAGTATTATACGAATGCCTTCAGCCCGCATGCTTCTCTAAATGGCCGATTAAAAAATAGAACTGGTGTTCTTGGTAAACACAATGTATTCAATGCCAATCATTTACATGTAACTTTAATTTGTATTTACATTTACATTCTCGAAGGGCGAAGTCCAAAAGCCATGACGAATGTCTAGTACATTAATATACCCTGTATTATCATTATATCTTATATTTTATTCCTTGAAAACAAATACATAACTACTGACGAGATGATAAAGATCATTTTGAATCAAACCTGTATTATTTTAAAGAAATGATGCCACGTAAGTAGCAGACGGTGTAGTTATTCTTGATTACGTGCACACCACCTTCCCACTATTTCGATTTCCCATAGGTCTCGAAGAACGGACAATTATGGTGTAAAACAACGTCCCCAATGTTAGATGACCACACTCAAATAACAGTCCAGGAGAATACTAAAAATAGTAATATTACTTAAAACTGTAATATTACTGTTAACAATAATCCCTGACATTATTGAAAACAGTAATGTTGCCACCCTATATTACATATTTCTGTAATATAGACAAAGGAAAGTTTTAAAGCCACTATCACAGTTTATATCATACAATTCTTTCACTCAACAATAGATTCATTAAAATATGAAGAAAAAAAATCTACCGAAAAAAGAAAATAATGTCCATTTGGAACCTATTTTTCACTTTTTCTTCTTTCTGAAATCACATTTTCTTCAAGTATGTTGAGGAAATAATTTTCCTGATGTTCTGAATAATTTTTCAATGTACATTGGAATGCGATACAACTCCTATTCACCCTCATTTCTCCCCGAATCTACTGGTATAAGAGCGAACTGACCATCTATATAGTATTACTACTTACAGTAATATAAAGAGATAAATTCCAAAGAAAGATAACTCCAATTTAATTTATATTATTGTTTTTAGTAATATTACTGTATCCAGTCTTCTCTTGGACTGAATAAGACCGTAAGACGCAGGGGTCCAAGCAACACAGATGAATAAAAAGAGGACGTGCGTAATACAGTCCGTGTTCTGCCGGCAGTAGTGAGCTCATATACATTTTCTGAATTATCGATTTAGTGTTGTATACAGGGATATGGTCATTATCCATATCTGTCATTCAGAGAGGACAGGTCGTCAGGGCCCTGTCTTCTCCAAAGAGGTTTGGACAGGGCCCGTCATGGAGTCCGTCGTCACAAAAGTATCAAAGGCAGATAAAACTTCAACCACAAATGTAAGAAAATATTTATTTAGGATATGATCCTAGAGTCATAAAAACACCATGCACGAAACTGGACCAATCTACAGTTTTATACCAGTGTCTTTCCCAATGTTCCACTCTAGTCATCCTTGAGAACGGGACTTGTTTAAATCTCTTCAGAGAAGACTGGGTCATGATTCTCTGTGCTATCTGAAAAATGGTCAGCCTTCACGGGTAATTGATCTTGAGTTCGCTTCAGCCATTCTAGCACAGCTTCTTATACGTATGCCATAGAATCTTTCAAATCCATTTACATAGAATCTGTGTTACAAGAGGTTGCTGCGTTTAACTTTTTCGATTAAGATTTCACCGTACAGTGAGAAGTTTTATTTTATACAGCAATTGTGCATCTATCGAGACCTCTGTGTATCCGGTTAAGAGGGAGGGTTGTGCGCACGGAAATGGGGAACTCGTCATACACTATGATGTCCCACTATCCAGAATGGTGGATGATATTCTGTCATAGGCCATTTGAACCATCCAACCAAAGATTGTACTCTCTATCTTCCGAAATGGAAGTAACCGGATGTGACAGTTCTACCGAATTGAAGCGACGGGTGTTGCATGCAAGCAGGAGATGCTTACTCTTCCTGGGCACCTGGTCTCACTCTCATATCGGGAGTTCGCTTCTTTTCATATGGTGGAGGTTTTTGTTTTTTTTTTGCTTTGGTTCCTGTTTTATCCTGATTTTGTATGCCTTCGGTTTCTGATTTTCTGAATTATCGATTTTGTACTGTAGACAGGGATATGGTCATTATCCATATTTGTTATTCAGATAACCACACCATTTATGATTCATTTTCTTGTTTGTTTGTTTCGCTGGGTATGTGCATGTTGCTCATGTGTTGATCCTTCCCTTTTCATCATACATGTCATACACAACCGTTAAATCCATGGGTTAATTCCATTTATCAACTAATACGCTGACCATTTCATTACATATAAGGCCACCCTCAGTAAATTCTACGTTTAACGTCCTGGATCAATCTTTAAACCTATGGGGGAGAAAGGAAAATAAAAAAAATAAACGGAATTTTCAAACAAAGACTTCCTTGATATAGAAATGAATAATTCTTCTTTCTTCTTCCAAGTAAAGCGAAGAGCCGTTACTGCGGCATTATCTCACTGCGAGGTAAAGGTAGGGTGCCCCTGAAAATTAATTAATTCTAAAAAACTCTATAATGCGAAATCTTTCTTTTCATATGAACGTTTACATTCTCATTTGTATAGATTCTAATTTTCAGGCGAATCTAACGCATTCATTCGCAGTTATTGCCGTTTAAAAACGTCATTTTGAATTTGGGGATTATAAACGGTAAATCTGGCTGATTTGATTTTCACATGTTCGTCTAGATGTATTGGTTGTACGAAGATTTTGTTTTGTCAATATTGAAATATATGTTCTACAGTACTAATTTTATTGAACACGTATTTCGGATATTGAATCTTCGTCAGTAGTGCTTAATGTAAAGCCAAAGTGAGTTTTTCTAAAGCGATCTATAATATAAACTTTAAATTTCCTCTTGCGAAAAATGAGCGGCTCCGAATTTTGTAGGGTGTATTCAGAAGCGTATCTAAGTGACAAATATTGCCAATAAATCGTTGGAGGGTAGGTGCAAGGAGCTTAATTCTATACATGACCGACAAAATTGTGCCGAAACCAAGCTAATGACAGAGCTATGCAATGAGGGAGATACCCCTTAATTTTAGAAATTTATATTTAATTTGATAACAGAAAATTTAGAATATATTTCAATGCAGTGCGTAAACACTAAAACTAGGCGGGCAAAATCCTCGGGGACTTACGGTCCACCAGCAACGATACCAACCAAAACTACTTTAAAAGTTTATTGACTTCAATTTTAGTATACCGCACACACTTTTTGGGCCTTCGAAATAGTATTAGTATCTCAACAATGTGAAAATGGCAGTCGAGCACATGCGTTCAATGGATGCAGTAGCACAAGTAGTGAGGTAGATACAGCATTGTTTTCAAAACGAGATTTACATTATATTATACTGAATTTAATTGAAAGAGAACATCGAAAGCTTTTGTCAGGAAAATTATCGAAATGTTCATCATCAGGATTTTCAGATATATCCCGAAGAGTGTAGGTACCTCTGCTACGGGCAATGGCACATTCAGCTGGGGGCAAGGGGACATACGCCCCTCCCCCCAACCGGCAGTGTCCAACGTAGGGGCACTTATGACATGCTTTTGGAAGCATAAAACTACTGTCCTATCAATGAAGTTTCATGGTCAAAAATCAAGGTCAAACATGGGTGAATACTATGTTCGCTTTCAACCCCTCTTTCTGTTTACTATACTAGTATTGCTTAAACGGATGTCCAGTTCTCTTTTTCACATACGACCAAACTTCCAAGTTTTTTTTTTTTTCATCTAACAGTTAGGTACTTCTTTGATGTTTGTTTCATCTACTACAGAAGATTAAAGTAAAAAAAATCGCCCCTGTCCATTTCTTCAAATACGAAACTAATATATACTGTATATTGGAACCAAGATCACATGTCTACAAGTACTATATAACATAAAACGAGGTCCCATTCCACTGCTATTTATGACACTAAATGACTAATTATGAAGGAGACATTACAAGGCAAATAAAGTGCTAGCCAACAGGGGATGCTTACTCCTCCCGGGCACCTGGTCCCACCTCTGGCTTGCTAGGGGTCCGTCGATGTTTAATTTTGTGCTCTATTGTGAGTGCTGTTGAGATTGTCGTCGGGATCTTCTTTAACTCATGTAACACCAAACCATTACCGATATGACATGAACATATGCGGCAGCTGCGTTGGGAAGAGAGCCAGCTGACATTGTTCTCCAGACTGAGACCAACTAGACCGGGGGTGCAAGTCTTGGAGATCTGCGGGACAGGAGTGACATGTTGATCAGAAGGACCCTGTGGACCCACTCCTCTCCAGTTAAAAGCTTAGTAGGAGAAGCAGACTGTTCCTCCCGAGGACTCACTGACAAGAACGCCGGAAGCCTTGTGTCGAGACAGATGGTGTGGTATCGGTTATCTCTGTCCCTGATATTCCATGACTTTCCCTTAGAGTGAGTCTTTTCCTTCTCACCTTACAGTGAGAAATATTAAGTTTATTCAACAATTGTGTCTATAGAGATCTCTGTGTATCCGGATAAGGGGGAGGGTTGTGCGCACGAAATCCGGATAACCACACCATTTGCTAAAACAGATGGACGTCCATAGTCGGCGCTGGGTACACGTTGGTCTCCTTCGTCATCTATGTTTAATGTTTCTGTACGTCTGTTACGATTCTTTTATATGAAATTCCAGTGAATATTGTTGTATCTATTTGCTATTTGGAGTTTGTATGATGTCATTTATGTGTCACTTTCTTGTTGATTTGTTTTGCTTGGTGAATGCAGCGTGGTCATGCTGGAGATCATTCCCTTTTCTTCCCTTAGTAGCAGACATCTAAGAGGATGGCATCTTGCGAGGCGAGAGTCGTATTGCTGTCAGTGAGTTTCTGGAGGAGGCTCGGGTTAGAGCAGGAGTAGGTATCCTGTCGGAAATCATCACCTGTATGCAGGACATCAGGACGGAAGCACAATACACCAACTGCTTGCCTACCACCCTTAACATGGCAGTCAGTATGAATACCAAGGCAATGCATGAGCTTACCTCGAGTTTCCAGGCAAGAGAAAGAGAAAGCAGCAGCAGAGGACGTCGCGATACCATCGTAATTCATGGTCAGTGATATGATTGGTTAGGAGGGCAGAGACAACAACTAGGAAGACCAGCACGTCAAGGGCCAAGGACGACCATAAAGTAGTTAAGGATAGGTAAATTTAGTTGAGTAATGTAGAACGTTATGTTCCGAAAATTGTTAAACAATCTTTAAACGGGTTAAAATTTGTAACTTAAAGATTTGTTTGCCGTCGTTAATTGTTAAATGGTTTTCGGGTGCATCGCTATACAGCCATATTTCATTTTTATCAAAAAGGAAAAATATATACTGTTAAGGTTACCGGATAGGCTTATAGAATTTAGTGATAGGATTTGAATTTAAAAGAAGCTGACAATTGTTTTTGTCAAATTTCAAGAAAGTCTATACTACAAAGTGTGTGTTTTGTACATATGTTAAGCGTCCTCAAATCCAAAAGCATAATTTAGGAACAGATAAATTTGCGGCATGGACCAGACATGCACATTTTGGGTACTATATCCTTGTCAGTGATCCTCAATCTAAACAATTTAAAAAAGTATGCAAGTTTCAATGTCCAAATGTGTACCGAAAGACGTAGCAGGATAGGTGGAATATGATGCTACAGGACCCACGTTTAGAAATTTCAAGAAATTCTAGAATGCGTTGAAGAAATGATCAACCGTTGATCTAAATTGGCTACCTTTGCAAATCTGTCAACAAATAAATGCCATCGAAGGCTCTAATGGGCTGACACATTTTTTTACTTCTTCTCTGCAATCGCTTCAAAGAATGTCACTAAACCTCAAAGGAAGTAGATGTACTCAAAGTCTTCTACGAAGTTCGTGCTTTTATCCTACCGATCGTCGAATGTTTGGACTTCACCTTTGCAATTGCTTCACAGAATTTCACGAAACCTTACAGGAAGCCAGTACTCAAGGTAATAAACATCAAAGAAGTATCTCTCAGTTATTCAGTCTCAAAATCGAGAAGGTAAGGCAAAATTATTAGAATTTCCGATGAGATGTTTGCGAACCTTGGAAAGAATAATACATGAAGTGAGACCATGTGCCCGGGGAGAATAAGCGTCTGCTGATTGCATGCAACACCCGTCTTGTCAAATTCTATTATTGTCTCGATAATAATATTGATGTACATATCGGGTAAAATGTCTAGTTTGATGATGATGACAGGTCTTCTATCGAGTTTGTGTTTTTGTGCCGATCAGTCTATAAGGGCTCTGTTTGGCTGAGCCATTTGCTGAGTCAACACAATGTCGATTTCTGCTTTGTAACTGCTCTACAGAATTTCACTGGTTTAGGAAGCAAGTACTCAAGGATCTCTATAAAAAGGTTTCTTATCGTGCAGACCAGTTAATAAATGAAATGTGGCCGCTTTAAATTTATTATTCTAACGTTTGGACGTTAAATCTATGGAATAAAGAAGATGGGTATAATTAAGCACAAAGGAAGGGAGGATATCTCCAACAAGACCCCGTTGCAGCATTAACAGCAAAACACCAAAAAAAAACACGAAAGACGAGTACAGCACGAGACGGAAAAGAGACACACGACATGTAAATATCAAACACAAAAGACTACACATAAACCGACGAGACCAATGGGCAACCGGTGCCGACTTTGGACGGCCATTTGTCACGCAAGTAGCAAATGGTGTGATTACGTGCGCACAACCCTATTTACTCAGAGGTCTCGGAGAACGTACAATTGTGGTGTAAAACAATTGACACCTTATTTCATAAGAACTTACCAAATAATATTGATATGTGTTAAATTTTCAAAGCCAAAATGTATTAATGTACATGTAATATCAACCCTAATACTTTGTTGTGTTTAAACTCACACATTTCTTCAGTTCTTCAGATGTCATTGGAATGAAATAATAAGAATTGAAATATTATTTTCATCAGAAATAAACAAAATCTTGTTATTTTTACATATTACATGCAACATGTACATAACGATTTTTTTCTTCAATTTGACAAACACCGGGATCATATCCAAGAAATCGTTGAAAGATGGCAAATATGGATAATGACCATATCCCTGTGTATAGCACAAAATCGTTAATTCAGAAAATATATAATTAGAAACTGAAGGGCCTGGCATACATAATCAGGATAAAACAGGATCCAAAGCAAGCAAACAAAAACATCAACTACATGAACAAAAGCGAACTCCCGATATGAGAGTGAGACCAGGTGCCAAGGAAGAGTAAACATCTCCTGCTTGCATGCAATACCCATCGCTTCAATTCGGTAGAACTGTCACATCCTGTTACTTCCATTTCGGAAGACATAGAGTACAATCTTTTGTTGGATGGTGCAAATGGTCTATGACAGAATATCATCCACCATTCTGGAGAGTGGGACATCATAGTGTATGACGAGTTCCCCATATCGACCGTAGAACTTCCTTGGTGGCGATGTTAGTCGGTCACAAACATATCCTTGACTGAGAAGCTTATCTGAAAGACGCCTAGCTCTAAGAACAAAATCCGTATATTTGGTACTTACTCTGGCATAGCGTATCAACTGAGATATGAACACGCCATAAGCTGGCGATGAAGGGATGTTGCTACTCAGAAAAGGAAAGTTTGCTGAAATTGAAGTCGTCACGTTTGTCATAGAGTGAGGTGTTCATGTGAATATCAGTGTCGTAGGACAACATAATGTTCAAATAGGATGCTGAATTATTTGTCTCTGTATTTTCTTTGACTTCAACGGATAGATACTGCTCAGGTAATCCGCGAAATTTGGATTATTGATGGATAACACATCGTCTATGTATCTGTAAGTGAAGTTGAAGTCAGAAGCTAAGTATCTTTTCCTTTCATAGACCAAAGATTGAATGAATTCAGCTTCGTACGAGTAAAGGAAAATGTCGGCAAGGAGTGGGGCACAATTGGTCACCATTGGAATTCCGACAATTTGCTGGAAGACCTTTCCTCCAAACACCACAAAAATGTTGTCGATCAGAAAGTTTAACATCTGAATAATATCTGTTTTAGTGTACTTATTTTCAGAATCGGACTTTTCTTTTACAAAGTAGGTTTTGTCATAGTTAACAATAATAAATTTGTATTTGCGATTACCGTTCTTACTTGTAAACGCATTACTTATAATTTTTGCGAGCCTTATTTTGAATGAGGCATTGTAGTGTAGTGTCGAAAGGAAGACCTAAACACACAATAAATAAAAGGGACTTGGACTTCAATTATCCTTCTCTATATGGCCAATTAAGTAAGAAATGATGTTCTCGGTAAACAAAAGCATTAAACGTCACTCTATTTTACTTTAATTTGTATTTACAGTCAGAAAGCCGTGAAAAATCTCTAATGCATGCATACCACTTGTCATTATATCTTAAATTTTACTCCGCAAAAACGTACACATAACTCCTGGCAAAATATTCAATTATGATCGTCTTGAATCAAAGCTTTATTATTCATGAGAAATGATTAAACTCGAAATTAAACTTTTCTGGTTCGTCATAATGTTTCATTTATCATTAAGAATAAATTTGTTTATTCTGACGTGACAAACGACAAACATTTAAGATCAAAAATCACAAAAAAAAACACCGCTAAAGACGTTATGGCCGGATTCCAAAGTAAGTTTTTGTCAACAACTGAGTCAAGGTTACTAGGTCAAACATTACAGCTTACATTGAGAGGACTTGTCAGAGGCAACCTACATGTATAATATAAAGTTTCTACTGCATACAGTTCCTTAGATTTTGCTTAAACCAGAAACTTTAACCAAAATCTTTAACTAGGTCAAAGTCTAAAGTCAAGGTCACAATGTCAAATGTTACGGCATAAATTTAGGTCTCGTCATGGGCAACCTACATGTATAATATAAAATTTCTACTGAATATAGTTCCTTAGATTTTGCTTCAACCAGAAACTTTAACCAAAATCTTCAACTAGGTCAAAGTCCAAGGTCAAGGGGTCAAATGTTACGGCATAAATTGAAAGGTCTTGTGATGGGCAAGCTTCATGTATAGTATAAGGTTTCAACTTCATACAGTTCCATAGATTTTGCTTAAACCAGAAACTTTAACCAAAATCTTTAACTAGGTCAAAGTCCAAGGTCAAGGTCACTTGATCAAATGTTACAGCATTAATTGAAAAGTCTCGTCATGGGCAACCTAAATGTATAATATATGGTTTCTACTGCATACAGTTCCTTATACTTTGCTTCAACTAGAAACTTTAACCAAAATCTTAAACTAGGTCAAAGTCCAAGGTCAAGGTCACTAGGTCAAATGTTACGGCATAAATTGAAAGGTCTTGTGATGGGCAAGCTTCATGTATAATAAGAAGGGAGGAGATCTCCAACAAGACCCCGTTGCAGCATCAACAGTAAAACACCAAAACACCCGATGCAAAAACACAAAAGACGAGTACAGCACGAGACGGAAAAGAGACACACGACATGTAAACATCAAACACAAAAGACTACACATAAACCGACGAGACCAATGGGTAACCGGTGCCGACTTTGGACGGCCATCTGTCACGCAAGTAGCAAATGGTGTGGTTATCCTGGATTACGTGCGCACAACCCTCTCACTTCTCCAATTACCCAGAGGTCTCGAAGAACGTACAATTGTGGTGTAAAACAACCTCCTCACTGTAAGATGACATCACACAAACAAGACCGCAAAACGCAGAGGCCCCAGAGACACAGATGAATATGTAAATGGATATAAAAAGAGAGCATGCGTTATACAGTCCGTGCTCTGCCGGCTGTAGCGAGCTCATGTATGCAATCACCCGAGGAGTCCGACTGACATTCAGAGAGGACAGGTGGTCGGGGCCCTGTCTTCTCTAAAGAGGTTTGGACAGGGCCCGTCATGGAGTCCCGTCGTCACAGTCAGTCAGAGTGCAAGTCTCAAGGATGCGCTTGTACAAGACTGTAGATTGGTCAAGTACCAAGCCTAGTGTCCGTCTGGTGACATTAGGATCATATCCACGGTATAAAAGGCGTTTGATGATTCTGACGCATTTTCGATGGTTATGCTGCCTACCTTTGATCCTCTTTATTTTGTTTATCATATCACCATAAAAGACAGGTTGTGTAATACCCATAGTAATGTACTCTGTTGCATGTATAGATCCGAATTTTAAAAGAAGTTGACTGTAATTTTTGTAAAATTTCCATAAAGTCTTAACTAGTTTATGAAAGCGGAAACCTTGACCTAAAAGTTTTTTGGTAATTTGTAAATTTCTACTGTGAAAATCCAAAATATCAGTACATGCTCTAGCTTACCGGATGATATGTGTATAATATAAAGTTTCTACTGCATATAGTTCCTTAGATTTTGCTTCAACCAGAAACATTAACCAAAATGTTGACGGCAGACTGACAGACAAACAGACGGACATCGTCAATCTATAGACCAGAATTGCTTTATAATCCGGCCAAATAGTAAGAACATAAAAACAAAGTTTAGTAAACAAATCTGGATCAAAATAATGTAACAGTTAAAATGTTCGTGAGGGGGTAGTTTTCGCGTTTTAGCGATCACATTAAAAACTGCATAAATTTCACTTCTCTTCCACCTTCGATGCTAATGACATACGTTGACTCGTGTAGCTCATTTGAGCAGTTTTTAAAGACTTGATTTACACGTAAGCATGGCAGAAGTACTCATCGCTTATCCAGTCTCAAGGTCGAGAAAGTAAATCAAACTCATTTAATTTCCACTGGAGCAGCTGCAATATTCCAAAGTAGGACCAAGTGCTCGGGGATCGAAGAGACTCAGTGTCTCTTGTCTGCATGTAACACCCGTTGCAATAGCTCCATAACAAATTGTCAAATTCGGATATAGCCTCGATGGTCATATTGATATACATACGGAGTAAATATGTCTTATTTGGTGATGATCCCGACCAATCAATCGCAGTCCAGAATGTTACTGATCTTTCTTGAAAGAGGGGGTTTGATATGATGAGTTAAGCGGTGGTCATAACACGCCGTAACTGCAATTACATGCTGTCTACGTGCAAAAACGTAGGCAAACTTTGGGATCTGCACGGTGTCCGTACGTTATCACTAATGAGAATTTAAAAACATCTGGTGCATGAAGTTTAGTTTGAAATTTATTCAAGAAGGTATAGGGTTGGAACACTGTATTATTTATATAAACACTTATCTCTTGTTGCAGTGTGGAGCAGTTAAAATCGTTCCTCGTGAACTAATGTTTGTTAAGTATATCAATTTTTTTCTAGCTCTGTCGCCTGAAAGAAGCTTTGTTTTGACCCTTTATCAATTTGATATCATATATATTTTTCTGCTATTTCAGAAACTTGTCATTTAATCGAAATTAAAGACGGTTTACATCTTACATTGTAGCTCCATGCCACCAATGCTATTTTGAACATAGATTTTGTTTGGATATGCTACTGAATCGACCCTACAGGAAATTTGGAGCCGCGCTCTCTCTGTTAAGTTAATATACAAATTCAAATTTTTAAAATAAAACCAGAGGGCACTAGTGAAATGAATTTGGGTGGCTTATTAAAAGCACTTTAGCTGGAAGCATCACTGATGATAATTTGATATTCGAAACACGTGTCTGGTGCATGAAGGTTAGTTTGAAATTTCTTAAAGAAGGTATAAAATTGGAACACTGCCGTATTAATATCAGGACGTTGTCCACACGGCCTCCGTACGGATTTGGGAACGCGCTGACGGTGCGTAGCAGTTGAAGTGGATGCAGAACTTTCGCTGCGTCCTGTCTGCGTTCGGTCTACGGATTCGTCAAGAAGTACGACACGCACGTTGTACATGTAAGTGCGTGTAATGCAATTGTCGCCTAAGGGAGTGAGGAACCCGTGCGGTTGCAGCAAGTGTAAGTACAACACCAACATATTAAAGCAGAAGACGTAAGACATACTTGCCAAGTGCGCAGCATATGGTGCATGTAATAACTCAATATAAACGCACGTGCATTGACGCACTCCTTTCGTACTCTTGCCACTCGATTTCTTGTGTCTTCAGAATAACGTATGCACGACAAAAACACGTAACGCGGGTTGTGCCAGTTTTACGAAAGTACTTACAAAAAATTTAAGGAATTTTCGTAACTCTTGATCGGCTAGTACTTCTTCTATACTAATTTTTTTTTTGTTTCTGAATTTGTATGTAGTATGTAGAAAGGACAACATATCTCACTCCCATATCGGGATTTCACTTCTTTTCATGTGGTGGAGGTTTTTGTTAGTTAGCTTTGGTTCCTGTCTCATCCTGATTTTGTATGCCTTCAGTTTCTGATTTTCTGAATTATCGATTTTGTGCTGTATATAGCGATATGGTCATTATCCATATTTGTACTATACTAGCTTATAATAAACTCATGCCATAATTTCCATAAGGACATCCTAAATAAGGTCTATGTTTAACGTCTACCGTGCGCGTAGGTTTTGGTAAATTTCTCAGAATAAAACAAAATCCCGACTTGTCCGATACGGACGATTCGTAACCATCACAATTGTATTTCTTACATTCACTTTTTCATTTCCACAGTGAAAAACCAGGAGAGTTCAAACATATTTTTGTCTTTCTGAGACGTTTCAGCCTTCACAAATGAACATAATTCGTTGAAAACAGCAAGGGTAAGTGTAATATAGTGTACAAAAGGCTGCAGAGTATCCTGATACAAGATTGACTGCATAGAAATCAAAGAGGAGTGATTGTCATCTTTTCTAATTTGATCCATAGTGTATATACTATGATAAAATGATACATAAAACAAGTAATTTGAAATAACCATTGAAATATTCAAGTAATACAAATGTATATGATAATATTTTGCTTCCTCTCCAGATATCCCAAATATTCACTCTTACGCAAGCTGATATCCTATGATCATTTTGTTGCATCTGGCGATTACTGTCATCATTCAGTTACAAGCTTGATGCTTGGAGAGAAAGATTGCAAGTTTGGGTATGTCTGATTCTGAACATTTTTCGGCATACTGTTATCATCTTCAAAAATTGCATCTGAGTTTTAACGTCAGACAGAGGTCACAATGCAATTTTTAATCATTATAATATCTAACCTCCTATGATACCTTTAAGACCAGGATCCAGCGACTGATACCACCACCATAGACATCAGCAGCACATGTTTTTATCAGGTTTTTGAATTAAATATACCGTAAAGGACTCCGTTGCGCACTTTCTTTTAACTCCCAGTCAGATAGTGTCGCAGTAACGGTTCTTCACTTTACTTGGAAAAATTTGAAAATTCCGTTTCTTTTTTATTTCCCATCCTCCCTCATAGTTTGAAAATTGATCCTGGACGTAAAACGTAGAACTTATTTAAGGCGGCATTTGTAATGAACAAACATCGTGATACATGTAAGAGTACGTAATGCATATAGAAATTTCTTAATAATATCGCTGTTAATTCATTATTCGAATATTACTACCACATTACTTCAAGAGGATGAAATTAACTACAAAGAAAATTGTATTTTCATCAGAAATGAACAATTATTGATATGTGTTACATGATACACGCCGAAATGCCTTGACAATAAGCCTTATCGAAACATTATTAAGTTAACGCTTTATTGTGTTTAAACTTACACATTACTCCTAAAGATGTAATTAATTAGAATACAATATACTGAATTTACAAAAATTTATTTTTTACAGAAGTACATAAAATCTTCATATCGTCACATGATACGAGCAACGTGTACTTAAATACGAACTTTCAACTTTTAGGGGTCATATAAAAGAAATCTTGGACGTTTAAAAGAGGCAGATCTAAACACACGAGATACAAAAGAGGTTTGGACTTAAGGTATTAGGTGTAAAATAACAATATCTTGGAGAATCATGAAATGTACGTCAATTAATATCCTACATATATTTAGACATTTGATATATTTTTTAATGTTTCATTCAACTCGCAATGAAAAATGTATGGTCCCGAACATAGCCGAAGTCGAGATTCTTCGGCCAACTTCGTGTTATTTTAATTTTTCTGTTATCAAAACAACCGGAAGTAGAGTATTATACCACGAATGCCTTCAGCCCGCATGCTTCTCTAAATGGCCGATTAAAAATAGAACTGGTGTTCTTGGTAAACACAATGCATTCAATGACACTCCATTTTTAAAACTTTAATTTGTATTTACAGTTTACATTCTCGAAGGGCGAAGTCCAAAAGCCATGACAAATGTCTAGTACATTAATATCCCCTGTCTTATCATTATATCTTACATTTTATTCCGCGAAAACAAATACATGTACATAATTATTGACGAGATTATTAAGATCATTTTGAATCAAACTTGTATTATTTTAGAGAAAAGATGAAATTCGAAATTAAAGATTTCTGATTTGTAAAAAAACAATAAAACCAAAGGGCGCTTCTGTAATGAATTTTGGCTGCTTATGAAAAGCACTTTGTCTAGAAGCAACAATGATGAAGATTCTAACTTATCCGAAACACATTTCTGGTTTATAAGAGACAAGTTTGAATTTTTCTTCAAGAAGGTTTAGAGGTGGAACACTTCCGTAATATTAATAATGTCATATTTATCATAAACAATAAGGTTTGTTCTTCTGACGAGACAATTGACCAAATTTAAGGACCAAAATCACCAAAAAAATTAAAAACCTAATTTGGTGTATTAGGACCAAGATTAGCTTAAAACGCATGTTTAATTCAGAAATAAAAGAAAGATAGCATAAATAAAAATGATAAAACTAGATTTAGAAATAAAGTTGAACACAAATATCCATTGAAACAGCATATGAGTCCTCAACATACATGTATGAAAAACGTATTAAAAGGCAGCAGATTACTTTTAATGATTATTTCTTTCTCCCAACCGAAAAAAAATCTTAAACTACATGTTACTTATACGTAACTCATACAACTCATAAAATAAACAAATTCCAAAAAACTGATCAGTCAAGAATTTAGATATCATAAACGTGTGAAATCTTTTACGAATTTCACATTAACTACTGTGAACTTCTTTCAAAATTTTGGACAACTCCATCATCAGAGTATGTATCATTGGGAATTTCATTGCCGTCATTTTACGATGACCTAATAAACAAAATCAAAAGAAAGGAGGGGAGCTCCAACAACACTAGGTTTCAGCACCAACAGCAAAACCCCAAAATACCCAATGAAAAAAAACCCACAGAACAGACAACCATAGAAAGAGACGCATAAGGGACAAGGAACACCAACCCACACCATACAAACATTAAACATAAAAGACCATACATAAACCAACGAGACCAATGAGCAACCGGTGCCGACTTAGGACGGTCATCTGCCGCGTAAGTAGCAGACGGTGTGGTTATCATTGATTAAGCCGGGCTTCCACTGTCGCGAATGCAGAGGCGATAGAGCTACGATTAGGTGATTTTGTTTAATCGTAGCGCATTCTCCTCTCAATCGCGGGCATTCTCGTCTCATCGTATCACTATCGTGTCATGTTCTCCTGCATTCTCCTATGTTCGCAGCACCGACGCGAATGCTTCAAACAGTTTAAAACATTCGCATCTGAATTCTTATTCGCCTCACACTCGCGGCACATGCGCAGCGCATTCGCCTTGCATTCTCCTCCATTCACAGCGCGTTCTCCTCAAATTCGCGTGCATTCTTGTTCCCAAGGTGGAGGAGAATGAGCCACGATAGAGCCCCGACAAGAAATAATCTGACACGATAGTGATGCGAATGCGCCGAGAATGTGACGCGAATGAAAAAAAAAACAACGCGAATCAGCCGCGATCTTGACACGATATTGCCACGATAGTACTACATACACACAGGACAATGACAATAATAATTTTCTCAGAGTTGATGTAAAAGTGTGCGGATCAATATTTTGAAAACTTTGACAATGTCTTTCAAGAGGAAATAACCTGGAAAGAGGTCAAAGTCAACAAAGGGTATTGATGCTCCTGGATATGTCACATGATTTTGATTTTTCTCATGTCACATTCTTGTCAAGATCGCAGCGCTATCGGGTTAAAGTCGTGTCTCAATCTCCTGCATCGCAGCGCTATCGGGCTAAAGTCGTGTCTCGATCTCCTGCATTCGCCTCTCATTCGCCTCAGTGTCTTTTTATCGTGGCACATTCGTGTCGCATTCCTCTCTATTCTTATCACTATCGCCTCACTATCGTAGCATATTCTTGTTGTTATTCGCTGTGCTATCGTGTGCCTATCGCGCCAAAAAAATACTTCATGAGAACAGACAAGAATGTGACACGATTGTTCATTCGCCTCTGATCATAGCTCATTCTCCTCTACGTTCGCGACAGTGGAAGCCCGGCTTTACGTGCACACAACCTTCGATCCCACTATTCCGATTTCCCAGAGGTCTCGAAGAACGCACAATTATCATTGTGTAAAACAACAACCTCAATGTTAGATGACCACACACAAATAAGATCATAAAACGCAGGGGTTCAAGCAACACAGATGAATATGTAAATGGATATAAAAAGAGGACGTGCGTAATACAGTCCGTGTTCTGCCGGCAGTAGCGAGCTCATATATGTTATCACCTGAGGAGTCCGACTGACATTCAGAGAGGACACATGATCTGGGCCCTGTATTCTCTAAACATGCTAAAGAGGTTTGGACAAGGCCCGTCATGGAGACCCGTCGTCACAAAGGTATCAAAGGCAGATAAAACTTCAACCACAAATGTAAGAAAATATCTATTTAGGATATGATCCTAGAGTCATAAAAACACCTTGCATGATACTGGACCAATCTACAGTTTTATACCAGTGTCTTTCCCAACGTTCCACTCTGGTAAACCTTGAGGACGGGACTTTATGACGGGTCTTGTTTAAATCTCTTCAGAGAAGACTGGGTCATGATTCTCTGTGCTATCTGAAAAATGGTCAGACTTCACGGGTAATGAATCTTGAGTTCGCTTCAGCCATTCTAGCACAGCTTCTTATACGCATGCCATTGAATCTTTTAAATCTGTGTTACAAGAGGTTGCTGCGTTTAACTTTGTCGATTAAGATTTCACCTTACAGTAGAAGTTTTATTTCATACAGCAATTGTGCATCTATGGAGCCCTCTGTGTATCCGGATAAGAGTGAGGGTTGTGCGCACGGAAATCCGGATATGCACACCATGTATGTTTCATTTTCTTGTTGGTTTGTTTCGCAGGGTGTGTGCATGTTGCTCATGCTGTTGACCCTTCCCTTTTCGTCATACACAACCATCAAATCCATGGGTTAATTCCATTTATCAACTAATACGCTGATCATTTCATTACATATAAGGCCATCCTCAATAAATTCTACGTTTAACGTCCAGGATCAATCTTTAAACCTATGAGGGAGAAAGGAAAATTAAAAAAATAGATGGAATTTTCAAACAAAGACTTGCTTCAATATAGAAATAAATAATTCTTCTTTCTTCTTCCAAGTAAAGTGAAGACCCGCTACTGCGGCATTATCTCACCGTAAGGTAAAAGTACGGTGTCCCTGAAAATTAAATTATTCTACAAAATTTTATAATGCGAAATCTTTCTTTTCATATGAAGGTTTACATTCTCATTTGTATATATTCTAATTCTCAGGCGAATCTAACGCATCCATTCGCAGTTATAGTCGTTTAAAACGTCATTTTGAATTTGGGGATTATAAACGGTAAATCTGGCTGATTTGATTTTCACATGTTTTCTAGGTCTAGATGTATTGGTTGTACGAAGATCTTGTTTTGTCAGTATTGAAATATATGTTCTACAGTATGTTATTGTACTAGACACGTGTTTCGGATATCGAATCTTCGTTAGTAGTGCTTAATGTAAAGCCAAAGTGAGTTTTCCTAAAGCGATCTATAATATAAACTTTAAATTTCCTCTTGCCAAAAATGAGTGGCTCTAAATTTTTTGTAGGGTGTATTCAGAAGTGTATTTAAGTAAAAATATGGCCAAAATATCATTGGAGGGTAGGTGCAAAGACCTTTATTCTATACATGACCGACAAAATTGTGCTGAAACCAAGCTAAGGACAGAGCTATGCAATGAGGAAGATACCTCTTAATTTTAGAAATTTATATCTTATTTGATAACAGAAAATTTAGAATATATTCAATGCAGTGCGTAAACACTAAAACTAGGCGGGCAAAATCCTCGGGGACTTACGGTCCACCAGCAGCGATACCAACTCAATACAAAACTACTTTAAAAGTTTATTGACTTCAATTTTAGCATACCGTACACTCTTTTTTGGCCTTCAAAACAGTATTAGTATCGGAACAATGTGAAAATGGCAGTTGAGCACATGCGTTCGATGGATGCAGTAGCACAAGTAGTGAGGTAAACACAGCATTGTTTTCAAAACGAGATTTACATTATATAATATTATATAATACTGAATTGAAAGAGAACATCCAAAGCTTTTGTCAGGAAAATTATCTAAATGTTCATCATCAGGATTTTTAGATATATCTCGAAGAGTTTGAAGTACCTCTGCTACGGGCAGTGGCACATTCAGCTGGGGGCACGGGGACATGTGCCCCCCCCCCCCCCCCCCCCATCCCCCAACCCCCGGCAGTGCCTAACGTAGGGGCACTTATGACATGCTTTTGGAAGCATAAAACTACTGTCCTATAAATGAAGTTTCATGTTCAAAGATCAAGGTCAAACTTGGGTGAATAATATGCTCCCTTTCAACTCCTATTTCTGTTTACTATATTGCTAAAACGGATGTCCAAATCTCTTTTTTACATACGCCCAATCTTCCAAGTTTTTTTTTTTTTTTTCATCTGACGGTTAGGTACTTCTTTGATGTTTATTTCATCTACTAGAGAAGATTTAAGTAAAAAATCGTCCCTGACAATTTCCTCAAATACGAAACTAATATATACTGTATATTGGAACCAAGATCACATGTCTTCAAGTGTTATATAACATAAAACTGTTATTTATGCAACTAAATGACTAATTGTGAAGGAGACATTACAAGGCAAATAAAGGGGTACAAGTAACACCAAACCATTACTGACTGTCTAAAAGTCAAAGGGAATGAATCGGCTGACAGTAACCACAAGGATTTAACTCGAAATCCGATAGGACATGAACATATGCGGCAGCTGAGTAGGGTAGAGACAGTCGACATTGTTCTCCATGCTTAAACAAACTAGAACTAGGGTGCAACTCTGGCATATCTGCAGGACAGGAGTGACTTCTAGGTCAGAAGGAACCTGTGGATTTAGAGGAACCCACTCCTCTCCAGATAAAAGCTTAGGGTAGAAACATACTGTTCCTCCCGAGGACTCACTAACAAGAACGCCGGAGGCCGTTGTCGGGACAGATAGTGTGGCATCGGTCATCTCCTTCCCTGATATTCCCAGACTTTCCCTTAGAGTGAGACTTTCCCTGCTAACCTTACAGTGAGAAATATTAAGTTTATTCGACAATTGTGTCTTTAGAGACCTCTGTGTATCCGGATAAGTGGGAAGGTTGTGCGCACGAAATCCGGATAACCACACTATTTGCTAAGATTAGATGACCGTCCAAAGTCAGTGCCGGGTACACGTTGGTCTCCTTCGTGTTATGTGTTGTCATCAATGTTTAATTTTCCTATACGTATTTTACGATTCTTTTATATGATGTTCCAGTGAATATTGTTTTGTCTTTTTGCTATTTGGAGTTTGCATGATGTCATTTATGTGTCACTTTCTAGTGGGTTTGATTTCCTGGGTGAATGCAGCGTGGTCATGCTGGAGATCATTCCCTTTTCTTCCCATAGTAGCAGGCATCCAAGAGGAATGCATCTTGCGAGACGAGTGTCGTATTGCTGTCAGTGAGTTTCTGGAGGAGGTAGAGCAGGAGTAGGTATCCTGTCGGAAATCATCACCTGTATGCAGGATATCAAGACGGAAGCTCAATCGACCAATCGCTTACCTACCACCCTTAACATGGCAGTCAGTATGAATACCAAGGCAATGCATAAGCTTACCTCGAGTGTCCGGGCAAGAGAAAGAGAAAACAGTAGCAGAGAACGTCGCGATACCATCGTAATTTATGGTCAGTGATATGATTGGTTAGGAGGGCAGAGACAACAACTAGGAAGACCAGCACGTCAAGGGCCAGGAACGACAATAGTTAAGGATACGTAGTAAAGGATAGGTAAATTTAGTTGAGTAATGTAGAAAGTAATGTTCCGAAAATTATCAAGCAATCTTGAAACGGCTTAAAATTTGTACCTAAGAGTTTCGTTTGCCGTTGTTAATTGTTAAATTTCGAGTGCATCGCTATACACCCATATTTCATATTTATTAAAAAGGAGAAATATAAACTGTTAAAGTTACCGGATAGGCATATCGAATTTAGTGATAGGATTTGAAGTCAAAAGAAGCTGACAATTGTTTTTGTAAAATTTCCAGAAAGTCTATACTACAAAGTGTGTGTTTTGTACATATGTTAAAACGTCTTCAAATCCAATAGCATAATTTAAGAACAGGTAAATTTGAGGCATAGACCAGACATGCACATTTTAGGTACTTAACCCTTGTCAGTGATCCTCAATCTAAACAATTTAATATGGCCAAAAAGTATGCAAGTTTTAATGTACAAATGTGTACCGAAAAATGCAGCAGGATAGATGGAATCTGATGCTACAGGACCCACGTTTAGAAATTTAACGAAATTATGAAAACAGAAATTTTAGAATGAGTTGAAGAAATGATTAACCGTTGATCTGAATTGGCTACCTTTGCAAATCTGTCTACAAATAAATGCCATCGAAGGCTCTAATTGGCTGACACATTTTCGACTTCTCCTCTGTATCGCTTCAAAGAATGTCACTAAACCTCAAAGGAAGTAGATGTACTCAAAGCCCTCTACGAAGTTCGTGGTTTTTAGCCCACCTATAGCAATCTGTCTGTCGTCCGTCTTCCGTCGTCGTCGTCGTCCGTCGTCGTAAACTTTTCACATTTTCAACTTCTTCTCCAGAACCATTGAAGGGATTTAAATGAAACTTGGATGGCATGAAGTACTCATTGTCCCCTACAAGTGTTGTTGATTTTCGATCGGATCCGTCAACAGGTGGCGCCTGCACAGCCAATAGTAGGTCTCGGGGGTACCCTCCTTTGACAAACTTCTTCTTCAGAACGGAAGCATGTATCGACAAACCGAATACATCAGGATGATCTAGAGATATGTCTTAAGAACGGTTGTTATTTTTGGTTCCACTTCGGAGTCAAAATTTTTACGCGTTTTTGACGTCTTTTCGGACCTAGTAAGAAATGCACATTTTTGCACCATTTCTTTAAATAACTCAATAAGTGTACGATTCTACACACTCATTTACTGCATATTTATCATATTTAACTTACTTAATGCTTTGATATGTATTTTATGCTTAAATTTATTTTTTTGATTTTCATGAATTTTTTTCTTATGTAAAAAGGAAAGGGGGGTGATTTTCATACATTCACTGCTTCTTTACTATAACCATTCTTCAGATTTCATGACATTATGTAGGTATGAGGTACTCATGCATGGTACCCTACAAGTAAAGCATTTTGTCAAGATATAAAGTTTTGGATTTTACGGAATAATTCTTAAGGTTGTACATAGGTATCATATATGTTTTCTATGCCCAATGAACCCAACCTCAACAATTGTTTTCCCTTTTACAGTTTTTTCTTCTTTTTCTTTTTAAATTGATCGTTACAAATGAAACTATGAAAGAATTTTGTCAAAATATCAACGCAATATTTTTAATGATTTTCTAAAAGAGACAAGCTAGTTTGCTTTGTGTACTTATTTTCGTTCGTCGAAATAACTTGGCCACATACGCTATCAAATATACTCCGAATTTAGTTTTAAGATGTTGACTTTTTCCATACATGCATATTTCATAACAATTTCCCTATTTAATGATTGTTTTCTCTGTTTTATTTCTGTATCTATGGTAAACAGAGTCGCCATATATCTTGTGTTATAGATTTGATTGGTTCAATACCTCCATGACTCTTTGGTAGGGGTAACTACAGGAAATAAAAAGGTGCACACTATTTCACTAAAAGTTTAGACTGACTTGAAATGCCCGGAAGTCTGTAAAATTGGTCTTTTTCGCTTGCGAATCTTAATTCGCACCCATAAAAATGAAAAGAAAAAGGGGGGGTCATGCATGTCCTTTTTTCGCAAATTTCACTTTTTTTACAGAAACTCTCCATTCTCATCGAAAATGTTCCAAATTTTACATATTTTCAAAACGATCTGTAGATTGCAAAAAAGACAAGATCAAGATCGAAGTTAAATTTATCACGACTACTGGGTCATATTTTATCGATTCAATATGCTAAAAATACATTTCCAATATTTTTTACCAATGGTGTGACACCTTTTTATGTAATAAATTAATATTACTGTTATCAATAATCCCCGATATTATTGAAAACAGTAATGTTGCCACCCTATATTACATATTTCTGTAATATAGACAAAGCAGATTTTTAAAGCCACTAGCACAGTTTCTGTCATACAATTCTTTCACTCAACAACAAATTCATTAAATATGAAAAAAAAATTCTACTGAAAAGTGAAAATAATGTCCATTTGGAACCAATTTCTTATTTTTTCTTCTTTCTGAAATCACATTTTCTTCAAACATGGTAGGAAAATTTTTTTCCTGATGTTCTGAATAATTTTTCAGTGTACATTTGAATGAGATACAACTCCTAATCACCCTCATTTCTCCCCGAATCCACTTGTATAAGAGCGAACTGACAATCTAAATAGTATTACTACTTACAGTAATATAAAGAGATAAATTGCCAAGAAAGATAACTCCAATTTAATCTATATTATTGCTTTAAGTAATATTACTGTTTCCAGTATTCTCTTGGACTGAAAAACAGAGGGGAATCCCCGCGAAAAGTTACAACTGTAAACAAAGTCGCCGTACTTTAGATTTGATCGGGTCAATTCCTCCACAACCCATTAGTACTGCGATACATTTCAGGAGATACAGTGCAAACGGAATAGATTTTTGTTTAATGTGCATTATACTTGGAACACTTTCATAATGGTTATCATTCATGTACTTGGAACACTTGCATATACTTGTTATCATGTATAAAGTTTGCTCGAATTTCCTCTGTCTTAGACTCTCTTAGATAAAGTTATTTACGGACTGATTTCCTGATGAAACGTCTAATGAGTAATCTCTTCCTCTGGGTTTTGAGAATAGGACATTTTATATCTGAAATTCTTGAAAATAAATAATTCAGTTCAGAGTTCCTGAAATCTTCCAATGAAATGTTGGACCACAAGAAGCTGTTGTTTTAATAGAGAAAATAAATTATTATTCACAACTTTAAGCCAATGTGTTCGACATCTTGTATGTATAATATTTCTAAGAGGAACACAGAGGCCTGATATTGTGAATAATAAAACATTTTCTCTCATAAAACGACAGGTTCCTGTGGTAAGGCATTTGGGAAGTTTTATCTGTTCAAATGATAGATACAACATGAGTTTTTATCGCACCAAATAACTTTTTGTCGGCAAATCCGATGCAACCGATACATTTCATGAACTCTCTCCGCTACCAACATGTCCGTGTAACAGACCTATGACGAGGTAAAACAGTTAGTTAACAGTTAATAACGACGTCGTAGAACTGCTAGTTGGACAAGGTAAACCATATCATGGGCCTTTTAATTTGCTTCCCTAAAAGCAGCATACACCAGAATATGGTGCATCAAACTGCGAAACCACTTGAGTTGTTGTACAGCGTATGCTGAAATGCGACGCTCCTTCTCGCCTGTTGAAATATGCATAGGCAAGAAGCGCCGCATTTCAGCATATTTACTGACAATTATTTGTTTAAGTGGCTTCACTGGGTCATGAGGTTTGATACACCGTACACTGCTTTTTGGAAAACAAATTGGCCCAATTTCTGCACAACTCACTTGAATTGATATTGGATTTAAACGATTTTGACTGTACGTTACATGTATTAAGATGAAATCAATACTATTCAAAAGCATTCATAGATTTCAGTATACTTTAATATGAATAAAGGCAAAACCGAAAAATCTTTGTTTTTTATGCCCCTGAAATAAAAGATTCGAAAGCATATAGTTTTTGGCCTGTCCGTCTGTCTGTTTGTCTGTCTGTTTTCCGAAAAGCTCTAACATTGGGCATAACTTTCGAATGGAATCTGGTGATAGAGGTTTCACATTTAACATGTGTATTCCTTGTGACAATACTTTTCCATTGATACCAAAATTTTTCACCTCGTGACCATAACCTTGACCGTTGACGTACTTTTCAAAAACTTCAACATGGGGAATTACTTTTGAATGTTTAGTGATAGGGCTTTCATATTTTACATGTGTATTCCTTGTGACAAGATCTTTCTATTGATACCAACATTACGCTGACCTTGACCTCTCACATACTTAACCGAAAATGGTGTTTATACTAACAAAGATGCCACCGGGGGCATTCTCGTTTCACAAACACAGGCTTTATAATTTCTGGCATGCTATCTATCAATAATGAAAGGTTTGGTGTTCAATTTTAGATAAATTTAATTTATGAAATCATTTCATTGTTTTATTCTTTTTCTGTTGCACAATAATGTAGAATTTTACAATATGATTTTATTTTTGATGTTGCATAATTGAACTATACTAGCTGGGCATATGACTTTGGCCACTTTATCCGTTTTTTTTTTCAAATCAGTAAAAAAGTAATTGTTTTGAAATGTGACTATTTTTCATGTTTGTACTTTTAAAAGTTGTCTGAAAAAAAACTTCTTTGCATCCGGCAAACATCTTTTTAGAAAGGTTGTTGGCTAAAATCCTGATACTGGCACTATCAGTATTCAATATCAGTATGTCAATTAATGCGTGCATTGGTATCAGGTGAGCGTTGCGCCCCCATCTGGGGCTCTTGTTATCCCTCTGATCGGCAAATACTTGGTCTTCACCTTTGCAATTGCTTCACAGAATTTCACGAAACCTTACAGGAAGCCAGTACTCAAGGTAATAAACATCAAAGAAGTACCTATCATTTATTCAGTCTCAAAGTCGAGAAGGTAACGCAAAATCATTAGAATTTCCAATGCAACGGTTGCGATCCTTGGAATGAATAATATTTCGGAGTGAGACCATGTGCCCGCGAAGAATAAACGTCTGCTGATTCGTGCAACACACATCGCAACAGCTCCAATTCGGTTGTCTCGATAATGATATTGATGTACATATCGGGTATTGTCTTGTTTGATGATGATGGCAGGACAGATCTTCTATCGAGTTTGTGTTTTTGTGCTGATCAGTTTCCTATGGCTCTGTTTGGCTGAATCATTTGCTGAGTCAACACAATTTCGATTTCTGCTCTGTAACTGCTGCACAGAATTTCACTGGTTCAGGTAGCAAGTACTCAAGGTTCTCTCCGAAGGTTTTCTTATCGTGTAGTCCAGTTAATAAATGAAATGTGGCCGCTGTTAATTCATTATTCTAACGTTCGGATCACTTTATTTTATCAGAAATTACCAAATAATACTGATATGAGTAAAATTTTCAAAGCCAAAATGTATTACATGTAATATCAACCCTAATACCTTGTTTTGTTTAAACTCACAAATAAGTTCTAAAGATGTCAAAAGTTGGAATGAAATAGCAAGAATTAAAATATTATTTTCATCATTTCATTTTACATATTACATGAAACATGTACATAACGATTTATTTTCAATTTGACAAACATCGAGATCATATCGAAGAAATCGTTGAAAGATGCCAAATATGGATAATGAACATATCCCTGTATACAGCACAAAATCGATAATTCAATAAATCAGAAACCGAAGGCATACATAATCAGGATAAAACAGGAACCAAAGCAAGCAATCACAAACCTCCACTACATGAAAAGAAGCAAACTTTCGATATGGGAGTGAGACCAGGTGCCCAGGAAGAGTAAACATTTCCTGCTTGCATGCAACACCCGCCGCTTCAATTCTGTAGAACTGGCACATCCTGTTACTTCAATTTCGGAAGACATAGAGTACAATCTTAGGTTGAATGGTTCAAATGCTCTATGACAGAATATCATCCACCATTCTGGAGAGTGGGACATCATAGTGTATGAAGAGTTCCCCATATCGACCGTAGAACTTCCTCAGTGACGATGTTAGTCGGTCACAAACATATCCTTGACTGAGAAGCTTATCTGAAAGACGCCTAGCTCTCAGAACAAAATCCGTATATTTGGTACTTGCGCTGGCATAGCGTATCAACTGAGATATGAACACGCCATAAGCAGGCGATGAAGGGATATTGCCGCTCAGAAAAGGAAAGTTTGTAATGCTGAAATTGAAGTCGTCAGTTTGTCTTAGAGTGAGGTATTCATATGACCATCAGTGTCGTAGGACAACATTATGTTCAAATAGGATGCTAAATTATTTGTCTTTGTAGTTTCTTTGACTTCCAGCTCCGAAGGTACAAAAAAATGTAGATACTGCTCAAGTAATCCGCGAATTTTGGATTATTGATGGACTACACACCATCTATGTATCTGTAAGTAAAGTTGAAGTCAGAAGCTAAGTATCTTTTACCTTCAGAGACCAAAGATTGAATGAATTCAGCTACGTACGAGTAACGGAAAATGTCGGCAAGGAGTGGGGCATAATTGGTCCCCATTGGAAATCCGAAATTCCTCCAAACATCACAAAAATGTTGTCGATCAGAAAGTTTAACATCTGAATAATATCTGTTTCAGTGTACTTATTTTCAGAATCGGACTTTTCATTTACAAAGTAGGTTTGTCATAGTTAACAACAATAAATTCGTATTCGCGATTACCGTTCTTACTTGTAGACGCATTACTTATAATTTTTGCGAGTCTTTCTTTCAATTTCGAATGGGAAATTGTAGTGTAGTGTCGAAAAATCAAAGGCTTTGATCGAATGGACTCTACTGAAATGAGTGGATTTCAGAGGCAGACCTAAACACACAATAAATAAAAGGGACTTGGACTTCAATTATCCTCCTCTATATGGCTAATCAAATAAAGAATTGATGTTCTCGGTAAACAAAAGCATAAAACGTCACTCTATTTTACTTTAATTTGTATCTACAATTTCCATTACTAGAAGTGCGAAGTCAGAAAGCCGTGAAAATCTCTAATACATGCATACCACCTGTCATTATATCTTAAATTTTACTCCGCAAAAACGTACACATAACGTAACAAAATATTCAATTATGATCGTCTTGAATCAATGCTTTATTATTAATGAGAAATGATTAAACTCGAAATTAAACGTTTCTGGTTCGACATAAATTTTCATTTATCATTAAGAATATAATTGGGTTATTCTGACGTGACAAACGACAAACATTTAGGATCAAAATTACAAAATATTAAGAATATAAAAACAAAGTTTGGTAAATAAATCTGGATCAAAATACTGTAACAGTTAAAATGTTTGTGAGAGGGTAGTTTTCGCGATTTAGCGATCACATTAAAAACCGCATAAATTTCACTCCTCTTCCCATCTAAATAAAACATACACACACTCGATGTTCGTAATGATGTACATATTAGGTAAATATGTTTTATTTGGTGATGATCCCGACCAATCAATCGCATTCCAGAATGTTACTGATCTTTCTTGAAAGAGGGATTTTAATATGATGAGTTAACCGGTTGTCATGACACGTCGTAACTGCAATTACGTGCTGTCTACGTGCAAAAACGTAGGCAAACGTTGGGGCTCTGCACGATGTCCGTACGCTATTACTGTTGAGAATTTAAAAACATCTGGTGCATGAAATTTGGTTTGAAATTTATTCAACAAGGTATATAGCTGGAACATTGTATTATTTATATAAACACTTATTTCTTGTTGCAGTGTGGAGCAAATAAAATCGTTCCTCGTGAACTGATGTTTGTTAAGTATATCAATTACTTTCTAGCTCTGTCGCCTGAAAGAAGCTTTGTTTTGGCCCTTTATCAATTTGATCATATATATTTTTCTGCTATTTCAGAAAATTGTCATTTAATCGAAATTAAAGGCGGTTACATTTTACATTGTAGCACCATGCCTCCAATGCTATTTTGAACATAGATTTTTTTGGATATGCTACTGAATCGACCCTTTAGGAATTTTCGAGCCTGCACTCTTTGTTAAGTTAGTATACAAATTTAAATTCTTAAAATAAAACCAGAGGGCGCTAGTGTAATGAATTTGGGTGGCTTATGAAAAGCACTTTAGCTGGAAGCATCACTGATGATAATTTAATATTCGAAACATGTGTCTGGTGCATGCATGGTGTTGGTTTGCAATTTCTTAAAGAAGGTATAGAGTTGGAACACTGCCGTATATCTATAAGAGGACGTTGTCCATACGGCCTATGTACGTATCGATTTTGTGCTGTATAAAGGGACATGGTCATTATCCATATTTGTCACAATAATCTAAAGTGAAAAGATTTCAAGCTTTTGTTTATGATGAATATTACAAAAATTCCTAAAATGTTTCGTAAGTACCTTTGTAAAACAGGCACCAGGGCTTTACGGAGGAAGCAAGACTCAAGGGTTTCCACTCAATTGGCAACTAACATTTCTTTCCTTTACCTCAGGTCAGCGATGTGACCCCCTTTAGCCTCTTGTCTTTATTGTCTTTTTTCAGTATATTCTCGAATTCCAAGTGGATATACTCGAAAATATATGTTTACAAAATTGTCTCGAATTTCTGAAACCTAGGTCCTGTAGCATCATATCCCAGCCATCTTGCTACGTCTTTTGGTACATTTTGGACATAATTTTTACAGATATTGGCTATATTTCATTGTTTCGATTGGGGATCACTGACTAGGGTTAAATATCTGAAACGTGCATGTCTTGTTCATGCTGTAAATGTATCTGCTTTTAAATGATGCTAATTAATTTGAAGACGTGTAATATAGTTCATGCAACAATAACCAGGAACCAGAACCAGGAAGTGCACTTAATCCCTGTGATTGGACCATCGGATTTCTGACGTCAATGGTTCATAGAGGTCCAATGACCGCATAGAAGCAATAAGAAAATAATTGGGATGATACTAGCTTATAATAAACTCATGCCATATTTTTCATAAGGACATCCTAAATAAGGTCTATGTTTAACGTCTACCGTGCGCGTAGGTTTTGGTAAATTTCTCAGAATTAAAAAAAATCCCGACTTGTCCGATCCGGATATTTGTAACCGTCACAATTGTATTTCTTACATTCACTTTTTCATTTCCATAATGGAATATTAGGAGAGTTCAAATGTTAAACGTGTCTTCAAATTCAATAGCATCATTTAATAGCAGATAAATTTTCAGTATGGACCAGACATGCACGTTTCGGATACTTAACCCTCGTCAGTGATCCTTAATCTAAACAATGTAATATTGCCAAAGAGTGTAAAAAATATTATGTACACAAATTTACCGAAAGACGTAGCAGGATGGGCGGGATATGATGCTACAGGACCCACTTTTAAGAAATTTCAAGAAATTTTGATAACAAAAATTTTCGAATGCGTTGAAGAGACAGACGATCAACCGAAGTTGATCGAACTTGGCTACATGTGACCTCGGGGACTCCTGGTCCACCAGCAGTGACACTCACCAAGTGGTAGAAATGTTAAACGTCTTCAAATTCAAAACATATTTTTGCCTTTCTAAAAAGTTTTAGCCTTCACAACATTAGTCGTTGAAAACAGCGAGGGTAAGTATAATATAGTGTACAAAAGGCTGCAGAGTATCCTGATACAAGATTGACTGCATAGAAATCAAAGAGGAGTGATTGTTATCTTTGCTAATTTGATCCATAGTGTATATACTATGATAAAATGATACATAAAACAAGTAATTTGAAATAACTATTGAAGTATCCAAGTAAATCAAATGTTTATGATAATATTCTGCTTCCTCCCCCGATATCCAAAATATTCACTCTTACGCAAGCTGATATCCTATGATCCTTTTGTTGCATCTGGCGATTACTGTCATCATTCAGTTACCAGCTTGATGCTTGGAGAGAAAGGATAGCAAGTTTGGGTCTGTCTGATTCTGAGTATTTTTCGGCATACTGTTATTATCTTCAAAAATTGCATTTGAGTTATAATGTCATTTTGAGACAGAGGTCACAATGCAATTTTTAATCATTATAATATCTAACCTCCTATGATACCTTTAGGACCAGGATCCAGGGACTGATACCGGATTTGACAGTTCTACCGAATTGAAGCGACGGGTGTTGCATGCAAGCAGGAGATGCTTACTCTTCCTAGGCACCTGGTCTCATTCCGATATCGGGAGTTCGCTTCGTTTCATGTGGTGGAGGTTTTTGTTCATTTGCTCTGGTTCCTGTTTTATCCTGATTTTGTATGCCTTCGGTTTATGACTTTCTGAATTATCGATTTTGTGCTGTATACAGTGATATGGTCATTATCAATATTTGTCACCACCACCATAGACATTAGCAGCACATGTTTTTATCAGATGTTTAAGTTGTATATACCATGTATATCGTGAAAGGCTCCAATACGCACCCTCTTTTAACTCACAGTCAGATAATGACGCAGTAACGGTTCTTCACTTTACTTGGAAAAAGAATAGAGAATTATTTATTTATATATCAAAGCAAATCTTTGTTTGAAAATTCCGTTTGCTTTTTATTTTCCTACGTCCCTCATAGGTTTGAAGATTGATCCTGGACGTTAAACGTAGAATTATTAAGGGCGACCTTAGTATTGAACAAACATGGTGATAAATGTACCTCATGCATATCGAATTTTCTTAATGATATCATTATTCGAACGTTACGTCGTGTTAGAATTACCACATTACTTCAAGGGGGTGAAATTAAGTTCAAAGAAAATTGTATTGTCATCAGAAATGAACAAAAATAGTGATATGTGTTACATGATACATGCCAAAATGCATTAATAATCAGCCTTATCGAGACATTGTTAACACTTTATTGTGTTTAAACACATTACTCCAGGCCTAAAGATGTAATTAATATAGGATTTCAAATGATTTCCTATTTCATGTGGTATTTATAAAACAAGTTGTGTGAATTTTAGATTGCTTAAAATCACACAACGAATTTCATAAATATTGTATGGAGAGTTGAAACATTATTTGAGATTCAATTTATCCAAGAAATATGACGAAATTGATCAGAATAACGTCAAAATATTATAATTCCTTATCATTTCTTGCAAATAACGCGCCAACGTCATCGTTTCTATTGTGACGTCACAAAGGAATCGGAGCCCTTCATCCGATGATCACGCTCGAAGTGATATACAACGTGTTATCATAAAATTAATTTATAAAATGGCTTTATGTAAATGAATAAAGGGTGTATCATTCCATGAATTATAATACAATATATTAGATTTAAAAATCTTATTTTCATCGAAATTACATAAATCTAAATATCGTCACATGATACGAGCAACGTGTACTTAATGGGTATTTTTTTAAATTGACGAACTTCGGATTTTAGGCGTCATATAAAAGAAATAGTGTCACTGCTGGTGGACTAAGCGTCCCCGAGGGCACATGTAGCCAAGTTCGATCAACCTTGGTTGATCGTCTGTCTCCTCAACGCATTTGAAATTTTCTGTTACAAAATTTCTCGAAATTTCTAACACGAGGGTCCTGTAGCATCATATCTCACCTATTGTGCTACGTCTTTTGGTACATTTTTGGACATAATAATTTTCATACATTTTGGTTATATAAGTAAATATTAATTAGACTGAGGATCACTGAGTCAGACGAGGGTTTAGTACCAGAAACGTGCATATCTTGTCCATGCTGTAAATTTATCAGGTTTTAAATGATGCTATTGAATTTAAAGACGTTTAACATTTAAACTACTTGGCGAGTGTCACTGCTGGTGGACCAAGAATCCCCGAGGGCACATGTAGCCAAGTTCGATCAACCTTGGTTGATCGTCTGTCTCTTCAACGCATGTGAAATTTTCTGTTACAAAATTTCTTGAAATTTCTAAAACGTGGGTCCTGTAGCATCATATCCCACCCATTCTGCTACGTCTTTTGGTACATTTTTGGACATAATATACTTTTTCGTCATATTACATTATTTAGACTAAGGATCACTGACGAGGGTTTGGTACCCGAAACGTGCATATCTGGTCCATGCTGTAAATTTATCAGGTTTTAAATGATGCTATTGAATCTAAAGACGTTTATGTTCTAATTCGCCCTGCTCAAACGAACATAAAGTATTTATCAAATAAAACAAAACTCTCATATGGGAGGTGCCACTTGCCACACAGCTGATTTATTCAGAGAATGTACAAAGCATAAAACGCGATCTTTGTCCGTAGGTTGACGATGCGACTAGGCTGCCATCTGGAAATTGTGAACCAAAGACGAGCCAACAGGAAAATGCGATTCTGAAATTAGAAAACAGGCATTAGAGCTGGAAAAATTAATAAAAATGTAGAGTTTCAACTGTGGCAATGGCTCGAATGGCCTTACTATCTTTCACGCCACATTATATATACTATGCTCATGATAAACCCATGTTATGCAAATGACTTCAGAATACTACTCACTGATTGCTACTATTCGAACACACTTCTGTTCAAATCGAACACTCTTTAAGTATAAGAACACTCGTATCTCTACCATAATTACTGACCCATATGTCGATCATTTATACCTTTGATAAATATAGTTACGTTCTAATTCGCCCTGCTCAAACGAACATAAAGTATTTATCAAATAAAACAAAACTCTCATATGGGAGGTGACACTTGCCACACAGCTCGAACAACAAAGAACGGGAAAATAGAAAAAAGAATATGTCAATCTTATGATAGACAAACTTTTGTCGAAATATGCAGAATTCTATTACCTGTATCCAATAACCTGTAAACTAAAAGGTTAAGAAAACAGTCCAATGCAGCTATTGAAAATCAAAGCGGCACCTCAATAAAAATAATGAAATCAAAATGTAAGAAATAAATATTTGTTGAAGTTTTTGAAATAAAACAAATTAATGACGACCAATACCCATATTCAACTATATATATATTTATATAAGTATAAGTAATAACTTTACGCACTTCACTTGTAGATTTGGAATATCAAATATTCCAATCATTTGACAAAGTTGAGAACTATTAATAAAAAACAGCAAATTATGCATATTTATATGACCGTTTAAAGTTTCACTTCAGAAAAAGTTGTGACTGAATAATGCCGAGCTCAAACCCATAACATCGAAAACAGAAATTCTTGTAGTCTACTGAAAAGCAAATGCATGTATATATTTCATTTGAACCCATGATTAACAAAATGAAAGTATTATTATTATGTAATTAAAACTCATTCATGAATCTCATCTCGGGTATCTGAATATTCCAATTCTGAAAGAATTCTATACAAGTATGTCTATTGTCTTCAAGAACTCCGAATGATACATGTAATAGATTCTACCATAATGACATTGAATTTGATAATTCTCATTGTAAATTAATTATGATAGAGTATCTAATACTCTTTTTCATCATTTCTACATGTTATTTATCTAAATCATTAATTTCTGTCCATCCGCGACTTAAACACTTGTATATATGTCCTTAAATAGACATCAACGAACATATTCTAGTCAACATAAGCTTCAAAACTTACATTAAAAAGTTGAACACTCATCTTTCTCAGCAAACATTCAATTCAGGCCCTATGCTGACTAATAAATCATCGTTTCCAAAGCTTCAAATGTCCAAATAACGCTTATCTCAGCACCTCTGATGACTAGGAAACCTCGTTTCCCTAAGCTCTGAGCATCAATAGCTCTGCTCAGCACATCTGCTGACTCAAAAACCCTGTTTCCCCTTATCTCTGAGCGTCCAACACTCAACTCAGCCCCAATGCTGACCGAGAAAACTCATTTCTCAGAGTGTTCTTCGCTCAACTCCGCACCACTGCTGACTAGGAAACCTTGTTTCTCTTAACTCTGAGCATCTATAGCTCAACTCAGCACATCTGCTGACTCAGAAACCTTGTTCCCCCTTCCTCTGAGCGTCGCACTCAACTCAGCCCCACTGCTGACCGAGAAACTTCGTTTCTCCGAGTGTTCATCGCTCAACTCAGCACCACTGCTGACTGGGAACCTCGTTTCTCTTAGCTCTGAGCATCCATAGCTCAACTCAGCACATCTGCTGACTCAGAAACCTTGTTCCCCCTCCCTCTGAGCGTCGCACACTCAACTAGGCCCCACTGATGTCTGATGTCTGATGACTAGGAAACCTCGTTTCTCTAAGCTCTGAGCATCCATAGCTCTGCTCAGCACATCTGCTGACTCAAAAACCTTGTTTCCCCTTATCTCTGAGCGTCCAACACTCAACTCAACCCCAATGCTGACCGAGAAAACTCATTTCTCAGAGTGTTCTTCGCTCAACTCAGCACCACTGCTGACTGGGAACCTCGTTTCTCTTAGCTCTGAGCATCCATAGCTCAACTCAGCACATCTGCTGACTCAGAAACCTTGTTCCCCCTTCCTCTGAGCGTCGCACTCAACTCAACCCCAATGCTGACCGAGAAAACTCATTTCTCAGAGTGTTCTTCGCTCAACTCAGCACCACTGCTGACTGGGAACCTCGTTTCTCTTAGCTCTGAGCATCCATAGCTCAACTCAGCACATCTGCTGAAATAAAGTAACATATAGTCTCTTAGTATAAACACTTAGACATAAAATACCTTTACAGAGAGAGCATGTTTTTATTTATCTATTTCTATTTTTTTTTAATTAATCAACGATTTATCAAAATGATTGATAATGCCATAGTGAAATAATCATTTACTCGTCTTGAGACATGCGTCATATTTTTTTCATTTGAATTGCCAACCATGGCATATACATGTAACTTAGTCATCACCATAGATAGTACAATTCATAAATTCAGCTCCATTTTAACGAAAAATCTATATAAGCTGAAGTAGCTTCCATTCCGACCAAAAATTATACGTATCTATAACTTTACTGTATTTCAAATGTGTTTGGAGTGAATCTTACTGTATAAAGTAAACAGAATGGATGTTGTTAAAACGAAAACAAAAACACAGATCAAATTATCACGATCTAAAAATCGATCTGAAATAAAAACAGTTTTCGTTGTCGACAATATTAAATGTATATACAGTGTATTCATCTACTTTTTTTTAAGGACGATCATAAACTATTATTAGATTATTATCTCAGATACAAATAGTTAGGGACGTCAACATAAGTATCCCTATAATCAAGTAGATTCACATCAGTAAATAATGATTGAGTGATCTCTGAAAAAGATATTGTAGAAATATTTGCCACCTGAAAATAATTATTTATTTCGTATCAGATAATCTATGTGCTTTCGCTCATGTACAAATGTTTACAAATAAAAAACCGCAAGTGAGAAAATTATCATATCAAGTTAAATTAAACGTGTTTTCGACATGACGTAACCATGTAACAAGTGGATTCTTTGGAACACAAATCGAGTTATAGAAAAGTTAAGAAATACATGTATATATCTTTTTTTTTTTTAATCTTTGGTTACGAGTTAATAAAAAAGGTTCTATTTTCTTTCTTTTTATATCAAATCACTCAACCGCTAGTGTTCATTCAATGCTGGTCAATTAATCAATTGTGTGTGATAGAACTAGTGCCAAAAATATATTTTACACCTCAGGCGGTTGAAACATCACAATTTTTTTATTTCAATGTCAATTGAATTTGAAAAGAGCGAATAATAAGTTAAACGTAAAACGTCCTGTTACAAGAAACGTAAGAACTCGAATAAAAATAGTCGCCTATTGAAATCTATTACAAAACAAAAATGCGTATCTAGCATGTTACATGTACAAAACGATAAACATGAAGTTGTTTCCAAAACTATCAATCAAGCTTGAAGCGATTAAAACGACGATTCAGACATCACCTGAAATATAGGTAACTTCATTGCATTTCTCAATACATATTCTTAAATAATCATATACTGTATAGGTCTCAAACTTATTCGTGTACTAGACTAAGTATGCATTACTCAAAATTGACGTAATACTTAATTGGTATAAATTGATAAATACTTATCATTTATTCAATCTGATGGTTCTGTGATTCTGAGAAATATTTGGTCAACTCCATCACAAGTACACCGTCGGGAAGTAATTCTTTCATCACGCCCCTGTTCCCTTAAAATTCTACGTCTAGACGTGCAGAGTAGTGTCAGCGTCTTTTCCTTTTCCACGAAGGCCCATGATAGACACATGACAGATTAACGAACGGACGGATCTCCGTGCATACATTGAGAATTGTCTGCATGATAAAGACTTTTAGGTGCGAGTAAAAGCACTGGTGCGTCGACCTCGACGAAGAATGTACAAAAAAGTTTGGTCTCTTTGCAAAACGTTATTTTCTCGTATTGATAAATGACAGAAAGACGATTCTGATTACCAACGTTCAACTGGCGATCAAATAATCTGAAGTTATTATAAAGTGAGGCGGCGATGAAGAATATAGGACAACAAAATGTTTGTACGAATAACGATTATCAACAGAAACAACGTAACGAAAAATTAATAAAAATGTAGAGTTTCAACTGTGGCAATGGCTCGAATGGCCTTACTATCTTTCACGCCACATTAAATATACTATGCTCATGATAAACTCATGTTATGCAAATGACTTCAGAATACAACTCACTGATTGCTACTATTCGAACACACTTCTGTTCAAATCGAACACTCTTTAAGTATAAGAACACTCGTGTCTCTACCATAATTACTGACCCATACATCGATCATTTATACCTTTGATAAATATATTTAACATTGGACGCTTAAAAGAGGCAGATCTAAACGCACAAGATACAAAAGAGGTTTGGATTTAAGGTATAAGGGGTAAAATAACAATATCTTGGAGAATCTAGAAATGTACGTCCATATCTTACATATTTTTAGACATTTGATATTAACCCAATGAAAAATGTATGGTCCCGAAAATTGCCGAAGTCGCGAATCTTCGACCAACTTCGTGGTATTTAATTTTTCTGTTATCAAAACAACCGGAAGTAGAGTATTATACGCTGAATGCCCTCAGCCCCTTTGCTTCTCTAGATGGCCGATTAAAAACTTGAATTGGTATTAACAGTTTACATCATCGAAGGGCGAAGTCCAAAAGCCATGACCAATGTATAGTACATGAATATCCCTGTCTTATCATTATATCTTACATTTTATTCCGAGAAAACAAACACATAACTACTGACGACATAAATTAAGATCATTTTGAATCAAACCTGTATAATTCTAGAGAAAAGATGAAATCAGTTTCCTGATTTGTAGAAAAATAAAACCAAAGGGCGCTTCTGTGATGAATTTTGGCTGCTTATGACTGAGTTAAAGAAGAAACGCACTCTGGTTGGAAGCATCACTTATGAGGATTCTAAATTATCCGAAACACATGTCTGGAGCATAAGAGACCAGCTTGAATTTTTCTTCAAGCAGGTTTAGAGTTGTAGCACTTCCGTACTATTAATGATGTCTCGTTTATCATAAACAATAAGGTTGGTTTGTTCTGACGATGACCGTATTTAAGGACCCAAATCACAAAAAAAAATTAAAGCCTTTTTAGCTCACCTGAGCCATAGGCTCAAGTGAGCTATTGTCATAGTGTTGCGTCTGTCGTCCGTCGTCGTCGTCGTCGTCGTCCGTCGTCGTCCGTCGTCGTAAACTTTTCACATTTTAAAGTTCTTCTCCAGAACGGCTGAAGGGATTTTGATGAAACTTGGTAGGTTTGAAGTACTCATGGTCCCCTACAAGTGTTGTTGTTTTTCGTCCGGATCTGTCAACAGGTGGCGCCACCACAGCCAAAAGTAGGTCACGGGGGTACCCTCCTTTGACAAACTTCTTCTTCAGAACCGAAGCATGTATCGACAAACCGAAAGCATCAGGTTGATCTAGAGAGATGTCTTAAGAAGTGTTGTTATTTTTGGTGCCACTTCGAAGTCAAATTTTTGACGTCTTTTCGTACTTAGTCAGAAATGCACACTTTTGCACTATTTCTTTAAATAACTCAATGAGTGTATGATTTTACACACTCATTTACTATATATTTATCATATTTAACTTACTTAATGCTTTGATATGTATTTTATGCTTAAATTTTATTTTTTTGATTTTTTATGTTCCTTTTTCTTATGTAAAAAGGAAGGTGGGGGGATGATTTTCATACATTTTCTGCTTCTTTTCTATAACCACTCTTCAGATTGTCATGACAATTTGTAGGTAAGAGGTACTCATGCATGGTACCCTTCAAGTGAAAGAATTTTGTCAAGATATCCACTTTTGGATGTTAAAGGAATATTTTTTAAGATTGTACATATTAGGTATAATGCATGTTTTCCATGCCCAATGTTACAGGTGCAAATACAGGAAAAAAAAACCTTCTTTGTATGATTAATCATTTTTAGATCGACCTTTCATCCATAGTTACAGCTGATAATTCAACAAGTGACACATGCTTCAATGTCTTATTGATTGACCTTTTATGTGATATGATTCAATTATTTAAATTCTTTATACTTATTTAGAATTTTATTTTTAAAGTCGGGAACAAGATTTCAAAAGCGGCCATGTTTTGCCATGTACCCGAAGGGGATTACCCATATAGAAATGTGATACCTTTAGTACTGCGATACATTTCAGGAGATACAGTGCAAACGGTATATTAATGTGCATTATACTTGGAACACTTTCATAATGGTTATCATTCATGTACTTGGAACACTTGCATATACTTGTTATCATGTATAAAGTTTGCTCGAATTTCCTCTGTCTTAGACTCTCTTAGATGAAGTAATTTACGGACTGATTTCTTGAAGAAACGTCTAATGAGTAAGCTCTTCCTCAGGATTTTGAGAATGCATAGGACATTTAATATCTGAAATTCTTGAAATAAATAATTCAGTTCAGAGTTCCTGAAATCTTCCTATGAAATGTTGGACCACAGAAAACTGTTGTTTAAATAGAGAAAATAAATCATTATTTACAACCATAAGCCACTGTGTTCGACATCTCGTATGTATAATATTTCTAAGAGGAACACAGAGGCCTGAGGTTGTGATTAATAAAACATTTTCTCTCATGAAATGACAGGTTCCTGTGATAAGACATTTGGGAATTTTTATCTGTTCAAATAATAGATACATGATGAGTTTTTATCGGACCAAATAACTTTTTGTCGGCAAATCCTATGCAACCGATACATTTCATGAACTCTCTCCGCTAACAACTTTTCCGTGTAACAGACCTTTGATGAGGTAAAACAATTTGTTAACAGTAAATAACGATGTCGTAGGTCTGCTAGTTGGACAAGGTGAACAATTTCATGGGCCTTTTAATTTGTTTCAAACTACGAAACCTAGAGAAACCACTTGAGTTGTTGAACAGCGTATGCTGAAATGCGACGCTCCTTCTCGCCTGTTGAAATATGCATAGGCAAGAAGCGCCGCATTTCAGCATATTCACTGAAAATTATTTGTTCAAGTGGCTTCACTGGGTCATGAGGTTTAATACACCATACACTGCTTTTTGGAAAACAAACTGGCCCAATTTCTGCACAACTCACTTGAATTGATAAATATTGGATTAAAACGATTTTAACTGTACGTTTCATGTATTTGAGATGAAATCAATACTATTCAAAAGCATTCATAGATTTCAGTATACTTTAATATGAATAAAGGCAAACCGAAAAATCTTTGTTTTTATGCCCCTGGAATAAAAGATTCGGGAGCATATAGTTTTTGGCCTGTCCGTCTGTCTATTTGTCTGTCTGTTTTCCGAAAAACTTTAACAGTGGGCATAACTTTTAAATGGAAGCTGGTGATAGAGGTTTCATATTTCACATGTGTATTTCTTGTGACAATACCTTTCCATTGATACCAAAATTTTTGACCTCGTGACCATAACCTCGACCTTTGACGTACTTCTCAAAAACTTTAACATTGGGCATAATTTTTGAATGGTTAGTGATAGAGGTTTTAATTTTTACATGTGCATTCCTTGTGACAAGATCTTTCCATTGATACCAATATTACGCTGACCCTGACCTCTCACATACTTAACAGAAAATGGCCTTTACCTGTATACTAACAAAGATGCCGCCGGGGGCATTCTCGTTTCACAAACACAGGCTTTATAATTTCTGGCATGCTAGCTATCAATAATGAAAGGTTTCGTGTTCAATTTTAAATAAACTTAATTTATGAAATCATTTCATTGTTTTATTCTTTTTCTGCTGTACATTAATGTACAAGATGATTTTATTTTTGATGTTGCATAATTGAACTATACTAGCTGGGCATATGACGTTGGACCACTTTATCCGTCTTTTCAAATCAGTATAAAAAGTTATTGTTTTGAAATGTGACTATTTTTTCTTTTTTGTACTTTTAAAGGTTGTCTGAAAAAAAAACTTCTCTGCATCCGGCAACAATGTTTTTAGAAAGGTTGTGGGCTAAAATCCTGGTACTGGCACTATCAGTATTCAATGTCAGTATGTCAATAAGAGCGTGCATGGGTATCAGGTGAGCGTTGTGCCCCCTGCGGCTCTTGTTTAGTGTATAAGGACTAAGATTTGCTGAAAACGCATGTTTTCAATTCAGAAATAAAAGAAAGCTACCATTATTCAAATGGATAAATCTTAAACTAGATTGAAACATAAAGTTGAACAGAAATATCCATTGAAACAGCATGTGAGTGCTCAACTCATAAAAAAGTATTAAAAGGCAGCAGATTACATTTAGACTGAGGATCACTGACGAGGGTTTAGTACCCGAAACGTGCATGTCTGGCCCATGCTGTAAATTTATCAGGTTTCAAATGATGTTATTGAATTTAAAGACGTTTAACATTTCAACTACTTGGTGAGTGTCACTGCTGGTGGACCAAGAGTCCCCGAGGGCACATGTAGCCAAGTTCGATCAACTTCGGTTGATCGTCTGTCTCTTCAACGCATTTGAAATTTTCTGTTACAAAATCTCTTGAAATTTCTAAAACGTGGGTCCTGTAGCATCATATCCCACCCATTCTGCTACGTCTTTTGGTACATTTTGGACATAATACGTTTCATACTTTTTGGCCATATGACATTGTTTAGACTGAGGATCACTGACGAGGGTTTAGTACCAGAAACGTGCATGTCTGGTCCATGCTGTAAATTTATCAGGTTTTAAATGATGCTATTGAATTTAAAGACGTTTAACATTTCAACTACTTGGTGAGTGTCACTGCTGGTGGACCAAGAGTCCCCGAGGGCACATGTAGCCAAGTTCGATCAACTTCGGTTGATCATCTGTCTCTTCAACGCATTTGAAATTTTCTGTTACAAAATCTCTTGAAATTTCTAAAACGTGGGTCCTGTAGCATCATATCCCACCCATTCTGCTACGTCTTTTGGTACATTTTGGACATAATACGTTTCATACTTTTTGGCCATTTGACATTGTTTAGACTGAGGATCACTGACGAGGGTTTAGTACCCGAAACGTGCATGTCTGGTCCATGCTGTAAATTTATCAGGTTTTAAATGATGCTATTGAATTTAAAGACGTTTAACATTTCAACTACATAGTGAGTGTCACTGCTGGTGGACCAAGAGTCCCCGAGGGCACATGTAGCCAAGTTCGATCATCTTCGGTTGATCGTCTGTCTCTTCAACGCATTTGAAATTTTCTGTTACAAAATCTCTTGAAATTTCTAAAACGTGGGTCCTGTAGCATCATATCCCACCCATTCTGCTACGTTTTTTGGTACATTTTGGACATAATACGTTTCATACTTTTTGGCCATATGACATCATTTAGACTGAGGATCACTGACGAGGGTTTAGTACCCGAAACGTGCATGTCTGGTCCATGCTGTAAATTTATCAGGTTTTAAATGATGCTATTGAATTTAAAGACGTTTAACATTTCAACTACTTGGTGAGTGTCACTGCTGGTGGACTAAGAGTCCCCGAGGGCACATGTAGCCAAGTTCGATCAACTTCGGTTGATCGTCTGTCTCTTCAACGCATTTGAAATTTTCTGTTACAAAATCTCTTGAAATTTCTAAAACGTGGGTCCTGTAGCATCATATCCCACCCATTCTGCTACATCTTTTGGTACATTTTGGACATAATACGTTTCATACTTTTTGGCCATTTGACATTGTTTAGACTGAGGATCACTGACGAGGGTTTAGTACCCGAAACGTGCATGTCTGGTCCATGCTGTAAATTTATCAGGTTTTAAATGATGCTATTGAATTTAAAGACGTTTAACATTTCAACTACTTGGTGAGTGTCACTGCTGGTGGACTAAGAGTCCCCGAGGGCACATGTAGCCAAGTTCGATCAACTTAGGTTGATCGTCTGTCTCTTCAACGCATTTGAAATTTTCTGTTACAAAATCTCTTGAAATTTCTAAAACGTGGGTCCTGTAGCATCATATCCCACCCATTCTGCTACGTTTTTTGGTACATTTTGGACATAATACGTTTCATACTTTTTGGCCATATGACATCATTTAGACTGAGGATCACTAACGAGGGTTAAGTACCCGAAACGTGCATGTCTGGTCCATGCTGTAAATTTATCAGGTTTTAAATGATGCTATTGAATTTAAAGACGTTTAACATTTCAACTACTTGGTGAGTGTCACTGCTGGTGGACTAAGAGTCCCCGAGGGCACATGTAGCCAAGTTCGATCAACTTCGGTTGATCGTCTGTCTCTTCAACGCATTTGAAATTTTCTGTTACAAAATCTCTTGAAATTTCTAAAACGTGGGTCCTGTAGCATCATATCCCACCCATTCTGCTACATCTTTTGGTACATTTTGGACATAATACGTTTCATACTTTTTGGCCATATGACATTGTTTAGACTGAGGATCACTGACGAGGGTTAAGTACCCGAAACGTGCATGTCTGGTCCATGCTGTAAATTTATCAGGTTTTAAATGATGCTATTGAATTTAAAGACGTTTAACATTTTAATGAATATTTCTCACAACCGAAAAAAAAGAATTATTAACAAACTACATGTCACTTACACGTAACTCATACAACTCATGAAATGAACAAATTCCAAAAAACCTTATCAATTGGGTCGATTCTCAGAAATAACTGAAAATAGTTATACCTTAAGGGTATAAACAAGGCTTGGACACCAATTAAACAAGTGACAAAGCAATGTCAACTCCAGTGCCAAAAACACTTGATAACTACTCGGAAACAATTTCCTCTGCGTTCTTGTTTACCATAACAATTCATAAATCACAAGAATCAACATTAAATGAAGTCGTTATAGCCTTTCAAAGATTGTTTGCACCCCATACTGTTTATGTGGCCCTAGGTAGATTAACAAATATAAACAGTGTTTACTTGTTAGACTTCAATGAAAAACAGAAAAAAAATTACCATGGTGTGGTGGAAATAGATAGAATGAGACGAAATTGTGCTTTATCTTTAACACCATTGCCTCCATTACAGCAAAATAACTTTTTTATAATGATAAACAACTACCGGAGCATATTAATACACATACAAGACATCGGTACATATTTGACATTTACAGAAGCTGGCACAATCCTGAATCAGAGGAGACATGCAGGGTCAATGATATTGGCAAAAGATTTCATTCACAATTAACACATTTCCTCATTAAATGAAAATGGAATCGAGATCATCGTCGGGAGATCAGCTAAACAGTAAACTACATTCATTATTTTGACAGTGTACAAAAATCCTTTAAAGGATATCAGTATTCTTGAGAAATACCTTCACACAGCTTTATCACGAATTCCTTCAAATCAACATTTGATTGTATTGGATGACGTCAATGAGAATTTCCTCCAACCTTCTACAAAATTCCAACGTTTCCAAGAAATGCTAAAGTCAAGATATGGACTTGAATTTGTCATAGACATGGAGACGACAGATTACCATTCTGGATTAGACCATATTTACTCAACTTTTGATTATTTAAAGACTAGTGTGACCACAAAGTTTCATCTTTTCAGTCGTACTGGTTTTTTTTTTTCTCATCTCATGCTTATCTATGTCAGTATTGCATTTTGAATTATCTTTTTCAAATCTTTCTCATGACTATTATTTCTTTCAAAAAAATTATTTATGAAGTTTGTAATACATGTTTTAAGCACAGATGAATTTTAAGTTTCTTTATTACAACTGTGTTTTAATGAAAAACATGATTTAAAAAAACAAAAAAAAATGGAATGTAAAACGAAAAAAAAAGAAGAAAAAAAAACAAAGAAAAATATTGCAAAAAAAAAGAGAGAGAAGAAAAGAAAAAAAGTACAAGGAAAATATGAAGATTTCATGAAACATGAATAATGAAATCTTGAATGTATCTTCAACACGAGTATATGCTTTGTTATATCAAATTGTAAATACAAATAAATATTTAAATTCTTTTCTACTGAGAAAAAAAATGTTGGTTATTTCTTTTATAGTAGTACTTTCTTTAGTGCATGTCATTGATATAGAACGAAGTGGTAGACCTGATCATAATCCACTCTGTTTAAGACTATTTTCATTTGGAAGTTATACAGACCATAGACAATTTTGTAATGTAAGTCTGTATAGTCTTACATTCAAGTTTTGCAACTCGGCACTTTGCATCTTTGATGCATTTTGAGCTAATTTCATATTTATCTTCAATTATAATATAAGTGTCTCCATTTTGCATATAGCAATGGTTTGGTAAATTGTCGCAAAACATTCAAACGAAAATGTTGTCAGTTTAAGGCTTGTCTCGTCGTAAAAGTAGGCCTCAAAACTTTCCAAACACTTAACATTTGTTATCCTAAGCAGCATATAGTAAGTACAAAGTCACCCATAGGAGATACACGATTGTTCATTTCCGAAACATCACTGACCATCGCGATGCGAGATACCATGACGAGGTTAACAACTAAGAGTATGGACATATAAATACATTGGATAGTTAAGAAGAGATCTTGGCTAGTGATATAAATTTTCTTTTTCGATGCAACCAAAACTTGGGACACAATCATTAGGATGCACAGCATAGTACATACAGTCACGAAAACAATCCTATGTTCTTTTTGTTCTCTTATTACTGATTGGGAAAAGCGGTTCTTTCTCATTAGTGGATTCCCTTGAAATAAAATTCATTTCAAACTGATGATTGAATAAATGTGGGCTTCTGTCACAATCACTAACATTCTGCGTTGAAATCGACAAAATAAATGAGACTACAAGCAGTGTGTACTTGCTCAACATTGATTGTTGTGTACCAACTACTATGATAATTTTTTTTATTGAAATCTAAAGTGTCTTCAGTGATATTCCAGCTGAAAGATTCATTTTGACTGTTGTCAGAACAGTCTCTGAGAATCTCATCAAAAATAAATTTGCAGTCCACCAGCAGCGATACCAACCTAGTGGTTGAAATTGTCAATATTGAAATATATGTTTAATATTACCAATTATATTGTACTAGACATGTGTTTCGGATATTTGAATCCTCGTTAGTAGTACTTAATGTCAAACAATTTGAATAAAGCCAATGTGAATTCTCCTACCGGCATCTACAATATAAACTTTTAATTTCCTCTCGCCAAAAATGAGCGGCTACAAATTTAATGTAGGGTGTATTCAGAAGCGTATTTAAGTGAAAAATATTGCCAAAAGGCGTTGGAGGGTAGAGGCAAGAAGCAATCTACCGAATTAAAGTGACGGGTGTTGCAGGCGATGCTGACTCTTCCTTGGCACCTGGTCTCACTCCCATATTAGGAGTTGGTTTCTTATCATATGGTAGAGGTTTTTCTTTGTTTCGGTTCTTGTTTTATCCTGGTTTTGTATGCCTTCGGTTTATGATTTTCTGAATTATCAATTTTGTACTATGTATTGGGATAAAGTAATTGTCCATGTATGTCAATTCTACAATGCATAATTATAAAATAATAAATGTTAACAGTTTCATTACCAACAGCTTCCAATTTGATTTGACCAATTCCATATGGTCAAATTGCTTTGTGTGTTGTTAACAGCCTTTATCTAAACAAAATTAACAATGATTTAGAATTTTTTAACTTTTATTTCAGCACACATGTATTACACTGTGAAAACAAAGAAAAGGGATTCCATACAAAATCAGTTATAAATTTCAGAATCAAAGTTCCTAACAACTGGTTGTCAAGATAGACTACATTCAGTGCTTCACGAGTACATGTACCTTAAAGCTTCATTTTATATACATCACACTGAGATTCAGTTTGATTCACTAACAAGTTGTTGTTAAGATAGCGATGTGTTTAGACTATAGAAGTACATGATAGATACATGAGATAAACTTCTTGACAATCTGTTGTTAAAGTTTAGAAGCTAACAAGCGATATTTTCTTAACAACTGGTTGTTAAGAAATCTATCTTATTTCAGACAAGGTGTACTTTCCTAACAACTGGTTACTAACTTGACAACTGTTTGTTAAGACAAACTGTGCAATGACTTCCATTTCATACCTTAAATTTGCATTTTCAGAACAACTTTTAGTAATTTAGCATATTTGACAAGTAGATAAGTATGTGAGTGTCCTAATGTCACATTTTTGAATTGTTTATCTCCTAATAAGGAGATACTATCACCTAATTAGGACTTAGCTATCAGCTAATTAGGACATACTATCACCTAATTAAGACATAATATCATCTAATTAGGAGATACTATCACCTTATAAGAAAATACTATCACCTAATCAGGAGATACTATCACCTAATTAGGAGATACTATCACCTAATTAGGAGACACTATCACCTAATAAGGACTTAGCTATCACCTAATTAGGACTTTCTTATAAGGACTTAGCTATCACCTTATTAGGACTTAGCTATCACCTAATTAGATGATAGCTTAGTCCAAATTGGGTGATAGCTTCGTCCAATTTAGGTGATAGCTAAGTCCACATTATGTGATATTATCTCCTAATTAGGTGATAGTATGTCCTAATAAGGTGATAGCTAAGTCCTAATTAGATGATAGCTAAGTTCTTATTAGGTGAAAGTATCTCCTAATTACGCGATAGCTTAGTCCTAATTTTGCGATAGCTAAGTCCTAATTGGGTGATATCATCTCCTAATTAGGTGATATTATCTCCTAACAAGGTGATAATATCTCCTAATAAGGTGATATTATCTCCTAATAAGGAGGTGATAGTATCTCCTTATAAGATGATAGTATCGCTTAATTGGGAGGTAGATAAGTCCTTATAAGGTGATAGCTAAGTCCTAATTAGGTGATAGCTAAGTCCAAATTAGGTGATATTATCTCCTAATTAGGTGATAGTATGTCCTAATTGGGTGATATTTAAGTCCTCATAAGGTGAAAGTACCTCCTAATTAGATGATAGCTTAATCCTTATTAGGTGTTTGTATCTCCTAATAAGGTGATAGTAAAGTCCTAATTAGGTGTTGGTATCTCCTTATTAGGTGATTAGGTGATATTATCTCCTAATAAGGTGATACTATTTCCTAATAAGGTGATAGTATCTCCAAATAGGAGATAGCTAAGTTCTTGTTAGGTGATAGTATATCAAAATTAGGTGATAACTAAGTCCTAATTAGGTGATTGTATCTTCTCATTAGGTAATAATATATCCTAATTAGGTGATAGTTGAATAAAGTTTAAAGTGTGTGAGACATCTACATGTGTGAAAGAATACGTGTGAAAATGGGTCCTCAAATAATAAAATTCGAATAATTCCGGTACGGAACCAGGTGCATGACTTTGAAAAAAATATTTAAAAAGTTGTGTACTTTTAATCTTTACGGCATTTTTTCTATGTGATTCAAATAAAATTTCTAATCATTTAAAAGTAGTGTCAATGTGTTTAAGCCGGTGCGATTTGAGAATTTTTCTCCTATTTTTGATAAGAAAGTACTTGAAAAATAACTGGGATCTGGATCCTAGAAGCTCGGTTTGATATGCAAGTCAAACGGTTCTAAGGATGACAGATTTTATCTATATCATAAGGAACCGTAGATATTATGGAAATTCTTGCATTTTAGTGTACATTCTGAGACATGTACTTGAAATAAAACGTATCACAGACGCTATACATGTACATTTCATTGTTATTTCATCCTGACGTCGAATTTACCGTTCAAGAGTTAGTGCTCACAAATAAACTTACCTTGTATCATAAAATTATATACAAAAACGATGTAATGTTATTTTTATTTCATGAAAGAAGGCTAATACTGGTACAGAATGTGATTTTGATGAGTATGACATCTATTTGACGTGTACATATTACACTCTCATTCAAAATAAGGCGCCGAGCCCCCCCCCCCCCCCCCCCCCCCCTTCCTCCTCAAAGATGCCGAGTGCCCCCCCCCCCCCCCCGATGATAGGAAGTTTTGTTTGTTTAACCAGATGTGATAAGAAAAGTATAAATTGATGATGAAGTTTAGCATATATATCGGTATGCTGAAATTTTCGCACCTCCCCCCCCCCTTCCGCATTTTTTTTAATCGTATCCATCGTTATGAACTGCTATCAAAACGAATCATTTATTTAGAAAATAATTTTCATTTGATGTATAACTTATTTACAAGTGGAAAACAAGCAAATTTGGAGTATAATGTACAGTTTTAAGCTTCATTCTGAGCCTTTACCGAGCATAAAAGGAAAAATGCGGAATTGTAAAATTAGGGGGGTGGGGTGCGTATTTTCCTTACTATGAGTCTTTATATCAATATATGCATACTTTTTTCACCTTATAGAGTTGTTGTATGGTCACTGACATAGAAAAACAAAATAAATTTTAACACTAGCCTAGAATTATCTTTTTCTGGTTGATTTTACGCAATTTTTACAGTAAGAATTACGCCTCTCGGGCCTCCTGGAAAAAAACTAAAACTACAGTTTGAAGTTTTTACATTTAAAATATCATTATATCAAAGTTTAAAGAAGACAACACAGTTTATTTTGTTTAAATATCCTTATTTGGAAGAGTACAGGACATTTTTGAAAATAGCGGACTTGAAAATGTCATGAATTTTACCAAATATTGCGTGCTTAGAAATAGCGTCAACCGCGCTCCATTTTGGCTGAATTATTTCAAAACGAATGAAGATATTTTAATGAAACTTTGTACATAGCATACAAACATATTGATGTAAATGACAGTGCCATGATTTTGTTGAAGGTAAAAGAGAGGGAGAGTTATATTGTAATCAGAAACAGAAATATAAAAAAAATAAATATGGATGTATGTAAAGAATTTTATAAATAAACAAACAAAAATAAATAAAGAGGGTCCCATCATGGAAAAAGCCAGTCTTAGGCCCGCAGTTCAAGTGTACCCCCCCCCCCGGCCTCTTATATTAATTTGATTGGACCAAAAAATAATATGGTAGAGAAAGAGATATCTGAAGACGTCAGCTACAGAAACACCTCTGTCCGTCACCATTGGATCCTCTTTTAAGATTAGGTAAGGAGGGGGGGGGGAGATTTTATACATCGGTAACCCATGCGCGCTCTGTCGCACTTCGTTTTGCGCAATCGATCAAGGGTTTTATACAGAAATCATCCTCCTAGGAATTAGAAATTAAAATAATATTAAAAACATGTAAATATTTAATGCATAATTGACGATTTTGCAACTAAATATTGGCAAATCAAAGGTGCATGAAGAATGCTCAATTTCCCGTCTTTATTTGTATAGCAATACAAACCACATATTTTTATCTATTAATTTTGCATATTTCATATCAATTCAAAGCTACATGTACATGTCATACATTATTCTACTGAGACATTGTTATTAAAATGGAACTACACATGATTTTTCATTGTAGAAATATTATCGTATACACATTAAACAAACGAAAAAAAAGAAAGAAAACAGATATTTATTTTCGGATATCTATCATTCATTCAATAAAAAAAATGAAATATATTTTGCCCACTTGACCCAGATTTGATCTTTAACAGAAAGATCCTGGAAACTTGGGGGGGATGGGAAGTTTGGGGATATCTGAAGTATAGATATCCGCGGCAAATGGCCGATTTTCTACGCCGTTTTAAAAATATTGTTAGAATCATTGTTGATTGTTGCAACTATTGAAGAGATAAAAATATTTATATCACCGAAAGCATGACTGAGCCCTTTAGATGCTGATCTCTGATCTCTGTGTCCACGGCGATATTTTTTTATCCGTTTATCACTATTAGATTATTTTAAATATTAATTCAAAACTCAGTACATTGAACATTAGTAAGAGTTTTCTTTTTATAAGATTGATAAGAGATTTTACTTTTTTGTGAAACTACAAATCGAGCATAGCCCGGGGGAAGGGCTGATGGCCACAGCACCCGGGCACGATGAGCTTTCTACTAAGCTGGCCGGGATGATTTTATTCATATTGGTCATATTCTTTGTTCAATATATCAGAGTAAGGCGAAAATGAACTTAAAGCATAATACTAAATGTATATCAATAATAGAGCGACTCCTCCAGAATCTCTCCCGGGACACCCCGGCCCCTTTCTCCCCTCCGTATCATCCGTGTGGGATATAGGATTTTTAAGAGCAATTCTCTGTAAGAACCAAAGAATTTCAAAACATTTTGGCACGGCATGTCATGGATTTTTGATATTTTTGGTATGGAAGTTCAATATGAAGTACTAGTATGTAAATCAACCCCAGTTTTTTCAAAAAGGTTGTCGTTGCCATGGTAACCGTGTCTGAAGTTTCAAAAATCGGGAAAATCTATAGGACAAGGCATATTTGTAGGCTTCGTTACCATGGAAACAGGTACATTTTAAATCTTAAATTGCTTTGATTATTTTCTTTTAATCCTTATTATTACGCATATTTGTAAAGTTTTTTACATTCATCTCGGATGCCCTATGTATACAAGATGAAAAATTGGGCCGAAACGGGGTATCAAAAGGCTTTGTTTTGGGCACTCAAAGACCCTTTTTTGCATGTTTTTACTGTTTTACAAGGTTGAAAATTTCATAAAAGCACCAATTTTTGAAGTCCAAATTGTAGTTATCCAATTAGTATCATCTTTGAACTCTACAAGAATATAAAAAATTAATTGGGCTAATTTGTCCTTTTATAAGCAAAGCAGCATCAAATTTAGTTGCTATGGCAACAATCGGCTGAAAGGTTTCAATACGATGAATTTAAACACAACCTCTATCAAACTATCTACGCATGATATTGGAACAGAAGTTCATGTATACATCTATCAAAGGCGTTTTGATATAAAAATGACCTTGAAAATATTTCAAGGTCACCCACTGAATTTTCAAGGTCATGAAACTTTAAGTGACCAGATTTGACGAAAAATCCTGATTTTTCATAAAATGAAGGTGTCAATATTTTAGAAACCTTGAAATTTTGAACTTAACAGTTATTTGCCATAAAATGATAAATGTATCACTTATTTCTTAGAACTATTGATTACGTTTCTTCACATCTTCGAATATCTAAATTCTTGGTGAGTATGTTGATAAAAAAGGGACGAAATCTGTATTTTTCTTGTTTTTTGACGGAAAAAAATTTTCCTATTGAATAGCTACAGTTCAATAAATTCTAAGATTTGTCTTTCTTATATTCATGTGCTTTCATAATATATATGACCTATGAAAATATTTAAATAAAAAAATCACTAAAATCGGTAACAAAAAAATTAAAAAATCAATATTTTATGCAAAATTTGAGTCTCAAAGTATAAATGACCTTGAACATCAAGCCAATGACCTTGAACATTTTAATTGTTCTTATGTAAAAGATACAAGTCATATCTATACATGCATACATTTTGACAATCTTATGTAACTCTAAAGAGGAATAAAATCAATTTCAAAGATAATATGAAACAAGCAAAAAGGTCTAATATTGCCATGGCAACGTTCTTTGACGACAGAATTTAGGTAAAACTCTTAAATACCCACTCCAATTTTTCGTTCATTTTATTTGTCAATAAACATACATTTCCATTGATGAAAATCACTAGTCTCCTATTGGTGCCTTTTGTAATATTTAAGATTGAAAAAGGTCAAAAACACACTAAATTGGCCCTTATTTTCACCTCTATTTTTCGCTTCATTTTGACTTAGTTTGGCTTGATACAATAAGCTTCCTGTAATAAATATCACATAACTAAGTGTACTAAGTAAGAATGGAAGTAAGGGAAGAATAGATTATATAAAGATGAACAAGTTGTTACAGTGGTATCCATGGCAACGAAGTCTCCGGAGCTTGCTTATTTCATGGTCCCAAAAGTGCTATAAATAGAATGGCCTCGTTACCATGGCAACCAGAGGTCACATCGGATGAAAAGTGTTAATTTCATGGTCAGTACTTAATTTATACCCATTATACCGAAAATCATCAAAATCCATGACATGCCGTGCCGAACGATTTTGGTCCTTACAGAGAATGGCTATTAAATACTAGAATTTTATGGACATTTAACAATCCTATGAACATCACCACATCGTATACATTTTAATTTCTCCGATTTAGGATTGCATTTATATAGATTAATGTAATCAAAATATGCCCTAAATTTAGTCGCGGTAACCTTTTTGCGCCTTCTTTCGTGAGAGTTTCGACATCTAGGAAACGACGTATTGCTAACAATGAAATTAATGAAATTCTTGTAAATAACGTAATTACAAGTATTATACCGATGACATAATCATTTTTGCAATCCATACGTAATCTTCCGAATTCTAAACCTCTGAATTACAATTATATATACCTAGTCATGTTTTATTCTGAAACAATCACCGATAAATATTTCATAAATTGTATGTTATCATATGAAAATATTTCAATCATTCATTTTCTCTTAAGGCCATAATTAAATTATTGTTTGTTTCCCCTCGCCCCAACCGGGTCAAGAAAAGCGTCGCCGAGTCGGGTTTTTTAAGCCAAAAAATCCCCTCTTTTTACAGAATCGAATTATGACTATGTCCGTTTCGTTTTCGAACATTCAATCCAAATAGATTGTGAATAAACTCAATATATTTCGATTACAAGTTTCGCGTTGTCTGAAGAAGTGGAACATACTTGACCTCTTGGGTTTGCAGATAGATACGCATGATAAGGATTACATCCCATTAATCAAAGGCTCATTCTCACACGGTGAACGCTGGGCAGCTGAATAATTTAATTTACCCACTGCAGATATAAATTACATGTAATAGGGCTCACTGATAAGGCCGCTTACAAAGTTGACAGAAAGGGGAAACGTCCACTGGCAGATCAAGGGGAAGCGGGGGAGGTCATGAGGATCCCTCCTTATTGGTCTCTCTTGTGTTTTTTTTTTTTTGCAAGAATTAAAAAAAATCTAATTCTAGCTGGTCGCTACCGCTTGCCAGCATTTAATGAACTCTTATATAATATGACTGTATGAATTTCATATCATACAACAATTTTATATACATGTACTCGAGTGACTTCAGGAGACTCAAAATGAATTCATACATGTATGTTTGTCTGATAAATATATTCCAACTCTTTAACTTCATGTCATGATTAATCAAGGAATCTTGCATTGGTGTGAGAAATAAGAATAACTTCCATGTAAATTGTATGTCTCTTTTTTTTTTTTGGTCCGTCATAATTCTGAACGAATACGTCTGCTTGTCTGCCTGATAGTCATGATACACGCACATCTATCAAACATGCATCAAGATATGACATAAGTTGCAACACTTATATAAATCTTATTTTTACACATCAGATGATATTAAAATATGTGGATATTATCGTTACCCAATGTTTCTACTAGGGGTACATTCCATCCGAAGAGGGGGGGGGGTTGCATGTATTACGTTCATATTTAATGAGAAAAAAATCTTATTTGTCAGACTTAAGCAAAGTTTGCATAATGCATCAATCTGATTAAAACCAGATTGATTAAAACCAGATCTTTACATGCTCCCGATTTTGTTATGTCGCGTACGCGTACGCGACATAACAAAATCGGGAGCATGTAGAATTTTGGTTTTAATCAGATTGCATATGCATCCACAAGAAGCCGTAATTGGATATAAGATCCCGGGTAAAAACTAAAATATTTTTTATACGTATATAAACAATTCAAACAAAAATTGGTGAAATGAAAATGAATACTATATACTTGACAAAGACAAGTACCTGACAGATGGCCAGATATGTCGTGTAAGGAGGAAATAAATGTATCTGCTGCAGAAGATGCATGTTCATAAATCAAATGAGTAATTGATAACAAATGTCCGACAATGCGCATGTTATGAACTTTTAATTACACCACCTGTAAGACCTATAATCTCTCAAATCGGAACACTAGCGGAAAGAATCGCTCATTATTGTTTCCTAATGAAAGATACGTACATAAAAGACAAATCAGACTTCATACATAAAAGTAAAGTTTCAATCAGAACCGATGATAGCTTACAAAAAGGAAAATAAAAATCATCAATTGCCAAATAATGATTAATCAGTGAATTATTAGGTCTGAACACTGATGCATGGGATAGGATCTTGTTGATAATTAAAAAAAGTAATTCAGAAGTTGAAAATCTAATTTTTTTTCCAAATTAAAGTAGCATTTTTCAAAATTTCAATTAAGATGAAATAATATCGATATTGTCTCGACATTGATTAATTCCATACTATCTTTAATTCTTTTGATTTCTTTATGTAAATTTAAAAAGTATTCATTTGGAAAGTGTGGTCCATATAGGCAGATAGAACCAGATGGATTGCTACCCCCAACATGACGTGACAGCTGTATTTTAACAGATTAAGGAAAAAAGATGTTCAACAGTATACTAAGAGACGTAATCAGGATCTAGGCAAATGGAGATACACCCCTTTTGTTTTTAAGGGGGGGTGACAAAATTGAAGATATGAAAGGGAAATAACTAACGACCCCACCCCCCTCCTCCACAAAAAGAAATAAATATTAAAGCTAGAAAAAAATCTAAATTTCAAACATCAAATAATAAATTTAAATATCTTTGATAGCGAGTATGGCATAAACGTTTCACGCGTAGACAATGAAAACTGACAGAGTGACTCTCGACTTTCATTTTCATTACATTTCTCAATTACTTGTTATCTAATACAGATTGCTTGAACCGCCACTTAGAGCATCACTTGGTCAATATCATGCGTTTGCAGATGGAAAATTGACATTCCCATACATTAAAGATGGACACTAGTCATTACTTGAATTAACTAAATCAAAAGCCGCTAAATTGTTTACCCATTGGGGATACAAAGTGATAGGGCACACTGGTCAGGTCCCCCATAGAAATTTAGGTGGTACGGAGTTCCTAGGCCTTCTTGTAATTTGTTCTGTTATCTTTTTCTATTTCATTATAATATTCTGGCTCATGCCGGATCTAGAATGTTTTTTCGTTTTTTCATGGGGGGGGGGGGGGGGGCAAGCCATCTTTGAGGGGATTCTATCCTATGGTTTTGAAAACATAAGTACTGTGACATGCTTGAATCAGGCCGTGTTCACGCTGTTATTTTCATTACAAGTATACTCAATCTGATTAAAACCAGATCACTACATGCTCCCGATTTTGTTATGTCAAGTATTCTAAGCGACATAACAAAATCGGGAGCATTTAGAGATCTGGTTTTGATCAGATTGATGTATACTTGATGTTACCCAAAAGCAACGCAATGCCTTAAAAATTCGTGGGGGGGCGTTTTCCGATTTTTTACTACATAAATTGATCAAAATTTATTAACTTGAAGTTTATAAGGAGAAATTTTATTCCTCTTCGATGTTCAAAGTTCAAGGTCACTGACAAGATTTAGCAAAAATCATTAGGTAGACTTTTAGATCGCATTTTCAACAGAAAATATACCAAGTCTCGATGTTTATTGTATTATAAGAAATCGTAAGAATTCTCTAACTTAAAGGTCAAAGTGAAATATGGGTGTATTTTTGTGGCTTCAAGCCAACAAGCCAAGAGTATTAATAGTCAAATATTGGAATTTAACCGAATCCTTTTCAAATTAATTTTGTTCACTCTGTATGGTACAATTTTAGCGAGTCTTCATCAATTTGACCTAATATTTTGAATGTTAATAAACAGTTGGACATTTACTTTTTAGCTCACCTCACGAAGTGAGAGGGAGCTTATGCTATAACTCTGTCGTCAGCGTCCGCACTAGTATGTTAGGAAATTTTATTCTCTATTATAAGGTCTAGGAAGTACAAACTTGCACAGATGATGCGTCTTTAAGATTAGAACACAAATCTATGTTCAAATGAAGGTCATGACCTGTATTTTCCGCTTGAGCGCACATGTTAGGAAGATTTGGATATCAATGTTAAGAAGTTTTATTTCTCTATCATAAGTGCTAGGAAGTTCAAACTTGCACAGATGATGCGTCTATATGAGTAGAACACAAATCTACGTTCAAATGTAGGTCATGACCTATATTTTCTGCTTGAGTGCACATGTTTGGAAGATTTAGGTATCAATGTTAAGAAGTTTTATGTCTTTATTATAAGTGCTAGGAAGTCCATACTTGCACATAAGGTGCGTCTTTAAGTCTTTAAGAGTAGAACACAAATCTACGTTCAAATGTTGGTCATGACCTACATTCTCCGCTTGAGTGCACATGTTAGGAAGATTTGAGTATCAATGTTAAGAAGTGTTTTAGAAGTCCTAGGAAGGCCAAACTTGCACAGTTTATGCGTCGTTATGAGTAGATTACAAATCTACGTTCAAATGTAGTTCATACTCTTTATTTTCATCTTGAGTGCATATGTTAGGGAGATTTGGGTATCAATAGGGTACACCAATTCATGCAAAATTTGGGTCAATAAATGAAATGCTGTACTTTCCTTTACTATTTTGTGTGGTATCATTTTTGTTGCTTCTCAGTAGGACATGTTTTCAAATTCAAAACTGTAATCTTTGGCTCTTTTCTGTTTGCTGCCATGATAGAATGCTGCCATGAGATGAGCTTTGTAATCTTTGATAATACTATGTTTGCTAATTGGTGTAGGATGCTTCAAATACTTATCATCTACTTCTTTACACAATATTAGCATATTAGTGCCAGATTGATACTCTATTTGTATTTATTTTCTACACATGAACATGATGAAAGTGTAAAATTTACACTTTTTTCTGTAAAATTTACAGAAAAAAGTGTAACATTTACAATTAAATATGTACAGAAAAAAAGTGTAAAATTTACAGACAAAAGTGTGTAATCTACAGGAAAGGTGTAAAATTTACACTTAAATATGAAAAATTCACAGAAAAAAGTGTAAGATTTACACATAAAAGTGTAAAATTTACACTTTTATGTGTAAAAAACATATTAAAAAAGAGTATCAAAATTGCACTAATACGCTTACGTAGTATTAGTATATTTATATAATGAGAATAATGTTAAATATAAGAGTACGCGATAACAAAACATGAAGATTTGGTAAAATATTTATTGACAACCAATTTGTAACAGATGCTTTAATTTTCAATATATTATGATTAAACTAAATGTTTCAGGAGAACAACAAATGGAGAGACGGTTATGGAACACATCTGCAGTTCACTTCAAATTCTTTGAGGAGACCGTTTTAATTTTGCGAAAGTCTTAAGAATAATGGATTGGATTAGTACCTTAACGAGTACTTTAATATCTACACATTGTGAGCACTGGATTTATCAATTTTAATATTGCCTGGATTATTTGATCTTGTGTGAGCATAATTGGAGGCAAAAAGAAAGGAGTCAAAGTACAAATACCTGGAGTACCAAACAAGTAGTTCTAAAGAATAATGATATAATAATACCTCAATGATGTATTCGTAATTTATATACTTAGGCATTTCAACAGATAGTGTCTCAGCAGTAATGAAAGATGCCCAAAAATAAAGATACATAGGACATCAGATGAACTGAAATTCACGAAATAATATATATATACATGTATATATATAGTGGATGTCAATGATCATTAACAAAATCCGTGTGTGAGAGGGAAATTACGATGGCAAGACATCATAATGAGGAATTGGAAACATTTCTTTAACATATTGTACAAGACACTAGCTTTGGACAGAATAGAGTAAGGAGAAGGGATTTCCAAATGTTTCAATTATCATATTAAAAAATAAAGAAGATGGCATCCATGCAGCATATGTAACTGTACAGTTAAAAGACAACTTTGAACGATGGCCGTAAATGCATAACTTTAATTTTTTGTGCCTAACTTGATTTAAACTGTAAGTAATTGTCTAGTAATTATTATACTTCGATGCTCCACCATAATTACATTTACATGTAGTGCTCACCGGGACATTCAAAAAGTATGCAAAGGTACATGACATGTATTCTATAGTTCCGAAAGAACACTGATTCAAATATCAAGATTACTTACACTGCGGAAGTTCTATAGTCTATATAGGGAAATGGAAGCAAACTATTACGCCCCCTTGTCCAGAGTCATATATGATATTGATATTCTGACGTCGACCTTTTGTGCCATGACTTACCAATTTATACGTATGTCTTCCTTTGTGGGAGTTACCGATTGTGACCTCTCTACCGAATTGAGGTGGCGGGTGTTGCTTACTCTTCCTGCGCACCTGATTTCAGTCCTCTGCAAGGAGTTCACTTCTCTTCATATGGTAGATTTCATTTTTTTTTTACTTCTGTTCCTTTTATTCAATTATATCAATATATCTTGTATCATAACTCAATGTAGGAAATTTTTTCTATTTGTTTTATATATGTCAATAATTACATGTATCTACGGAAGCATCATAATAAAACATTCGATTTTTTTTATCTCCTAATTAGGATATGCTTTCTCCTAATTAGGAGATACAATCACCTAATTAGGAGATAATATCTCCTTATTAGGACTTACCTTTCATCTATCACATAATTAGGATATAATGTCACCTAATTAGGACTGATCTATCACCTATATATTAGGAGATACTAACACCTAATAAGTACTGAACTTTCATCTAATTAGGACATACTATCACCTAATTAGGACATACTATCACCTAATTAGGACTTAGCTATCACCTTATTTGGAGATACTAACACCTAATTATGACTTAGCTTTCACATAATGAGGCGATTCTATCACCTTATTAGGATTAAGCTATTCCTGATTATGAGATACGATCACCTTATTAGGAGATAACATAACCTTTTTAGGAGATAATATCACCTAATTAGGAGATAAAGTCACCTAATTGGGATTAAGCTATCACCTTGTTAGGAGATACTTGCAACTAATTAGGACTTAGGTATCACCTTATTAGGACTTAGGTATCACCTAATTAGGACTAAGCTATTACCTAATTAGAACATACTATCACCTAATTAGGACATAATTTCACCTAATTTGGACTTATTTGTTACCTAATTAGGAATAAATTTCAACTAATTAGGACACACTATCACCTAATTAGGTGATAACTAAGTCCTTATTCGGTGATAACTTAGTCCATGTTAGGTATTAGATAATTAGGTGATAGCTAAGTCCTATTTAGATGATAGTATGTTCTCATTAGGTGATAGTATCTCCTAATTAGGTGTTAGTATCTCCTAAATAGGTGATAGTATGTCCTAATTAGGTAACAGTATGTCATGATTAGGTGATAGCTTAATCCTAATTAGGTGATAGTATCTCCTAATTAGGAGATAAAAAATTCAGAATATGGCATTCGGACGTTTTCGTACTTATCTACTTGTCAAATATGCTAAATTACTAAAATGCATACTGTAAACGCAAATTTAAAGTATGAAATGAAAGAGTCATTGCACAATTTGTCTTAACAAACAGTTGTCAAGTAAGCAACCAGTTGTTAAGAAAGATTTCTTAACAACCAGTTGTTAAGAAAATATCGCTTGTTAGCTTCTAAACTTTAACAACTGGTTGTCAAGAAGTTTACCTATCATGTAGTTCTATAGTCGAAACACATTGTTATCTGAACAACAAGTTGTTAGTGATTCAAACTGAATCTCATTGTGATGCATTTAAAATGAAGCATGGAAGTACATGTACTTGTGAAGCACTGAATGTAGTCTATCTTAACAACCAGTTGTTAGGAACTTTGATTCTGAAATTTATAACTAATTATGTATGGAAACCTTTTACTTTGTTTTTGCAGTACTGAAATAAAGAATAAGAAATCTAGATTATTGATCATTTTGTTTAGATAAAGGCTGTTAACAACACACAAAGCAATTTGACCATATGGAATTGGTCAAATCAAATTGGAAGCTGTTTACCAAATCGATAAAGTGTCATGAGGAAACTTGTCAAGGGAGAAAATTTTGACGGATTCAAAATAAAAAAGTTCTTCGTTCCCTTACATACATATATCTGAACCCTCCATGATCATATACATGGGGAGACGGAAAAGATGGTTTGCCCAGGTTAAATAAAAAAAAACTATGAAAATTTACCAGTCACCTGGCTTTGTTTAAATGTTACACGTCTTCAAATTGCAATACGATGGAAGATCAATTGATTCTCTCTTGTGTCGAATGATGTCAATATGATCAGGTGAACGAACAAAAAGTAACGAGTAAAAGTAAGATTCTACCCATAAATGGAATCTTGCCGTCTGTGTCCTTTTTCCACATCAAAACAAGAATATTTTCTTTGAGTGTCTATAAATGTATGTACCCTCTCCAAAACACGCAAAAGAATTATCCGGTGCCTCTCTGCTGTTCAATCTTTTACAAAGTACATGAAGAAATCCGATTGACGTCATTTTAACGACATATCATACCCCCGGAGCGTCTAGGGATTTATCGAATCCTAAATATGGCGTAGAAAAAAGCAATGGCGGAAAGATTATGTTGTAAGACAGTTCCATATATTGCCTTGTTAATGTTGTAGTATTCATGTCATATGTAACACAGTGTGAATACAAAACCTATGCTCTAAAAGAACTTTCTAAATGAAGTGCACCATGTTTCAGATGATAAAACCTAATCTGTGGTATTTTGTGAGTGTTGTTGAGATTATCGTCAGGATCTTCTTTAACTCACTTGTGTCACACATATACCCTTTGCCGTGTGGATCTCGTTAAATTGTTCCCCGCGAGGGGTTTGACAGTAAGCGTTTTGAATATTTTTCCCTGAAATGGTCGCCATAGCACTTTCTATATAGCCGTAACCTTAGAAAGTGCACACCTGGTCTCACTTCGGAATGTTATTCATTTCGATGTTCGCAATCGTTCTATTGGAAATTCTAATGATTTTTCCTTGCCTTCTGGACTTTGGGACTGAATAACTGATAGGTACTTCTTTCGTGTTTATTCTAGACCCCAAGAAAATAGAGTGATACAAATTCAACAGATTTGCATTGCCTTTTCATCAGCAAAAGAAGGCATCAGACAGAATGACATGTCGTGTTGTTATCAGGATAACGTTAATGTCCTATCGATCGACCGAATCCTATTGTCGTCATATTTGTATCATTGATGTAAGAAATTGTAAAGTGATTTAGGTGCTTGCGCAATATCCATTCTTTAGATATGGTTCGACTACCTTAATTTTTTTTTTCATTTGCATGTTCTCCGTGTAATTTAAGACAGTTGTAAAATAATTACATGAAATAAAATAAGTTTTTTAATGGATTACGATATTCATACAAAATGTATTCCAGTCATTTAGGGTTTAAATTTCCTTTGCGAAAATATCGATGTAATAAAACCTGGCTTCGACATTTATAAAACCAGTCCTTATATTGCCTGAAGTTCTAAATTTTCAACATTTTCTCTGCAAAGTTCTATAAATATTCGATGTCGACAGGAATGTAAATATTTATGAAACTTGTTTCGTTGATGCTTGCTTCCGACTGGCTTTTATTCGAACTATTGCATTATCATGAGTGTTAATTTTATTTCTAATCGAACCTCATCGTAATATTTTTGTCCATTAGGAATGTACTTTTACCTCATGGCATAATGTGAAAAAGAGTGCTTTTATTAAATTGCTCAACTAAAAGTTACAAAATCTTATGAAAGAGATCTTGCATTTCACGATAAGAGAAAGAAAGCACCATAGACTTACTGTAAAACGTATTTCAAAAGTTTAACAATCATTGTTATTTTCCTCATGTTAACATTTTTTAGTTTTGCTTTGTCGGCTATTGGATTTGGGTATGTAATGTTATCTTTATCCGCATTGAATTTCATATTCAAAAATAGGAGAAGTTTTCCAATTCTTTATTTTCTTGAAGAAAACTTCAAACCGATCTTAATGCACGATACACGTGTTTCGGTTAGTAAATCATAATAATCATTCGTAAAAATAATAAAAGAACCAGCTGCCTGTACAATGTACGTCCTTGGTCTCCTTCCATGCCTAACGTCAGTAAAACAAAGGAGGGGATCTCCAACAACACCAGGTTGCAGCACCCACAGCAAAACCCCAAAAAACTCAATGCAAAACACAAAGCAGACAAGCACGGAAAGGGACGCATACGGGACAAGGAATGTCAACGCACAACACAGAAACATCAAACACAAAGGACTACACATAAACCACCCAGACCAATGGGCAACCGGTGCAGACTTAGGACGGCCATCTGCCACGGCAATAGAAGGTGTGGTTATCCTGGATTACGTGCGCACAACCCTCCCACTTTTCCGATTATCCAGAGGTCTCGAAGAACGTACAATTGTGGTGTAAAACAACCTCCTCACTGTCAGATGACCACACACAAACAAGACCGCAAAACGCAGGGGCCCAAGCAACACACATGAATATGTAAATGGATATAAAAAGAGGGCGTACGTAATACAATCCGTGCTCTGCCGCTGCGAGCTCATGTATGTTATCACCCGATGAGTCCGACATTCAGAGAGGACAGGTGGTCGGGGCCCTGTCTCCTCTAAAGAGGTTTGGACAGGGCCGGGCCCGTCATGGAGTCCCGTCGTCACACTCAGTCAGAGTGCAAGTTTTAAGAATGCGCTTGTACAAGACTGTAGATTGGTCAAGTACCAAGTCTAGTGTCCGTCTGGTGACATTAGGATCATATCCACGGTATAACAGGCGTTTGATGATTCTGACGCATTTTCGATAGTGATGTTTTCTATCTTTGATCCTTCTTATCTTGTTAATAATGTCACCATAAAATGTAGGTTAAAACAATTGGTGGACAACATGTGTCATAAAGTATGTTGAGGAGGTTTGTACTGATTTTTATTTTACGAAGTTTAGATACTCAAAGACATAACGTTTTTTTCTAATGAAATGAATGGATTCAAGATCAGTCGCTATTCTACCATGCCAGAGGAAGTACGAAATATACGGATTTTGTTCTGAGAGCTAGGCGTCTTTCAGATAAGCTTCTCAGTCAGGGATATGCTTGTGACCGACTAACATCGTCACTGAGGAAGTTCTACGGTCGATATGGGGAACTCGTCATACACTATGATGTCCCACTCTCCAGAATGATGGGTGATATTCTGTCGTAGACCATTTGAACCATCCAACCCAAGATTGTACTCTATGTCTTCCGAAATGGAAGTTGCCGAATGTGACAGTTCTGCCAAATTGAAGCGGCGGGTGTTGCATGCAAGCAGGAGATGCTTACTCTTCCTGGGCACCTGGTCTCACTCTCATATCGGGAGTTTGCTTCTTTTCATATGGTGGAGGTTTTTGTTTGTTTGCTTTTGTTCCTGTTTTGTCCTGGTTTCGTATGCCTCGGTTTCTGATTTTCTGAATTATCGATTTTGTACTGTAAACAGGGATATGGTCATTATCCATATTTGTCATGTTGAAGAAACAAGGGAATGAAAGTATTGAAGTTGGTTTTGATGATTGCTCTAAGCAGAATGAATCCCGAAAGGCAAGTACCTTATCATTAACGTATTTTCTCCTCATCGTGACGTCAGATTTGAAATCCTGTTCTATTAGTGTCATTTATCGTTTATTTTCTTATAACATAATTTTGCTTGTTACAAGATAGCAATTTTAATGAAATAATGTGGAAGGGTTTCAACTCTATACCTTCTTGAAGAAAATTTCAAACAGATGTTAAACGTCCTCAAATTCAATAGCATCATATTAGACCAGATAAATTTGCAACATTGAATAGATTTCAATTTGTTATAAATTAAGTAGGCCTTTCATTTTTATCTTTAAATTTTCGAAATAAAAAATACATATACTTTGAATGACAAATATGGATAATGACCATATCCCTGTATACAGCAGAAAATCGATAATTCAGAAAATCAGAAACCGAAGGCATACAAAATCAGGATAAAACAGGAACCAAAGCAAACAAACAAAAACCTCCACCATATGAAAAGAAGCAAACTCCCGATATGGGAGTGAGACCAGGTGCCCAGGAAGAGTAAGCATCTCCTGCTTGCATGCAACACTCGCCACTTCAATTCGGTAGAACTGTCACATCCGGTAACTTCCATTTCGGAAGACATAGAGTATAATCTTTTGTTGGATGGTTCAAATGGTCTATGACAGAATATCATCATCCATTCAATCCCTCCGATGTTATTTTATTTGGATATGCTACTGAATCGACCATACAGGAAATTTGGAACCGCGTCCTCTCTGTATGGTAAATCAGAACTTATATTCTAAAAATAAAACCAGAGGCCGCTAGCGAAGTGGATAAAACGAATTTTGGCTGGAAGCATCACTGTTGAGAATTTAATATTTGAAACGTGTGTCTGGTGCATAATAATTTTTTTTTTCAAATACGTAGAGAGTTGGAACCCTTCCGCATTATTTGAAGTAAAAAGGAATGATGAAGCGTTCTTTATCATCCCATGGAATTATATACGGAGATCACATTCAGGAGTTCTTCATAGGTCTTATGTATACAAATTAATGCTGTACGTATGTCCTTTAAATCTGGAAAGAATAATGAAAATTAAATTTTATGCACCAAGAGGGCAAATGACCCTCCAATTCCCTCCAAAATGACTATTAGTAATAGCCTCCAAGAAGTAATCCGCCATAGCAGGAAATGTATTAATACTAATACATATTCTGAAGACAAACTCCGATTTCAGTAGTGACATTTATCACAGTTATTAAACTTCCTGTGCGAGTTGTCATTTTAACGTCAAATAGCAACCATTTTAAAGCCTTTGTTTAGGTTTCGGATTTCGTCCGTTTGCGTAAATATCAATATACATGTATTTACAGACATTTAGAAGAGACTTCTCATATTAATAGCATATCATTCAATCATTCTTTTCCTCATCTTTGCTAATGTTTAGAAATAGTTGACGCTTGAATTAATGTAAACATTGAAGAGACTTGTTTTGTTTCTACTTGTTTCCGACTGGATTTGATTCTACTCATCATGACTGTCAATTTCAGCTATTGAAAAACCTCAATATAATATTTCTGTCTATTAGGAGTATATTATTTCGTCACTTTATCAATCTAAGAGACATCTACTTTAAGAGCTCAAGTAGAAATTATGCAATAAATGTGAAAAAAATTGATTGCTCAACTTGAAGTTTCAAAATGCAATATAAGAGGAGATTTTCCATGTCATGATAGGGAAAGTGTACTAAAACAGCTTTAAAATGAAGTATCCGGACTAGAATTATTATTTTAGTCGTTAAAACGTCTATTTCTCATTTTGGTCATATTTAATCTTAAAATATTTCACTTTTTTGTGAATTGAATTGACTGATGGAATAACCTGTATCTTCACGAATTACATGTTTAAGGCCAAGCAACCTGTGCAAACTAAGCCGTTGGCCTCTTTACGTTTTTTAAAAGTGGCGATCTTTCTAGTTCAATGATCTTTATACGATCATTTCATACCATCATTTTCGTGTGATTATTCTTTCCGATATTACGGACTCTAAAGGAAGGGAGAGGATCTCCAGCCGGACTTGGTGTAGCACCAAAATCACCCGATGTGAAAACAACGAGTAAGCAAGCACAGAAAGAGACGCAAAAGAGACATACAATATAGAAATATAAAACACAAAAGCCAACGAGACCAATGGGCAATCGGTGACGACTTAAAACGGCCACGCAAGTAGCAAGTGGTGTTGTTATCGGAATTGCGTACGCACAATTCTCCAAATTGCCATTGTCTCTGTCTGTTTCTGTCGTGGTACATGTACTTCTTAACGCCGTTCTTTGTTTACATATTTGCAGGAAAGGAAGAGATATCCAACAATACTCGGCACCCCAAACGCCAAATGCAAAAACAAAGAGCAGACAAACACAGAAAGAGATGCAAAAGAGACAAGAAATTAAAGGGGATTATCTCAAGCATAATAATCCTGCACTCACCGAAACAAACCGACAAGAAAGTGAAACGAAATTGACATCAGACAAAACTACAAACCACAAAAAAGACACGAAAATATTCACTAGAACATCATACAAGACAATCGAAACTGACATACAAAAATATCAAACATAAATGGCAACACATAAAAGGAACACCAACACACATCATAGGAACATGAAACAAAAGATGACATATAAATCAAAGAGACCGTTTGGCAACCGGTGCCGACTTTGGGCGGCCATCTGTCACTCACGTATCCGGATTACGAGGGCAAAACCCTCCCAGTGTTCTGATTTACCAGAGGTCTCGGAGAGCGCACAATTGTGTTGTAAAATAACCTCCTCACTGTAAGATGGACAAACAAACAGACAAAATGACGCAGGGAACCCCTCCAAAAAACACACAAATGGATAAAAAACATCAATGATGTACCTACATGTATCACTTACTCAGTCTCAAAGTCGAGAACTCAAGGCAAAATCATAAGAATTTCCATTGGAACGGTTGAGAACCTCGAAATGAATAACGATCCGAAATGAGACCAGGTGCCCGGGGAGAGTTAGCGTCTCTTGATTGCATGTAAGACCCGTCGCAACATTTCCATGGAAACTTGTCAAATTCGGTGATTGTCTCGATGTTCATCTTGGTGTACATATCAGGTAAGGGAGGAACCCTTTGGTTTAAAGAGGGGGGGGGGCGGAAGACTATTGCCAGCCTGAATTTTTTTTTTTTTGGCCATTTTAAGAACCGGAAATTTTTATTTTGCCAACCCTTCGGGCCGAATTATTTTTTATTTGTAATTTTACAATGTTGAAAATTACTCTACAGTTTAAATAATTCAGCGTGATTTTACCGTGGATATGATTCTAATATCACCAGACGGACACTAGGCTTGGTACTTGACCAATCTACAGTCTTGTACCAGCGCATTCTTAAAACTTGCACTCTGATTGACTGTGACGACGGGACTCCATGACGGGCCCTGTCCAAACCTATTTAGAGAAGACAGGGCCCCGACCACCTGTCCTTAGGCTTTCTGAATGGCAGAGCACGGATTGTATTACATACGCCCTCTTTTTATATCAATTTACATACTCATCTGTGTTGCTTGGGCCCCTCCGTTTTGCGGTCTTGTTTGTGTGTGGTCATCTGACAGTGAGGAGGTTGTTCTACATCACAATTGTACGTTCTTCGAGACCTCTGGGTAATCGGAAAAGTAGGAGTGTTGTGCGCAGGTAATCCAGGATTGTAGATTGTACTCTATGTCTTCCGAAATGGAAGTAACCGGATGTGACAGTTCTACCGTATTGAAGCGGCGGGTGTTGCATGCAAGCAGGAGATGCTTACTCTTCCTGGGCACCTTGTCTCACTCCCATATCGGGAGTTCGCTTCTTTTCATATGGTGGAGGTTTTTGTTTGTTTGCTTTGGTTCCTGTTTTGTCCTGATTTTGTATGCCTTAGGTTTCTGACTTTCTGAATTATCGATTTTGTGCTGTATACGGGGATATGGTCATTATCCATATTTGTCATACTGCTATTTCCGTGGCAGTTTGCCGTCTTAAGTCGGCACCGGTTGCCCATTGGTCTCGATGGTTTATTTGTAGTCCTTTGTGTTTGATGTTTCTGTGTTGTGCGTTGACGTTCCTTGTCCCTTTTACGTCTCTTGACAGTAAGTGTTTTGAATATTTTTCCCTGACATTGTCGCCATAGCACTTTCTATATAGACGTGGCCTCAGGCAGTGCATGTATTTTATATATTCTTTTCATTTTCGTGCGTGAACATCGACGGCGGGTGCGGCTAGCCAACAGGGGATGCTTACTCCTCCCGGGCACCTGGTCCCACCTCCAGCTTGCTGGGGGTCCGTCGATGCTCAATTCGGTGCTCTATTGTGAGTGCTGTTGAGATTATCGTCAGGATCTTCTTTAACTCATTTCTGTGCTTGTCTGCTCTGTGTTTTTCCATTGGGTGTTTTGGGGTTTTGCTGTGGATGCTGCAACCTGGTGTTGTTGGAGATCCCCTCCTTTGTTTTCGGCCATATTAAACATCAAACACAGAATGAGTTGATCTAGATCTCTTGCCAGCAGATCACTTCTTTTTAATTTCTTGAATGGCATATGATTCCTTTAATTTATTCACTTAAATGATACTCAACGGAGACAGGCTATATGCTAATGACTTTTGAATTTGATTAATTCACTCCAAATTGCATAAAGTTTGTTCCATTTTTATTTGTAATTAGTTTATGACACACAAAAGAGCGTTAACTGGGCATGTGGAAAAGCCGGAAGAGAGAGGGGGGGGGGGGGGCAATTTCATGATCCGGAATTTTTTTATTTTGCAAGGTCTTCCTATCCCCCCACCTAAAAATCAAATGGTTGATTCCTAAGAAGTTCTTGTTTGGTGATGATGACGGACGTTCAATCACTATCCTAGACTACATGTAATGCATCAAGGCAAGTCACAAAGAGAATAACACATGCGACTGCGAGATGTAATGTATTGCATGTTTCGACAGTGTCGATTTGTAATATTGTAGTGTACCTGTGTACCTGATACTTACTGTAAAAACAAAGGCAGTTGTCAACGCACGTGGGTATTACATGTAGATGTTGCCTACGGAACGCGCGACGAGGTCGGGCTGACGGCGAAGAAGCCATGTGTATATACATTTTTATTTTCAATAACTTAATCTGAATAAACATAATTATTATTATTATTATTAAGCAAGCAAATTATGACGATGATTGCTCTGATGTCGGCCATCTTGGTTTTCGGAATGTTATTTATTCCAAAGTTCGCAACCGTTCCTATGGACTCACTGATTAGCTTTCAAATTTTTGAAAGCTTTTTGACGAAATGTCGTCAGTGATTAGCATTCAAAGTTTTGATAGCTGGCGACATTTTGAATCGCTTACGAAAATAAGCTAACGAGAATTCCCTTTCTAAATTTTGAAAGCTGGAAGCTTCAAAACTTCGAGCTTTCAAAATTTCAGCCATTTCCCGAGTTTTCAAAATTTTGAAAGCAATCGAAGACGGAAATTTGAACGCTAAGCTTTCAAAAAACTTTCAACATTTTCAATTCGTTTACAAATTGAAAGTGAATATAAAACTTTCGACTGGTCGGGATTGTTTATCATTACTGACGTGACTGGGACGTCCCACGGAGTGTGTCAATAATACCATCATCAATTATGCAAAACAACTGTAATGATGACAATGAATCATCGCAAAACCACATGTTCCTAGTATTATGTTACTTTTTTCGAGCTATGTTTCGAAGGCACAAAAAGTGTACAATGCATGCAAAATATGTAATATGTATACTTTTAAATTTTAAGTTTAATTATACAGGAGTCCTTCATAGACCTAACGTATGCAAAGTTATGCTGTACTTCAGTCATTCAAATCTAAACATTAAATTCAATGCACCAAGGCAAATTAGCCAAGTTGACTCCATCCAACACGACTAAGAGCCTCCAAGAAGTATTGACCATAACAGGAAATTTATAGATACTACATGTGGTACAAAATCTGAAGATCAGCTCCGATTGAAAGAGTATTTTAACGACGCATAGCAACAATTGAAAGACCTGTTTTTAGATTTGAATTTCTTTGCAAAAATATCTTTATATTTACAGTCATTCTTCATACTGCATGACATTCTTATTCCTATTTTGTTTTCAGAAATGTTTAGAAAGTTTTGACGTTGACATGAAAAATAATTATAAAACGTGCCTTTTTTACTTTGCTTGTCTCCGCCTATATTCGATCCTAACTATGACATAATCATGACTGTGACTTACAGCCATCTTCATATTCCTAATAATTATGTTTTTGCCCATTATGAATGTACTATTTTGTCATTTAATCAATCTAGAGATATTTCTAGATTGCTCAACTAGAGGCATGAAGAGACTTGAGCGTGTCGAAATAAGGACAACTGCATTTCAACAGGTTTAAACGGAAGCAAACATACCGAATGCACTGTTACGGAAGTTCAAACGTCTATCAGACTATATATATTTTTTATTCTGATTAGAAAATTCTTTCAAATAATTTCAAAAGTCTTAATTGCCACAAATTCAAAATAACTTAGATCTCGGAGAAATGGAATATTACTTAGTCGACCTAAGTTTTTTGTAGCGATATGAGACAATTACCAATAAGTGTTGATTGATTCCTGACTGAGTTTGCTAACTCAGCATAGGTCGCTCAGACTAGCTGTCGCATTTTCAGGAAACTTATGATGTATAAAATTGTAGTGAGTCGGTGATATTCTTGAATATGCTACTTATTCTAGGCAAACGTGTGGTTACAGTAACTAAGTGTAACATTCTGGTGTCTCAAAACACTGTCCTTTATTGACAAGGTTATGTAGTACAATGTATATATATACAAATCGACTTGTTACAAAGATTTGGTAAAAGTCGGTACTGGAGAGAAGTAAAAAATGACAGTCAACCAGAGCTACATAATAGGCCAGGAATACATAGTTTTTCCTTCCATGACCTCTGGGTAATTAGAGAAGTGAGAGGGTTGTGCGCACGTAATCCAGGCTAACCACACCATTTGCTACTTGCGTGGCAAATGACCGTCCAAAGTTGGCACCGGTTGCCCATTGGTCTCGTCGGTTTATGTGTAGTCTTTTGTGTTTGATGTTTACATGTCGTATGTCTCTTTTTCGTCTTATACTATGCTCGTCTTTTGTGTTTTTACATCGGGTTGGTTTTGCTGTTGGTGCTGCAACAGGGTTTTTTTGGAGATCACCTCCCTTCTTGTTACATTTTTGAATGATCCTCTAGGCCTACATCATATACGTACCAAATTATACTCTGTTCCTTTACGTAGTTACACGAAACCTACGAATATACTAAGGACCTCACATTCACCGATTGATGTTCCCGAGATTACGGACTACAAGTAGTCAACATGGACATTTCTACTTTTCGCGTTTATTTCTAGCAGTTATATCAGATAAATCAGGAAAGAAACAAACTGCCCTTTCATTAAAGTTAGATTTACAAACAAAGGTATTGATAAATTGAATCTTAGTCAAATTTTGGAATATTGAAGAGTATCGAATTTTGAATCACAAAACTATCACAGAAAATAATCCCACCATATTTGAAAAGAAGAGAAACTCCTTGTATTTCATGTAACTACAAACCAACAGTTACATCTAAAGTTTACATTTACAAACGATTCCTGCAGTGTATAGATTTAAGTAATCCAGTCACTACATCCATTTCTTTGCAAATGTTCTTCATCGGATTTCAACAACTCTCCTTGTGGACAAGTTTAGAGAATTTAAAAAAAAAATGATCCCAAATACAGAGAAAGTAATCCTGTACATGAAGAGAAAAAAGAAGGGAGGAGATGAAACCACAATTTCAAAATTATGATGGAATCTTGTGAGGAATATGTAAGACGTTTGGCTAGGAAAATTTATGCACAGCTCGAAACTAGTGCTGTATATTGAAATAAATTATTAGATACAATACATTTTGTTTCAATACTCAATATTTTCAATTCAATACGCTTTTTACATTTTTATTCAAAAAGATCATTACAATGAATAAATAAATGGAGTTTTTATGTTTTAATCAATGATAACTTTATAAAACAGAACAAAAATAAACAACAAATTGATTTTTTCCATTTTTTCAAAAGCAAGGCAGGTAAGAAAAGTGTTTCTTTGCCTACCAAAGGTTTCTAGTTGGTGACTAGTCACGTGCAAATTCCGTGAATTATCATTTTCAATAAAATGAAGACTTTTAACACAGGTAAAAAATGACAAGCTTCAAGATGGTATATTGACATCTTACAATCAGGACGCTCATATGATTAATACTCATTTCCATCTATTTTTCTCTTACCAAATGCATGCCTTTGAATATCCAAACCGTTCAATTTCTTTTATAATTGCATCGTGAAATATCTACTGTATACAGAGTGGGTGGAATTTGAATAGAGTTAACGTTTGTTTCGAATTATCGATATCGTCACTTTAACTATTAAGTCTCATTTATTCGATATGACGTTACGACTTCACGTGACAACTTCAATTTCAGCATTACAAACTTTCCTTTTCTGAGTAGCAACATCCCTTCATCACCTGCTTATGGCGTGTTCATATCTCAGTTGATACGCTATGCCAGAGCAAGTACCAAATATACGGATTTTGTTCTGAGATATAGGCGTCTTTCAGATAAGCTTCTCAGTCAGGGATTTGTTTGTGACCAACTAACATCGTCACTGAGGAAGTTCTACGGTCGATATGGGGAACTCGTCATACACTATGATATCCCACTCTCCAGAATGAAGAATGATATTCTGTCATAGACCATTTGGACCATCCAACCAAAGATTGTACTCTATGTCTTCCGAAATGGAAGTAACCGGATGTGACAGTTCTACCGAATTGAAGCGGCGGGTGTTGCAGGAGATGCTTACTCTTCCTGGGCACCTGGTCTCACTCCCATATCGGGAGTTTGCTTCTTTTTCATATGGTGGAGGTTTTTGTTTGTTTGCTTTGGTTCCTGTTACATGTATATCCAGATTTTGTATGCATTCGGTTTCTAATTTTCTGAATTATCGATTTTGTGCTGTATACAGGGATATGGTCATTATCCATATTTGTCATTGATAGTAATATTGATTTGTAATATCATTTCCTTTGACGAAATCGATATGATAATAATTCATTGAAAGCATCTAGATGCCAAGAAAAAGTGCCTTATGTGCATAATTTAGATGTAGAAGGACCTTGCGAATCAATGATTTCACAATGTTCGCGTCCCTTTGTAAAAAAATCTTTTACGTTCAAAAGAGTAGCAAAATCAGAAGAATAGATGATTCCAACTGATAAAGAATGACCAATGCAAGGATGATTAGACTTTAAAAATGAATAAATTCACAGTCACTTAATGGTTGAAGTAAGGTAGTTTCAACTTTAAATTCTGATTTGCATCCGCGTACGCCTAAGTTTTGAGTACTCTTACATGGAAAAAAACAGCATATTTATTAACAATTCGAAATTTTAGAATTTTAAAAATGCAATGAGCATCCACGAAATCGATTTTCGCCCTTTTTCAAATAATTCTTAAAGATACGTATATTACATGTTTTATATATGTGAAATAATATAAAGAAATGAAATAATCTTCATTGAATTTCTTTAGTTTTATTTTTCATTTATGTTTTAAATAAAAAAAAAGTTAAGGTCATGGAAATTCGTTTGATTTGAATGTGTAGGTAGGCTTTGGATTTATGGAATGGCCTTACAGATGTTAAACGTCTTCAAATTCAATAGCATCATTTAAGATCAGATAAAATTGCAGCATGGACCAGACATGCACGTTTCGGGTATTTAACCGTCGTCAGTGATCCTCAATCTATGACCAAAAAGTGTGAAAATTATCATGTCTAAAAATGTACTGAAAGACGTAGCAGGATGGATGTGATACGATGTTACAGGACTCACGTTTTAGAAATTTCATGTAATATTGTAACATAAATTTTCAAATGAGTTTAAAAGACTGACGATCAACATGTGTCATAGAAGGCTCCTTTTCCGCCAGCAGTGACACTCACCAAGTAGTACAAATGCTAAAAGTCTTCAAAATCAATTACATCATTTAAGATCAGGAAACATTTGTAGTATGGACCAAACTCAGTAATAACGTTCAGGAATGACGTCAAGCAAGAGACATTTTCTGAAATATTAATCTTTTTCTTAAATTTTATGTAGGTAAGAGGTAAACATTGCATCCTTGTTTCAATCTAGCAATGGTTTTTAAATATTTACTAAATCCGACAATATCCGGCAAATAGCAAAGACAAAGTTTTATCGAAAATTTTCTTGCTTTGTAGTCTTCAACAATACAGGTACTCATAGTATTTCTGTGTTTGAACTTGATTTAAAATCTTTTTATCAAGAGAAGTGTTGATTGAAAAAATCTATACTTAGTTTCAAATATTCACCAGTCATTTATGCAAATAAAATGTTGATATAACTCATTGAAAAACATTCTTATCTGATACGTTATTGTCTAATTTATATATTATATGTCGACCTAAACCTGTTTTCGTGGATGTGAGGAATCATGAGTTTTATTGTCTAGATAATTAAGAAAAAAATAACGATCATAATGTGAATATATAATTTCTCATAAATAATCATTTTATCTATTTTTAGATTTTTTTGTAGAATTTATTCACACTATCTAATTAACCATTAGAGATGGCTCATTAGAGAAGTTGTGCTACGTGGTTCTGTGGAGGTAATGTGATTGTCTCCGTCTGTTTGCTTTATTTTCTTTTCACTTCAGAGGGATTGGTTTTGTGGGGTTTTTGATTTCAAAATTCGTACATGTAACCTTTTCGATTTTTTAAAATCTGTTTTCGGTTTTTGTTGTTAACTTTCATCCACTGATCTATCGATTTAAATTTTACATACAATGGACTGGAATTATGCCAATGATATTATTTTTACCTTAAAACTCATAAAGATACGATGAGTAAACATTTCTTGCTCTTTTGAGTTCAAATGTGTTAAAATGTACCGCTTTTTTTAAGAATAAATGGCAAATAATTATTCAGAACGACTTATCGATAAACAGGGGTTTAACAGATTCGATCACCGGGTTAAGTCCAATTCGAGTGTTTAAGGTTTGCTAGTACCGTAACGAGGCTTGACAAAAGTAGTAAAACATTCAATTTTCGAATATCTCATTAAAATTTGTCACAACTATATACATGTAGCCTCGTTAACATGAGTAAGCAAACATTCAACTTTCGGATATTTTACTCTATTAAATCTCAAGATCAGCGATCCGCACTTTTTAAAAATGTTTAGGAAAACAAATATCATACCAATTCTAATGGTGAAAAATTAGTAAAATGTAAGTAACTTTAAAATTTGTTTCAAGCACCACTGATAAGGACCAGTGAATAAAAGTCAAACACAAAACCCGAAATCAGATTCCAAAGATCAAGATCAAAAGGATTACAATTTTTTTTAATGAAATTGGTACTTAGAATACAATATAAAATACTACAAATACAATAAATTGGTACTATAGAACATATCTATATTTAAAAGCAATTCTCTGTAACCATTTAAACAATTTCGGCACGCATGGTCTCCGATTTTCATGAAATTTCACACATAAGTAGGGATCAATGAAAAAGAGTAAATTTGATCAAAATTTTATTTCTATGTCATCTGGTTACCATGGCAACGGCCTTTAAAGTTGAGAAATTGGCAAAATTGACTACTTTGAAGCTCTATAATTTGGTCTTTATACGACATTAATTGAATATTTTTTGTGCATCCTTCAGATGAGGACATAACATTTTAAAAAAGCCCACAAGTAGTGTCTGATATTGTAAAAAGGCTGGTTACCATGACCACGTAATTAGCTAATTTTATTATATTCATTTCAAAATGCTGTTTGTATTTTCCAATTTTCCTTCTCTCTTGATGGGCATATGATAAGGAAATGGAATTTATTTTATAAAATAAGCAAATCAAAGAAAAACCCACTAGTTGCTTTGTACATAAGTTACCTTGGCAACGGTAACTATGGTCTACAATATTAATAATTTCGCAACTTCAGAGTTATTTTCTAAATTTTTGCATCATGATAAACAGATGAAAATTGTTGGAATATATCCAACACATATAGCTCTTTCAAAAACTGTGAAAAAGTTATTGGGAACATAGTTTACCATGGCAACCATTTTTTATTATATATAAAACAGTGATGTTCAATCCCAGGAAGTTCAAATTCAAAATTAATAAAGATCAAGTAAACCTCTATCAAAATACAAGAAAAAAACTTTCAAGTAATTAATGGTTGCTTTAGTAATTTTGCCATACCATCTAAAAATAAGCTTTTTTTTTTTTGCTGTTTTTCGAAGCCTTTTCCTTAAAAAATGAAACAGGCTTACACAACCTTTTTTACATATATGATAAAGCAAAGCATAAACTTTAATTTAGATTGAAAATTTTTCAGATTACTTAACATTGAATGCCCGTATCCAAGGACCCAAAGTTGGCCTATGTGCAATTTTACACAATTGTTTCCATAGAAACAGGCTATTTTCTGAATATTTTTAAAAATTTTTTTTCATGTAATGAAAGATTTACTTGAATACATTCATTTATTATCATCACTTTGAATTAAAATTCAATGATGGAGTAAAAAAAGGACTCTAGATATTGTCTAAAATTGCTTCATTTCCGCAGTTCATGTTGCCATAGCAACGAACACGGACTTTGTTCAAATGTGAATGCTTATGTTTTATTTGCATAAACAACTCAATAATGTAAGTTATTTATCATTGAATTTTGAAAAAATGCCCTAAACACCATTTTGATAGGGTACCTGTGTTGTTGCTCTGGAAACATATAGATAAGACCATAAACCCAACATTATTATTACTTAACTTGAAAGAGCAATGATAGGGTACTGATAATTCATCAGTGTTTGTATTAGATTATGCTGCATGAATGATCTATGTGACTTCAAAAATGTCCAAAAATGCATTTTTTCAATATTCGAGGTTTGTTTCCATAGCAACCGGATGTGATATTAATAAAGCCTGTGTTTGTGAAACACGAATGCCCCCGGTGGCATATTTGTTCGTATGTACACTATTTTCTGTTAAGTACATGTATGTGAGGTCACTGGGTTAAAAGGTCAAAGGTCAAGGTCACAAGGTCAGAAATTTTGGTATCAATGGAAAGGTCTTGTCACAAGGAATACGCATGCCAAATATGAAAGCCCTATCACTTACCATTCAAAAGTTATGCCCAATGTTAAAGTTTTTGAAAAGTAGGTCAAAGGACAAGGTCAAGGTCACGAGGTCAAAATTTTTGGTATCAATGGAAAGGTCTTGTCACAAGGAATACACATGTGAAATATGAAAGCCCTATCACTTACCATTCAAAAGTTATGCCCAAAGTTAAAGTTTTTGAAAAGTAGGTCAAAGGTCAAGGTCAAGGTCACGAGGTCAAAAATTTTGGTATCAATGGAAAGGTCTTGTCACAAGGAATACACATGTGAAATATGAAAGCCCTATCACTTACCATTCAAAAGGTATGCCCAATGTTAAAGTTTTTGAAAAATAGGTCAAAGGTCAAGGTCAAGGTCACGAAGTCAAAAATTTTGGTATCAATGGAAAGGTCTTGTCACAAGGAATACACATGTGAAATATGAAAGCCCTATCACTACCCATTCAAAAGTTATGCCCAATGTTAAAGTTTTTTGAAAAGTAGGTCAAAGGTCAAGGTCACAAGGTCAAAAATTTTGGTATTAATGGAAAGGTCTTGTCACAAGGAATACACATGTGAAATATGAAAGCCCTATCACTTACCATTCAAAAGTTATGCCCAATGTTAAAGTTTTTGAAAAGTAGGTCAAAGGTCAAGGTCAAGGTCACGAGGTCAAAAATTTTGGTATTAATGGAAAGGTCTTGTCACAAGGAATACACATGTGAAATATGAAAGCCCTATCACTTACCATTCAAAAGTTATGCCCAATGTTAAAGTTTTTGAAAAGTAGGTCAAAGGTCAAGGTCAAGGTCACGAAGTCAAAAATTTTGGTATCAATGGAAAGGTCTTGTCACAAGGAATACACATGTGAAATATGAAAGCCCTATCACTTACCAATCAAAAGTTATGCCCAATGTTAAAGTTTTTTGAAAAGTAGGTCAAAGGTCAAGGTCAAGGTCACGAGGTCAAAAATTTTGGTATCAATGGAAAGGTCTTGTCACAAGGAATACACATGTGAAATATGAAAGCCCTATCATTTACCATTCAAAAGTTATGCCCAATGTTAAAGTTTTTGAAAAGTAGGTCAAAGGTCAAGGTCAAGGTCACGAGGTCAAAAATTTTGGTATCAATGGAAAGGTCTTGTCACAAGGAATACACATGTGAAATATGAAAGCCCTATCACTACCCATTCAAAAGTTATGTCCAATGTTAAAGTTTTTCGGACAAACAGACAAACAGACAAACAGACAAACAGACAAACAGATAAACAGACAAACAGACAAACAGATAAACAGACAAACAGACGGACAGGCCAAAAACTATATGCCCCCGAATCTTTGATTCCGGGGGCATAAAAATTTTTTAAACAATTTTTTTTACTTTTGGGTCAGACCACACCTGATGTATAAATTATATCAAAATCGGAGACATGTCGTGCCATGCGTCCTACATAAAAGTGCAAATGTTTACAGAGAATAGCTTTTAATTTATTTCAATATTGACCATTTTAACCACTAGGTTGGTATCGCAGTTGGTGGACTGCAAGTCCCAGAGGATGTCGCTTACCTAGTTTTAGTGTTTATGCAATGCAACAAAATATATTCTAAATTTTCTATCATCAAGTTTGATCTAAATTTCTAAAACTTAGGGGTATCTCTCTCATTGCATTAAGGTCCTTGCGCCTTGGTCATACTTTTCACTCAAATACGCTTCTGAATACACCCTATATAAAATTTGTAGCCGTTCGTATTGGCAAGAGGAAATTAAAATTTTAAATTGTTAATGGCGCTAGGAAAGTTCAATTTTGCTTTCTTCAAATTGTTTGACATTAAGTACTAATGACGAGAATTCAATTTCTCAATCACGTGTCTACTACAATAAAATTGGTACTATAGAACATATATTTCAATATTGACAATTTCAAGAAAGATCGTATCAGAACTTCCTCACGAGACAAAAATAGGACAAACAGACGGAGACAATAACACAGCTTCACAGACTTAATCCAGAATACAGTGCAAGTACAGAATGTATTGTACATGTAGGTGGCGTTTTAAACGCGATGCCCTATTTCCCTGAACTATACAATGGCGTAGCTCTGCCTGAAAAAGGGAGGGGCACAACATCCCAAAATTTCCAAGAAGCAAAATAAAAAAGGGGAGGGGTTGGAGAGGACAAGATTTTAAAAATATATATGGACCCGCTTTAATGTTCAAATTTTAACAATTCTGGTGCAATTCGAAATTTGAAATACATGAATAAATGACTGGCGAGCGGTAGCGATCCAGGAATTTTTTTTTAGCAAAATATTGACATATCAGAAAATACTTTCTATACCCTCTATCATTAGCAAGTACATGTAATAATATTCTTTATAGTTTGACTTAAATGTCTTCATGTAAATTGATAAAGTAATGTGTATAAAGGATGGATCAGAATAGCTAAATTATTCAGAAAGTCTGGCGAGTGGTAGCGAGCCAAAGAAAAATCTTGAAATTTGACCGAAAAGCATGGTTGTACCTCCCCACTTTTCAAAGGGGGGGGGGTGTGCCCCCGCTGCCCCCTTCTCCTACATGTATATGCTTTGTTTTGTTAACTGAATCAGACTCGGTTGTAGTAGCCGCAACAAAACTCCAATACACCTGTTGCGAAAACAGAGTAGACAAGCATTGCAATAGCATAAAGGAGATATACGATATAGAAACATTACACACAAAAAGACTACACATAAACCAAAGAGACCAATGGGCAATCGGGCATCTGCTATGCAAGTAGAATATGATATGGTTGTCCGGATTACGTGCATACAACCCTTAAACTTCTCCGGCTACCCAAAAGGTCTCGAAAGAAACATAAGATTTCACTGAACATTGTTAAGACTGAGGATCACTGACGAGGGTTTAGTACCCGAAACGTGCATGTCTGGTCCATGCTTTAAATTTATCAGGTTTTAAATGATGCTATTGAATTTAAAGTCGTTCAACATTTGAACTACTTGGTGAGCGACATGCTGGTGGACCAAGAGTCCCCGAGGGCACATGTAGCCAAATTCGATCAACTTCGGTTGATCGTCTGTCTCTTCAACGCATTTGAAATTTTCTGTTACAAAATTTCTTGAAATTTCTTAAACCTGGGTCCTGTAGCATCATATCCCACCCGTTCTGCTACGTCTTTTGGTACATTTTTGGACATACTAATTTTCATACTTTTTTGCCATAGTACCTTGTTTAGACTGAGGATCACTGACGAGGGTTTAGAACCCAAAACGTGCATGTCTATTCCATGCTGTAAATTTATCACGTTTTATATGAAGCTATTGAATTTAAAGACTTTCTGACAGTTGAACTACTTGGTGAGTGTCACTGCTGGTGGACCAGTACTGCTACGTCTTTTGGTACATTTTTGGACTTAATAATTTTCATACTTTTTTGGCCATATCACATTGTTTAGACTGAGGTTACTGACGAGGTTTTAGTACACGAGACGTGCATGTCTGGTCCATGATGTAAATTTATCGGGATTTAAATGATGCTATTGAATTTAAAGACTTCTTGACATTTGAACTATTGGGTGAGTGTCACTGCTGGCGGACCAGGAGTCCGCGAGGGCATATGTAAACGAGTTCGATCAACTTCGGTTGATCGTCTGTCTCTTCAACGCATTTGAAATTTTCTGTTACAAAATTTCTTGAAATTTCTAAAACGTGGGTCCTGTAGCATCATACATTTTTGGACATAATAATTTTCATACTTTTTGGCCATATTACATTGTTAAGACTGAGGATCACTGACGAGGGTTTAGTAACCGAAACGTGCATGTCTGGTACATGCTTTAAATTTATCAGGTTTTAAATGATGCTATTGAATTTAAAGACGTTTAACATTTGAACTACTTGGTGAGTGACATGCTGGTGGACCAAGAGTCCCCGAGGGCACATGTAGCCAAGTTCGATCAACTTCGGTTGATCGTCTGTCTCTTCAACGCATTTGAAATTTTCTGTTACAAAATTTCTTGAAATTTCTTAAACGTGGGTCCTGTAGCATCATACATTTTTGGACATACTAATTTTCATACTTTTTGGCCATAGTACATTGTTAAGACTGAGGATCACTGACGAGGGTTTAGTAACCGAAACGTGCATGTCTGGTCCATGCTTCAAATTTATCAGGTTTTAAATGATGCTATTGAATTTAAAGACGTCCAACATTTGAACTATTTGGTGAGTGTCACATCTGGTGGACCAAGAGTCCCCGAGAGCATATGTAGCCAAGTTCGATCAACTTCGGTTGATCGTCTGTCTCTTCAACGTATTTGGAATTTTCTGTTACAAAATTTCTTGAAATTTCTAAAACGTTGGTCCTGTAGCATCATATCCAATTCGTTCTGCTACGTCTTTTGGTACATTTTTGGACATAATAATTTTTATACTTTTTGGCCATATTACATTGTTTAGACTGAGGATCACTGACGAGGGTTTAGTACACGAGACGTGCATGTCTGGTCCATGATGTAAATTTATCGGGATTTAAATGATGCTATTGAATTTAAAGACTTTCTGACATTTGAACTACTTGGTGAGTGTCACTGCTGGCGGACCAGGAGTCCGCGAGGGCACATGTAAACGAGTTCGATCAACTTCGGTTGATCGTCTGTCTCTTCAACGCATTTGAAATTTTCTGTTACAAAATTTCTTGAAATTTCTAAAACGTGGGTCCTGTAGCATCATATCTCACCCGTACTGCTACGCCTTTTGGTACATTTTTGGACATAATAATTTTCATACTTTTTTGGCCATATTACATTGTTTAGACTGAGGATCACTGACGAGGGTTTAGTACCCGAAACGTGAATGTCTGGTACATGCTTTAAATTTATCAGGTTTTAAATGATGCTATTGAATTTAAAGACGTTTAACATTTGAACTACTTGGTGAGTGACATGCTGGTGGACCAAGAGTCCCCGAGGGCACATGTAGCCAAGTTTGATCAACTTCGGTTGATCGTCTGTCTCTTCAACGCATTTGAAATTTTCTGTTACCAAATTTCTTGAAATTTCTTAAACGTGGGTCCTGTAGCATCATACATTTTTGGACATACTAATTTTCATACTTTTTGGCCATAGTACATTGTTAAGACTGAGGATCACTGACGAGGGTTTAGTAACCGAAACGTGCATGTCTGGTCCATGCTTTAAATTTATCAGGTTTTAAATGATGCTATTGAATTTAAAGACGTTCAACATTTGAACTATTTGGTGAGTATCACATCTGGTGGACCAAGAGTCCCCGAGAGCATATGTAGCCAAGTTCGATCAACTTCGGTTGATCGTCTGTCTCTTCAACGTATTTGGAATTTTCTGTTACAAAATTTCTTGAAATTTCTAAAACGTTGGTCCTGTAGCATCATATCCAATTCGTTCTGCTACGTCTTTTGGTACATTTTTGGACATAATAATTTTTATACTTTTTGGCCATATTACATTGTTTAGACTGAGGATCACTGACGAGGGTTTAGTACACGAGACGTGCATGTCTGGTCCATGATGTAAATTTATCGGGATTTAAATGATGCTATTGAATTTAAAGACTTTCTGACATTTGAACTACTTGGTGAGTGTCACTGCTGGCGGACCAGGAGTCCGCGAGGGCACATGTAAACGAGTTCGATCAACTTCGGTTGATCGTCTGTCTCTTCAACGCATTTGAAATTTTCTGTTACAAAATTTCTTGAAATTTCTAAAACGTGGGTCCTGTAGCATCATATCTCACCCGTACTGCTACGCCTTTTGGTACATTTTTGGACATAATAATTTTCATACTTTTTGGCCATATTACATTGTTTAGACTGAGGATCACTGACGAGGGTTTAGTACCCGAAACGTGAATGTCTGGTACATGCTTTAAATTTATCAGGTTTTAAATGATGCTATTGAATTTAAAGACGTTTAACATTTGAACTACTTGGTGAGTGACATGCTGGTGGACCAAGAGTCCCCGAGGGCACATGTAGCCAAGTTTGATCAACTTCGGTTGATTGTCTGTCTCTTCAACGCATTTGAAATTTTCTGCTACAAAATTTCTTGAAATTTCTTAAACGTGGGTCCTGTAGCATCATACATTTTTGGACATACTAATTTTCATACTTTTTGGCCATAGTACATTGTTAAGACTGAGGATCACTGACGAGGGTTTAGTAACCGAAACGTGCATGTCTGGTCCATGCTTTAAATTTATCAGGTTTTAAATGATGCTATTGAATTTAAAGACGTCCAACATTTGAACTATTTGGTGAGTGTCACATCTGGTGGACCAAGAGTCCCCGAGAGCATATGTAGCCAAGTTCGATCAACTTCGGTTGATCGTCTGTCTCTTCAACGTATTTGGAATTTTCTGTTACAAAATTTCTTGAAATTTCTAAAACGTTGGTCCTGTAGCATCATATCCAATTCGTTCTGCTACGTCTTTTGGTACATTTTTGGACATAATAATTTTTATACTTTTTGGCCATATTACATTGTTTAGACTGAGGTTACTGACGAGGGTTTAGTACACGAGACGTGCATGTCATGTCCATGATGTAAATTTATCGGGTTTTAAATGATGCTATTGAATTTAAAGACTTCTTGACATTTGAACTACTGGGTGAGTGTCACTGCTGGTGGACCAAGAGTCCACAAGGGCACATGTAAACAAGTTCGATCAACTTCGGTTGATCGTCTGTCTCTTCAACGCATTTGACATTTTCTGTTACAAAATTCCTTGAAATTTCTAAAACGTGGGTCCTGTAGCATCATATCTCACCCGTACTGCCACGTCTTTTGGTACATTTTTGGACATAATAATTTTCATACTTTTTGGCCATATTACATTGTTTAGACTGAGGATCACTGACGAGGGTTTAGTACCCGAAACGTGCATGTCTGGTCCATGCTTAATTTATCAGGTTTTAAATGATGCTATTGAATTTAAAGACGTTTAACATTTAAACTACTTGGTGAGTGACATGCTGGTGGACCAAGAGTCCCCGAGGGCACATGTAGCCAAGTTCGATCAACTTCGGTTGATCGTCTGTCTCTTCAACGCATTTGAAATTTTCTGTTACAAAATTTCTTGAAATTTCTAAAACGTGGGTCCTGTAGCATCATACATTTTTGGACATAATAATTTTCATACTTTTTGGCCATATTACATTGTTAAGACTGAGGATCACTGACGAGGGTTTAGTAACCGAAACGTGCATGTCTGGTTCATGCTTTAAATTTATCAGGTTTTAAATGATGCTATTGAATTTAAAGACGTTCAACATTTGAACTATTTGGTGAGTGTCACATCTGGTGGACCAAGAGTCCCCGAGAGCATATGTAGCCAAGTTCGATCAACTTCGGTTGATCGTCTGTCTTTTCCACGTATTTGGAATTTTCTGTTACAAAATTTCTTGAAATTTCTAAAACGTTGGTCCTGTAGCATCATATCCAATTCGTTCTGCTACGTCTTTTGGTACATTTTTGGACATAATAATTTTTATACTTTTTGGCCATATTACATTGTTTAGACTGAGGATCACTGACGAGGGTTTAGTACACGAGACGTGCATGTCTGGTCCATGATGTAAATTTATCGGGATTTAAATGATGCTATTGAATTTAAAGACTTCTTGACATTTGAACTACTGGGTGAGTGTCACTGCTGGTGGACCAAGAGTCCACAAGGGCACATGTAAACAAGTTCGATCAACTTCGGTTGATCGTCTGTCTCTTCAACGCATTTGACATTTTCTGTTACAAAATTCCTTGAAATTTCTAAAACGTGGGTCCTGTAGCATCATATCTCACCCGTACTGCCACGTCTTTTGGTACATTTTTGGACATAATAATTTTCTTACTTTTTGGCCATATTACATTGTTTAGACTGAGGATCACTGACGAGGGTTTAGTACCCGAAACGTGCATGTCTGGTCCATGCTTAATTTATCAGGTTTTAAATGATGCTATTGAATTTAAAGACGTTTAACATTTAAACTACTTGGTGAGTGACATGCTGGTGGACCAAGAGTCCCCGAGGGCACATGTAGCCAAGTTCGATCAACTTCGGTTGATCGTCTGTCTCTTCAACGCATTTGAAATTTTCTGTTACAAAATTTCTTGAAATTTCTAAAACGTGGGTCCTGTAGCATCATACATTTTTGGACATAATAATTTTCATACTTTTTGGCCATATTACATTGTTAAGACTGAGGATCACTGACGAGGGTTTAGTAACCGAAACGTGCATGTCTGGTCCATGCTTTGAATTTATCAGGTTTTAAATGATGCTATTGAATTTAAAGACGTCCAACATTTGAACTATTTGGTGAGTGTCACATCTGGTGGACCAAGAGTCCCCGAGAGCATATGTAGCCAAGTTCGATCAACTTCGGTTGATCGTCTGTCTCTTCAACGTATTTGGAATTTTCTGTTACAAAATTTCTTGAAATTTCTAAAACGTTGGTCCTGTAGCATCATATCCAATTCGTTCTGCTACGTCTTTTGGTACATTTTTGGACATAATAATTTTTATACTTTTTGGCCATATTACATTGTTTAGACTGAGGATCACTGACGAGGGTTTAGTACACGAGACGTGCATGTCTGGTCCATGATGTAAATTTATCGGGATTTAAATGATGCTATTGAATTTAAAGACTTTCTGACATTTGAACTACTTGGTGAGTGTCACTGCTGGCGGACCAGGAGTCCGCGAGGGCACATGTAAACGAGTTCGATCAACTTCGGTTGATCGTCTGTCTCTTCAACGCATTTGAAATTTTCTGTTACAAAATTTCTTGAAATTTCTAAAACGTGGGTCCTGTAGCATCATATCTCACCCGTACTGCTACGCCTTTTGGTACATTTTTGGACATAATAATTTTCATACTTTTTTGGCCATATTACATTGTTTAGACTGAGGATCACTGACGAGGGTTTAGTACCCGAAACGTGAATGTCTGGTCCATGCGTTAAATTTATCAGGTTTTAAATGATGCTATTGAATTTAAAGACGTTTAACGTTTGAACTACTTGGTGAGTGACATGCTGGTGGACCAACAGTCCCCGAGGGCACATGTAGCCAAGTTCGATCAACTTCGGTTGATCGTCTGTCTCTTCAACGCATTTGAAATTTTCTGTTACAAAATTTCTTGAAATTTCTTAAACGTGGGTCCTGTAGCATCATACATTTTTGGACAAAATAATTTTCAAACTTTTTGGCCATAGTACATTGTTTAGACTGAGGATCACTGACGAGGGTTTAATACCCGAAACGTGCATGTCTGGTCCAGCCTGTAAATTTATCAGGTTTTAAATGATGCTATTGAATTAAACGACGTTTAACATTAAAGTTAAGTATTGCCAGTGAAAATCATATTGCAATATTTAATTTGAATATATATAAAATATATGTCATTTGAAAGAAGAGACTTTAAAGATGTTTTTAAATCATCACTGAACGATAATGTGCAATGATGTGGAGCTGAGAAGCAGAAATGAGTTAAAATATCTCATTTCTGTGAAATTTGGCAAAAATTCAACTTCGTTACCCAAAAACACACAGTAAAAATAGTATTTGGAACTTGCAACGTATTTCATCTGAAAGAGCATCAAAAATACCATATATTTACACTTTTCAATTTTTAAAAAGTTTTTACATATACCATATAAATGTTATAATTTTTTCCTACTGTCAGTGATTTTTTTACTAAAGAATATGGTTTTTTTTCAAAAAAAAACACCACTTTTGCAATGGAAATTTCCATGAGACAATTTTTATCTGAAAGAGCGCAAAACAGGGGTAAGGTCATACCATTACCACAACATTCTATGAAGTTAGGCCGGTTTTGGAGGATTAAGGGGGTGCACCCAACCCAGTGATACGTCCAAGACTACATTTGTATATGTAGCTGCGGAAACGGCCAACGACACTTTGATATTTGGTTGGTAGGGGTGTGTTGGCCGCGGCACTAATCGGCAAATTTTCCAGGGGATTATTGACTGAGTCTCACTCGAATAAAATAAAACTAAACGATCGGCAAATATATTTTACCATGTTAAGCTTTAATATTAATGATACGGCTGGGATTTTACTTGCCTCCGTTTCGTCTCTTCGAATTCAAACGCCATGTTGTAAGTTTACACTCATGTGTCAGGTCAATCATGTGGCACCGCGATGTTGTTTCCATAAATATGGGTCGAGGTGTCACGTGTTTGACATGACGCATGAGTGTAACCTTACAACATTGCGCTTGAATTCGAAGAGACGAAGCGGAGGCGAGAAGAATTCCGGCCGTTTCATTGATATTAAAGCTTATTAACACGGTAAAATATGATTGCCGATCGTTCATTTTTATTCTTTTCGAGTGAGACACAGTCAATAATCCCCTGGAAAAGTTGCCGATTCGTGCCGGCCATATCCTGTATTTGGGTCCCGGATTTGTTCAATGTAGATTCCCACGGCCAACACACCCCTACCAACCAAATATTCAGCTGTCGTTGACCGTTTGCACGGCTATTGTATATGTATTATAATATATCGTAAAAAACCGTTATTTGATTTTCATATTGCGATATATTATCGCCGAGGGTCATTTCAAAATATACCGGTATACCGGCAATATTACACACCTCTACTGGACATTACATCTTAACAGCCATTTTCTGTAACCATATAATATATGGGTCAGAAATGCACGCCTTCAAATTTCAACCAAACACTGTGACATGGGTTGTTACATCATAAGATATTAGAAAATGGATGAATTTTTTTTTAAATTCTTCACAGTTGCCATAGCAACAAACTTGAGCTAAATTGACCAATTAAGGCCCATTTTACCCCTAAAATGAGTCGTTTTATAATGTCTATTGCCAATTTATTACCATTGCATTATATGTAAGGAGCTTTAACGATAAGGGCTTGATTGAGCCCTGAAATCATTCGATTATTTCTCGTGCGCTTTCCTTGCTTTGAAGGAATAAGTTGTTCGTGATAAAAATATTATATATTAGAGGAAATCTCATTAGAATTTTATTTTCAAAAAAATGATGCAAGATTTGATCATTACGGCTTGAATAGGTAGGGGGTAACAATGTCGGTAAATATCAAAATATACCCCCAAAAATGCATTTTTACATAAAATTTAGGTGTTTTATGGTTTAATGCCCTCTTATCTTAAAAATGAAAAGGAAAAAAGTAATTCAGAAACCAGAATGTCAATGTGATCGATGAAATACTCAATCCGGAGACTGAAAAACTTTATATTTTGTACTTAACAGCCACAGTGTTAGCTTTCAGGCGCGAAATACACACGGTGCAGAAATAGACATCTTTATATCGTTTATTTCATTCGTGTATGTTATATATTTCATCGGAATTCACTCAGTTTTGTGCATGGAAACCACCACACTATTGTGTTTAACATATTTCGACCACGACATTAATATTCCTTTCGTCAGAATGTTTGTAAAAACTACAATGATATCTTGGTTGACAAACAACGAATCGTCAAAATATCTTTTTTTTCACCAGAACATCGCCTATGAAAAGATACAATCGAATCAATACAAACATCACAGTTCCTGTTTTCTTTCCTCCAAACGAGTGGTATACCTCCATTTTGTGTTCGTGGTTTTGCCAACTTAAGTCACATGATGCTACACAGTGAAAAGGCCATACTTTCAGAAAAATGCATTTTTCTCAATTTCTCTGTTTTAAGATATTAAAGTTGATGTGGTGAGAAAAAATTACCTTTCATTTTTTCATTGAATTATTTTTGTAGGCCAAGCAATGTTCTTTTATTAATAGAATAAAACATCGTGGGGAATTAATTGCGCATGTCCAGGTATTGTTACTAAAATAACTCATTTTTTACTATTCAAAATATGTAAAAATTCCATTTTGAAAATTTTGTTGGTGGAATAAATAGAATTCAATTTTGTTTGAATACAGTACAATCTCAGTTAATTCTTTTGTATCATATTTCCTTATAAAAGAGAATAAGGCGAGGTTAAAATCTCCATAGCAACCCCTTTTTCCCTGAACAACGGATTAAAAAAAATGAAAAAAAATCATGTTAACAGTCATGATCACTGTATGGGAATGAATATTTTGATGAATATTGATTCTTTGAATAGTGAACAATTGAGAGAGTAGAAAATTGAGCAAGCCTTCAAAGAAAAATCCAAAGCAATCAAATATAACCTTAGCAATAATTTGATTTTTTCTCTGTATTTGACATAATAATGTCGATTTAGTCAGTGTCAGACAAGTTGTGGAAAAAAGAGAGGTAAAAGCTTACCTCGTTGTGCCTTCCTTTTCAAGATATTTACTTCACAAATACAGAAAATGTATATTCTGGTTAATCTGAAGTATATAGCAACCATTTCCATTCTTTAGCAACACATATTAATACGTTTTTTTTTCTGTCATAGTGGAGTACCTTATGTAAGAAAAAAAGCTTCCATGGGAATTTCATGATAAAAGCAAACTACTATGATAAAGATATCAACTATGAATTAGTATTATTGTATAAGTTTGATACAACTCTGAGATAGGTGGCACTTTCGGAGATTCCCTCCTTTGTTTCGATGCTTTGGGGGGTAAAAGTGCCTTTTCTAGGCAAAAATCAGGAAAAGCTGGAAATACTTTATAACTTTAGCATAAAAATTGATAACAAAAATAAAAAATTAAATGTAGTTCTTTTTTATGTTACTTCCAATTAAATGAGTATCGAAATTTTAATTCCCATATCATATGCCTTTTCTAGGCAAAATCATGAAAAATTGGAAATATACACACTAACATTGAAACATGCTTAGTTTTTGAATTCATATAGATACAATGCGGGTTTTTTTTTTTTTTTTTTTTTTGGTATAAAATTTCCTTTACTAGGCAAAATCATGAAAATTGAAAATAATTTATAACTTTAGCATATAAACTGATATTGAAAATTAAAAGACGTTAATGTAGTTCCTTTGTGATGTTCTTCTGAATGAAATGAGTTAAAAACTTTCCAATTGTCCTTTTCGGCCAAAGTAGTGAAACATTTGAAAATTATAGTTGATAACTTTTGCATAAAACCTTATATCAGAAATATAATATGTTTATATACAGTAACTATATTTCTAATGTTCTTGCTGTCTTTTTGGATATTTTTATTTGTTATAAAACTCTGCCATTATGACTATATAATTACAAATACCTATTAATAACGGCAATAACAGAGCTAAAAACACGAGTTTTATACGCCAATAACGTTTGCGTTGTACGTCATCATCATGTTTTATACAATTTGTGATGTGAAAGCTGAGCTTCACATCTCAATGAAATGGCAAATAGAAAGAGTATTTTATAACACTTTATGCCACTTTTGTTATGTTCCTAACCTACTAAAACCAAATTTATTGAAATTACTTCTACTTCGGGTTTTGGTATACAAAAGCGCTACGGTGGCAAACAATTGTCAAAAAGAGAGAAAGGTATTACTTGCGTATATATTGTGCGTGATCAACTTACCATTTATAGTAGAGCGACCAATTTAAAAAAGAAGCTTAGTTTTCGAGTTTAATCAACACACCTAACACAGGCCTGAATTTGGTCTGAACCTTTTGCTGAATACCCCTGCTTTCAAAAGAGCTGTCGTAAAGAATATGCCACGGTCAGATTTTGTTTAAATTGGGTAAAAAGCGATAAAATCGTGAAAAATTAAAACGAAATATTTATCGTTTATATCCTCGGTATTCCTATATTTTGTTCTTTTTTGTATAGAAAGTCGTTGCAATCAATGCATTAGATATGTACACATGTTATATAATTGTTTTGGAGGAAGAATATTTTCTTCTCTCTCTAAAAATTGCAGTTTTATGCAAATTTCTGTGAAATATGATGAATCCGTGTTAATATTTTCTTTCAAGCACAGAGACTAAATTTTTGTCTCGAAACATATCGACAAATGTATGTTTATTATTTCCAATGCCTTTTTATTGATCATTTTTCTAAGGGGCCATAAATAGATGTAAAAACCTAAAGCGTATAAACTTTTGATTTAAGCGTAATTTCACAAATTAGTTTCCGTAGATGAAGATTCGGTCCACCACGTGTTACAGTTTCTATCAAATCGTACCTATCAACCGGTATACATACATATTTGTTTATAAAAGTTAAATGCAGAAAGTTGAATTACATCATGCTGTTTAAAAATTAATGAAAAATACTTCTTTTTAATATGTCGTGGTAAGACCGTGTATGGAAACCCATTCGTGACAAGTTGAAATGAAAATACGTGAATTGAAGACAAATGCATTAAGTTTATATAACATTATGAAAAGTATCTTTTGACGTTTATTTTGGTACCACAGAGATGTGAATATACATGTAAAGTACATTGGTCAGAGTTTGGGCTCTTCGTGATCTGTGTTTTTAAACATTACGGTATGCCTTGGGTTAACGTTGTGCAATTCATCCCTTTTAGCATCCGCACTTACTCTTCGTTCAGATTTGTAACTGTTACAAAATCAAGTGGATCGATGCTTTTCAAGATATACTGAGGCAGAGAACCCCTTTGATGTCTCCGTGAGATCCAATGGAAAGTCCTTAAGGGTCACGGGGGGGGGGGGGCTTTAATTCATAATGCTGTACATAAGCACAAACACCACATTGTCATATGTAAGGTTGGTAATTTAATTGGGCAGTTCCTTCATCAAAAAGGACTACATACGTCTACAATACAATAAAAAAAAATAAAAGGTTATATCACGAAAAGGAACCGTCTGTTTACAACGAACGATTCGCCGCAACTGGAGCTTAGAATGTTGGCGCGTTAATGGTCGTATAAAATTTCCCAAAGAGCTCCGAATAAAGAAATAAAATTGAAAAAGTTTGAAGGCATGACACAAAGAATAGTCGGTGAAATGTGTCCAAGAAGAAACTATTCCAACAGCAAAGCATCGACCTTCAACGATGGATATTAAAGAGTCCAAGATGCGATACAACATAGTAAAATTTAACTTTTATATCGACGAGACTGATATGTTGACAGCTCAGCGTGAGACCTCAGAGAATAGAGCACCCTTTATTGTGTGGTCATTTCTATTTCAATATTGCCTCTCGGCTGGTAGTTTTATGTGAGTGTCTTTAATTCTTTTAAATGTGGTTGTTTGATGTTCACTATTTGTTTGCAGAGAAACAGACAGTAAAAAGCAAACTCAACAAAAATATAAAATATCGTATAATGGCCATCAACGATAAATCAATCAGAAACTAGAGAACCAAAACTAGAAATCAGAGGCTATCCCCTATTATCATCTATTGTCGAAGCAAACTAACCTAACCGGGCGGAGCTAATTCAATCAAGCAATTGAGACGAATTGATACAATTTTAGGGTAGATAGATTATGAATTGCACATCGTAATTAGAGTAAATACTCATTACCTGTAATTTTATATGGCTTTTATCACCTGGTCAGAAGTAAACTCTTCCGATGACCAGGCGAAAATAAGCTCCGCCCGGTCAGGTCAGTTTGCTACGACAATACCTGTAGAACGATGCCTTTAAGCTACATTTAGTGACAACTGTTGTCACAAGGTCAAACAGAGAAAGAAAATGCCATGATTGCCTCGAATGGGATGGGGTCGTATAGGCAGCTACGCTTGTGGAACTAAATTACATTGTATAATTCCATGTTATGTTGATCATAAAATATTTGTTATACTTAATTATTTCTAAAATTCGGCTGCGTCCATATCACAATGTTTGAAATTACAAGAACATAGATAGTACAGAAAAAAAATCATTTTTTAAAATTATTGATGTAAATATGTCGTCTTCTTTGCAATAAAGCGATACTTTTCATTCATTATTATATGTTAAAACTTAATTTAGCCATAATTATTTAGTTTTACTCCGTATTATCGAGAAAACATCTCCTAGTTTATATTGCAGTGAATCGCTTATAACAAAGTTGGGGATTGATCGTCTGTCTCTTCAACGTATTTGGAATTTTCTGTTACAAAATTTCTTGAAATTTCTAAAACGTTGGTCCTGTAGCATCATATCCAATCCGTTCTGCTACGTCTTTTGGTACATTTTTGGACATAATAATTTTTATACTTTTTGGCCATATTACATTGTTTAGACTGAGGATCACTGACGATGCATGTCTATTCCATGCTGTAAATTTATCACGTTTTATATGAAGCTATTGAATTTAAAGACTTTCTGACATTTGAACTACTTGTTGAGTGTCACTGCTGGTGGACCAGGAGTCCGTGAGGGCACATGTAAACAAGTTCGATCAACTTCGGTTGATCGTCTGTCTCTTCAACGCATTTGAAATTTTCTGTTACAAAATTTCTTGAAATATCATCATATCTCACCCGTACTGCTACGTCTTTTGGTACATTTTTGGACATAATAATTTTCATACTTTTATGGTCATATTTCATTGTTTAGACTGAGGATCACTGACGAGGGTTTAGTACCCGAAACGTGCATGTCTGGTCCAGCCTGTAAATTTATCAGGTTTTAAATGATGCTATTGAATTAAACGACGTTTCACATTAAAGTTAAGTATTGCCAGTGAAAATCATATTGCAATATCTAATTTGAATATATATAAAATATATGTCATTTGAATGAAGAGACTTTAAAGATGTTTTTAAATCATCACTGAACGATCATGTGCAATGATGTGGAGCTGAGAAGCAGAAATGAGTTAAAATATCCTCAAATTTCTGTGAAATTTGGCAAAAATTCAACTTCGTTACCCAAAAACACACAGTAAAAATAGTATTTGGAACTTGCAACGTATTTCATCTGAAAGAGCATCAAAAATACTATATATTTACACTTTTCAATTTTTAAAAAGTTTTTACATTTACCATATAAGTGTTAATTTTTTCCTATTGTCAGTGATTTTTTACTAAAAAATATGTTTTTTTAAAAAAAAAACACCACTTTTGCAATGGAAATTTCCATGAGACAATTTTTTTCTGAAAGAGCGCAAAACAGGGGTAAGGTCATACCATTACCACAACATGCTATGAAGTTAGGCCGGTTTTGGAGGATTAAGGGGGGTGCACCCAACCCAGTGATACGTCCAAGACTACATTTGTATATGTAGCTGCGGAAACGGCCAACGACACTTTGATATTTGGTTGGTAGGGGTGTGTTGGCCGCGGCACGAATCGGCAAATTTTCCAGGGGATTATTGACTGAGTCTCACTCGAATAAAATAAAACTAAACGATCGGCAAATATATTTTACCATGTTAAGCTTTAATATTAATGATACGGCTGGGATTTTACTTGCCTCCGTTTCGTCTCTTCGAATTCAAACGCCATGTTGTAAGTTTACACTCATGTGTCAGGTCAATCATGTGGCACCGCGATGTTGTTTCCATAAATATGGGTCGAGGTGTCACGTGTTTGACATGACGCATGAGTGTAACCTTACAACATTGCGCTTGAATTCGAAGAGACGAAGCGGAGGCGAGAAGAATTCCGGCCGTTTCATTGATATTAAAGCTTATTAACAAGGTAAAATATGATTGCCGATCGTTCATTTTTATTCTTTTCGAGTGAGACACAGTCAATAATCCCCTGGAAAAGTTGCCGATTCGTGCCGGCCATATCCTGAATTTTGGTCCCGGATTTGTTCAATGTAGATTCCCACAGCCAACACACCCCTACCAACCAAATATTCAGCTGTCGTTGACCGTTTGCACGGCTATTGTATATGTATTATAATATATCGTAAAAAACCGTTATTTGATTTTCATATCGCGATATATTATCGCCGAGGGTCATTTCAAAATATACCGGTATACCGGCAATATTACACACCTCTACTGGACATTACATCTTAACAGCCATTTTCTGTAACCATATAATATATGGGTCAGAAATTCATGCCTTCAAATTTCAACCAAACACTGTGACATGGGTTGTTACATCATAAGATATTAGAAAATGGATGAAATTTTTTTAAATTCTTCACAGTTGCCATAGCAACAAACTTGAGCTAAATTGACCAATTAAGGCCCATTTTACCCCTAAAATGAGTCGTTTTATAATGTCTATTGCCACTTTATTACCATTGCATTATATGTAAGGAGCTGTAACGATAAGGGCTTGATTGAGCCCTGAAATCATTCGATTATTTCTCGTGCGCTTTCCTTGCTTTGAAGGAATAAGTTGTTCGTGATAAAAATATTATATATTAGCGGAAATCTCATTAGAATTTTATTTTCAAAAAAATGATGCAAGATTTGATCATTACGGCTTGAATAGGTAGGGGGTAACAATGTCGGTAAATATCAAAATATACCCCCAAAAAATGCATTTTTACATAAAATTTAGGTGTTTTATGGTTTAATGCCCTCTTATCTTAAAAATGAAAAGGAAAAAAGTAATTCAGAAACCAGAATGTCAATGTGATCGATAAAATACTCAATCCGGAGACTGAAAAACGTTATATTTTGTACTTAACTCCTCCCGGGCACCTGGTCCCACCTCTAGCTTACTAGGGGTCCGTCGATGTTAAATTTTGTGCTCTATTGTGAGTGCTGTTGAGATTATGGTCAGGATCTTCTTTAACTCATTAACAGCCACAGTGTTAGCTTTCAGGCGCGAAATACACACTGTGCAGAAATAGACATCTTTATATCGTTTATTTCATTCGTGTATGTTATATATTTCATCGGAATTCACTCAGATTTGTGCATGGAAACCACCACAACATTGTGTTTAACATATTTCGACCACGACATTCCTTTCGTCAGAATGTTTGTAAAAACTACAATGATTTCTTGATTGACAAACAACGAATCGTCAAAATATCATTTTTTTTTCACCAGGACATCACCTATGAAAAGATACAATCGAATCAAAACAATCATCACAGTTTCTGTTTTCTTTCCTCCAAGCGAGCGGTATACCTCCATTTTGTGTTCGTGGTTTCGCCAACTTAAGTCACGTGATGCTACACAGTGAAAAGGCCATACTTTCAGAAAAATGCATTTTTCTCAATTTCTCTGTTTTAAGATATTAAAGTGGATGTGGTGAGAAAAACTTACCTTTAACAGTGGGCAAAATAATTATGAACTTGCACGCTAGTTCATTTTTGCGCCCGCCTGGGGCTGGAGGTACAGCAAAACCAATAGCGTCATCACATAGAGGATACCCAAATTAGTCAGAATCCACATCTCGTTAACCTGTGGCACACCTGGCACCTGAGATATTCACCTTAATTACAAAAAAATCCCGCGGGAAATTTAAAAATCCTGCGGGAATTCTCAAAATCCTGCGGGAATTATCAAAATCCTGCGGGAAATTGATGAATTCCTGCAGGAAAATTTTTTTTCCTGCGGGAGGAAAAAAATCCTGCAGGAATTTTTTTTAAAGAAAATTCCTGCGGGAGAAAAAAATTCCCGCAGGATTTTTTCTTTAAAAAATCTTGATTATGGTGTTCCTGCGGGAAAAATAAAAATCCTGCAGGAAAAATTTTGTACTTAGAAAATTCCTGCGGGATATTTTTTTCCCGCAGGATTTTTCAGTATATTAAAAATTCCTGCAGGAATTTTTTATTCTGATAAAAATCCCGCAGGAAATTTTTTTTAAATTTCTCAAAAATTCCTGCAAGATTTTTTTCAAATCTTTATTTCTTAAATATGTATGAAAATAAGATAAAAAAGTAGCAAATTTTCACATTGTATCTTAAATTTCTACAATCCTTGATTATCTTGGGTACAATGAAGCATTATTTGCTTTCGAATGTTAGTAATATGTAATATTCCAATCTGACTGATATGTCCAATTACTAATTAAAAGTAAGACAAAATTATAGCTATTACACAGTGGTACCATTATTATGATGTAATATGAAGTTGACATCTGTGAAGAAAAAAATAGTTAAATACTATATGCCAAAAATCATTCCAAGGAATGCATGTGTCGACTGCGAAACGGTGACACTTAGGAATCACTTTTATATAGGGTGTGACATCCAAGTGTGACAGACAGACGGACAGACATACAACGGAAAAAGTTATCCCCAAGTGTCGCTATGGTGCAGGCGACACAAAAATGTACCCTAAATGTTCATTTAGTTCTATCAAAAGTAAGGGGGAAAAAGCAGACAACAAGGTTTAAAATATTGGAATTTTTTGTAGGAAAAGCTATGATAATAACTTATAAAAGGCTGATTCTGTTATGAAGATTGTGACAGAATTCATTAACAAAATATTCATAGACACATGATCATGATGATAGAGAAAGCTCCAGTTTTTGTCAGTTTGAAAATAAAAATGTATGTGTTAAAAATTTCAAACTTAAATTACTTTAAGGATATGCATTACGGTGAATGAAGGTTATAGGTACAAAAAATCCAATGTTTAAGCGCTTAAACATACAATACAGTATTGTCCATGGATTCCGAGTCAAAATCAAAACAATTGAGCGAAAATGGGTATCAACTAGACTCCCCTCCTTAATCTGCTACTGGTTGAAAAAAATAAGGCTAAAGTTAATCTCTGAAGAGGATACTAGTGATGCGAACTGAACATTACACTAAAACAGATACATAGTGATTGTGAAATATGGTGTATTACTGTGATATTATCAAAGTATCATACATGTTTGTATGTCAAGTAAAAAGGTAAGAGAGAAATTTGAATCTTGTAGGTAGACCTCCAGTACTTTATGGTATCACAGTATTAAATGGGGAATTCCCTTTGGGTACACGGCAAAACATGGCCGCTATTGAAATCTTGTTCCCGACTTTAAAAATAAAATTCTAAATAAGTATAAAGAATTTAAATAATTGAATCATATCACATAAAAGGTCAATCAATAAGAAATTGAAACATGGGTCACTTGTTGAATTATCAGCTGTAACTATGGATGAAAGGTTGATCTAAAAGGGGCCCCATGAATTCAAAAATCGTATTTTAGATTTAAGTGCAAAAATGGACCTAAAACTTCAAGTGGCTAGATCTTTCTAGACTCTGTGGTCACTTTTTCTAGAGATAGCATTTTTAAGTATCACAAACCTTTGTGTACAAAACGTATATAGTGAAACTTCGGGGTGAATGTTGTGAGAGACGTTGGAAGCAATTGAACAGAGGTGGGTGCTCCATAGACTTCAATGGAAAAGGCTTTTAGTACTGTGATACCTGCAAGGATTCTACTTGAAAATGTTACAGAGGGATTTCAGAGCTCATAATGCTAAATCTTAATCTACATCATTGGGACATATATAACATAAATTCAAAACGGATGTAGAGTGCGGGAAACAGCGGCCACGGGTACATGTAGAAATAATGAATATTTCAATATGAAATTCATGGAGGTGCCTTTTTTGAGAGAAAAAATATTTTTTCCTGCAAGGAATATATACATCTTTTCATGATACATAGAAACGGGCTTTCCAAAATATTAAAAAGAAAAAAAAAATTTTTAGCTCACCTGTAGTTTACGGTTTGTATACCGATTTTTCCCTGCCCCCTCTATTTTTAGCATCAACTATTGGTCAATTTTCATAAAGAATATATGCGTTACGTCTAGGATAAAAACCAAAATTAATAAATTGTCATAAAACCGTGTATACATGACCAATTCCTCTGCAACAATGTGGTCCTCCATAGACAAATGCAGACTATAGTTGAATGGGAGGAGCTACATGGATTCTCGGTGAAATAATAAATATAGTCATCACAAAATGCATCCTAAAGTCATAATCCCTGCACTTCATGCAGATCATCTGCATGTTAATATGAAGAAAGAACCATTATGTATGTATTTTCATTCAAGTAAGTCATCAGAATAACGAGGTATGTCCGTTAGACAGCGCTACATCGCACGGGGGTCATAAACAGCTGATCTAAGCTTTGATGACCAGTGTGACCAATTCTTTCACCGTGGCTGATTAAAACCTCATTCACTCATCATGATGGCGATTCTTTAAAGAGGAGATAATAGACTTCAAGAAAACAAGAAGACTTTGTAGAAATGAAATAGTCAAAGTACTTAAAATTTCTATTTTTATCCAAAATAAGTGCAAAATTCACACATTTTTTCGCAAAGAGCAATATTGCATATTACATAATTTCAGCAAAGATTTTTAAAAATGAAATAAGTTCATTAGATAGACAAATAGTGTATTTATGCGATGATACATCAAAATATATCAATCTTTTATTTGTAGAGATTTTGTATTTCTCTGAAAAATATGATCATGCATCTCTTTACTATGAAAATGGAAAGGGGGTACACGTGTATAGATGGTCATAATTTCTTTCATAAAACGATTTCTGAATTTTGCTAAATCATCTTATGAAGTTTAAGGTCTAAAGTATATAAGAAAATAATATTGTAAAAAAAGGAGGTTCTTGAAGGTATCACAGTACTAAATGGGGAATTCCCTTTGGGTACACGGCAAAACATGGCCGCTATTGAAATCTTGTTCCCGACTTTAAAAATAAAATTCTAAATAAGTATAAAGAATTTAAATAATTGAATCATATCACATAAAAGGTCAATCAATAAGAAATTGAAACATGGGTCACTTGTTGAATTATCAGCTGTAACTATGGATGAAAGGTTGATGTAAAAGGGGCCCCATGAATTCAAAAATCGTATTTTAGATTTAAGTGCAAAAATGGACCTAAAACTTCAAGTGGCTAGATCTTTCTAGACTCTGTGGTCACTTTTTCTAGAGATAGCATTTTTAAGTATCACAAACCTTTGTGTACAAAACGTATATAGTGAAACTTCGGGGTGAATGTTGTGAGAGACGTTGGAAGCAATTGAACAGAGGTGGGTGCTCCATAGACTTCAATGGAAAAGGCTTTTAGTACTGTGATACCTGCAATTATTGTAGCACTATTGAGATCATTCTGTAGGTATAAACCACAGGCACATGTAGAAAGAGCGTCAATATCCTGTATGGTCATAAGAGAATACTGGTATCTTATAGAGAGACAAGGCTTCCGACGAATTTTCAGCTAGAAGTAGCATTTCTGCAATTTTTTGCATTTGAAGGGCAAAACGGGGTATGACCATAAAGATTGATTGGTATACTTCCTTAAAACATCAATAATTCACCCAAAAAAAATCTCATAACATAGCCTAATCGTCTACCTAAGTTGGACTGTTTTCTACTTTTTGTCTTGAACCTCCATTGCCAGATTAGCTTGTCTGAATCATCCAGGTGTTTTACTCTGCTTACAGTAAGCAGAGTAAAGCCTCTTAATGAATCAGTATTTGTCCAATCTGGCAATGGAGATTCAAGACAGAAAGTAGAAAAACAGTCCAACTTAGGTAGACGATTAGGCTATGTTATGAGATCTTTTTGGGTGAATTATTGATGTTTGTAGGAAGTATACAAATAAATCTTTATGGTCATACCCCATTTTGCCCTTCAAACATGACAAATGCAAACATTTCAGATGCTTCTTCTAGCTGAAAATTCGTCGGAAGCCTTGTCTTTCTATACATATATTCCCTTATGACCTGTAAAGGGGTATCATACAAGATATTGACGGTCTTTCTACATGTGCCTGTGGTATAAACAGCAAAATAAACTGATGCTTTAAAAAAAAATTCTTGAATAATTTGCAAATGTGATGAAAAATGTGACACCTAGATGAACATACAGCTTCTAAAATTTTGAATTTACTTGTGGAACAAATGTCAACCTATACTACACATGTTTGCTACACTACTGGTAGCATGTCATCTTATGAAGGATTCAAGGAAATTCGAGCTAACAATGTTGCACGTATCATATGTTTCGCAGCATTTACTTGGCTATCGTATTAGAAGTTGGTCAAATACGATTGTCAGTAAATATCATATGAGATCATCTAGCTCTACCAGTTTTAAAAGCTCGAAAGTTGTCAATCTTCTTCTTTTTTCTTTTTTCTTCTCAGCTCGCTTTGTCATCCAACAATTCGTTCCGTATCAATCAGTAAGTATTTCCCCCTGCTATTCAGAGAACCAAATGGGTGTAAAAGAAGAGAAAAGAAATGCAGAATTCCCTTTAATATCAGTCAGAGCGGATCCAGAGAGGGGAGATGAAAGGATAGTCTGGCCTACTCGAGGCAGTAGCGGAATCAGGGGGTGCAGAGGGGGCGTCCGGCCCCCCCCCCCCCGGGCACTGGCCCAAAATTTTCCCAAAAAACTGGTACTGGCCCATTTACAATAAAAATAAGCAAAATCGCCCCTTAACCCCCCCCCCCCGAAAAAGGGGGCGCTGGATCCGCCTCTGAGAGGTACTAAATACCGACTCATTATCGATAGGGGAGTCAATGGAGTCAGAAAAGGAGGTGAGAACTCTGGTTTCTATCGAAACGAAAGGGGACGTTTCTCCCTCTGATTCAATGAACAAAAAACGGTTCACGGGGGTTCAGGGAAGGCTTCCGCCCCCTTGGCACTGACTCAAAAAAGGAAGCGCTGGATCCGCCACTGAAAGAGGGGTTCAAAAGAAAAGGCGAAAAACAATGAAAACGGACGGCAGTGCCGCAAGGAAACGCAAGGGCGGATTTAGGGGGTGGGGGTTCGGGAACCATCACCCTTCCCCCCCCCCCCCCCCACACCCCACTCCCCGGTTTCCGATTTTATTCGGTAACATGAGCTCTCGAAAAAAAAAAACCTGTAAACGTAGTAAAGATTGCTTCATGTCCACCAGAATTCACCATTTTGAAACAAAATTTACAAATTTTTTTCTGATATATATTCCATCGCATATCGATTCGATACCGTATCAATTGGAGTACATTTGTATTTTTGGATTCTTGCAGACAATCGCAAAGTTTTTGTAATGTAAGTCGCTGAGGGGGTTTCTGTTTATTATGCCCGAAAATTGGTCATTATTCCAAGTAGTTTTTGTATCTTTTATCTCAATTTTTAAAGCATTCAATTTTTCAAAGCTTATAAATCCTTCTCATACACCCCTTTTTTTTGGTACTTTTATCGTCCTTTTTTTATTTTTCCTTTTTTTTTTTTTTTTTTTTTGGTGGTATTTTTGCATTACATACAGTTAGACAATGCATATACAACACATGAGACATCAACACTTGTACACCATTCACACATCTTTCATATTCTTATATTAATCTAATAGTATCAGTGTATCAGGAGAGTTTTCCCCCATTTCTTAAAAAAAAATATGAGAGAGTGCATCCCTCATTCCAGAAAACTCCGATTTTAATGCATTTTTCAAAATTTCCTCGTGCTTCATTCGAACTCAATACAACGATCGCTGAACTAAGTGCGAGCGGTCGATTTGAAAGAACTTATACAATATCGTACATATAAGTATATATAAAGTTTTCTTCATCTTAGATACAGTTCATCGTCTGCTTACACCGAATCATATGCTTTATCCTATCTAAATTCACCTCAAATACGCTCCATTGGTCATGCAAAGCAATTTTATTTTTTTTCTTCTTCATATTTTTCTCGGGGGGGGGGGGGGGTTTCTTGGTACAATCCTTCTCTTGACCACATTGAAAACACCCTGGCTACGCCTCTGCAAGCAGTAACAAAAAAAAAGACAAAAAGGACAAATCATTTTATTTAAAAATCTTTATTAACCAGATCGAATTAAACCCAAATTGAAACTCGTTCTATATGTTTGAGAGGGGATCGACCCTTACTTTGTCACATAATGGGCTGGATATTCAAGAAGAAAAGGAGAAAATATGCTCCAGATTGCACCAATTCATTCCAATTTTTCTCAAAAATTTTCCCTTACTTTGTCACTAAATTTAGTGAAAAAATGGTCTATAAGAAAAGGAGAAAATATGCTCTAGATTTCACCATTTTATTCCATTTTTTCAGAAATCTCCGGGGGAGCCCCCCCCCGGACCTCCCACCTACAGGAGGGGGAACCCCCTTCCGTACCCACCCCCGCTCGGTGTGCCTCGATACAACCCCACCCCACCCCCCGCTTTTTCACTCTGGATCCGCCCCTGAAACGATCTAGTGGTACGTAGTTTCTCGGTAACAAGATTTTAAAAAACCTCTCTCTCTCGTTGTGCAGGTACTAGCACAGTTACACTAGCCTGTCTGCCAGGAGTACCTGTACCTATCATTTGCCCAGAAAGTTAAAAAAAAAAGGAAGGGCATAAGACGGATTTGATTTTTGCAGCTTTGGGAGAGGTTTCCGTAGCCGCGGGAAAATTTTACGGGCAAATAATGAACAGAAAACCTCCTCTGCGACTTACATTTAAAAAAAAAATATCGTGATTACTGATTCTGGACTTACAAAATACAAACAAGTACATGTACATATGTATATCGAATATATATTATGTTCCCTTTACACGATTCAATACAATATCGAATCGACATATAATAACTTCTACAGATACAAATGTTCGTCCCCGAAAAAGAAGGTAGGTAACTCTTTTCACATACTGAAAATTGATTATAAAATTGAAGTCTTAAGGTCAAACTTGCACTTAGATCAAGGTTAAGTGCAGTCTATCAATCTCATTCAATAAAGGTCAAGAAACTATTTACGTCCAACCTCTCTGACTGCTCATATTTCGTTAGCGATCGTCGTGTCTTCACGAAAAATGTCTTAATTAAGTGAACCCCCCCCCCCCCAATTCTTTAAGCACTGCTGAGGAACACGCCCTTCCATCGTGATGAATCCGCCACTGCAATATATTGAATGTAAGATATGTTGGAATATGTAGAATTTTGTCAATGTTGTGAATTCTGTAGATTTTGCATTTTTTAATGCTTATCCGTTTTTGCTGGTCTGTTATAAATAAAAAAAAAATCTGAAACCGAGATGGGAGGAATCTCCCGTCCGTCCTTGAGTTGTTGTTCTGATCCCCGTACCTTTTACATGTTTTGTAAATCATGTCATGTTTATTTATTTATTTATTTATTTATTTATTTATTTATTTATTTATTTATTTATTTATTTATTTATTTATTTATTTATTTTTACAACACAGCCGTTTGATATATAAATACAATAAAACCACTATATTTTTCTGTACGTTTCGGCCAACGGCCATTCCTCAGCGCCCAAATCAGTCCATGGCATGAAAATATTGTGAGTTTCGAAGTATATGTAAATAAGGAAATATTGCTTTGCTGTTAAACGTGCATATTAGATGGCTTCCTTCGTTATGGGACGGAATATAGCTTTATCAAATGTTCGTGAAAAGGATAGACATTTGCAGCTTTTAATAATATAAAATGGTGAAGTCGGTGTACATATGGTGAAATCTTCCTGTTGGCGGTTATTTTTTTCGGTGCTTGACCCCCCCCCCCCCAAAAAAATAGAAAATCTCCAAATCCAATCAATGCGTATTTCACGGCGTTCTCGCTGTTTTCGATTATGACTTTCAGGTTTTATTCTTATACATGTATACGCTGAAGGTCGCATTTTCCACCAGAAGCAAACGATATACATGTACATGAACAGAAGATGTACAAGCACTGGTCACCGAAAAACGGGTACATTCAAGACAAGACGGGGGAGGTGGTCCAACTCATAATTGTCAGAAAATTATTTACAAAAAAATATATAAATGGAGGAAGTATTTATGTTAAATTCTTCTTGAATTGCTCTAATCATTATCGATCCCGTATCCTAATAACGGAAGGGGAAAGGGGGGGGGGGGTCCAGTTAATTATTTATGGTATTTGCCATTCTTTCTCCTTTTTATGTTTTATTCTAGTATACCTTTCTGTCAAAGTCAGTGGCGGATCCAGCGCCCCCTTTGCCGGGGGGTCAAGGGGCGAATTTTGCCAACTTTTACTGAAAATGGGCCAAAATATACCTGTTTTTGGAAAATTTTGGGTCAGTGCCGGGGGGGGGGGCGGACGCCCCCTCCGCACCCCCCTGAATCCGCCACTGAAAGTCATATACTGGACCCTTCCCCCTTCTTATAAAGGGCTGGAACCCCCTCTCCCGGAAAAATCTCTAGATCTTACCATGATATATATTGACATACATATATAATGGTTTACAATCAATCAATCAATCAATCATTCAATCAATCAATCAATATTTTGAATGATTACATGTAGTAGATTAGTAGGAAGCTCTCCAACAACCCCTCAAGAAATCTTGATTGTCAGTCTTCGGGAAAAATTTCACCTTTCGTTGTTATCTAGAATTTCTGAAGATATAAAGGGCATATATACATTTTAGGAGAGAATCAGATAATATTGTTAAGTATTTTTTTTAAACGTAAAAGAGGCAGATCCAAAAGCCCCAACCCCCGACTTTAAGGGAGAGTATAATGACCAGAACTGTATATTGTCATCAAGGGGTTGACACTTGGTGGTTACGTAATATACACATTCCTTGAATTTACCCCGAGGCGTGTTTCATTGCGCAATCTCTACCCCTATGCCGCAGGGGTGTCACGCATCGCTTCAGGCCCGCTGATAACACGACTTGGAGGAATGTTGAAGAGGTTCGGTGAAAGACATCTAAAGAGGATGGGGGGGGGGGGGGGCTTTCGATTGGATTTCGGAAATATTGTCATTCTAATTAATTAGATTGGATATAATGTTTGATTAATAAGGAACATAGAAAAAATCATGGAGTCTATACGGGAAAGATCTGTAATATCATAACCGAATGAAACTCTCTCTCTCTCTCTCTCTCTCTCTCTCTCTCTCTCTCTCTCATTTTAAAGCATTTTCATAAAATAACGATGTGGTCTAATTATGATGTACTAGTATACGATGATGAGGCAGCCATGACACCAATTTTCGAGCATTTTTCTGAATACTGAGATAAACTGTTTGATGATATACATTTGTACATGTATTTACATACGCTCGCTATTTCAAATTTTGAATTAAGGGCATGGGCGGATCCAGATTTTTTTTTCAGGGTTGGCCCTAAAATCCGAATTAAAAAAAAAGCCAGAAATTAAGTCTTTGATTAAAGATTTGTCAGTGTTTCTAATTCATTTAGAAATAAAATATATGATTGGCGATAACATGTGAATCAATGGCGAGTGAAAGCGAGCCAGCGATTTTTTTTTTCAGAATTGGAATATTCTCAATAGTCGGGTATGGTACACCTAATACAGGAGCATATAAATGGGACACTGTGAATTACACCGGCTTCTTTAAAAAGCAAAATTTGAAGAAAAATATATTGGCAGTTTATTGATTCTTGCCCCCTCCCCCCCCCCCCCCCCCCCCCAATCGAACGGCAGTCTGATATACTAATAAACTCAGCGGGATTTCTTTATTGTTGTGATTAGAATGGTCAGTGTCACAACAGGACTTATCAATAAAATAATAATAGGAAAGTAGCGCATATTAGAGCATCAATTGTCGATTTATCCCCGGGTATCACGTATATTTCCCTTCATTGCCAAACGTTTTTGCCAACCAGCCTTGTTTTCGCGAGACCCCTGACGTCACGGCGAACATCCCTATTAGAGCCTTTTTCGGTTTCATGACTCTCTGTGTCGCTGACCAAGGTGTAATGCATATTGGTTATAAATAGGAAAGTTATAAAGTTCTGGCAAGCGGAAGCGAGCCAGAGAAAAATTTTGAAATGCTGACGGCAAAATATTATCAAAATGAAAGATTTCCAATACAAATTCATATTATATTTTTCAAATGTTATGACAACAAAATGGGAATCGGGACTTAAGTAATCTTATAAAATATGTATATTTAAAGAAAAAAATTAACTATGCTTCGAATATTCTAGGGGGGGGGGGGGCATTCCGGACCCCATTCTCTGGATCCGCGCTTGGAGGGATCATAATACATGCAAATAAAAGTTCGTATATGTCATACATGTATGTCATAGATAAATGCAGGTCAAAATAGACTATTGCATGCATGGAGTGGTCAGATTGTGGAGAGTTTCCCTTTGACTCAAAATAAATAATCGGATGGCTGTCTCGGGTATCTTGAATAATTGTTTTGTGTTTTACGATTTGGGACGTAGCAATTTACCTTTTTTCAGAGAAAGGAAGACTTGGGGGCATTTTCATAGTGCGGACAGTTAGGTTGGATAATTTTTTCTCTCTAACCATGCTTACCCGGTTGTATTAAATCTCGAGAAGAATTTTTTGTTTGCAAAAAGGTATCCCCTTCCCTCCCCTAAAAATCAAATCGTTGCTACACTATCTTATAAACTTAATATGTATTATATATAAGATCATTACATAAGCTTTAAAATAATAATCCGCAAATGCATGGTTTTGCTTTTTTAAAATACTGTTTTTAAAAATGAAATTTTGAATGACTCAGAAAGGAATACATAGTCTGATTAACTAATTTTTATGGTGGCAGAAAGTCTTGTGTAAAGCATATAATATGGCGTGTGTTGAGGGAAAATTTCTAAATCACATATGTATCAATGAAAAAATCTATATGCAAAACATTGTTCACAATAATAGTTTAGAATTTGATGTTATATCCACAAATATCTCTCTCTCTCTCTCTCTCTCTCTCTCTCTCTCTCTCTGCGGATGTGCAATGAATGCATCAAACGGTCCTTGTCGCCTTGAAGATAATTAACAATTCACTGAAAGCTTTCGTACATGTATATACCGTCCATCCACAGGGATTTATCGCGCTTCCCGGTTGCTTGATGGACTAAGGGTTATACATACATACATGTAACCCATTGTACGTACTTCAAGCAATCGAGAAGCGCGATGAATCCCTGTGCGCCCATCTAATGTACGTCCGCATAATGTACTGTACACACCAAAATACAAACATGTATGTAACAGAAAGAAAGAAAGAAAACAGAAAAGCAAATTTATAGATGAGATTGTACAAAAGAGTCCATTACGTGTATATTCTTTAAGGAGTCTGAATTTTCATTCATACATAAAATATGTACTCGTCCCGATACAGGAGAGAATCCAGAACCTCAACTGCCTGGGGCTCAAACTCAGGCTCTTAAATTTGGAGGGATGACTTGCGAGGCCCGAAGAGTCGTTCGGTGGTTCGGGGTGCCCCCCCCCCCCGAAAAAAAAATGAATGGGGCAGACGTGTATATGAATTGAATCTAAAAGTTATCATATCAATCATTTTAACATTTTCTCAATATCAATGTAACTTCAAATTCTCTTCGGTAATGGACGGTTCAAGAAATTTGACCAAGGGTTAAATTAAGCCAATATTGAGAGATTCTGATTTTAATTTTGAAAAAAAAAATGAATAAAAACCCGAAACTCCGCAAATTGCAAGGGCTAGATAAATTGCTATTCAAAATCGTGATTTGTCGCCGGGGTTCCCCCGCCCCCTAAACTCTCTACCAGCTGGGCTCGATCTGCCCTGGACCCACATGGGCCTGAATTAAGCGCCCACTCGCATCTGTGAGTTGGGGGAGGGGATGGCAGTGGGGTAATTTTTTTTCCTCGGCCCCCATCTATCGGACTCCCGTATCTCCCTCGGGCCTTCGTGTTCTTGTTTTGCATGTCATCCCAAATCCCCGACAGTTTCTGGATCAGCACCCGTATCTCGCTATGAAAATCCCCTATAACTGCTAAGGCGAACATTTTTATTATGAACAAGAAACTACTCAAAACAGGTGAAGCAAGATCTATATTTAGACATGGAAAACCCCGACCATGCCCAACAGAAAAAAAAAACGAAGAAACGATCATTACGATGAAAACAAGGTTAACTGAGTACTCACAATCATATTTACAAGAATTTGAAAGGTTTAATGATATGATTGTTGGGTGATGCCTTCGTTTCAGTATCAAGTAGGTAATGTTTTAGATGTAACTCGAATTGCCTCTGACTGATATATTAGCTGCAGCTGGTACGTTAAAAGCTGAACAGACCTGTTTTATTTTTTCCATTTTCTTAATTCAATTTCTATCAAATTGTAAGCAACCAACTTCAGTACTTTGCATATTTACCTAAGATAAAGCGATTATTGTATCATGGAGAAGGGGGGGGGAAGCTATATGTGTAAGTGCAAATAAGCCCTTTTTAGATAACTGCGGTCAAGTTGTTTTGGATGGCAAAATAAGTACTTTTCCCGCAATATAACGTCAAGGACAATCAGTTTTTAACTGTGATGTAAAGAAAGTGGGTACTTGCCGTCCACAAAACACTAGTCGCACAGTAATGTGAAAAAGGCTTATAGGCCTATGATTATTTTTCAATTTTGAGTTGAAGTCTTCCATGCATGTTAAACCACTGGTACATGGGGGCAAAAATTTACAATAAATAGATCATTTTCAAATTACTGCTAGACTTGCATTTTAGACATTCCAAGACATCGCAACATTTGACATTATTTTTAGTAGTAGTAGTACATATTAAAAAATATTGTAAAAAATTATATGATAATCATATGATGTCAAAACATATCTATAATTTTTGACATTATTTTTTTCTTTTTGACATCATAGATATGTTTTGACATCATAGTAAGAAATAATGTCAAATGTTGTGATGTTGGATCATGAAATGTATGAAATTCAAGTCTACCACGTTTATGTAAAAATCTTCTATTCATTGTCAAATGACCCCCAAGTGCGCATGATTTTAAATGCACGGAAGACTTCAATAATCAATGAATATTGAAAAATCCTATGATTTTCCTCTTAAACATTCCTATATTTGTCCTAAATTTTCACACACGATATACCTATTTTCCTATTATATTAAGTCCCTATGACCCATGATATACATACCTGATAGATCTCAAAACATTCAATAAATGAGGATTTGATCTAAATGAATTGTCGTTGCTGAACTTTCAATAAAATATTGGGCATAGTACAGTAATACTTTTATATCTGTATTTTAAATTCAGGATCGTGATATGAATCGTCTCGTGTACATGTAAATATTGAGATACATATCATAATGTGGTCTAAGCATATCATTGCAGCCCTAACACAGTTTGGAATCAAATGGACTTACTAAAAGGTAATAATGGCATCAATGAAAATCAATTGGAGAAATTTATCATGTTTATTGCAGAAATTATTTTTAAAGAATTTCCTGTAGAATACTTTTTTGTGAGTATAATGTAAAATTTTACATCTTTAAATAAAAAATCCTGCAGGAGTTCTTTTTTTCACAAAAAAATTTCCTGCAGGAATTTTTCTAAATAAATTTCCTGCAGGAATTTTTTCACAAAGCAGAATTTCCTGCGGGAAAAAATGTTCACATAATTTTTCCCGCAGGAATATTTTAAGTTCAAATTTTTCCTGCAGGATTTTTTTTCTCCCGCAGGATTTTACGTAAAAAAAAATTTCCTGCAGGAATTTTATTTTTCCTGCGGGAAAATTATTTTTCCTGCAGGATTATTTCTTGCAATTTTTCCTGCGGGATTTTGAAATATCCCGCAGGAATTCATCAATTTCCCGCAGGATTTTGATAATTCCCGCAGGATTTTTCAATTTCCCGCAGGAATTTTTAATTTCCCGCAGGATTTTTTTGCAATTAAGGTGAATATCTCAGGTACCAGGTGTGCTACAGGTTAACGAGATGCGGATTCCAACTATCTCAGGTACCCTCTATTCGATGACGCTATTGGTTTTGCTGTACCTCCAGCCCCGGGCGGGCGCAAAAATGAACTAGCGCGCAAGTTCATAATTATTTTGCCCACTGTTCTTTCATTTTTTCATTGAATTATTTTTGTACGGCCAAGCAATGTTCTTTTATTAAAAGAATAAAACATCGTCGGGAATTAATTGCGCATGTCCAGGTATAGTTACTATAATAACTCATTTTTTACTATTCAAAATATGTAAAAATTCCATTTTGAAAATTTTGTTGATGGAATAAAAAGAATTCAATTTTGTTTGAATACAGTACAATCTCAGTTAATTCTTTTTTATCATATTTCCTTATAAAAGAGAATAAGGCGGGGTTAAAATCTCCATAGCAACCCCCTTTTCCCTTAACAATGGATTAAAAAAAATGAAAAAAAAATCATGTTAACAGTCATGATCACTCTATGGGAATGAATATTTTGATGAATATTGATTCTTTAAATAGTGAACAATTGTGAAAGTAGAGAATTGAGTAAGCCTTCAAAGAAAAATCCAAAGCAATCAAATATAACCTTAGCAATAATTTGATTTTTTCTCTGTATGTGACATAATAATGTGGATTTAGTCAGTGTCAGACAAGTTGTGGAAAAAAAGAGAGGAAAAAGCTAACCTCGTTGTGCCGTCCTTTTCAAGATATTTACTTCACAAATACAGAAAATGTATATATTGGTTAATATGAAGTATATAGCAACCATTTCCCTTCTTTAGCAACACATATTAATACGTTTTTTTTCTGTAATAGTGGAGTACCTTATGTAAGAAAAAAAGCTTCCATGGGAATTTCATGATAAAAGCAAACTACTATGATAAAGATATCAACTATGAATTAGTATTATTGTATATAGCTTTAGATGCAAAAGCGATGTATTATATCATCGCTTTAGTGCAAACGGTTATGTTGGCGGGAAGGTGAGCGTAGACGTGTATGTGCGCAAAAATATTTGTAATATGAAAAAAAAATTGCTATATGAAAACTTCAATGCATCTCATTTGTTTCAATACGACTCCCTAACGCACCTAGCATAATCTAGGCACGGATAATTTTACTTAAGGTCTTAAAAGATGAACATTCAATCACATTTTCTAAACAGAAATGTTTGTTTAAGAATGCGACTAAATCGAATATACATGAATGAACAAGTTTTAAGACCTTGAAAGGTAAAATAATCCATGCCTTGGGTATGCTAAGTTCATAAGAGAGTAGTCTTGAAACAAATGATATGTATTAATTTTTTTTCATAAAGCAAATATTTTTGCGCACATACACTTCTGCGCTAACCTTCCCGTGAACATTACCGTTTGCACTAAAGCGATGATATAATACATCGCTTTTGTTTCTAAAGCTATATTGTATAAGTTTGATACAACTCTGAGATAGGTGGCACTTTCGGAGATTCCCTCCTTTGTTTCGATGCTTTGGGGGGTAAAAATGCCTTTTCTAGGCAAAAATCAGGAAAAACTGGAAATACTTTATAACTTTAGCATAAAAACTGATAACAAAAATCAAAAGTTAAATGTAGTTCTTTTTTATGTTACTTCCAATTAAATGAGTATCGAAATTTTAATTCCCAAATCAAATGCCTTTTCTAGGCAAAATCATGAAAAATTGGAAATATACACACTAACATTGAAACATGCTTAGTTTTTGAATTCCTATAGATACAATGTGGGGTTTTTTTTTTTTTTTGGTATAAAATTTCCTTTTCTAGGCAAAATCATGAAAATTGAAAATAATTTATAACTTTAGCATATAAACTGATATTAAAATTTAAAAGACGTTAATGCAGTTCCTTTGTGATGTTCTTCTAAATGAAATGAGTTTCCAATTGTTCTTTTCGGCCAAAGTAGTGAAAAATTTGAAAATTATAGTTGATAACTTTTGCAGAAAACCTTATATCAGAAATATAATATGTTTATATACTATATTTCTAATGTTCTTGCTGTCTTTTTGGATATTTTTATTTGTTATAAAACTCTGCCATTATGACTATATATATTAATTACAAATACCTATTAATAACGGCAATAACAGAGCTAAAAACACAAGTTTTATACGCCAACAACGTTTGCGTTGTACGTCATCATCATGTTTTATTCAATTTGTGATGTGAAATCTGAGCTTCACATCTCAATGAAATGGCAAATAGAAAGAGAATTCATAACACTTTATGCCACTTTTGTTATGTTCCTAACCTATTAAAACCAAATTTTATTGAAATTACTTCTACTTCGGGTTTTGGTATACAAAAGCGCTACTGTAGCAAACAATTGTCAAAAAGAGAGAAAGGTATTACTTGCGTATTATATTGTGCGTGATCAACTTACCATTTAGATATCCTATGGCCACAAGCACTTTGTAGTTTTCACCTAGGTTGGTAGAGTGTTACAGTTAATCCTCTAATTATACTGTGCTCCATCCTGTTAATCTGGCGTTATTACAACACTTATTTTATGAAAACTATTTAAGAAACATTCTAGCTTACTGATACTTTTGTGCAGCCAATTAAAGTCAATATCATAATGTTTGTTCTTGCCTTCCAGTTTTACAACTATTCATTACAGCAAGTCATTGCTAATCATCAAGAATCACATTTAAGTTTAGAAAAATATGGTAAAAGCTGCTAAGCAGAACCAGAGAACCTTTACGACTTTGACAGAACATCTTTTCTCTCACCCCGGACAGAGATATCTACAGATTTACCCGTTCTGAGACAACTCTGTCTCGCACCCCCGGATGTTTGTCTGGAACCCCTTATTGTGATCCCATATAGGCGATTACATAGGTTTGGCAGTGTTTGACGTCACATGGAGCATCATTTAACGCAAAACAAGCAATGTTTATTCATGAATTCTGTGAAAATAATTCTATTACTCTATTGTCAGAATGATATAATTTCTTCATATTGGACTGCTGCAACTCCATAATCATTTATATTGCTCATACTCATTTTCTGCTTCTGAAAATTTAAATTGTGCAAAAAATTTCAACTCTTTCTTGTTGTCATCCCATTGTTGCATTTATCATTATGAGTTAAAAAAGATCCTGACGATAATCTCAACAGCCTCACAATAGAGCAACAAGTAAGCAAGTAGCAAGCTAGAGGTGGGACCAGGTGCCCGGGAGGAGTAAGCATCCCCTGTTGGCTAACCGCAAGAGGGCGCTAGTGAAATTAATTTGGACTGCTTATGAAAAGCACTTTGGTTGGAAACATCACTGATGAGAATTTAATATTCGAAACACGTGTTTGGTGTATGAATTTCTTCAAGAAGGGATAGAGTTGAAACCCTTCAATGTATATATATATTCTTATGTATTCTTGAAGTGTATGTGCCATGCTGGAGGTATTCTGAATAGAATATGCTCTATGTCTTGTTGTAGGGATGACCTTTTGGTATTTACTCTTTTTATAGAAATCCATTGGGAGCAGTCTTATTTTATGGAACGTAGCATAGACAACAAAGGAGGGGATCTCCAACATCCCCAGGTTGCAGCACCCACATCAAACCCCCAAACACCCAGTGCAAAAACACAGAGCAGACACACACAGAAAGAGACGCAGAGGGACAAGAAAACTTAACGCACAACACAGAAACATCAAACAAAAAGGACTACACATAAACCAACGAGACCAATGGGCAACCGGTGCCGACTTAACACGGCCATCTGCCACGAAAATAGCAGAAGTTGTGGTTATCCTGGATTACGTGCGCACAACCCTCCCACTTTTCCGATAACCCAGTGGGCTCGAAAAACGAACAATTTTGGTGTTAAGCAACCTCCTCACTGTAAGATGACCGCACACAAACAAGACCGCAAAACGCAGGGGCCCAAGCAAGACAGATGAATTTGTAAATGGATATAAAAAGAAGGCGCAATGCAATCCGTGCTCTGCCGGCTGTAGCGAGCTGATGTATGTTATCACCCGAGGAGTCCGACTGACACTCAGAGAGGACAGGTGGTCGGGGCCCTGCCTTCTCTAAAGAGGTTTGGACAGGGCCCGTCATGGAGTCCTGTCGTCACAGTCAGTCAGAGTGCAAGTTTTAAGAATGTGCTGGTACAAGACTATAGATTGGTCAAGGATCATATCCACGGTATAAAAGGCGTTTGATGATTCTGACGCATTTTCGATGAATATATTGTCTATCTTTGATCCTTCTTATTTTGTTATGTCACTGCAGGCATCCAGGCTGTGAAATACCCAAAGAAATATACTCTGGTGCTTGTATTGGTCCGAATTTCAAAAGAAGTTGACAATAATTTTTGTAAAATATCCAGAAAGTCTTTACTAGTTTGTAAAATTTTTAAAGTAATTTGTAAATTTCTACTATGACAATCCAAAACACCAGTACATGCTCTATATACCGGATGAGCTATGCAATGTAGATACCATAGGCCAGTAATCTAGGAACATCACCGACAAGCCAGTGGGAGAAATTTACTATGTTGAATCCAAAATCATCTCTTTTGGCATACAAACTTGTATGAATCTCTCCATTAACAATTTTGATATTCAGGTCCAAAAATGGTGTTTTTGTGTTTGTAACGTTTGCCTTGTTTAGAATCAATTCTGGTGGATAAATAACATTTTTATTCTTTTCAAAAATAGGATTGTCGATAGTAAGAATATCAACCAGGTACCTAGAAGTACCAATGAAACATTTCACATCATCGTGTTTTCCTTGCTGTTGAAGATTTTGGATAAAGTCTTTTTCATACGTGTATAAAAATAAATCTACAACAAGAGACGCACAATTAGTGCCCATAGGAATTCCTACAACTTGCTTGTAGAGTTTCTCACCAAATCTTACATAAATGTTGTCCAAAAGGAAGGACAATGCTATACACAGGTCACCACATGTCCATGATTTGTATGATTTGTATTCTGTGGCGGAACAGAACCCTTTAATTCAGATGTACAAGTATAAGTTTTCCCCTCTTGATCAAAACACCATTTTATGAGTTTGGATAATCGTTCATTTATTTTGTCGTGTGGAAGCGTGGTGAACATATTAGAAAAGTTGTATGAAGAAATCGTATTTGCTTGAAAATTTCTTGAGTTCATTATGTCGATGACATCCCCTGAATTTTTAATAGTCCAAAATAAGTTTACGCAATTTCTGTTCATGACAGTTTCACAGTATTTGGCCACGTGTTCCTTTATAGCCGTGAGTGCTGACGTCAGATTTCTAGAAAAAATTGTAGTTTAGCAGTTGCTAGAATTAGCAATGTATCGAAAGGAGCAGGTACGTTTTGGGCCAAAATCGGCCCAATCTCAGAACTACAGCAAACATTGAACAATGAAAATACAAGATTTACAGAACTGTAGATCAGTTTAAATTTTGAAAATTGTACATTCCGTTGCAACTTTATAATATTTTGAATACTAGTAGGTCAGCTCTACGTTACATTTACTTTCACGACATGATGACGTTACGAACACATCGTCATGTAACGATGTCAGGTATTAAATGGTTGTATTCTAACATAATTATAATTCAATTTGTTTGCTCAAGATTTTGTTCTTTAACAATTTCATGAATTCTCTCATCGAATATCTGCAAATGCTAAATGAAATCTTTAAATCAATTGTAAATTTATTTACAAAATTTTAAATTGCGTTTAAGGATAACGTTATCTTCGTGACTTTTATATCAAATTAATGGTATTAAAACATATGAAAAGCTAACTTTAGAAAACAAATATCACCGATCATACTTAATGGGTGATGCAGAGGTTACCATGTTGATCCTCAACCCCCCCCCTTTCACGATCTGCTAGTATGAAAGCAATGGAGGATGAAACATACGAGAGAGGGAGACCCATGTAACAGACATATCTTAACAGATATCGAAACTACATGTTTCAAAATCAATTATAATTGGTGCTTCTCTTTGTTTTAATATACATTAGGAGAATTAAAAGCTGGCAGAGCTAGCGTGGTTAATATATCACAGGTGGAAGACACCCCCCCCCACTTCACTTTCCTTCTTACAAAAGGGGGGGGGGGGGGCATTGTGCCTTCCATCTGTGATAGAGCCCCCACTTCTCATAAGGCGTGACCTGAATATGTCACAGTTGTTGTTACAGAAACTTAAAACTTTTTGACAAGCTTCATTCGATAGGATAGTTACATGTACTTATCTATCACGTTTAATATGGGGGGGGGGGGGGGCGTATCAATTAATTTCAGCCTTTTGCTCGAATTTATAAATACATTTTTCCCTAATATTTGGGAATTTCGTAAAAGAAACGGGGGGAAGGGGTAGTTCTTTGCTTATTTTCAACTGTTTGAGACAAAAAACCGACGTTGTTAAGTGTTGACAGACGTACATGTTATTTCATTTGACAGAATAGGAGAAACATCTAGTGTAAGAGTAGGGGATAGAGGAGCTATCTTGTTATGCACACCTCTTCAACTTTCGATTTCATAAACCCGCACTGATTTTTTTTTTTTTTTTTTTTTTTATTTAACGGTTATTTATAAATAAACAATTGGATGCAGCTAATTTCATGAAATACTTATAGGGGTGAGGAAAAATACTAAAAACAAGAAATGACTAAAAAAATTCGTAAAATGTTCAAATGAACGAAATGACATCGAAATACACGTGCATGTAATGTAACCGCTTTCACTATTACATTATCCTGATTTATAGATTGATTTATAAATACTCTAGCTGCAATAGATAAATAAAGGATGTATGAGCACAAAAAAAGCGAAATAGAACAAAAGAAATATAAAGAATAAAAGTCGAAGCGGTTCTTCCTGCATTCCTATAAGGGAAATTTTCGTAGATGGCGCCACTGAATGAATTTAGATAAATTATTCAGAGTATTTTTCCATTCATTGATGTTCATTAGTGTTGTGTAATCGGAGACATTTCATAATCGATTATCGGCTTTTAATATGTGAAAAATTTAATCAAGAAAATGACTTAAAATTCGTAAAATGTTCAAATGAACGAAATGACATCGAAATACATGTGCATGTAATGTAACCGCTTTCACTATTACATTATCCTGATTTATAGATTAATTTTATAAATACTCTAGCTGCAATAGATGAATAAAGGATGTATGAGCACAAAAAAAGCGAAATAGAACAAAAGAAAGATAAATGAATAAAAATCGAAGCGGTTCTTCCTGCATTCCTATTAGGGAAATTGTCGTAGATGGCGCCACTGAATGAATTGAGATAAATTATTCAGAGTATTTTTCCATTCATTGATGTTCATTAGTGTTGTGTAATCGGAGACATTTCATAATCGATTATCGCTTTTAATATGTGAAAAATTTAATCGATTTTTATGCCCCCGGAATCAAAGATTCGGGTGCATATAGTTTTTGTCCTGTCCGTCTGTTAGTCTGTTTGTCTGTCTGTTTGTCCGAAAAACTTTAACATTGGACATAACTTTTGATTGGAAGGTGATAAGGCTTTCATATTTCACATGTGTATTCCTTGCGACAAGACCTTTCCATTGATACCAACATTTTTGACCTCGTGATTTTTACCTTTGACTTACTTTACAAAAAGTTTAACGTTTTGAATAACTTTTGAATGGTAAGTGATAGGGTTTTGATATTTCACATGTGTATTCCTTGTCACAAGATTTTCCCATCGATACCCAAAAAATTTAATCAAGTGACCCTGACGTTGACCTTTCACATACTTTTTCTTAACAGAAAATAGTGTTTATACTAACAAAGATGCCACCAGGGGCATTCGTGTTTCACAAACACAGGCTTTATTTCGATTCAATTGGAATTATGATATTTTTACAGAAAAAAGTATTTTAAAAAGCAATTATTATTAAACTTCAATATTTGATATTTTCACAGAAAAAAAGTTACTAAAAGTGATGATAAAACTTCATTGTAAAGTAAGATACTTAGACTATGCATGGCAAAGCAGTCTAGAAAACATTTCTACCACAAAATGATAAGAACTTTCTTCTTAGTACATGTATTTAGAACATTAGAATAAAGGGTCCAGTGTGAAATAATTGCATTACAAAATTTTGAATGTGTAGAGCAGAAAAATAAAAATGGTATGATCGCTGAGCGATATACGCCCCCTACCGGCGGCAAATATCTGTGTCCTGCAACTCTGCCTATGAATTACTCTTCAATTAAACATGAGTTTTGATTAAACCGTGCAGCTTAGTTCTGAGGTTTTAATTGCTTTATCGATTCGAAAAATCAAATTCAAGGAATTGTGGTCCCCCGCTTTTGGGCGTTTGCCTTTAAAGAAATGCTTACAGACATCCCTACTATTTTAAAGTTTTCAAAATATATCTCATGTACTATCAAAGTTCTAAATATCAAAAGACTAAACTGCAAGAAAAGGTCCAAACTTTGCTACCAAGACAAAGGTCTTGTAAAAAGGAATGCACATGTGAAATATGAAAGTCCTACTATTTACCATCCAAAAGTCGATGTCGAAGTTTTTAAATGTGGGTCAATCTCCAAGGACGAAGTCACAAGGTCCGAATGCTGTTAACGACGGAAAGGTCTTGTCACAAGGAATGCACATGTGAAATACGGTAGCCCTATCACTTTGCATACAAAAGTTATCGTCAAGGGTAAAGCTTTTGAAAAGTAGGTCAAACTTCAAGGTCAAGGTCGAAAGTTTTGGTATCCAAGGAAAGGTCTTGTCATAATGAATACACATATGAAATATGGAAGCCCTATCACTTTTCATACAAAAGTTATCGTCAAGGGTCAAGTTTTTGAAAAGTAGGTCCACGGTCAAGGTCACAAGGTCAAAATTTTTGGTATCCATGAAAAGGTCTTGTCACAATAAATACACATATGAAATAAGAAAGCCCTATCACTTACCATTCAAAAGTAATGGTCAAGGTTAAAGTTTTTTATCGTCAAGGGTCAAGTTTTTGAAAAGTAGGTCAAACTAACAGATCAAGGTCAAAATTTTTGAAATCCATGGAAAGGTCTTTTCACAATGAATACACATGTGAAATATGAAAGCCCGATCACCTGTCATTCAAAAGTTATACTCAAGGTTAAAGATTCTGAAAAGTAGGTCAAACTTCAAGGTCAAGGTCACAAGATCCAAAATTTTGGTATCCATGGAAAGGTCTTGTCACAAGGAATACACATGTGAAATATAAAAGCGCTAGCCCTATCACTTACCATTCAAAAGTTATGGACAAGGTTAAAGTTTTGCTGACTGACGGACAGACGGACGCGAAAGCGGGGGAAAAAGAGGTCGAGCGTAACGAAAGTTGAACTTGCTCTGTAACTATCCAAGACTAAGCTGAGTATCAAATTTTACCTGAATATCTCTATTTGTTGCAGGAAGGAGTCATGGAAACTGACAAAAACTGAATTGTGCAAGTCATCAAGGGGCATAACTCCTCGAAAAATAAGTCAAACGTGACAAAAGACGAACTTTCTCTGCAACTATTCAAGAGTAAGCTGTGTATCAAATTTCACCTGAATATCTCAATTTGTTGCAGAAAAAAGCCCGGAAAACTGACAAAAACTGAATTTTCCAAGTCATCAAGGAGCATAACTCTTCAAAAAATAGGTCAAGCGTGACGAAAGTCATACTTGCTCTGTAACTTTCGAAGACCAAGCTGTGTATCAAATTTCCGCATTTTTTTTTCCTGAAAACATAGAATTTATTAAAGGGGTCTAGATAGAGGAAAAAAGGAGCCATAAAAGTTTGAGTTGAAAATATGTAGTAACGACCCTAATGTTGCCAAGGAAGAGTAAGCATCTCCTGCTTGCATGCAACACCCGCCGCTTCAATTCGGTAGAACTGTCACATCCGGTTTGGGCGGATTGAGAAGACATTAAAATAACTGGAGGTGGAAAAATTTGTTCGTTTAAACCAATGAGGTTTGCAGTTTGGTTATCCAAGCAAGTTCAGCTTGTAAGCTTCTCAGTCTGGGATACATTTGTGGCCGACTAACCTCGTCACTGAGGAATTTCTACGGTCGATATGGGGAACTCGTCATACATTACGATGTTCCACTCTCCAGAATGGTGGACGATATTCTGTCTTAGACCATTTGAACCATCCAACCACGGAATATACTTGAAGTAACCGGATGTGACAATTCTACCGAATTGAAGTGACGGGTGTTGCATGCAAGCAGGAGATGCTGACTCTTCCTGGGCACCTGGTCTCACTCCAATATTGGGAGTTCGCTTTTTTTCATATGGTGGAGGTTTTTCTTTGTTTCGGTTCTTGTTTTATTCTGGTTTTGGATGCCTTCGGTTTATGATTTTTCTGAATTATCGATTTTGTACTATGTATTGGGATATGGTCATCATCCACATTTGTCATTTTAAGCGGCGATTTTTAATATCAGTTTTACTTTGATTTTTGAGTTTTGGAAACTGCATACTGAACTGGAGTAATAGTTATATCCGAAATTGAATGGTTATATTTTACGAAGTGATTGTAACGGAAATTTCTAACTTATTAAATTCTTGAAGTATAATGGAAAACAACCATCATGTTTCATTTGTGGGATATATTCACAGAATATGTTCCCATGAATTGTTGATAAAAATGGGTTACATGTTTGATCTTTATATTTTGTGCATTATTTCATTTTTTATGGTGCATCTATGTAAACGTCTTCAAATTGAATAGCATCATTTAAGAACAGATAAATTGGCAACATGGACCAGACAAGCACGTTTCGTGTACTCAACCCTCGTCAGTGATCCTCAAATCTAAACAATGTAATATGCCAAAAAAGTATGAAAGTTACTATGTCGAAAAAGCGTACCGAGAGACGTAGCAGGAGGGGTGGGATATGATGCTACAGGACCCACGTTTTAGAAATTTCAGGAAATTTTGATAACAGATCTAGAAGTTTTAGAATACGTTGAAGAAATAATAATATAATTTTTTCAAGTGTTATACATGTTATATACAAATCAGTGATATGAAATTATAATCACTACTAATTAGAAATATCAAGTTTATAGATACAGAGAGCATTTATCTTATGACCAATTATCATATGATGATATATTATGATCAGATCTCCAATACATATGGAAAGATGTATACATGTATATACATTAAATTATATTCTCACACCGCAAATAAAGGAGTAGGGCCACGGAACCCCTAAAACGGCCCTGCAATTTTCCCTTTTTTTCCTTAAAAATAAAAGTTAATGAGGAATACTTGATATATCACATAAATCATAATGAATGCTTCCCGATTAATGAGACTTTGTGAGAGGGTTGTGCGCACGTAATCCAGGATAACCACACCATTTGCTACTTGCGTGACAGATGGCCGTCCAAAGTCGGCACCGGTTACCCATTGGTCTCGTCGGTTTATGTGTAGTCTTTTGTGTTTGATGTTTACATGTCGTGTGTCTCTTTTCCGTCTCGTGCTGTACTCGTCTTTTGTGTTTTTGCATCGGGTGTTTTTGGTGTTTTACTGTTGATGCTGCAACGGGGTCTTGTTGAAGATCTCCTCCCTTCCTTTTGTTACCCGTCTGCAGCCGTAAATATGGAACTTTGTGTCTTCATGGATACTTTATTGATTCTAGACGTCATCGCGAGATTTCCCGTAAAAACGTTCAATCGTTTTGAATTTTTCTCTCCCTTCAGATCTTTCAGTTTTAATCTTTTTCTAAAATGAATTTCATTCGTGGTTCATGCATTGAATAAAACATTTAAGGGTACGATATTTTTAATGGTGAAGAAAATTTTACAGTCCATCAACAAATAAAAAAAAATTCACTATAGACGCCATTTTGAAATGACAATTTAAAAGCGATTTGCAGTATGACAAAATATGACAAAATGTTATTACGGATACAGACAGGTAATATGGTATGATATACCTTGTCTGGAATTCATATTCCCCTCGTCCTCGGCTCGGGAAATGTGAATTCCAGACAAGGTATATCTTACCATATTACCTGTCTGGAACCGTAATAACGTATAATATGAAGAAATTAATTTCAAAATTGAAATTAATAAATTTGCTGTGATAATATTCATACTGAGAAGTATGAAGAATGAATAAAAAGCCACACGAGTATGCAGAATTAATCATAGAGAGACGAAAAAGACTTAACCTAAAACGACTTATACATGTACGGATTCTAAAATAAGCAAAGCTGTACATCCTATCTTGTAAATAAGTCATACAAAAATCATTCAACACATGCAAAACTCGAGGCAATACGCTTTAAAAAAAATTGCATGCGTAGATTCGGGGTTTCAATTCTTGTTGTGGACCAAAAACGTTTACAAGAAAAAAACTTTATTTTTTTATATCTTGGATTTATTGAGTGCTAAAGTGTTAAACTAACAGGAAATAACTGAAGCGTCAGGTGTTGCATGCAAGCAGGATATGCTGACTCTACCTGGACACCTTGTCTCGCTCCAAAATTGGGAGTTCGCTTCTTTTCATGTGATGGAGGATTTAATTTTTGTGTTTGGTTTCTGTTTAATCCTGATATTGTATGCCTTCGGTTTGTGATTTTCGCTTGCCGATTCTTTACTGTGTGTTGGGATATGTTCATTATCCATATCTGTCACACACTCGAAACCAAATTTCTAAGCAGGAGATGCTTACTCTTCCTGGGCACCTGGTCTCACTCCCATATCGGGAGTTTGCTTCTTTTCATATGAGGTTTTTGTTTGTTTGATTTGGTTCATGTTTTATCCTGATTTTGTATGCCTTCGGTTTCTGATTTTCTGAATTATCGAGTTTGTACTGTATAAAGGGATATGGTCATTCTCCATACTTGTCATCTTCATGTCATATCCTCTGCATTTTCAAATAAAGATTGATTTTACGTCATCTTTGACTGTGAGATAACGTAGTGAACTAAACAAACAGTATGGGATACCAGATGCGAAGCATATCTATACTACTATAGAACGAAAAAGCCGATTCTCCATCGAAACGAAGAGAACAGAGATAAATGGTGCAATGTGAAGATATAGCATACGATATGGCAATGTGAGTTTGATAATTGTTTAGAGGGGTTATATTATCATTAATTATGTTAAACGTCTTCAAATTCAATAGCATCATTTAAGACCTGATAAATTTACAGCATGGACCAGACATGCACGTTTCGGGTACTAAACCCTCGTCAGTGATCCTCAGTCTAAACAATGTAAAATGGCCAAAAAGTATGAAAATTATTATGTCTAAAAAGGAACAAAAAGACGTAGCAGAATGGGTGGGATATGATGCTACAGGACCCACGTTTTACATGTATAAATTTCAAGAAATTTTGTAACAGAAAATTTCAAATGCGTTAAAGAGACAGACGATCAACCGAAGGTGATCGAACTTGGCTACATGTGCCCTCGGGGACTCTTGGACCACCAGCAGTAACACTCACCAAGTAGTTCAAATATTAAACGTCTTCATAATCAATAGCATCATTTAAGACCTGATAAATTTACAGCATGGACCAGACATGCACGTTTCGGTTACTAAACCCTCGTCAGTAATGTCTCACCGTTTTCCTAAAAGAAATCTTAGAACATCTAAAGTTCAAAACCGTCGTCGGACACTAACCATTAACTTCATATTTTCCTCTGACTTTTACTCCCTTTTTGTGTCGCCTGCGAAGCACAGCGACACTTAGGGATCACTTTGTCCGTTGTCCGTCTGTCCGTCCGTCCGTCTGTCCGTCCGTCCGTCTGTCTGTCTGTCACACTTTGGGTGTCACAGCCCATAACTTTTGATTGGTAAGTGATAGGGTTTTGATATTTCACATGTGTATTCCTTGTGACAAGACCTTCTTACACATACCATAATTTTTGACCTAGTGACCTTGACCTACATATTTGACCTACTTTTCAAAAAAATTAAGAATGGATATATCTTTTGATTGGTAAGTGTTAGGACTTTGATATTTAACATGTGCAATCCTTGTGGCAAGACCTTTCTACACATACCATAATTTTTGACCTTGTGACCTTGACCTAGATATTTGACCTACTTTTGAAAAAAAGATAAGATTCGCTATATCTTTTGATTGGTAAGTGATAGGGCTTTGATATTTCACATGTGTATTCCTTGTGACAAGACCTTCCTACACATACCATAATTTTTGACCTATTGACCTTGACCTACATATTTGACCTACTTTTCCAAAAAATTAAGAATGGATATATCTTTTGATTGGTAAGTGATAGGGCTTTGGTATTTCACATGTGTATTCCTTGTGACAAGACCTTTCTACACAGACCTTAATATTTGACCTTTTGACCTTGATCTAGATATTTGACCTACTTTTCAAGAAAAGTAATATTGGCTATATCTTTTGATTGGTAGGTGATAGGGCTTTGATATTTCACATGTATTTTTCTTGTAACAATGCCATTCTACACATACCATAATTTTTTACCTTTTGACCTTTACCTTGCTATTTGACCTTCTTTTTTAAGGTTGTATATATCTTTTAACTGGTAGGTGATAGGTCTTAAATATTTCTTATGATGACACCTTTTTGTTACCAATTTTTACGTAGTGACCTTGACCTAGATGATTGACACTCATTTCTGAAAGTTTGAGAGTGACCATGATAAAATGAGATAAGATGAAATGATAATTTGTAATTAAGAGGTCTGATATTTCAAATGAATTTCATTTGACAAGACTTTTCTACTGATACCAATAATTTTGTTCCACTTTCTAGAATAATAATCAAACCGCTTCGCAGGCGACACAAGCATTCCTTGGATTGCTATTTTTTAAGTATCATAATATTAGTTAGACAATCCTTGCAGAAAGTAAGTTTCTAATGTTAGTAGAAAGCTTAAATTTGACTCTATTTCATATTCGTTTTCTGAAATATATGACCTACATCATGTACAATCTTAATACTAGTTTATTTTTCCTCGAACATTCGAGAAAGGCCATTGAAATGGCATATGCCGTGCGGGTCCTATTCTAGTATATTTTGATAAGACCTCAAATCAATTGTCATGTTACTATCGTTGCTGGGTATGGTCTTAGGACGTTGTTCTCGTACAAGGCTTAACACAGACAATGTGTTTAATCGATGCATGTGCAATCATGGTAATGGCCGACTAATTTCTACTTCAGTTCATGAAATATGTGGAAAAAGCTATTATATTGTTAATTATTAGAATTCAATATTTATGTTTTATTTGACATTTCATTATAGTATTAACATTGGGTTGCTTTACTAATATTTTGCATAAAACCGCTTTGTACGCTGCGACAAGACAGCGATCATCCTCTGGTGAAATTAAAAAAAACCTCAATTCTTCATTTTATGAATTGCATTGTCTAGTGTACTTTTAAATAATATGGTTTCTAAATTCGGATCATATAGTGGTTACTATTTATTTGAAACATACGAAACAAATGTACTCGACACTTATAGTTCCTCATTATTTCTTGTTACACAGTGGCGTTGATTTAATTGTCTCATTAAGTCTAAATTAACTTTGAGACATACAGCAATCGATATTTAGTAATTGATTTTGCGATTGCCCTATTTCCAGCAAATATTATTTTTATTAGACACGAATTCTTGTGCAGTGCAACTGATTTTGCAATTCAAATTGTTTAAAAGGTAAAAATATTTTTTGGGGATTGGATTTAAGATTAGGAAACTTAAGCTTAAAGAACTAATATAAGGAAACACTTAATTGCTTAATTATCGGGAAGATCATTTTGTAAGTCTCCGCCTACTAACATCTAATTAGCAGCTGTATTGTTTTCTATCCATCGATTATTCTGACAGAGCAGCCTTCAAATTGAAGAATAAATATTCTCAAACAGGACGTTACAAAAAGATGAAATAAGTTTAAATTTTCGGAGGTTGAAGAAATTAACAGATATGGAATTATCATTTCGATTAATTTTATTGTACTGGATTCATGATTTAAATATTCAAGGTGAGTTTTGTGAGGATCAGAGGAGCAGTCTGTATCTTATACATTTTACCTCCGAAGTTTTCTTTTCAATTAATGTACAAAATAAAATATACAAATCACAAATTACGTTTGTAAAAACTGTAAAGGATAGCCCATTGCGAGATCTGTATCTGAAATCGACAAGGTTTTGTATTGCTCCTACCAGGAGGTGAAATGACACGCCAAAAGTGAACATTGTCGCCGCCTTTTAAACTAAGAATTGAAGATGTTTGATATTTATGAGAATGTTTCTATCAAATTTAGTTATATAAAACATTTGCTCAGCATCGGCCAGTTAAGGGACCCGTTACTGATGTTTGAGTTCAATATCTGGTTTAAGTTCTGTTTGATAGAAGAGCTTCAGATAAACATGATAAAAAGTATATTTTTTCAATTAGTTTATTAACATTGTTTTTAGTCCTGACATTTATGAAAATATCCTAGGGTTGACATACTAAAAAAAATTATAAGTGTTCCCCTTTTCCCATTAATCAATGAGTGATCTTCAGACCAACTCTTTACAAATGTTAACACACGAGGGAAATAACAGAAATCGAGCCTTTAACCTTCTACTTTTACGTGAATATCTAAATTTGTAAATATGAAAAATTCTGTAAATGACTATATTTTATCGACGTGTGTTCCAGAGTTGTCAATCTAAAATGCTCTAAAATGCTTCCGGTGTAATTCTTGAAATAATACCTAAACATAATTAATATACCCAATAACAGAAAAACAATTCACTTGTAGAAATTGTTGAATTTAAAGATTATGTACATGTTTTGTCACCCTCTCCACCCATAGTTTCTATCCCGTTTGTCTGTCCGTCTATCTGTCCCACTTTAGTTAACCGGACTTGTTTTCGCTGATGTTGCAGATACTCAACTCGTTTTTTTGCATGTGGATATTCCTCCGTGTGATACAGATCACGTTCGAATTGTGTATCGATTGACCCATTTTCACAAGATGTATGGCCCTTGGGATTATCAAATTAATTAAATATCAGTTTCCCCAACATTTTGCACAATGATTGTTGTTACAAGTATTGAATAATTTTTGGTTCGTAGATGTATCTCATTGTGATACAGATTAAGGTTGTGACAACATATTATCTGAAATATAAATGGACGTCTTAATGTCATGACCTCATGAATTTTTTGTCAATATTTCAGAATCGCTCATTGCTAAATAGGAATTTTGGGCAAAATATATGTTTTTTTTTAAACATTAACGATAAAAACCCAACAAAAAAAACCTTTTCCGTTTCGTATGAATTTTGATAAGATTAAAACTTGAGAATATATAGTATTTGTTATACTCTAAAAATAATTCGAAATTAAAATTCTTGGTCTTGGTGATGTCCCTAGATTACCGTCATACGGTATCTGCATTTTACAGCTCATCCGATATGCTAGAGCATGTACTGATGTTTTGGATTTTCATAGTAGAAATTTACAAATTATAAAGAAATTTTAAGGTCAAGGTTTTCGCTTTCACAACCTAGTAAAGATCTTTCTAGACATTTTACAAAAATTATGATCAACTTCCTTTTGAACTTCGAACCCATACAAGCAACAGAGTATATTGTTTTTGTATTTCACAATCTGCATTTTATGGTGACATAATTAACAAAATAAGAAGGATCAAAGGTAGACAGCATAACTATCAAAACTGCGTCAGAGTCATCAAACGCCTTTTATACCGTGGATATGATCCTAATGTCAACAGACGGACACTCGGCTTGTTACTTGACCAATCTAAAGTCTTGTACGAGCATTCTTAAGACTTGCACTCTAACTGACTGTGACGACGGGATTCCATTACAGCCCCTGCCCATACCTCTTTAGAGAAGACAGGGCCCCAACCACCTGTCCTCTCTGAATGTCAGTCGGACTCCTCGGGTGAAAACATATATGAGCTCGCTACAGCCAGCAGAGCACGGACTGTATTACGCGCGTCCTCTTTTTATATCCATTTACATATACATCTGTGTTGCTTGGTCCCCTACGTTTTACGGTCTTGTTTGTGTGTGGTCATCTAACAGTGAAGAGGTTTTTTTTAAACCATAGTTATGCGTTCTTTGAGACCTCTGCGTAAACTGAAAAGCGGGAGGGTTGTGCGCATGTAATCCAGGATAACTACACCGTCTGCTACTTACGTGGCACATGGCTGTCCTAAGTCAGCACCGGTTGCCCATTTGTCTCGTTGGTTTATGTGTGGTCTTTTATGTTTAATGTTTCTATGGTGTGAGTTGGTGTTCCTTGTCCCTTTTGCGTCTCTTTCTGTGTGTGTGTTTTTTTTTTTTTTTTGCATTGAGTGTTTTGGGGTTTTGCATTGAGTGTTTTGGGGTTTAGTTGTGGGTGCTGCAACCGAGTGTTGTTGGAGATCCCCTCCTTTCTTTTGGTCATAGAGCTACATTGTATTGCATTGTATAAGAAATACATGTGCACTAATTAGTAACATGGTTTAGAAGTAGAAAAAAATCGTCAAAGAAAGTAAACATTATAAAGGGTTTTTCAAATAATCACATCATCTTCTAAAATATTAATTTATTAATTTTTAATCTTTCTTTTTTCCAGTTGTAAAATAAAATCATATAAATGCACATGCCTCCTAATTATGTTTTACATATCTCTTGGGGGAAAGAAAATCTTAGACTAGTATTATTATATATTATCCTATATATCATAGAGAGAACAGTTCAACATGTAGGTTCAAAGTGGTTCGGAGCGCGTTGCTATGATATATGATATATAAGCATCCACATAAAGGGGGAGTCCAAACAGGGGATGCTTACTCCTCCCGGGCTACCGGTCCCAGTTCTAGCTTGCTAGGAGTCCGTTGATGCTCTATAGTGAGTGCTGTTGATATTGTCGTCATGATCTTCTTTATCTCATATATACATACGAATGAGCTGAAGACCTTTCTCTCTGTTGTATGCAAAAAAAGAATAGTTAAAATAAGACAACCATTGCGATGTATGCGCGGATTTAGAAATATCGGCTCAAGTCTAGTATAGGACGAAAGTAGTTCCGGCGTAAATGCGGAGGAAAAAGGGATATGACCTATTATCTCTATCCGAGATTTGAATAAATCTTTTTAAACAATCCTTTTAATTTGCATTTATTTATAAAAGCTTCAATGCATTTGCATAGTTTATGAACTTACTCATAACTACTGCATACATCCATTATTTTTATCACTGTGTAGCACCACGTGACTTTAGTTGGTGAAACCACGAATAAATAAAATGCTCAGTTGGAGGGAGGAAAACGGGAACTGCAATAATTGCTTTGATTAGATTCTATCTTTTCATAGCCTATATCCTTGTCTAAATTGATACTTTTACAATCGTTGACTAGTAAGAAAATAAAACGCCGTTGTTTTTACAAACATTGTGACAAAAGCTGTAGATATGTGCGTGGAAACCACCACAACATTGTGTTTAATATATTTAGACCACTACATTCCTTTCGTCTGAATGTTTGTAAAACTACAATGATTTCTTGATCGACAAACAAAGAATCATGAAAATATCATTTTTTACTAAGATATCGGCTATGAAAAGATAAAAATTGAATCAAAATAATCATAACAGTGCCTGTTTTCTTTCCCCAAAATGAGCGGTATGCCTCCATTGTGTGTTCGTGGTTTCACATACTTAAGTCACGTGATGCTACACAGTGTTTATACCTACTTTCATTATTAAGATTACACGTAAAACTGCTAATTTTGATAAATCAATTACATTTAATCACATAGATAAAGCTTACATGTCGACAGGTTGACAAAGTGACAGGTCGACAAGTTGACAGGTCGACAGGTTAACATGTTGACAGGTCGACATATAGAAGGGTAAACAGATTGACTGGTTAAGATTAATTCACGTAAAACAGCTAATTTGAATCAATTAATTACATTTATTCACAGAGATAAAGCTTACAGGTTGACAGGTCGTTACATATATAAAATGGAAATCAATATTTTATATGTAAACATGTCGACCTGTCAACTCATGATCAGGGAAATCAAATCTTCAAAACTGTCGACCTGTCAACCCGTCGACGTGTCAATTCAAGAAATAAGGTCACCTGCAAAATCTTCGACCTGTCAACTCAAGAAATAATATAATCTGCAAACCTGTCATCATGTCGACAAGATATTACAAGGAAATCAAAGCTGCAAAACTGTCAACCCGGCGCCCTGTGAACACATGGAAAATAAAAGTTAATATACATTTTGTATATGCATAGTGTTGAAAATTATTTTCAAGTATGCAAATTACTTTAATTACTTCATAAATATTCAGTATAAAATTTGCATATGGTTCACAGTAATAAGAACCAATTTACTCATATGAATACAACTGGGACTATTTTTGTCCTATACTATACTTCACCCGAAATATCAAAACACGCAAGTGTACAAGTAACATCCCCTTGCAACTGCATGTAAATTCTTAAAGAATTTTACAAGTTGAAGTCCAAAATGACATGTACTTAACCTGGATAAAACTTCTGATCTATGGTCTCTTTAATATGGAATCGTTGCGAGAATCGGTCAACATGGAAATCGCCATCACAAAATCGTCACTCCACTATAGTTACATGTATATTGCAACCTCATTGCAATATCGTGTCATCGCCATCGAACTTTCCCTTGATTGTGAAGTGGCGATTTAATTCTGAGTTAGGGTTAAGATATAAATTCGAAAAGGCGTACGGACAGACAGATCAACGGAAAAACATCGGCAACATTGTACTCTCCTAAATATTCAGGGGGCAAAAACACTTGAATTCCAAATGATAATATTATATATTGTTTATATTTAAACATTTTTCCTCAAAATGTATGGTTTTTCCGTACTTCAGAAATACGATCAGTGTTATAACGAACCATAACGAAGTATTTTATTATAGTTGGCATAAAAATGTTTGGGGACTGAGGGACTGTCAGCCACATATTCTTGCATGTATTGATCTAAACTATTATTAATTTCATATATACTTTAGATTTTAACCATTCTCTTAATGTAGAAAAAATTTATTTGTACAAATGCCTTATTTTCCTATCTATCAATTATTTATCTAAAATTATCATTTCGCAGAAACGATTCGTGATTTGCAATAATGAATTTATAAATATATTTATGACGTTCTTTTCATTGACTTTTACCGTCTATATATCTACTTTATTTGACAATTGTTTGTGCAGAATTATAAATTATTTCTGAGTCAAATAAATGTAGTTATAACCTGTGTAATGTCATATAATTCACGTGGGATTTCTTCTCGGATAAAGTTAGCATATATCTAATTGTGTCGTATGACATCTATAGATTTATATCTCCTTCTCATTTTGCTAAATTTTTAACATTTTATTGATTCAATTGAATGATTCGACAATTCTATTACTCTATCGGATGTAATCGTTACTAGAGTCTGTCAACAACACCAGGTTGCAGCACTGTAATTGGATCTCCAACAACACCAGGCTGCAACCAGGTTGAGATCAGAAGTTTTATGAATATCGCCAGAGTTTTCATTTCACTCCTTCCCATTTAAAAATGTCCTGAATACGAAACAGCATCGGTAATAAAGTAAGGAAAAAATAAAAGTATGATCGCTGAGCGATGTAAGTCCCATACCAGCAAAAAAAAGTAAAAATAAAATAAATATTACAGAAGAACCCATCAGTTATTAACTCTCATAGTCAAGAAAGCAAGGCAAAATCATTAGATTTTCCAGAGGAACGGTTGCGAACCTCGGAATGAACAAAAAGTTATGTCCTGCATCTATGCCTAGAACCCTTCAATTAAAACATGAATTTTAACTTACTGTCCATGCAAATCACTTCAGAAATAAGAAAACTAAGGGTTAATCTAAAACGACCTTTTTCGATAAAAAAAATCCATATAGTGAATAGATTTTGAATTCTCGTAAATTTATGTCCGTATGACCAAGAGTACGCTGACAGTAAAAGGAAATGGTTTCAGATGGGAGTTTTGTTATGTTGATTCTAGCGTGACGTAGTTCTTCCTCTGTGAATTTGTTGTTGGAGATCCCTTAACTTTTTTTATAAGTCGAACTAGCTCTGTAACAATCGAAGGCCAAACTAGGAAGTCCGGAAAATTGATTTTTTATTTTTGCATTAAGGTGGGTCCCTACCCGTAGATTTAACAGATGAAATTTGTATTTTAGGGTTTTTTCTTCTTAAGGTATTAGGGGTATAATAACAAAATCATGGGAAACCTTGAAAAAAATGAACTTCCATATTTTACATATTTTGAGATATTTGATATTTTTTAATGTTTCATTCAACTCGCCATGAAAATAAATTATCACAAACATTGCCGAAGTCGTGCGTCTCCGGCCAACTTCGTGGTATTTAAATTTTCTGTTATCAAAACAACCGGAAGTAGAATGCCTTAAACACAATAGTCCAAATGAGAAATAAAACAGACATAGATATGTACTTTTTTCGTCAAAGATACAGTACATAATAGAAAGGTACCATGACACATTAAGATTGAGGAGTATCAAATATCCAGAATATGCTTTTGGACTCTCCAAATTCAGTAAGGATAATACTATGTTTATTTGTTTTGTTTTGTTTATATATATAGAAGAAATGTAACACATGAAATAATATTCAAACATAAATCTGAGTCCATGTAAGATGAGTCTCCAAACAGAAGGGTACCACCTTATAATTTCATCACATTTTTTTACAAATAATATATAATAAATCCAACTCTTTGCAGAAAAGAAAAAGGATGAATTTTTTTTTCGTTTTGCAATATTTCATAAAATTATGTATGAAGATGAAGGAAAAAAAACACAAACAGGTTAACAGTTTTATAAACTATCATGATATTGCTCCAGACATAAGGGTACCCCCTTATAATTTCATCGCATTTTCAACTTAGAATATATAGTAGTGCCCTCGGGGACTCTTGGTCAACCAGCGGTGACACTTACCAAGTAGTTCAAATGTTAAACGTCTTCAAATTCAATAGCATCATTTAAGACCTGATACATTTACAGCATGGACCAGACATGCACGTTTCGGGTACTAAACCCTCGTCAGTGATCCTCAGTCTAAACAATGTAAAATGGTAAAAAACTATGAAAATTATTCTGTCCAAAAATGTACCAAAAGATGTAGCAGTATGGGTGGAATATGATGCTACAGGACCCACGTTTTAGAAATTTCAAGAAAGTTTGTAACATAAAAAAATTCAAATGCGTCAATTTCTTCGGAATATCTTATTTGTCGCCGTAGACTGAATTTTCAATAATGTCGAAGGGTTCCAACTCTCTACCTTCTTGAAGAAAATTCCAAACCAATTTACATGCACCAGACACGTGTTTCGAATATTAAGTCATGAATTCTGAAAGTCATAAAGGGGCATAACTCCATGACAAATATGTCAAGAGTGACGAAAGTCAAACTTGCTCTGTAACTATCCAAGACCGAGCTGTGTTTCAAATTTCTGCTGAATATCTCGATTTGTTGCAGAAAAGAGTCCGCGGAAACTGGATTGTGCAAGCCATGAATTTAGGAGCTTCACTGAACGTATTTTTTCCATCCTGTTTTCCATTCTGCTTAAATGCAACACTCATGAGAATTCATGATCCGAATCATGCATATCTGGTGGTTTGGAAGAAAGGAGTGGATCTCCAACAAGACCTGTTTGCAGCACCAACAGCAAAACACAAAGGCAACCCAAGTAAACACAGAGAATGCATACAAAGCAAGACACATAACAGGGACAAGGAACAGCAAACACGATATATCAAAACACCAAACATTACGCAAAAACCAACAGGAACAATGGGCAGTCGGTGCCGACATAGGACGGCCATCTACTACAATAAGAAAAGGGAAATATCTCCAGCCTGACCACCCTGCATTCACCAAGCGAAATAAATCAACAAGAAAATGACACATAAATGGCATCATACAAACTCCAAATCGCAAAAAGACACACCAATATTCACTAGAAAATCATACAAAACAATCGTAAAGCCCCTGTCACACCTACACGTTCTCTCGAGACATTCTTACTACGTCCTTGAAGTCCTTGAAATTTTTCATGAACGAAGTGAGAACGTGGCATTTTCACCCAGAAGGGCTCTCCGAAACAATAATTGACGACTCCAATACGTGCGCAACACGACCTTTAGCGTCCGTAACACGTTAGTAGCATGTCCTTCCCGTCTTTAATACGTTTAGTCAAGTTCGCACTACAATCGGCCCCAAGTTCACACTACGACGAAGGCGTCTGTGTTACGGTAGTACGGCGTGCTTACTACGTTCTCTAAGTCCTTACTGCGATCATAACACGTTCAAAGGATAAATTGTTTGTACGAGGTCTATTTCGATTTTTTCGACCTATAAAACCAAGAACGTGGTAAGGACGGCAGAGACGTGACGATCTCCATATGGTTATATGTAAAAGTTTTGGCCGTCCGTACTACGACCCTACTACGATAGTGACACGTTTCTAATACGTCCATGAAATTCTCAATACGTTCGCAAGTAGACCTTAAACGTTCTGTCATCACCGCGTCCTCACTACGACTGTTTTGAACAGTTCAAAACGGTCGTGGTGGCTCGGCGTACGGGCACGTTCGTCGGCGTCCTTACTACGACCTCAATACGTATCAGCGAGTTCTTACTACGTTCCCCGCGTCCTTACTACGTTCACGCCACGTTTCGTACAATTTTGGCGGTCGTAGTGCGAACGCCATGCAAGAACGTGAAGGTGTGACAGGGGCTTAACAGACGTACAGAAACATTAAAAATTGACGACAACACATAAAAGCAAGGAGACCGATGTGTACCCGGCGCCGACTTTGGACGGCCATCTGCTTTTAGCAAAGTGGTTATCCGGATGACTTGCGCACACCAGTTACACGAAGTTTTAAACACCTCATTTTTATAACTTCATATATGAAAATTATATGAATTCAAATTTAATTCAACAAATGACTTCACCAAAATATTTATCTCTATTTTTAATTATTTTGCAGCCGTTCACATGATTGCAGTGCAGCAACAAGAAACGAGTGGAACGGTGTTTATAATTGGTTTTCCCTACTATTCATCATTACGATCACAGTACGAAACCTTGCGATTGACAATTTTTACTGTGGAAAATAGAGACACCGAAGTAAAATTATGTACTCCTGGTCTGGATGGTCATTTACAGAATGATATTATCATCCCAGGGAGTACGTTTAAATCACATACGGTAGACATCTCGATGAGAGTGGAAGGAGTCAACAAGACTATGAAAACCCTTTTGATAGTATCAGATGATCCTATTATTGTATATAGTTGGGAGGTCGGAAGAAACTCAGCAGAAACACTTATTGCCTTGCCCTTGGAATCATTAGGGAACATATGCTATATTTTGACATGTTCTTTACAAGATTCTATGAGTGAAATATTATTGATCGGTATCTATGATGGGACGAACATCACAATGAAATTACCTGATAATCTAGTGGACAAAGTGACATGGAGTGGTACTATCCTGGATGACAACAGAACTATCATTGATAATTTGAATCGTTTTGAGACAATACAAGTTACAGCAAGAGGTGATCTGAGTGGGACTTATGTTGTAGCAAGCACGGCTATTGGTGTGATAGTTGCGAATGAGCGCACGAAACTGGTGTCCAACGGCTACCAAGACAACGTTCTTGAGATGATTCCATCCGTAGAAAAATGGGGAACACATTTCATATGTGTAGGCACACCTCAAACGAGGCGTACTGACATTATCAAAGTTGTTTCTAGCGAGCCAAATACCGATATTACAATCGATGGGTCCATCGACAATTATTTAACGATGGTAGAAGCAGGAGATGTTTTAAGTATTGATCTACCTATTGGAGGGTCAGTTGAAATAACTGCGGATAAACCTGTATTGGTTGCTCAGTATCACACTCAAGATCCTGCTATGGCTGTCGTTCCGCCAGTTGAGCAATGGGAAGAAAACTATACGATTGCTATCCCAGACAATTCCTTTAAAAACTACATACTCGTCGTAGTTAAAGGTTCAGATGTATCCAAAATAACCTTAGACGGTGCGTCTTTGCATGCCAATTTCGATCATGTTAATTCCGATTTCTGGAAAGCGATTGTACGAGTGTACCAAGGCAAACATTTTTTGTCGAATAAAAGACTAGCTGCATTCGTTGTCCTTATTTTCGGATATACCTCCGTACAATCTTACTTCATACCTGCAGGAATGAAGCACAGAAATATATCATCATATGCGGTAATTTTTAACCTTATTGGAAATAAGTAACTTTTTACCTAGATACGACTAATTCATGTAATTTAAGTACATGCAATATTTCCAAATTTTATTCAACATACTGAAGGATACATATATTTCATGCAAGCAAAATTGTTCGTTTTGAGGAAGCCTTTAATTCTTAGACTTGTTTCTCTTTTTTCTTCTTCTGACCTTAAGATTGGCAATCAGATAAACTCTGGACAGCAGGCTTTTGTCGATCTCAATCGTAAGTATCCAAGCCAACACACAACCATGATAATTGTGATAAAGTTCTTATAGAAATTCTCAAATTTAACCATAAGCTTAGTTTTAATTTTCAGTCGTTTCATTTTCATTTTGCTTTAGTCTTTTCTTCTCCAAATTTGACAATTGGATATTTTTTTCTTAGCATAAGAATAAGAAAACGATCTTCAACAAGACAAGGTTGTAGAGAAACCTGCAAGAAACTTTCGGTTTCACAAACTAGTGAAGACTTTTTGGAAATTTTACAAAAAATATTGTCAACTTCTTTTGAAATTCGGACCGATATAAGCAACAGAGTATATTACTTTGGGTATTTCACAACCTGCATTTTATGGTGACACATAATTAACAAAATAAGAAGGATCGAAGATAGACAACATAACCATCGAAAATGTGTCAGAATCATTAAACGCCTTTTATACGTATATCGTGGATATGATCCTAATGTCACTAAAAGGACACTAGGCTTGGTACTTGACCAAGGCACAGTCTTGTACCAGCGCATTCTTAAAACGTGCACTCTGACTGACTGTGACGACAGGACTCAATGACGGGCCCTATTCAAACCTCTTTAGAGAAGACAGGGCCCCGACCACCTGTCCTCTCTGAATGTCAGTCGGACTCCTCGGGTGATAACATACATGTACATGAGCTCGTTACAGTCGGCAGGGCACGGATTGTATTACGTACGCCCTCTGTTTATATCCATTTACATATTCATCTCTGTTGCCTGGGCTCCTGCGTTTTGCGGTGTTGTTTGTGTGTGGTCATCTGACAGTGAGGAGGTCGTTTTACACCACATTCTTTGAGGCCTTTGGGTGATCTGAAAAGTGGGAAGGTTGTGAGCACGTAATGCAAGATAATCACATCTTCTATTTCTGTAGCAGATGACCGTCTTTGGTAACAATTCAGAAAAATGAATTAAAAGAAAAAAAGATAAATGCCATCGAATTCCAAATTAGGTTAACAGTTACTAGACATAACGCGTCAGTGCTACATGAATGCTACATGAATGCCCCATCGAAAGGACAATTGTTTTTCCAAGAAGGGAGGAGATCTCCAACAAGACCCCCTTGCAGTATCAACAGCAAAACACCAAAACACCCGATGCAAAAACACAAAAGACGAGTACAGCACGAGACGGAAAAGAGACCCACGACATGTAAACATCAAACACAAAAGACTACACATAAACCGACGAGACCAATGGGCAACCGGTGCCGACTTTGGACGGCCATTTGTCACGCAAGTAGCAAATGGTGTAGTTATCCTGGATTACGTGCGCACAACCCTCTCACTTCTCCAATTACCCAGGGGTCTCGAAGAACGTACAATTGTGCTGTAAAACAACCTCCTCAGTGTAAGATGACATCACTCAAACAAGACTGCGAAACGTAGATGCCCCAGAAACACAGACGAATATGTAAATGGATATAAAAAGAGGGCATGCGTAATACAGTCCGTGCTCTGCCGGCTGTAGCGAGTTCATGTATGTAATCACCCGAGGAGTCCGACTGACATTCAGAGAGGACAAGTGGTCGGGGCCCTGTCTTCTCTAAAGAGGCTTGGACAGGGCCCGTCATGGAGTCCTGTCGTCACAGTCAGTCAGAGTGCAAGTCTCAAGGATGCGCTTGTACAAGACTGTAGATTGGTCAAGTACCAAGCGTAGTGTCCGTCTGGTGACATTAGGATCATATCCACGGTATAAAAGTCAATTGATGATTCTGACGCATTTTCGATGGTTATGCTGCCTACCTTTGATCCTTCTTATTTTGTTTATCATATCACCATAAAAGACAGGTTGTGTAATACCCAAAGTAATGTACTCTGTTGCGTGTATAGATCCGAATTTTAAAAGAAGTTGACTGTAATTTTTGTAAAATTTCCAGAAAGTCTTAACTAGTTTATGAAAGCGGAAACCTTGACCTTAAAGTTTTTTGGTAAAGTATGATACCCCCAATAGCAATCTACAACCTTGTACTAGCGCATCCTAAAGAATTGCATTCTGACTGACTTAGACGACATGACTCCTTGGCGGGCCATGTCCAAACTTTTTTAGAGAAGACAGGGTCCCGACCACCTGTCCTCTTTGAATCTCAATCGGACTCCTCAGATGATAACATGCATGAGCTCGCTACAACGGCAAAACACGGACTGTATTTTGTTCGCCTTATGTCTTTATATCCATTTACAAATCCACCTATGTGTTTCTTTGGTTCTTGCGTCATGATGTCTGTTTCATGGTCATCTTACCATGAGGAGGTTATCTTACACCACAACTGTACGTTCTTCGAGACCTCTGACTGATCCAAAAAGTGGGAGGCTTGTGCGAATGTAATCCAGGATAACCACATCGTCTGCTACTGACGTGACAGATGGCCGTCCTAAGTCGCCACCAATTGCCCATTGGTCTCGTCGGCTTATATGTAGTCAATTCTCGTTCTATGTAATTTGGCGTACCTTATACCATTTGCGTCTCTATCTGTGCGTGTCTGCTTTGGGTGGGTTTTGCTGTTTGTACTGCAACCGGGAGTTGTTTGAGATCCTCTCCTTCCTGTAAAATATTCCGAATAAATTTGTTTTCAATTGTATTCAAGGAAACCAAACGGTATGGCAATGGGGTGCAACAATATATGATTTCAGTAAATCAGGGATTGGATCAGAAAATCGAAATTAATGAAGAGGCAGTTTTTGTTTTTGTTCGCGCAATGAAACATTTAAAATAGTTTTTCAAAGGCAAAGTTTTGGTTTACGGAAGTTTGTCACAAAAACACTTTCCTTTGAGAATTGAAGTAGCTGCATTCTTACCATAAAAATTCCGAGTTTTCATTCTTCTTAGCGACAAAAAAATCAATAATATTAGCTTTTGTTTAAGGAATATTCGTGACTCATTAGGCTTAAGAAATTATTTCATGTATACCACATAAAGTTACCACAAATACGCATGATCGTACGTATAACGCGTTAACCTGATCAGCTTTGTTCCTAACCTTTTCACTAAATACAATTATCAACGCTACCTGATTTTGTTAACGGGGATGTGATTTAAAGAGATTCCCTTAAGTAAAATGTATCTTGACAACTTAATCATTTAAAAGTCTTTAGAAATCGTCTAGAAGTATACACTTGAGGAGAGCTTAATACCCTTTTTAATAATCTTTCTGTAAAGACGCTATAGCCTATCTAGCGCTTTAGAATACTTTCTCTAATCTCCAGCGAATCTTTTGTACTTCATGATTCCTTTTTGAACAAAAGGCCAGGGCAATTCTAACTGGTGCATTAAATGCACGAATCCTGATCATGTGAAAATGATGAATTTCCTGTTTTACCAAACAAGGCACCACGATTTATTTTTGTGTTTCGTGTGTCATTACATGTATTTATAGGAGAAGATCAAAATATATCATAACTAATAATGCATATTCATGTTCTCTCATGCCCATGTAAATTGTTTTCTAATACAGCCAAATTTTTCCAAGCAGGGGGTCAGATCCTCGTTTTTATCCCAGGTGCATAGTTTACAATAAATTCATTTTCGTCTTTTCTTCCCATAGGCTGCAATGTAAACGAGATTTTGTCGCATTACACACTTTTTCAAAGCTTCAAATCTATATATCGAATCCTGACGATAATCTCACCAGCACTCACAATAGAGCACAGAATTGAACATCGACGGACCCCTAGCAAGCTAGAGGTGGGACCAAGTGCCCAGGAGGAAAAAGCATCCCCTGTTGGCTAGCCGCAACCGCCGTCGATGTTTAAGCACGAAAATAAAAACAATGTATAAAATTCATGCACTGTCTGACGTTATGTCTATATAGAAAGTGTACATTCAAAACACTTACTGTCAAACCCTTCGCGGTGAACTTCTTTCGAATATAACACTTTCGAATGACTTAATGTAAACAAACATGGGGGACGCTTGAACGAGGACAGGTGCAAACTTTCAAACATATGCGTTTGTTTACCAAATCCACATGCACATGTACCTATACAAAGTATAAAGATGTAACAACGAGAACGAACCTCACGATTCCGTTAGATTTGTGGCCAATTTCTCTCGTCCGACTTCAAATTCAAGAATGCGGTCTGTCCCAATAGCCAATGTTAAACGTCGGCTCTTCAATATCAATACTGATTCTGCCTTTTGATTGCTAATTCTTCATTTTTCCTCTCAGATTCACGATTGTCACGTCCACATTATATCTATTAGCCAAATGTCAAATCTTTAAGCAGAACAGTACTACCCTTATGCAAATAAATGCTACATGTAACATGTGCTCGCTTTCGGTCATCTGCGCAGAGAACTGGTTTATATAAGGATACTAGATTTATAAGACAAAGGAGGGGATCTCCAACAACACCAGGTTGCAGCACCCACAGGTTTATGATTTATCATAGTGTAGTATAGTTTTGTCGCAAAGGCGTTTGTGAATTTGCAACAATCTAGTTTTTTACTTTTTTTCAGTATGATAGTATCGCTTCCGTTTAAATTTTGAAAAACAGGATAGATTATTCATTGTATATCCTGACAAGGAAAGTGAAATTTGAACGGGCGTATAAAAATGTGTCGGTAGGGGAATATGGAGATCTCCAAAATCACTCGGTTGCAGAACCCATAGCAAATTTCCAAATTATCAAATACAAAAACACAGACCAGACTGGCACAGAAAGAGACGCAAAGGGACAAGGAACACCAACTCGAAACATAGAAACATCGAACACAGAATACCACACATAAACCAACGAGACCAATATGCAACCAGTGCCGACTTAGGACAGCAATCTGCCAAGCAAGTAGCACACGGTGTGGTTATCCGGATAACATGCGCAAAACCCTCCCACATAACGTACAACGTGTAAAATAACCTCCTTACTGTAAGATGTATATACTCAACACTGCAGCGCCCTATGACTGCAATGATAAAATCAGTAGGGAACGTGACGAGTCCAGGGTGTCAATCGGTAAATGTGATTAGCTTATTCAACAGACAACAAAAAAGGCGTCGAAGTGATTGGAGTCCGTATATATCCTTCGATGACTTGGTTCCACTTTTGAATTAGCCTCTAGGTCTCCGCCACATTCGTACAAAATTGTACTCTGTTCCTTTACGGAAATTAAACATCTACGAATATACTATGGACCTTACAATTACCTGTTAAATATTCCCCCAGAATACAGACTACATGACAAGGTGTCATTTAGGACATTTCTACTTTTCTTTTATCTCAAACAGTAAGATCAGATAAATCAAAGGAGAAAACAAACCGACCTTTCGTAAATCTAAGAAGATCCTGACGATATAACTACAAATTTACTTGAAAAAAGTACTATTTCGACAGCCTTGTTAAAGAGCTGGGTTTGAATTCGACACCTGGAAATTCTACTTTCACACCAATAAACCTTTCTGCCTCAGAAATAATAGATAATCACAAATCAGCTCACACTTCCTTTGGCATTGACACATATAATTTAGATTTACAATACTTATATTGCATATTTAAAATGCATAAAATTCCGTACAAACAAAATTTCATCGCTGGTTCCTCAAAATGTTCCACCAAATCTGTATCGATCTTACTCACCAAAGCTTTAACTGAAATCAAATCTGGACTTCAAAAATTTTGTTCGACAGTATATTCTCGGTATAAACCAGATAGTAGATTTTAAAGAATTCAAAAGAACTTTTTAAAACATTGGAAATCCACTCATTTCAATAGAATGCATTCTATCAAAGCCTTTGATTTTTCGACACTTTACACAACAATCCCACATTCTGAATTGACAGAAAGACTCGCAAAAAGTATTGGTAACTGCAATCGCAAATATAAATTTGACAGTGTTTTGAATGAATTTCCCTGACATTGTCGCCATAGCACTTTCTATATGCGGCTAGCCAACAGGATGCTTACTCATCCCGGGCACCTGGTCCCACCTCTAGCTTACCAGGGGTCCGTCGATGCTTATTTTGTGATCTATTGTGAGTGCTGTTGCACCAGGTGCCCGGGAGGAGTAAGCATCACCTGTTGTCTAGCCAAGAAAGCCCAGAAAGTGCTATGGCGACAATGTCAGGGAAATTCATTTAAAATACTTACTGTCAAACCCCTCACGGGGAACTTTTCTACGAGCTCTACACGGCAAAGGGCATACATGTGACACAAATGAGTTAAAGAAGATCCTGACGATAATCTCAACAACACTCACAATAGAGCACAAAATTAAGCATCGGCGGACCCCTAGTAAGCTAGAGGTGGGACCAGGTGAACGGAAGGAGTAAGCATCCCCTTCTTACTAGCCGCACCCGCCGTCGATGTTTAACTGCGAAAATGAAAACAATATATAAAATTCATCCACTGTCTGATGTTACATCTATATAGAAAGTGCTATGGCGACAATGTCAGGGAAATATATTCAAAACACTTGCTGTCAAAGCCCTCACGGGGAGCGAGCTCCACACGGCAAAGGGCATACATGTGACACAAATGTTAAACTTCCTGTTTTTGGAAAAAGATCTTCCAGCAAATTGTCGGAATTCCAATGGGAACCAATAATATTATTGTACCCCACTCCTTGCTCTCGAAAGAGAACAGATACGTAGCTTCTAACTTTAACTTCACTTACAGATACATGGACGATGTGCTGTCCATCAATATTTCAAAATTCACAAATTACCAAAACAGAATCTCTCATTCGGAGCTTGTAGTCGAATAAAATACAGAGACAAATAATTCAGCATCCTATCTCGACATAATGTCCTACCAAACTGATGGTCACTTGAGTACCTCACTCTATGAGTTAAAGAAGATGACAAACGTTACGACTTCAATTTCAACGACACAAACTTTCCTTTTCTGAGTACCAACATCCTTCCTCGCCTGCTTATGGCGTTTTCATATCTAAGTTGAGACGCTATGCTAGAGCAAGTACCAAATATACAGATTTTGTTCTGAGAGTTAGGCGTCTTTCAGTCAAGGATACGTTTGTGACCGACTAACCTTGCCACTGAGGAAGTTATACGGTCGATAGGGGAACCTCGTCATACACTATGATGTCCCACTCTCAAGAATGGTGGATGGTATTCTGTCTTAGACAATTGGAACGATTCAACCACCGAATAAACTTGTATCTTCCAAAATGGAAGTAACCGTTTGTTACAATTCTACCAAATTGAAGTATCGGGTGTTGCATACAAGCAGGAGATGCTGACTATTCTCATATGTGGAGGTCGCTTCTTTTCATATGGTGGAGGTTTTTCTTTGTTTGCTTTGGTTCTTGTTTTATCCTGATTTTGTATGCCTTCGGTTTATGATCATCTGAATTATCGATACTGTACTATGTGTTTGGATATGGTCATTATCCATACTTGTCTAACAAACAGACAGCATGACGCAGGGGCCCAAGAAACACATATATGTATATGTAAATGGATATAATAAGGCGTAGCCGTTCTCTGCCTGCTGCATGCGATCAACCAAGGAGTCCGACTGATACACAGAGAGAAGGGGTGGTCGGGGCCCTGTCTTCTCTCAAGAGACAAATATGGATAATGACCATATCCCAATACACAGTGCAAAATGGATCATTCAGAAATCAGGATAAAACAAGAACCAAAGCAAACAAAGAAAAACCTCCACCATATGAAGAAAAGCGAACTACCAAAATGGGAGTGAGACCGGGTGCCCAAGAAGAGTAAGCATCCCCTGCTTGCATGCAACACCCGTCACTTCAATTCGGTAGAATTGTCACATCCGGTTACTTCCATTTCGGAAGATACAAATATATTCGGTGGTTGGATGGTTCAAATGGTCTAAGGAGGTTTGCACAGGGTCCTTTATGGGGTCAGTCAAAGTTCTTTTTTTTTAGAATGCACTGGTATTTTTTTGCATTAAATTAAACATTTCTCAGTTTGTATTCCGATCTTTAGTTTCATTTGACTTTCCCTCATTGATGGTTTAATACAAATTACAATTTTTCTTATTTTGTTCAAGGTGGATGTGACGAGCCTAAAACGACAGTAACTGATGAAGATACAACTTCATTATATTCAACAACAGGTAGTTATGAAATGAAACAAGTTAATATAAGACATTTCAAGTTATGTACAATTACAATGTAGTCTCATGTAGATTATAATATAAAAATGGAAGTTCAAGACGCGTTTTAATAAGACCGTTGCATGACCTAGCATAATTATGCATATTGGGTTTATGGTATTGTTAAAAGCGTCGTTCAAGGATATGGTCATGAGATTAGAAAGATAAAAGGAAGGAGTATCTGTATTACTATCATTGTACAAATTTCCTTTTGCTTGGTACGAGATTCAGCAGAATAGCACACTCACCATGACGACGGACATCTCCGTATATATATATCTGGCCAGGATAAATGCGAATCACAGTACTTAATGGGGAATCCCCTTCGGGTACACTGCAAAACATGACTGATATTAAAATCTTGTTCCCAACTTTAAAAATAAAACTCTACATAACTATAAATAATTGAAATAATCTAATCATATCAAATAGAAGAAAAGGGAATTATCTCCAGCCTGACCACCCTTCACTCAGCAAAATATACCCACAAGAAAATGACACATAAATGACACCATACAAACTCCAAATCGCAAAAAGATACAACAATATTCACTAGAACATCATACAAAACAATCTTTACAGACGTACAGAAACATTTAACATTGACGACAACACATTAAAAGGAAGGAGACCAATTTGAGCCCGGCGCCGACTTTGGACGACCATATACTTTCGGCAAATGATGTAGTTATCCGGATTACAAGGTCTAACAATAAGAAATAAAAACACGGGTCATTTGTGAAATTATCAATTGCAATTGTAGCTATGTATTATAGGGCGATCTTAAGAAAGTAATGCGAATTCAAACAATCGCATTTGTCATTCCGTCTTTTCGATTTGACATGCCTACGTTCGATTTGTGCAGGTATATGACGTAAAAGCATTGTGACGTCATTAAATTCCATTGAAAACGTCATATATTTAACCCTGTTTCCCTGAATTTCAGGCTGGTTTCCATAAAAATTGATGACGTCACAATGCGTTGACGTCAGATACCTGCACAAATGGGGAGTAACTCTGTATTTCGAAAAGACCGAATTGCAGAGTTATAGTACTTAGATACATTGGTATTGTGAAAATATATCTCAACGGGCGTATCTTCCTGCGTTAGCGAAGGCTTTATTAATATAATCAGTACGATGTTTTAAGTAGTCAATTCCGTAAAAAACTTTTAATTGGTCAAAAAAAGATAAACGTGTTACGATGAAATGACAATGATTGAGCACCACGTTTAAAATTATATAATTATTACTGACGAGGGTTAAGAACCCAAAACGTACATGCTGACCCAACAGGTACATGCTGCAAATCTATCTGTTCGTAAATGGTGCTATGAATTTGAAGACGTGTAACATAATACTGTTATATTTTGCACTAAAATTTCCTTTTATGATGTTGTACATGTAATTCCTACTTGATTGGTGTTCTAATGTAAAACGTCTTCAATTGAATAGCATCTTTTCAGAACAGATAAATTTGCAAAAAAATACATGAATGGCTAAATGCATGATAACTTGTGTATTACCACCGATGTTTTCTTTTACAGAATCTTCAACGTCGAATGCAGACACCTGCTGCGCTTGTTTTAATGTCATTAATGTAACTGATGAAATTATTCAACAAAGAGTGGAAGAATTGAAAAAAACACTACATATAGACAAAAAGACTACTAAAGTATATAAACGATCACTCATAAGTCAACCTGACAGTCGGACAAGTGCCATGGCCACTGGAAATATATTTGGAACTTGTGTACTTTCATTGCTTGCAGCGCTTGTGATTCTTCTTGATTTGAGTTATCTTCTATGCCATCATAGAAATAAATGATTTTTTCTCTTATTTGTATTTTTCAAATGACATATGAGAGAAATTCCAACAAGTAGTAGGTTTTACAAAAAGCTTGCCGGCACTTAGCTGACATACAAGGTTGTAAAATTCTAGTAAGGAAAAAATGGAATTGACAATTTTGAACTTTAGATAACTATACCAAACGATGGTATAAATTGGAGTTGAATGTTCTTGAAAAATTGATGTACATATGATAAATATTCTTTAATAAATTCACATTCAAAAAACAGATGCAACAAAGTTTCGTCATACATTTTACAAAAGTGACATTTTCCGTTAGATTTTCTCATTCTTTTTAGATAAATATTTTGTGTATAATATCATGTGAAGACATTTCCATTGAAAATCTTTAATCTTATTGGATAGTGGAGATTTGTGCAAATTAAGCCAAATTTCATTTCAATCTATATATATTTCAAATTTCGAACTCCATATATTTTCACATTTTGCAGATTTTTCTTTTAAAATAATCTTTTTAAAGAGCTTCATATTAATCTATTTGACCCCCTTATTCGACTTCACTATACTCAGATTTTCGATGAAAATGTTGTTTTGAACATTACTATGGCATGAAAACATATAAATTTGAACTTTTTTTTTTCAATTTGATCCATTCTGAAATCCAATTTTGCTTATCAACCAAAGTGCCTTAAATTTAGTCTTCTCTTTTTATGTTTTATTAGAATCTACTATGTCTTTTACCTTTTTCATATTACTTTTTGCAAAAGAACTTATCATCAACGGTTTGTTATTGTATTTAATATTGTGGTTTCCAAATAAATTTTCTTCCATCATTTCTTTTCTGGGTAACACAGTAAATTTCCCCCGGCTTGACGGTGATGTTCCTAGATTACCGTCCTATGGTATCTATATTTCACAGCTCATCCGGTATGCTAGAGCATGTACTAATGTTTTTGATTTTCATAGTAGAAATTTACAAATTACTAAGAAACTTTTGGGACAAGGTTTTCGCTTTAACAAACTAGTAAAGACTTTCTGCAAATTTTACAAAAATATTGTTAACTTCTTCTGAAACTCGGACCAATACCGGCAACAGAGGATATTACCTTGGGTATTTCATGACCTGCATTTTATGGTGACATAATTAACCAGATAAGAAGATCAAAGATAGACAACATTGCTATCGAAAATGCGTCAGAATCATCGAACGACATTTGCACCGAATGACGCAAAACGAAAGAAAAATCATTGTATTTTAGACGCAAGTCTTCAAAATGCATCTACGTTCCAGGCTTCGCCAATGATTATTTTTATGCAAATTAAAAGGCCGATCAGAAATCCATCGATTGGTACAAAATTCATCATGGACAAGGCCTGGTGCGCTACTTGATTTCATAATTTTGTATCGAAATATCGCTCATTTATTGATATTTACAATGATTTCATCGTTATTCAATATAGGACTGTGAAATAAAAATAGGAATTCCTGTTGAGTATTAAAGATATAATGTATGAACAACTTTGAAATGACAAATAGTGCCAACATGGCAGGCTACTGCACCTACTCCTTGGTCAGAACTATTAGCAATGAACAGGTCCCCGAAAAAAGGGAAGAAAAAAAGAAACAAGGGGCAACATATCGCTAACCTTGAAAACTGAATAAGATTTTAAAAAATACATCTGATCACCATGCTTTATCACCGCGTGGGAGCGAAACGTTTGTAATTCCTCAGTTTTATTTTTTCATTTTCTGAGTTAAAGTTTACAAAACTAATGATCCGTTGCGGTAGGGGAATGCCTAGTAAATCAATCCATATCGTCAATGTATATGACAAGTTGTTTTCAAACACTTCAATAGTTTGTCTACGACAGAAACATTCATGACCTAGCAGAACTTTTTAAGTATTTGCAAAAACTATAGGCTTTTCAGATATATTTGTATATAAACGATATAGACTTACTCATTATACTTTGCCCCACTGCAACGTCTCATCAGCTTTCTACAGTATCACTACAATGAAAAACTCCTGAAAAGAATCACAGCATCAAACGTTTCAGTACTACGCGGTGTATATACTGCAGAACGAGGCTTTCCTATTTTATTGGCTATTTAATTTATATCTCTCTGACACTTGCTTTATTAAGAATTATGGTGGATTGTTTCTTTGCAATACTAAGCTTTAATCATTTCCGACCCATACTTGTTTACAGTAGGAAACAATAGTAAAAACACAGCGAAAGAAGGATAACTCTAATGATTAATTACATTAATCTTTTAAAGTGACGCTATTTTAACTGATGATATTCACCAACGACTGAGAGAATGTCTACTATGTTTTCGAACGGGCATGTTTCGGCGTTTCGTTTCACATGGGGAAGTTACGATGTGGGTACTACAGCGGAGTCTTGTTTGAGATCCCCTCTTTTCTTCCGGACAGATCCAGAGATTCAGAAGAGTTAAAGAAGATCCTGACGATAATCACAACAGCACTCACACTCATCGACGGCGGGTGCGGCTAGCCAACAGGGGATGCTTACATCCCCGGGCACCTGGCCCCGCCGCTAGCTTGCTAGGGGTCCGTCGATGCTCTATTAGGTGCTCTAAATTGTGAGTGTTGTTGAGATTTTTGTCAGGATATACTTTAACTCACAATATATCACCAAATCGAGCATCGACGGACCCCTTGCAAGTCTTAGATCGTTTTGAACGGATTTTGTCAAATAAGAAAAAAATCAGATTAAATCTGAGAAAAGTTATTACTTCCAGAGATCCCGTAACTTTCCACGAATTGGTTTCATGGCAGTCTAAAGTCTGTTAGAAAATCAGACCCATACTTACTCATCTGGTACTTTCAAATCGTTTTTATGTAAAGGATCATCAGTGGATGAAAGTCAAAGACAAGAACCTAAACATGCCAAATGAGAATAATTTACAATAAACCTCATTCTTATTGTTAAATAATTGTTAACATGGTCAATAGGTCTAATAATTTAAAATACAACAGCATCATTCTCGCTAGAATATAGATCTATAGTAATCTTAATTTTCCAACCTAGCTAACAAAAATTCAGATTTAGAGCGCGATGTACAATTGATCTCGTTTAACAATAGGATCCTAAAATAATTTGTTGATAGGACAGTTTCTCCTTTACTAAGAGCAATTTTCTGTAAGAACCAAAAACATCCAATGACACGTTAGCACAGCATATTATAGTTTCTGCCGATTTTTGGTTTTAAGTTTAAAGAGGAGGCGAAACGTCAATGCCAATTTTTGTAAATCAAAGAGGTGTCGAAAAACTGATTTCAATGAAAAAAACGCGATTACAATCGGATACTGCGTTGGGTCACAAATCCATTATAAACTTTTTAGAATTCACCTGTTATTAGAATGAAATAAACACTTCCGGTTTTTCGTGAGTTTGAGGCTATGACGTCACTGCATTGGAAGACATTGGAAGCTCCAGAACAGAAGCCATCATGGAGTGCTATGAAAGCGAATTTTCTTTCTCAGATAAAAGCAACGACACTGATATTGATATTGAAGAAGAAAGTCGTCCACGTGAAAAAATGAAAACGGATTAGAGGACATCAAATCAAGTTTTAGCGAATTTGGTTTAAAATCATATCGATTCGAGCCATTAGTAGCCCACGAAAGCTCCAAGGCAAGCTCTAGTACTAGTGACAGCTTAGATTCATGTTCATCTGATCGAGAAAGTCAAGATGATATTGAAAGATTAACAACTCTTAATTGGTTAGTCGATCATCATTCATGTACTTTGAATTTGAAGTCGTTTAACACTTCTAAACTCTCTCATGTTTATTAATTTCTATGAAACAACGATTTTATAAAATGCATGTCATGTTTTCATAAACCAGCCATGCATTGCATGGATCCTCTCGTCAATAGTATACATGTTGGGCTTAAGAGATGATACAGGGTAATATGAATTGTTGACAGTTTAGAGATGATATCAAATAATTTGATTGGCTATACTATTAGCTAAAAATCAGAATTCTTTCTACAGCAAGCCAATATCATTCAATGAGTTACATTACTTTGTCAAGTTTGAATGTGCAACTTAGTAATTTGCACATTCAAACTTGACGAATGTAAATAATTGTATAATAATGTTAGCTTGTTGTAGAAATGATTCAGATTTTGAAAATGTAATGCATATTAAGGATGAACAATCTTAGTGACTTAGATCATATTTTTCATTAACACTTTCATGTTAATATGCATTACATTTTTTCATATTTCATATAAGCATAGCGACACTTATGGATCATTTTTTTAGGTGCAAATGTTCCTGTTGTGAAAATATGCCATCAGCTAAAGAAAACCTGTGTTGCAGAGAAATTCAAAAAGTGGTAGATGAGATTGAGGAGGAAAAAAGAATAACAAGTTCCTCTGACATACAGTGCATTACCTTACATCCTAGTTTCAGTTCCGTATGTTTGGACCGCCATGTTCTGAAGGCAGCATACCATGCATATAGACAGGATTAAGGGTCAAATATGCCAGACAGTACTGAGTAAGCATAATTTTATGCTTAACAAAAAGACAATAGAGTTACTGAAGTGGTGAAGGGGATTGATTTCTTAAATACAAATTTAAAGTTTTTAAAGTAAAATGATATAATGACTGCGGTATTAATTTTTGGTGTGTAATAAAGCCTCCATTGTATCAATATTGCAGAAGGAAAAGATACACAGCATACAGAAACTTTGTAAGATGGATATGGGCTTTCCTTGGTAGAGAAATAAGAGTCATACTACCAAGTTGTGTTGTAGCTGCCATCAGGAGAACATTCCCAAATGAAGATGGATTGTATTGGCTTTCAGTTTCCTAATTAATTTCATTTTATTATATAATTATAAATGAATCTAAGCTGTCACTAGTACTAGAGCTTGCCTTGGAACTTTCGTGGGCTACTAATGGCTCGAATCGATATGGTTTTAAACCAAATTCACTAAAACTTGATTTGATGTTCTCTAATCCATTTTCATCGAATATAAAAAAAATCTGATAATTATATATTGTTATCTTTAGTCAGTCTGCTCAACTGCCTTATATATTGTATATACCACGTTTCCGTAAAATATCTTCAAGCTATAAAAACTAGTTGATGGATTATAAGTTCTTGTTCAAGCAACACTGTATATTACTTGTGAAAACTGAACACAATAGATTTTAAACTACATATTTTTATAGAACAAGTCAAAGCAAAGCCTCCTCTTGTATGGCTGCAAAATCAAAATGTTTTCTCCTGAAGTCTACACAACTTGCAGGAACTTTTAATGAGTAAAAAATGTATTTGTTTTTTTGTTTTTTGGTTTTTTTTTTTTTGCCAGTGGCCTTGTCTTACCATGGGAAACTCTTGTGCAATGTTTAATTAAAATCAAAATAATCTACAACTTCTAGAGTTTCCAAGTTTTTCTATCAATGCTATTTGACCTTGAAAATCTAAGGGTGTCATCATCTCACAACAAGGTATTTCTACAATTGCAAAATCTTCATCCTGTCTGGTTGACAATGTGTATTTCATGAAATTATAAGCCTTATAAGAGTTGTTAAGCAAATACATATATTTATTTGCGGAATCATAACGGCAACTGCAGTTCAGACATTCATGAAGATGCAATAACATACAAAAATAAAGAAGTAAAATGTTGACAAGAGCATAAGCTTAAAATGCATCAAAGATGTAAAGTGCCAAGTTGCAAAACTGGGATGTAAGTATGAATATGCAGACTTACAATATACATGAATTGTATATGGTCTTGACAGATAGGAAACATTTCCGACACGTTTGAGGTTGATAGGTGCAATAAAAATTCTCATACGATCCAGAAACCTTTTTTTCAATTATCAGTCATACGAGTTTAACCTTTTGACCCCAAATTCAACAAGGGACTCCCTTGATACATGAGAAACAATTCTTGCAAATTTCATGATAATAGGTGTAATAAAGGACATAAAAGTGCTAAGATGAAAATTAACGTTCGTTTGTAGAAAAAGAGTGTCGTTGACGTGGTACAAGTAACCATCTCTATAGTTTGACGCATTTGGAAATTAGCGTTTTTGTAACCTTTGTTGCCATGGAAACGGGTACATTTATCAATTGCAATAATTTTCATTTTTTTTTCAATCCTCTTTGTTATGAATGTCTGAAATGATTTTCACACTTTATCGTTATGCATCTTGTACATGTATGAGTGGTCAAAGAGAGTACTAAATAAGGTTTTAAAACCTTCAATTTCTGGATTGGAGAGACCCTTTTTTGCTTGTTTTTGTGTATCTATACAGTGTAAAATTTCATAAAAGCAAAAGTTTTTGGAGTTTTTCTTTAATAATATAATATATCCAATTCATATTGTAGCTGAACTAAAAGAACATGCAAAACGTTGGCTGGGATCTTGTATATGCTTGGCTGGAAAATGCATTAAATATGGTCACCATGGCAACATTTATGACACTGCTATTGCTATAATGGGTATTTTATGATTTTTTTTTCATCTGTCCATTCATGATATTAAAACAAAACCTCGTTCATATATCTACTGGCCAGGAGACAAATTAATGTAGAGATGACTATGATACTTGTTCAAGGGCATGCGTTGTATTTTCAAGGTCATTGAATTGTAATTGAGCAGAATTTACCAAAATTGAGATTTATCGTAGAAATAAAAGGATGAATACTAGTAAGAGTTATTTGACACAATTAAAAGGCTATTTGCAACAAAATAATGGATATAATAATTATTTCTTAGGATAACTAAACTACTTCAATCAACTCTTGGCATTTTGAAACTGAGGTGTTGATATCAACAATAGAAAGCATTGAAAGTATAATTCTTAGTTTTTTCGCTTGAAGAAAAAGATTACACTTGAATAAAAAATGCTATGAAATAAGGGATTTTTTTTTTAAATCCGTCATCTTTCAAAAGGAGTAGGGCCACGAGACCCCTAAATCGGCCCTTGATTTTTCTCTTAAAATAAATTTCATGAGGAATACTTGATATCTCTCATGAAAATACAAGAATGTTTACCGCTTTTCATGAAAAGAATAATGTCACCAAACAATGTGCCATTTAACTGTAATGACGTCATGAAGTGACGTCATTTTGACGTTATTGACAAAATATGGCGAAAATTGCTGGGAATTTTGTCTTTTGTCGTAGAATTCAATATGGCCGCATGCGTTAACTTAGATAAAACGTTTATCACAAAATGATATAATCATAATCTTTCACATATAAATTTTCCATCATAGTTAACGCATGCGGTCATTGCTAATTTAATAGAAATATTGAGTTTTTGCATCAATTTTGCCGAATTTGACCTATTTTGGTGTTTTCAAAGGGCTTAAAGGTGTTGATAAAAGCAATGTTTACAAAAAGTAGATTCGTGATTCAGTAGAGAACGTTTCAAAATGTCAAATAACAGTTAAAAATTCTATGAAGTACAATGTTCAAAATTTATCAAAATTAGGGCCTATATCGGGCTTCGTGGCCCTACCCCTTTATATAAGTTAATGGTAAATCCAAAAAGAAAATGATACAAATTTATGATAAAAATCAGAGTAATCGCATAATTATCGAAGTCTTCTAGTCTAAGTTAAGAAATGAACTTAAACTTCAAGTCAATGACCTTGGGAATCTTCAAGGTTATAAAATTAAATGAAAAGGTCTGATCAGCCCGGATGTATATTTTCAAGGTCATAAGTAGTACTTTTTAGGAGTAAAATCCATTTTAAAATGTACTACGTATATTCAAGCTTTAACGCTTAAAGTTGCCATAGCAACGGATTTGAACGTCAAAACGGAGATGAAGAGCTTAAAGCTTCGATTTTCTTTCATTATCTTTTTAAGGGACATTACTTTTCATAATAACCCATCAGATGTATCACAGAGGTCTGAATTTAGTTATAATTGACACTAAAAACGGTAAAAAAAAAACCACATAAAATGACCCCTAACTTTACCTTCATTTTTGACATGAATTTTACTTATTTTGGCTGGGCACAGTAAGCGTCCTGTAATATCTATCATAAAACTAGGTGTATTTTGTAAGAAAAAAGGTCAAGACGCGCAAAAGGAACAAAAATGACATATCTGCTACAATAGTATACATGGCAACAAAGAATCTAAAAGTAGGTTACTTCACAGTCTTTGAAATTGCACGAAACGACTGATCTCGTTGCCATGGTAGGCGGAACTTACATTGGTTGGAGATCTCCTCCCTTCTTTTACATTGACCGAAAACTTTAATTTATGCAATCAGGACATAATATATACCCAATATGCAGAGAATCATAAAAATCCATGAGATGCCGTGGCGCCAGAATTTTGGTGGTAATAGAGAATGAGTCTTGATAGTTATCAAATAGTCAAGCTTTACAGAGGTTCCAGGCTTTATAATACCTTAAAGTTAATAAACAAAGATGTAGGTTTCTTGACATGGTGTATGTTTTTTTTTTCCAATATTTGTCATTAATCTGGCGGACTATGCCGTTTTAAATATGGTATTCTGGGGTTTTTTTCAAAGTTACTCAAGCAAAGAAATTTGAATACAACCTATTACTCTGACTACGCAGGTAGTATTCTGGTACTTGCTTAAATTTCTGTATAAGTAATCTGTGGAAACATGTCTAGTTTATATAGCATATCGCACAACCATACTCTAACTTCTAGATACAACATTTAGTCTGACTGAATGAACCGAGTACCCTGGTCTTTGCTTGCATTTCTTTTTCACTTCTGCGAATCCAGGACAGAAATAGCGTACGTTGCGTAATATTGCTTGTAGCTGTCATTAAGCTTTTGTAGTTGAGTTTTGTTGAAAAAACAAACAGTTCTTCTGAAAATGTACCTGCACTCCTTGTATGTCAAAATCATGAATATTGGACTAGCAATCTGATGGATAAAAGTCAGAATGAGCGTAAAATTCTTTAGACTTGAAAATCTGTCCTCCGCTCTTGTATCTGTAATTATCTCTATTATGTTGATTGTTACGAACGGACCAAGAAGAACTGAAGTCAACACACATAAATACAATGACTTCACAGTAACTTTCCAAAAACGCTTGAAAACTTTGTTAACGTTCTTGGATCCTTCGTTCTCTTTGCCTTGTTTGGTCTTGTGTCGCTGTATGGCGTTGTATCCAATATAACTATATACAATTATCTGGATAAAAACGAGGCACAGCAGACTTCCAGAAAAGACAAGGAAACCGTAATGATTGAACAGTTCAGTCAGTGAACCTTTACACTGGATTTTTTTGTCAAATTCGATATTCGGTATATTTAGAAGTATTCCTATAACATACAAGAAGACCGCTGCAATGTATGCATTTCGCGAATGAGTCCAAAAGGTATATCGTATGTTCACTTTCAATGACAGCAGTCTATCTATTCCAATAGCTGTAAGGAACAGATAGTATGTCGAAAAGCAAAGAGGATGAATTTTGAACAAAGCGACACAAAATTCTCCTGTTTTTCCGTAATATGAAGCAGTAAAAAGCATAGCTATTCCATAACCAAGATTAGCAAATGTTAGGTGAATGCTTCCAAATTTGATCTGGTAAACTAGCTTCTTACATTGACAAAGCGTCCAAATTGCTATGCCACTTGCCAGTATAATCAAAATTCCTAAGAGAGATGCCACTAAAACAAACACCTTGGGAACTTCAGGTCGAAGAACATTGGTTTCTGAGTTGTTGGATGAATTTATCATGTTCATATTATAAAAGTCAGCCATTTATGTGACAGCGCTTTTAGATTAAGAGCCTAATTCAGGTCAGTTGCTGAAATAGAGGAAGTCAATGTAAATGCATATGAGAATGCTTACCAAATGCACACATTCCATTGAAAAATATTATATTCCAAGAAAAACCGTCAGTTCCATTTTCTTCTTATTCCTCACGCATCAAATTGGAATTTTAACCAAATAATTGATTATAATATTCTCCCTGCGAATCCAAGCTGACGACGGGAAAAATGTACAACATCAACTTAAGTTTTGCTCAGCTGTCCTTTTTTATATTTGGCATTGTCATTTTCATGGGTTACGTAGGTTGAATACAATGGACGAATGCGAAGCCAATTAGGACATTCTAATGAATATATTTCGCATCCAATAATAACAAAGAAATAATTATATCTTTGGACACAATAGGTAGTAACTTTATTGAAGGAAACATAAAAAAGAGGCGATATTATTCGATTATTCTATGTAAACATAAAATTAGATAAGGCATGATTAAAATTAGCATAGGTAATTTCATTAGAGTAATCTTATTGATTGCCAACAAAACTACATTACAGTCTTAAAACTCTTAGGGATTCATAGAATTAAGGTCCATTGGCCCCAAAATATGCACTGTTGTAGAAAACAAATGTATAAATGGAAGAAAGAAAGTACAGAAAATTGTATGCATTGTAATGAAACAGAAGATATTCAACGTTTAATTTTTTTCATGTAAAAATGTTAAAAATATAGAGCTTGCTTTAGGACTAATTTTGCAAATGAACATAAGATGGAAACATATTTGGAAGAGAGCAAAAAAATAAAATTATCTAATTATCTTATATAATATGTTACACTGAACAGATGGAAACATATTTTAATTGTTTTTTCTTTGGAAGAGGGCAAAAAAATAAAATTATCTAATCATCTTATATCGTATGTTGCACTTAACATTGATAAAACAAAATGTTTTGCAGATTAATTAATTTAGATGATCAAGAATACAATATCAAGAATAATTTGAAAAAAATCTTTGATTTTTGGCATAAAGTTTTGGCATATTCTAAAATTGATTTGAAACTAGACGTGATAAGTTAGTTTGAAAATAAATTATATAACCTTCATATTCTTTCTTAAATTCTTGTATACAACTACTTTTTTGTTCCATTGTTTATATTTATATATGTATTATGATTATGATATAGAATTCATTTAAAAAAAAGATTCACTGGTCCGACCGCGTTCAGGTAACAAAGGAAAGTCTATGACAGAAAGTAAATGTAAATTATTATCAATAGAAAGTTCAATAGAAAAAAAAACTACAACTAAGTTACTATCAATGGTTTAAAGCCAGTATATAAATAACCTGCGATTCTTTAACAATATTACGCTAGAAACCAGAGTGACGTTAGTTACTATGACGACATGCCGTGCTTGCGAGGGGGTTCGGGCTTTATCATTGCATGAATATGGCGTAGCAAAATACGGATAATGACAAGGTTATATTCCGCCTTTAACCTTGAATGCACCTTGCAAATATACATATGCCCATTCATTTGTATAGAATTTACACTGTGATTATAGGAGTATAACCGCGGTGGCTCGATTTGAACTATGACGTCATAGTACCTTGACTGGATTTGAAGTCGGACGGTACGTAGTAACAGAGCCTTAGCAACGGAGTTTTAAACGTATCTAAACGTCATTTTAAGCGTGAAAAATGGAAAGTAAATATAAATAATAACTGTCTAACGCGCATTATGGAACATAATTCCTGGATCCATTGTAGGTTATCACAGTATAATCACATTCCAAAAGACAGTTATTCTATAAATAAAAACTGAGTGAAATGGTGGCGCATAAGGTATTGATCTTGGATGAATAAAATTGAATTGGTCAGTATGTATTTTTTTCTTCATTTTCGTTCATTTTACCACTTGTTTCGTATGTATGTATTACATGTACCATTAAAGCTTGCTCAGAGCAAGCACTTGGTCTCTTCGCTTCGCTATCATTTCATAAAAAGGTTTTGCAACTAAACTCGATTTCAGAAGGTAAATGTTTATTGAATATTGATGCTATGCTTTTGAGGACATTTTTGTCGACATCCAGCCCCGACTTTTTTTCTGTTTATAAACTATAAAGGCAACTATGGCGCCATCTATAACAAATTTCGTATATATTTCGCATTCAAAATGTATATACATGTGATACAATGTAGTAGAGTTCTATGGAAAGTAACCATTTCTGCTTTTGGCTGTATCGCTATCATTATTGATTATTTCACTGAGTTCTACAGGTTTGAAATATAGATTTCAACTAGATGGCTACTGTTGCAAGCAACAGACGGATTCCTCCTTTATTAGACCTTCCTCGGAACTGAAGTGATAAAATCCGAATAGAGAAGATGGAAAAAAGAATAGTTGCCTTAGTACCTTATTTACTTCAGCAAATAAGTCAAAAGAGCTTATGTCTAATTTGGGACTCTTATTTATTTAACAACATAATAGAAGAAAAAAATATTAAATACCTTTAATGTTTACAAAAGCTTTAAACACCATGCTCTATAAAAATCAAATCCTTTAAAATTACTTTCTTAAAACAGTATTGCACAATGATTTTGCAATGTAATAGAAAATGACAACAACATGAAAGTACAGATGAGATATGTAATGCTACTAAGAAAAAAAAAGAAACAGAGAACAAGAATAAAAGAGTTATCTCTCTAATACTATGTTAAGATATCCGTTGTACAATAGAGTCATTTTACATAGCGTTTTAATCATCTCCATTGTAAAGAATGGTAAATTTTATGCCTGGTAAGGTACTATAAACTATATATTTTCTGAAAGGTAATGGTTCCCTGAGTACAAATATAAGACTCCCGGGTCTTAAAAATCAAACTCTTGTTTTAAAAATCAAACTCTTGTCTTAAAAATCAAACTCTTGTTCAACTTTGTCATTTTGCATAGGTTTCATTTAGAAAAATAGACAATTTTAATGCTTTACCAGTTATTCCCCTTTATTTTTCTGACCCCAAAATTATTATTTTTGAGCAATGGACAGTATAACCTTTCAGAAAATATATAGTTTATAGTACCTTACCAGGCATAGGAAAATGCTCTATTGTACATCGGATACATTAAGTTCAAATAAGAAGGACTACTTGTGTGGAGAATAAATAGTATAGGACAAACAGTGTGAATTCTACAAGACTAAATGATTGTTATGACCTTGAGAATGATTATTTGACCTTGAACCAATGTTATGGATGAAAGATAAGTTTTGTGATTTTTCTCATCACGATTGATCTAATCAACCAAAGTCTATTGTGACCTTGAAATCGAACAAATGACCTTACTTAAATGTCAAAGTCATGGTGAAAGGGTTTGATGCAAGGAATATTTGTGTAAAGTTTTGACTCTCAAGGTCAAAAGGTCTTTGTTTTATAGAGTAAAGTTTGTCGTGACCTTGAGAATGACAATTTGACCTTGGGTCAAGGTCAAGTTGAAAGAGCTTGGCCGAAGCATTATATGTATAAAGTATTAACTCTGAATTTCAAATAGTCTTTGTTCTATAGGCAAAGTTCCTGTGACCTTGAAAATGAGAATTTGACCTTGGGTCAAGGTCAAGGGGAAAGGGTTAAACTGACCAATTATATGTATATAGTTTAAACTCTTAAGGTCAAATAGCCTTTGTTCTATAGGCAAAAGTTTATTGTGACCTTGAGAATCAGAATTTGACCTTTGGTCAAGGTCAAGGTGAAAGAGCTTAACTTCACGATAGTATGTATGAAGTTTGAACTCTGAAGGTGAAATAATCTTTGTTCTATGGGCAAAAATTTGTTGTGACCTTGAGAATCAAAATTTGACCTTGAAAATAGGTCAGCATCAAATAACTACCTATAAGTAACCAACCATCCAAGTTTCAACTCAAAATCTCAAAAAATGTAGAAATTGGCACAGTGCCATTTTAAAGTTCCATTTTCAACTCGAAATAGCGCGGAAACCGTAAATATTTTTTCGAGCATGTAAGCATATAAAAGTTTGCACATTTCCAAAAGAACAATATAAAACAAATTTCGTTCAAATCGTACGGTTAGTTTAAGAGTTATAAGTGTTTAAAGACTTGACCTCTGATGACCTCTAGCGGGGGCAAATGTGAACTTTTTGACAAGAAAAAAAAATTCATTCAAGATCTTAATATGGTCTTTCACATGGTAATTTCCATTTTTTCGGAAGTCGGAATCCTTAATAAAGAACGAATGGTAGTCCCCGACTTAAAACTTCTTTTTTTCGATGTCCCTGGTGAAGCGTGCGAGATAGATAAATGTATTTATTATAGTTATCGAACACTCTGTTATCCTACATGTACAGGTAAAATTTCATGGTTCAATACCGTTTCGATTTCATTGGCATTGCATAGTAATATTAATTTGCATAACATGCTTTTCGTAGGTAATGTACAGTTAATGTTAAGTTTAGAAAGTCATTCGAAGGCTTAATCTCGGCCTGATAAGTCGCTCCACACCCACCCACCCATTGCATATACATGTTATTAATAATATTTTTATCTTTTGTAGTTAAGGACAATGGCGGATCGCGAAAAATTGAAATATGTACTTTATGATAATAAAGAGATTGAGCGCTTCGCCTCCTATCCAACAAATGTGTTTGTTGTATTATGATTTATGTTCGTTTGAGTGAAACGAATAAGAACATAAATGATCATGTAATCATCTTAAACTAAGAAGTAAAATGCATAATTGCATCATTGAAATTTAATGAGCTCAAGAGAAATATCTGGATTTTTAATCGAAGGAAAATTATCATAGTACTACCTACAATACATTCCGTTCTGATTTTTTTTTATTTGGTCAAGGTGCTTTTGAGCTGTTGTATGGTATATATCATCAGAATATTTTCAGGCACTTGCGCTATTCATGTATTTATTAAGATAGCAAATTAAAAGAAATTTGCAATGTATTAAAGTCATGTGTTTCTAACTGAAGTATTTTTTTTTTAAGAAGAAAGCTCATCGGCTGTAGATGAGTATATCTGTTGTTCTATAACTTTTACATGTAGCAATAAATTTCGTGGTTCATAGTTTCGTGTAGCATATTTACTTCAGTGAAAAAATCTGAAGGATACAGGTTTTTCTCTTTTTAAATGTGCATATACTATGATGTAGAGCAGCGAAATTTGTTTAATAGAACATGTATTTCAATTTTTACAATATTATGAACATCTTGAGAAACATAGTTCTTTGAATGAGTAATGTATGAATTATTCACTTTCATTCCAGGAAAGTAAACAATGAATGGTTAACCCCATCCTCGTTGACATTGAGATTCACAAATTCAAGGAACGTAACTCTGCATGAGATATTAGGTTCACCCCTCAAAGTTAGTCTCAGGACATTCGGAATGCTAACTGAATGCGAATCATCCATCGAAACAGTGGCGTTATAATGAAATACAACTGTACACTAAATTATGTTGACTCTGACACTTTGAACTTTCTTTCAAGAAAAATGAGTAACAACTTTGCCAATAGATCTATCTATATATATAAGGGTTATTCTACTATCTCCGAGGGCGTAGCCCGAGGAGCAGTTGAATAACCCACTTGTTGCACGGCCATTGTTAGGCCATCAAACAACAATCACCAATGATTGGATGTTTTTTCATTGCTACACAATGCAAATTATTGCACCGTCTGGAAAGGTGTTAATTACCGTCTACAACGTAGACCGTGCAACAATACAATGTTCGTCTTAATTGTGTAAGCTTCGCTAGGGCATCCTATTAACTAACATCAAAATATATTTTGCGACCAATAGTTGTACCCGAAAGCATCACGTATTGTGGACAGAGTGAATAAATTGTTTTAAGAAACATGTGAAATCACTACTTCGAGACTGACAAAAAAAACTCGAAAACAGTCAATTGGGCATTACCTTCCTTAACAGGAAAGGTTGGTCAATTATTGATGATGTGCCTCCTTTCTTTTAATACCAACATTAGTCAAGGATTCTTGTGACGAGAGGCGGATAGGATTTTATCATACTGGTACTGAAATCACAATCCTCCAAGAAAGGGAATTCTTTCCAAAAGAAAACATCACACAGTGATGCACCGGAATACAAGAGCACGTTGTTTTTTTTTTTATTTCAATTCAACAGCGTTTGGACAATACGAGACAAAAACACAATGATCACACATTCTTGTAGGAACATGAGCAGTTTCATATATCTTATAATTCTATAGCATTAGAAGGACAGATCTACATGCAAACAGGGCAAACCTTAAAAATAAAGGGTTTATTACATTTATCATTCCAAATGTCGGTTGTTAATGTGATGATGATATCACCACAGTCGATGACAATTGTTTATGGTCCTCATCAAATTTTAGTGGAGCATACATGTATAACCACTCTCCGTACGTCTCCACTCCTAAATCATACATTAGAATTTGATCATATTTCAAAATAAATTTCATTAGCATAGATGAATACAAGTCTCGTATAAACAGTGATAGCGAAATATATCGCTACCCTGCACCTCCCACAGAGGTACATGTACACACCCATAGAATGTAACAATCTAGGAACATGGGACAAAACAACTTCAAATAAAACAAGACAACAACACTCTCACCAACAATGAGCAATCCAACAGACAATTAGTATAAACATCGAAGAAGTCAGGAAGGCAATGCGAAAAACAGTGGAATTCCAGGAACAATGCAGCAGACGTTCAACAGTACGTAACACTTGCAACACCTGTCTGCATCTGGTTCTATCGTTTTTCTCATCCCAACAGTAGGGCGGCTAAGAGAGATTTGCGCGTGCGGCAACCGTTGCTAAGGCTTTGCTGCTTTAATATGCATTTGAGCTAGTGTCGCCGTTACCAGGCACATTTTCTCAGAAAGTTAGTCGCATCAGAAGCTGATTACAATGCTATCTTTCGATGACATAATTGATATTGACCTTAGCTTTTTTTTAAGATTAAAGATTTCTTACATATTAGACAAAAGAGGAGATCTCCAACCACACCCTGTTGCAGCACCAACAGCAAAACACCCGATGCCAAAACACAAAGACGAGTATACTAAGAGACGAAAAGGAGACATACGACATGTGAGCATAAAACACAAAAGACTGCACATAAACCAACGAGACCAATGGGCAACCGGTGCCGACTTTGGGCGTCCATTTACCACACAAGTAGCAAATGGTGTGGTTATCCTCGATTACGTGCGCACAGCCCTCTCGCTTCTACGATCACTCAGAGGTCTCGAAGAACGTACAATTGTGGTGAAAAACAACCTCCTCACTGTTAGATGACCACACATAAACAAGACTGCAAAACGCAGGGGCCCAAGCAACACAGATGAACCATTTTACATATAAAGAGAGGGCGTACGTAATACAGTCCGTGCTCTTTCGGCTGTAGCGAGCTCACGTATGTTATCACCCGAGGAGCCCGACTGGCATTCAGAGAGGACAGGTGGTCGGACATTGTCTTCTCTAAAGAGATTTTGACAGGACCCGTCATGGAATCCCGTCGTCACAGTCAGTCAGAGTGCAAGTCTCAAGAATGCGCTAGTACAAGACTGTAGATTGGTCAAGGACTGAGCCTTGTATCCGTCTGATGACATTAGGATAATATCCACGGTATAAAAGGCGTTTGATTATTCTGACGCATTTTCGATGGTTATGCTGTCTACCTTTGATCCTTCTAATTCTGTTTATCATATCCCCATAAAAGGCAGGTTGTGCAATATCCAAAGTAATGTTTTCTGTTGCGTGTATGGATCCGAATTTTAAAAGAAGTTGACTGTCATTTTTTTGTAAAATTTCCAGAAAGTCTGAACTTGTTTATGAAAGCGAAAACCTTGACTAAAAAAATGTTTCTTGGTAATTGCCATGTGACGGTAGTCTTGGAACATCACCGTCGAGTCAAGGGAAATTTACTATGTTTAATCCAAAATTATCTCTTTTGTCATATACACTTGTATGAATCTTTCCGTTTACAATTTTGATATTTAGATTCAAAAATGATGTTTCCGTGTTTGTAACGTATGCCTTGTTAAGTGTTAATTCTTGTGGATAAAGGGATGGGTGCGGTAACCTGCTATTTCGGCCTTTTTTTCAAATTTGATCATATATCCATAATATTGTAGTTTGTAAAAGGTCAAATGTATGACGGATCCAAATGAGTTAAAGAAGATCCTGACGATAATCCCAACAGCACTCACAATAGAGCACAAAATTAAGCATCGACGGACCCTTAGCAAGCTAGAGGTGGGACCAGGTGCCCGGGAGGAGTAAGCATCCCCTGTTGGCTAGCCGCACCCGCCGTCGATGTTTAAGCACGAAAATAAAAGCAATATATAACATTCAGGCACTGTCTGACTTTATGTCTATATAGAAAGTGCTATGGCGACAATGTCAGGGAAATAAATTCAAAACACTTACTGTCAAATCAGGAAAGCCTGTTTTGATTTCGCAATCCTGTACTGAATAATGCGTCATCCAAAACGTCTAAAATCATTGGAATTATTGAAAATATCAATATATGAGCGAAATTTCGATACAAAACTATAAATCAAGTAGCACTCCTGGCCATCCCATTAATATTTTTGTTACCGTTTTCAGTGTCAATTATCACTAAAAGCAGACCTCTTCGATACCTATGATGGGTTATTATGAAAAGTAATGTCCCTCAAAAATATAATGAAAGAAAATCGAATTTGAGATCTTTGAGCTCATTATCCCAATTTTGACGTCAAAAACCGTTGCTATGGCAACATTAAGCATTAAGGCTTGAATATAGTATCTTTTAAAATTGATTTAACTCCTAATAAATACTACTTATGACCGTGAAAAGACTCTTTCCTTTTACTTTTGTATCCTTGAAAATTTCCAAGGTCATTGACTTGAAATTCAAGGTCACTCCTTACCTTAGACTAAAAAAAATCGATATCTATATGATTTTTCAAATTTTTATCATAAATTTGTAGTATTTTCTTTTTAAATTTTCCAATAATTAAAATCAAATTTTGAAAAAAATGATGGAATTAGAAAGAAATTCCCTGATTTTGTTGACTTTTTGTATTCAAATGTAATATTTTTGTTCAGGCGAAAAAACTCAGAATTTTAAATTTCATGCTCTCTATTTTTGATATCCACATCTTAATTTCAGAAGGTCAAATAGTTGATTGAACTCTTAAAGTGATCCCAAGAAATAATCATAATACACATTATTTTGTTGCATATAGCCGTTTATTTTGTCTCAAAAGGCTAAATCTAATTTTGATCCTTTTTTTCTTAAAAAAATCACAGTTTTGGTAAAATCTGCTCAATTACAATTCAGTGACCTTGAATATACAACGCATGACCTTGAACAAGTATCAAGGTCATCTCTACATTTATTTTTCTCCAGTAGATATATGTACGAGATTTTGTTTTCATATCATAAATGGACAACTCAAAATAGACTCATAACATACCCGTCATAGTAAAACGTTGTCCTAGGCACTCTTTTTGACTCCTTATACAAGAGGCATAGCGATAAAGTGTGAAAAACATTTCAGATATTCATAACAAAGAGGATTGAAAAAAAATTGTGGTTATTGCAATTGATACATGTACTCGTTTCCATGGCAACAAAGGACACAGACACGCTTAGGCTTATGAGATTTCATAATGCTTCAAACTTAAGAGATGGTTACCATGGCAACGACACCCTTTGTCTACATATGAAAGATAACTTTCATCTTAGCACTCCATATTGAACTTCAAAACCAAAAATCACTCGAATCTATGACAAGCCGTGCCAACGTGTCATTGCTTTTTTTTTTTTTTTTTTTTTTTGGTTCTTACAGAGAATTGCTCCTTATAAGCATTGAACATTGCAAAAAGTGATAATTCATGATTCATTTATCAAAAGCATTTTTCGTCTAAATTATATGGCCGATATAAATGGTTAGCGCTAGTCCTTTCATTCTTATATAAACCAAAAGCAGGATTATCAATAGTTAGAATATTATTCAGATACCTAGATTGAAACATGTCAAATCATCAAATCTTCTTTGCTTTTGAAGATTTTTATCAATTCTTTTTCGTAAGTGTATAGAAATAAATCTGCAGCAAGAGGCACAGTTAGTACCCATAGGAATCCATACAACCTGCTTGTATAGATCCTCACCTAATCTAACATAAATATTGTCCAAGAGGAAGGACAAGGCATTACACAGGTCACTTCATGTCCATGATTTGTGTGATTTGTAGTCTGTCGAGGAAAATAAACCTTTTTATTCAGATGTTCAAATGTAATTTTTCCGTTCTCGGTGAAAAAAAACATTTAATTAGTTTAGATAATCGATGATTAATGTTGCCATTTGGAAGTGTGGTGTACTTATTAGAGAAGTCTTCTGAAGAAATAATGTTGGCTTGGAAATTTCCAGATTTCATTCTGTCTATCACATCCCCCTGAATTCTTAATAGACCAAAATAAAGCAGTAGGCACGGTAACCTGTCATTTCGGTCCTATTTTCAAAGTTTTTCATATATCCATAATATTTTAGTTTGTAAAATGTCAAATGTATGGTGAATCCAAATTAGGACAGCCTGTTTTGATTTCATAGTCCTATACTGAATAATACGTTGCTGAAATCATTGGAAATATCAATAAATGAGCGAAATTTCGATACAAAACTATGAAATCTAGTAGCACTCCTGGCCTTGCCCATTAATATTTTTGTAACAATCGATGGTATTTTAATCGGCTTTTTAATTTGCATAAAAATATCGCGGGCGAGACCTGGAGCATAGATGAATTTTGAAGATTTGTGTGAAAAATACGATGATTTTCCTTTGTTTTGCGTCATAAAGGGCAAATGACGTCAGAATATGACATCACGCGCGTGACTTTTCAAGGGCTCAAATTTATAATGCGGTATTTTCTCATACATTGTTTAGATTTGAGGATCACTGACGAGGGTTAAGTACCCGAAACGTGCATGTCTGGTCCATGTTGCCAATTAACCTGTTCTTAAATGATACTATTCAATATGAAGACGCTTACATTCAACATTGCAAAAATTGATAATTTAGAATTCGTTTATCAAAAGCATTTTTCGTCGAAATTATAGGGCCAAAATGAGGGGTTAGCGCACGTAGTCCTTTACGTCGTTTCTGTTTAGAATAGTTTCACAATAGAGAGGTTTAGTTACAAGTTTTAGCGCGACGTGTACGTTTGACGTCATCACTTCCTGCGATCTTTGTTCAAATGACGTCACGACGTGACGTATAGCTACATGTTATGGACGTGTAAACGACGCTCTACACGTAAGGACAGAATGGGTGACTTCCTTGAAAAATTCCAGACTTATCATTCATCCAACTTCCAGTTTTCCGTGTTATAAAGCAAGTTTAGGATTCTAACTTTCCTTGCGTCGAGGTTTTACGAATCTCGATGTATTTTTCTCGCAGACTATACTGATTTAAAAGAAGCAAGCTACACGTACACCTTACTACATAGCTATACCTATACCTACTCTGATTCGTACGTATAACTAAACAACGTCTTCGGATTGTGACGTCAAACTGTGACGTGTACATGTACGTCATACGTACACGTTGAAAGAACTTGTAACTAAACCTCACTATTATCTAGTTACGTGTACTTTAATAGCCGTAAGTGCTTACGTCATATTTCTAGACAAAATTGTAGTAGAACAGTTGCTAAAATTAGCAATAAATCGAAATTTGTAAGGAGACTTGTGCAGTTTTGATTATCTCTCAATGTTGAATGAAGACAGTTCACTGTTATGCTTGCTCAAAATGTTAGATACACTTTCATTGCTTTTGATATACGTATTATAAGACGAAAGTTCCGAAATTAAAGTTGCTTGCTCTACTACTCTAGCTTGCTTTGGGTCCGTCCATATTTAATTTTGTGCTCCATTGTTTGTGCTGTTGAGATTATCGTCAGGATCTTCTTCAACTCATTGATATGTAGAAACGTCAAATGATGATGGTGTTGTTGGCTGCTTCATCAGCTTGTGCAAAGACATATTTTTTTATGTAATGAGATAAAGAAGATCCTGACGACAACCACAAGAGCATCCACAATAGAGCACCAAATTGAGCATCGACGGACCCCTAGCAAGCTAGAGATGAGACCAGATGTCCGGGAGGAGTAAACATCCCCTGTTTGACTAGTCGCACCCGCCGTCAATGTTCACGCACGAAAATGAAAACAATATCTACGAAACATGCACTGTCTAAGGTTATGTCTATATAGAAAATCTTATGGCGACAATGTCAGAGAAAAGCATTTAAAACACTTACTGTTACTTAACTTGGATGTGAAATATCTTACAGATTTGGAACGTTGATTTTGAAAAAGATGAGGGTGATTATGGAAGTTAACATCTTTTCGAATATGCGTTTATATTTAAAATGAGGTTTTTCCAATCAATCAGAGCATGCAGTTCGATTCCCTCTGATTTACACTATCAAAGATAATTAAAAGAACATAACCTTTGTTAATAAACGGGATTTTTATGAATCGTGTTTAAGGGAAGGTGTTTTTTTTTTACAATAGGATAATTTGAAGTCTATACCGTGCAAATGAGACAATGATATGAAGTCTGAATCAGTCAGTGTTTTTAAAGAATGCAACGTTTGCTTCATCCAAGATATACATGTATTTCAGTTGCAGTAATGGTATCGACGACAGAGCATGTAACAGCTCATGTATGCCACCATTACGTACTATTGTTAGTAAATCGTCGAGAGAGCGGTTGACTCGAGATCGTTTTCTTTGTTGTCTGTTTCGTCTTTTCCCATGGGACCTGTATTTTCTTTTAGCGTGTGTGCGGATTAACATTCCTGTATCAACTACATATTTTGCACCAAATTCCCTTGCATTTCAAGTCATAACGTTATTACGATCTTGAAATGATCAATCGATGTCTTTGTCAACGTCGATGTAAAAAATTCTGCCCATTCACACTAGAAGTTATTGTGGAGTCGCATTTGATGAGGTAACAATCTTTTATTGTTACACTTTGAAATAATTTAGAACCCTCTGTGTCTGTTGTTAAATGTAGAGACTGCGGATGGAGTAGCGCGTGAAATACGACTATGGTGTCTAAATTTGAGAGGTAATGAGAGTACTCTGGGTGAGGAAAAAAGTTTTTTACTGTTGAATGTCGATGATGGTAAAGTGACTGTAGTGACAGAGGGCAATCTCAAGGATTAGTTTAATACGAAGTGACCTTAGAAATGCCATAATGCAATGAAAGAAGAAAAGTGAGTCCTACGTAGAAGACACTACAACGCTGCCAAGGTAGAGAACATAATGGAATTAAAACACTTCAAACATCGGATCGCGGGGAATTGCTTTACCAACTCCACACTACAACACGTAATAAGTGTAAATATAAAAGAAGGGAGGAGAATTCCGACCAGAGCATCATTGGTATCGTATATTTGATTATATCTGACTTCCAAACTTACGATCTCTCCATGGTCATAACATTTTTCAGACGCCTGTCATTAAAAGATGTCATGATTCAAGAAAAAATCGGAAAACACATTTCTAATTTTTCATATGTTGTAGAGAAATTAACCAATAAACAACATACTCAGATTTCGTGAAATTTTGTGAGTAACCATTTTTTTACTTAATTTTTCTAAACTGATCCCTCCCTTTTCAAAGTGTCTAGACCGACGATCAGCTGATCGCCCAGATCGCCCAAATAAATGATTTCGTTTTCAAAGTTACTTTCCTTTGAATTCTACATATAAATTTGGATGGTTTCAATTAGTATATACTCATTTGAACTGCTAATTTGAATAACATCAGCAGCATAGGAAACTTAACAACTCCCGGTTGTCAATCGGTAAATGTGACTAGCTTATTCAACAGACCACAAAGAAGACCTCGAAGTCATTGCATTCGTAAATATAATAGGCCTGATATGCAAACATGTAGTTTCTCCTTCGATGACTTGGTTCCATTTTTTGAATGAGCCTCTAAGGCCTGCATTATACTCGTACCAAATTATACTCTGTTCCATTACGGAATTTACACGAAATCTACGAATATACGAATGACCTCACATTTACCAATACACGTTCCCAAAAATACAGAATACAAGGAGTCATCTTGGACATTTTTACTTTTCGTTAATTTCAAGCAGTTAGATCAGATAAATCAGAAGAGAAAACCGTCCTTTCATTAAAGTAAGATTTGCAATCAAAGGTATTGATAAATTGAATCTGGGTCAAATTTTGAATCGCAAAATTGTCACAGAAAAAATCCCACCATATTTCAAAAGAAAAGAAACTCCTTGTATGTCCTTTCGCTACACACCAACCAAATTCTAAATTGAAAGAAAGACTCGAAAATTTTTTAAGTAAAGCGTTTTTAAGTAAGAACGGTAATCGCAAATACAAATTTATTGTTGTTAACTGACAAAACCTACGTTGTAAAAGAAAAGTCCGATTCTGAAAATAAGTACACTGAAACAGATATTATTCAGATGTTAAACTTTCTGATCGACAACATTTTTGTGGTGTTTGGAGGAAAGGTCTTCCAGCAACTTGTCGGAATTCTAATGGGGACCAATTGATACCAAGGGAAAAGATACTTAGCTTCTGACTTCAACTTCACTTACAGATACATAGACGATGTGAATATAATAATCCAATATTCGCGTTTTATCTGAGTAGTATCTTTCTTTCGGAGCTTGACGTCAAAGAAACTACAGAGGCAAATAATTCAGCATCCTATTTGGACATAATGTTGTCCTACGACACTGATGGTCACTTGAACACCTCACTCTATGACAAACGTGACGACTTCAATTTCAGCATTACAAACTTTCCTTTTCTGAGTAGCAACATCCCTTCATCGCCTGCTTATGGCGTGTTCATATCTCAGTTTATACCCTATGCAAGAGCAAGTACCAAATATACGGATTTTGTTTAATCAGCTTCTCAGTCAGGGATATGTTTATGACCGACTTACATCGTCACTGAGGAAGTTTCACGGTCGATATGGGGAACTCGCCATACACTATGATGTCCCACTCTCCAGAATGATGGATGATATTCTGTCATAGACCATTTGAACCATCCAGCCAAAGATTGTACTGTATGTCTTCCGAAATGGAAGTAATCGGATGTGACAGTTCTACCGACTTGAAGCGGCAGGTAATGCATGCAAGCAGGAGATGCTTACTCTTTCTGAGCACCCGGTCTCAATCCCATATCGAAAGTTCGCTTCTTTTCATATGGTGGATGTTTTTGTTTGTTTGCTTTGGTTCTGTTTTATCCTGATTTTGTATGCCTTCGGTTTCTGATTTTCTGAATCGATTTGTGCTGTATACAGGGATATGGTCATTATCAATTTTTGTCATTCCACATATTCAAAAGCGCAATTTCCGAATTCCCTCTTATCACAAATGAAGCACCATTGTGCACTTGTAACTCTACGGTACACCACTTTGCAAAAATTTTCTTTGACGTTTTGGATAATTTTCGACAATTCATATGAAAATGCAAATTATAATTACATTATGTATTCCATAAACATGTAATAAGGACACAGATTACTCTTTATCTTTTTATTTTATCATTCTTAATTTTTTTTTTAGCATTTTCGAGTTATCTGAATTTTTACATATTTTTAAATCAGAAATGAAAAAGAATAGAAAACTGGACATAAACATTGTTCCTGCTGATCATGTCTATAATTTATCTGAATCGACGGTTCACTATTCGTCACTCGTATTTGTTATCTCCTATCCCCATCCAAATAAAAAGAGGGAATTTTCAATGTTTTTATTAATTGAGGATGCAAATAATGTTGCATGCACATGCAATTCAAAATTCACGAAACTGTTATGTTAATCCAACACTTTCATTGAAATAAATACACTGTGTTACACAAACAATTGGAACTTATCCAATAGATACTCAAGTTGGTATTGCTAGTGCTGTTGAGATTATCGTCAGGATCCTCTTTAACTCATTTGTGTCACACTTATGCCCTTGGCCATGTGGAGCTCGTAAAAAGTTCCCCGCGATGGGTTCGACAGTATGTGTTTTGAATATTTTCCCTGACATGGTCGCCATAGTGCTTTCTATAAAGATGAAACCACAGAGAGTGCATGTATTCTTCATATATTGTTTTCATTTTCGTGCATGAACATCGACGGCGGTGCGGCTAGCCAACAGGGTATGCTTACTCCTCCCGGGCACCTGGTCCCACCTCTAACTTGCTTGGGGTCCGTCGATGCTCAAAGTGGTACTCTATTGTGAGTGCTGTTGAGATTATCGTCAGGATCTTCTTTAACTCATTAGATGTTATTGTGAGAAATGCACTTTTTTGCACATGTATATACATTTGTAATCCAATATCTGACGACTATCACAAGAAACTGAAAACAAAAGGAGACGGATTGTTATTGAAAAAGACCTGCCATGAATGAATGATTGAAGCAAATAGGATATCTTCATACGACTTTTCTAATATGTACACCACGCTTCCTCACGACAAAATAAATGCTCGACTGTCCAAATTCATTAAATGGTGTTTTGATCGAGAGGGAAAACTTATATTTGTACATCTGAATCGAAGGGTGTCTTTTCGACAACAGATTACAAATCATACAAATCATGGACATGTGCGTCTTCCACCGCAACGTCATAGGTTCCTTCCACTACTTTCCACTCTCAATATGACCTTGCCTTCACCCCTTAGGTCCCATGTATATTTCAAATTAATTAAAAGGGAAATTAAATAGATAAAGATTGAAGATAGGAATAAAGTTAGAATAACTGTTCTAAATTATGGCGCCAAAAATTAAAAGTAATCGCATTTGTTGTTTTCCGACGTTATTAAACTAAAATGACGTGACGTCATAATAGGGCTGTCGAAACTGGCGACCCCTGAATCCAAGGGCACTTTGTAATGAAGCGACTGGCGGAATGCGATGAAACCCTTGGTGCACCAAGATGGGACATGTGATGACCTGTGTATTGCCTTGTCCTTCCTTTTGCACAATATTTATGTAAGATGTGGTGAGAATCTCTACAAGCAGGTTGTAGGGATTCCAATGGGTACTAAAGTGCGAGGGGTCTGACAGTAAGTGTTTTGAATATATTTCCCTGACATTCTCGCCATAGCACTTTCTATATAGACATAACGTCAGAGAGTGCATGAATTTTAGATATTGTTTTCATTTTCTTGCTTAAACATCGACGGCGGGTGCGGCTAGCCAACAGGGGATGCTTACTCCTCCCGGGCACCTGGTCCCACCTCTAGCTTGCTAGGGGTCCGTCGATGCTTAATTTTGTGCTCTATTGTGAGTGCTGTTGAGATTATCGTCAGGATCTAATTTAACTCATTGTTGCAGACTTATTTTTATACACGTATAAAAAGGAATTTATCCAAAATCTTCAAAAGCAAAACAACAAGAGTCCCAGGGGGCACAACGCTCACCTAATACCCATGCACGCTCTAATTGATATACTCACATTGAATACTGATAGTGCCAGTACCAGGATTTTAGCCCACAACCTTTGTAAAAAAGATTTTTGTCGGATGCAGAGAAGTTTTTTTTTCAGACAACCTTTAAAAGCACAAAGAAGACAAAATAGTCACATTTCAAAACAATAACTTTTTTTACTGATTTGAAAAGACTGATAGTGTGGTCCAAAGTCATATGCCCAGCTAGTATAGTTCAATTATGCAAAATCAAAAATAAAATCATTTTATAAAATTCCACATTAATGTGCAGCAAAAAAGAATAAAACAATGAAATGATTTCATAAATTAAGTGTATTCAAAATTGAACACCAAACCTTTCATTATTGATAGCTAGCATGCAAGAAATTATAAAGCCTGTGTTTGTGAAACAAGAATGCCCCAGGTGGCATCGTTGTTAGTATAAACACCATTTTCTGTGAGAGGTCAGGGTCAGCGTAATGTTGGTATCAATGGAAAGATCTTGTCACAAGGAATACACATGTAAAATATGAAAGACCTATCACTAACCATTCAAAGTTTATGCCCAATGTTAAAATTTTTGAAAAGTATGTCAAAGGTCAAGGTTAAGGTCACGAGGTCAAACATTTTGGTATCAATGGAAAGGTATTGTCACAAGGAATACACATGTGAAATATGAAAGCTCTATCACCAGCTTCCATTCAAAAGTTATGCCCAAGTTTTTTCGGACAAACAGACAGACGGACAGGCCAAAAACTATATGCTCCCGAATCTTTTATTCCGGGGGCATAAAAAACAAAGATTTTTCGGTTTTGCCTTTATTCTTATTTAATTATACTGAAATCTAATCTAATCTGAATGCTTTTGAAAATTGATATCATCTTAATACATGTAACGTAAGTCAAATTCTTGTTAATCCAATATCAATCCAAGTGAGTTGTGCAGAAATTGGGCCAATATGTTTTCCAAAAAGCAGTATTCGGTGTATCAAACCTCATGGCCCAGTTAAGCCACTTGCACAAATAGTTTTCGGTAAATATGGTGAAATGCGGCGCCTCTTGTCTATGCATATTTCAACAGGAGCGTCGCATTTCAGCATACACTATTCAAAAACTCAATCAAGTGGTTTCGCAAGGTCTCGCAGTTTGATGCACCATATTCTGGTGTATGCTGCTTTTAGGGAAACAAATTAAAAGGCCCATGATATTGTTTAGCTTGTCCAACTAGCAGACCTACGACGTCGTAATTTACTGTTAACTAATTGTTTTACCTCGTCATAGGACTGTTACACGGACAAGTTGTTAGCGGAGAGATTTGCCGATAAAAAATTATTTGGTCCGATAAAAACTCATGATGTATATATTATTTGGACAGATAAAAATTCCCAAATGTCTTACCACAGGAACCTGTCTTTTGATGAGAGAAAATGTTTTATTATTCACAACCTTAAACCTCTGTGTTCATCTTAGAAATATTATACATAAAAGATGTCGAACACAGTGGCTTAAGGTTGTGAATAATAATTCATTTTCTCTATTTAATCAACAGCTTCCTGTGGTCCAACATTTCATTGAAAGATTTCAGGAACTCTGAACTGAATGATTTATTTTCAAGAATTTCATATGTCAAATGTCCTAATATAGATGCATTCTCAAAATCCAGAGGAAGAGATTACTCATTAGACGTCTCGTCAAGAAATCAGTCAGTAAATTACTTCATCTAAGAGAGTCTAAGACAGAGGAAATTCGAGCAAAGTTTATAAATGATAACAAGTATATGCAAGTGTTCCAAGTACATGAAAGATAACCCGTATGAAAGTGTTCAAAGTATGATGCGCATTAAATCAAAGCTCTGAAGGAACTGATGGCGAGTTTCGTTTATTTATTTAAGAATGATATCAAAATAATTGATGGGATTTTTAAATATTGTATTAGTAGATAGAACGAATCCATTTTCCAATGTTCAGGAATAAAACATTTATGAACCTATGTCAGCATGACTGCTTTACTCAGTGGCGGATTCAAGGGTAAAACGATCATTTTAAATTAAGAAAGAGTGAATATTACCTACCTGTTAGTAAATATAATTGTTAAATACATCAAATGAATTCTTAAATTAATTACAGTCACGAAAATGGGTCCTAAAAAGGCTAAAATTCGTGAGATTCCAGGGGGATTCGAACCCCCCCCCCCCCCCTCAACATGGCTCTGCCCTGGACCTGCTAGGGACCTCAGCGTCCCCCTCCCCTAAATAATAAGCTGGATCCGCCACTGATAGTACAGACGTTTATTTTTTCTTCGTGTATGGATCTGCATATCTGTTCCATTTGAAACTGTTTTAAATCTTACATCTTGTAGGCCTATGTCATTCAGATTTTTTAATCAACGATTTCCCAGGTCTCTGACAAGTAATACGCATGAATCCCCACAAATATAAAAGAGAAAGAAAAAACCAAAATAAAGCGAATACACAAACACGATCGGCATTTCGACATTAATTTTCATCTTAATGGACTGGTCATGGATCACGCCGATCGTTTTTCAGCTTTACGAAAAAGATATTATTTCTCTTAATTTGGCAAAAAAACTCATATACAGCTAAGACATCCCTACACTGCATCATGTTTTCCTTTTTCATGTGGATGTCTTGGTGAACACCTACAGGATCGTGTCGGGTGGTACAGTATAGCCTATTAACTTATAAGCAATTAATCTCAACTTACGTGCACACGAGACAGTTGATGGTTACTGCACCCTAAAGTATCCTTTTTTAAATAATCTGTAATTTTTTTAAAAATTATGAAACAACTGTTAAACGCGGATTGCATTGTACGCTGCCTTTATATAAATATGGTGAATAATGAGGTCAAGGGTCATGGGGCCACACGATCGGAGTTATAAGTAAAACTGTGTGAATATATATTTATCTTCACTCGATTTAAACATTTTGGGGCCCGAAAATGTCACGCTTTTCAGGTCACGTAATGCAAATCTGAGGTCACGTGGATCCTGCATTCACTATAGCCGAGCTCGCTACGCGAAACTCGCCTAATAAAAATCTATTCCGTTTGCACGATATCTCCTGAAATGTATCGCAGTATTAAAGGGTTGTGGAGGAATTAAACTAATCAAATCTGTAACACAAGATATAAAGTATGGCGACTTTGTTTATAGTAACTGTTGTAACTTTTCGCGGGGATTCCCCTCTGTTTGACTGGTGAACAGAATAAAAGGTGTCACACCATTGGTCAAAAATATTGGAAATGTATTTTTAGCATATTGAATCGATAAAATATGACCAGTAGTCGTGATAAATTTAACTTCGAACTTTTTTTGTCTTTTATGCAATCTACAGATCGATTTGAAAATATGGAAAATTCGGAAAATGTTCGATGAGAACGGAGAGTTTCTGTAAAAAAGAGAAATTTGCGAAAAAAGGACATGCATGAAACCCCCCCCCCCTTTTTTTTCTTTTCATTTTTATGCGTGCCAAAGATTCACAAGCAAAAAAGACCAATTTTACAGACTTCCGGGCATTTAAATGACAAATATGGATAATGACCATATCCTTGTTTACAGTACAAAGTCGATAATTCAGAAAATCAGAAACCGAGGCATACGAAATCAGGATAAAACAGGAACAAAAGCAAACAAACAAAAACCTCCACCATATGAAAAGAAGCGAACTCCCGATATGAGAGTGAGATCAGGTGCCCAGGAAGAGTAAGCATCTCCTGCTTGCATGCAACACCCGCCGCTTCAATTCGGTAGAACTGTCACATTCGGCAACTTCCATTTCGGAAGACATAGAGTACAATCTTGGGTTGGATGGTTCAAATGGTCTACGACAGAATATCACCCATCATTCTGGAGAGTGGGACATCATAGTGTATGACGAGTTCCCCATATCGACCGTAGAACTTCCTCAGTGACGATGTTAGTCGGTCACAAGCATATCCCTGACTGAGAAGCTTATCTGAAAGACGCCTAGCTCTCAGAACAAAATCCGTATATTTCGTACTTGCTCTGGCATAGCGTATCAACTGAGATATGAACACGCCATAAGCAGGCGATGAAGGAATGTTGCTACTCAGAAAAGGAAAGTTTGTAATGCTGAAATTGAAGTCGTCACGTTTGTCATAGAGTGAGGTGTTCATGTGACCATCAGTGTCGTAGGACAACATTATGTCCAAATAGGATGCTGAATTATTTGTCTCTGTAGTTTCTTTGACTTCAAGCTCTGAAGGATAGATACTGCTCAGGAAATCCGCGAATTTTGGATTATTAATGGACAACACATCGTCTATGTATCTGTAAGTGAAGTTGAAGTCAGAAGCTAAGTATCTTTTCCCTTCAGAGACCAGAGATTGAATGAATTCAGCTTCGTACGAGTAAAGAAAAATGTCGGCAAGGAGTGGGGCACAATTGGTCCCCATTGGAATTCCGACAATTTGCTGGAAGACCTTTCCTCCAAACACCACAAAAATGTTGTCGATCAAAAAGTTTAACATCTGAATAATGTCTGTTTCAGTGTACTTATTTTCAGAATCGGACTTTTCTTTTACAAAGTAGGTTTTGTCATAGTTCACAACAATAAATTTGTATTTGCGATTACCGTTCTTACTTGTAAACGCATTACTTATAATTTTTGCGAGTCTTTCTTTCAATTTAGAATGTGGAATTGTAGTGTAAAGTGTCGAAAAATCAAAGGCTTTGATCGAATGAACTTTACTAAAATGAGTGGATTTCAGATGTTCTAAAAGTTCCTTCGAATTCTTTAAAATCCACATCTGGTTAATACCACTGCGAGAATATACTGTCGAACAATATTTTTGTAGCCCAGATTTGATTTCAGATAAAACTTTGGTGAGTAAGATCGATACAGATTTGGTAGAACATTTTGAGGAACCAGCGATGAAACGTTGTTTGTACGGATTCTTATGCATTTTAGGTATGCAGTATAAGTATGGTAAATCTAAATCTAAATTGTTAGTTTGGAAGCCAAAGGAAGCAAGAGCTGATTTGTGGTTATCTATTATTTCAGAGGCAGAAAGGTTTGTAGGGGTGTAAGTGGGATTTCCAGGTGTCGAATTTAAACCCAACTCTTTAACTAGACTGTCGAAATAGTACTTTTTGCAAGTAAATGTGTAATTATTTGAGGCTTTGTCCGCTGGTGTGATGACATAATGTTCTTGGAGGTAGGTGAGCTCTGTGATAACATCAGGGTCTTTAAATATAGACTCGAATCTGGTGTTCACAGTTGATTTTAATCGGTTAATTCTAGATAAAAGTAACCCTCTGATGGATTTTATCCATTCGGAAAGAGTGTCGAGCTGTACATCCTCTTTCTTTGCCCAACGTCTTGCATATTCCTCACAAGAGTCCATGATAATTTTCAAATTTTGGTTCCATGTAAAGGACATACTTTCTCTGTATTTGGGACCCTTTTTTAACAATTCTCTCAACTTGTCGTTCTTGACTATACTAAGGTCACCAGTAATAACGTGTCCACAAGGAGAGTAGTTGAAATCCGATGAAGAACATTCGCAAGGAAGTGGATGTAGTGAGGGATTACTTAAATCAATACACTGAAGGAATCGTTTGTAATTGTAAATCTTAGATGCAACTGTTGGTGTGTAGCTATAGGAAATACAAGGAGTTTCTTTTCTTTTGAAATATGGTGGGATTTTTTCTGTGACAGTTTTGTGATTCAAAATTTGACCAAGATTCAATTTATCAATACCTTTGTTTGCAAATCTTACTTTAATGAAAGGGCGGTTTGTTTTTTCCTCTGATTTATCTGATCTAACTGCTTGAAATAAACGAAAAGTAGAAATGTCCAAGATGACTCCTTGTAGTCTGTATTCTGGGGAACGTGTATCGGTATATGTGAGGTCCTTCGTATATTTGTAGATTTCGTGTAACTTCCGTAAAGGAACAGAGTATAATTTGGTACGAATATAATGCAGTCCTAGAGGCTCATTCAAAAATGGAACCAAGTCATCGAAGGAGAAATTATGTATCTCGGGCCTATTATATTTTCGAATGCCATGACTTCGAGGTCTTCTTTGTGGTCTGTTGAATAAGCTAGTCACATTTACCGATTGACAACCGGGACTTGTTAAGTTTCCTATAGTGCTGATGTTATCGTTGCACCCATATGGCGCTGCAGTGTTAAGATTTTTTATCCAGAACTCTTCTCTGTTGCGACGGAAAGGTGTGCTCAAATTGGGATTGTTTGTGGGGTGATATATTTTCTCCAGGATTCTGACTCTCATAGATAAAACAGAATGATCCGCCTGGTCAAAATGGCGATAAAGGAGTTGAGTTCCTTTATTATTTATTTTTGACCGGTGTCCTGACATTCTTTTTCGGAGATGACCTTTGGTTTCACCCACATAAATCAATCCACAAAGTGAGCACTCTATTCCGTACACAACATTAGATGTCATGCAGTTAAGGTTTTCAAAACTATGCGTGTTAAATGTTTGTTTTGTGAGATTACTTGAGAATGAAGTGTCTGTTAGGATGTTACAAGTTTTGCAGTTCTTTATGCCGCACTTAGAAATTGAGCAATCGCTTGGTGAAAATTGGTGCTCTTTTAGTATATCGACCACTTCAATCTTACAGGGCTTGATTTTAATATACCCATCTGCATGTTTATACCAAAACTCATGGTTGTTACTTACTACAAATGTCTCATCTCTTATGTCGTGTAAACTAATTCTCATCTCTTATGTCGTGTAAACTAAAAGTCAGTCAAAAGTTTTAGTGTTCACCTCTTTATTTCCTGAAGTTACCCCTACCAAAGGGGTGTGGAGGTATTGAACCAATCAAATCTGTAACACAAGATATATGGCGACTTTGTTTACCATAGATATAGAAATAAAACAGAGAGAAATAATCATTAAATAGGGAAATTGTTATGAAATATGCATGTATGGAAAAAGTTGACATCTTAAAAATAAATTCAGAGAATATTTAATAGCGTATGTTTCCAAGTTATTTCGACGTACGAAAATAAGTACACAAAGCCAAACTAGCAAGTCTCTTTTAAAAACATCATTAGAAATCTAGAAGGTGATCTTTTTACAAAATTTTTTCACAGTTTCATTTGTAATGATAATTGTAAAAAGAAAAAGAGAAAAAAATTGAAAAAGGGAAAACAAATCTTGTTGGGGTCCCGCCGGGGTTTGAAGCCACTCCCCATGGGTCCATTGGGCATGGAAAACATACATTATACCTATGTACAATCTTAAGAATTTTCCTTAAAGACCCAAAAGTGGATATCTTTACAAAATTATTTCACTTATAGGGTACCATGCATGAGTACCTCATACCTACAAAATTCCATGACAATCTGAAGAGTGGTTTTAGAAAAGAAGCGAAAATTGTATGAAAATCACCCCCCCCCCCCCCTTCCTTTTGACATAAGAAAAAAATCATAAAAGATAAAAAAAAATTAAGCATAAAATACATATCAAAGCATTAAGTAAGTTAAATATGATAAGTACGTAGTAAATGATTGTTAAATCATACACTTATTGAGTTATTTAAAGAAATAGTGCAAAAATGTGCATTTCTGACTAAGTCCGAAAAGACGTCAAAAACGCGTCAAAAATTTGACTTCGAAGTGGAACCAAAAATAACAACACTTCTTTAGACATCTCTCTATATCATCCTGATGCTTTCGGTTTGTCGATACATGCTTCGCTTCTGAAGAAGAAGTTTGTCAAAGAAGGGTACCCCCGTGACCTACTTTTGCCTGTGGTGGCGCCACCTATTGAGGGATCTGGACGAAAAACAACAACACTTGTAGGGGACCATTAATACTTTATACATACCAAGTTTTATCAAAATCTCTTCAGTGGTTCTTGAGAAAAAGTCGAAAATGTGAAAAGTTTACGGGCACGGACGCACGACGGACGACGCGCTATGACAATAGCTCACTTGAGTCGTTGGCTCAAGTGAGCTAAAAATGATGAAGTGAAATGTGAAAGGTACCTGGATGATATTCTTACTATCGACAATCCTGTTTTGAAAAGTATGAAAAATTAATGTAATTTATCCACATGAATAGATTCTAAACAAGGCAAACATTTCAGACACAGAAACACCATTATTGGACCTAAATATCAAAATTGTTAATGGAGAGATCCATACAAGTGTGTATGACAAAAGAGATGATTTTGGATTTAACATAGTAAATTTCCCCTGGCTTGACGGTGATGTTCCTAGATTACCGTCCTTTTGTATTTATATTTCACAGCTCATCCGGTATGCTAGAGCATGTACTGATGTTTTGGATTTTCATAGTAGAAATTTACAAATTACCAAGAAACTTTTAGGACAAGGTTTTCACTTTCACAAACTAGTAAAGACTTTCTAGAAATTTTACAAAAATTATTGTCAACTTCTTCTGAAATTTGGACCAATACAGGCAACAGAGTATATAATTTTGGGTATTTCACAACCTGCATTTTCTGGTGACATTATTTACAAGATAAGAAGGATCAAAGATAGACAACATCACTACCGAAAATGCGTCAGAATCATCAAACGCCTTTTATACCGTGGATATGATCCTAATGTCACTAGACGGACACTAGGCTTGGTACTTAACCAATCTAGTCTTGTACAAGCGCATTCTTGAAACACACATAAGCTCGCGGCGGCAGAGCACGGATTGTATTTACGTATGCCCTCTTTTTAAATCAATTTACATATTCATCTATGTTGCTTGGGCCCCTGCGTGTTGCGGTCTTGATTGTGTGTGGTCATCTAACAGTGAGGAGGTTGTTTTACACCACAATTGTACGTTCTTCGAGACCTCTGGGTAATCGGAAAAGTGGGAGGGTTGTGCGCACGTAATCCAGGATAACCACACCTTCTGCTATTTCCGTGGCAGATGGCCGTCCTGAGTCGGCACCGGTTGCCCATTGGTCTCGTTGGTTTATGTGTAGTACTTTGTGTTTGATGTTTCTGTGTTGTGCGTTGACGTTCCTTGTCCCTTATGCGTCTCATTCTGTTCTTGTCTGTTTTGTGTTTTTGCATTGAGTGGATGCCACAACCTGGTGTTGTTGGAGATCCCCCCCCCCTTTGTATGAATCAAGGAATGAATGAGTGTTTTTTTTCTACTTTAAAAGAGAATAAATTACAATAATATGTGTTTTAAACTAAATCAATGCAAACTGCATCTAACGTGTCAAAATTGATTAATTCAAAAGAATGAATGCTTTAATCTCAAAATGTATACACTAAAATGAATGAATCCATCATATCAATGCAATGTATTGTTATTTGAAGCTCTATTATTATAAATTTCTTAAAGTTTGAAGAACAAAAATCTATATTCAATGATTTAACATTTCCATACATAACAATGTCAAAATTGATTAATTAGTTGTTGTTGTTGGTGGGTTTTTTTTTTTCTTTTTTTTTGTACCGGCAACATTTTCTTTGACAATCTTGTCATAATTGCTTTTATTTCACTTTCATGTTACAGTGTCACTATTGTAAATAATACTGACATGTGCATTTCCTGTAAAGTACTGTACACATTGGGATACATGCATATTTTCAAAGTGCATTATGATTTGAATGTAAATGCTACAGCTGATACCTATGTACATTGTACTTGCCGAAGAACGAGGCTATTCTGGACCGAAATCATGAACGTCAGTCCTTTGGTTTTGTTGTGCTCTGTCTCTACTGTGTACAGCATGTACAGGGTAGCTGATTAATAAGCTGTGAAACGGATAACAAAGACTGTATATCCATATTTTAAAGATATTCTTAATGGACAATGAATAAGTACACAGAAAGAGAGAGAGAGAGAGAGAGCTGCAAACTTCACATACTGGCTACTGTTGTATTCTATCGTAATCTGCTAGAATGATCGATGACGGTTTCCTTTATTTCACATTACCAAAGTGAAACTCGCGATACTGAATAGTGGTGTCAACAAGTGCGTCATGGAGATAACTTATGACATCAGTTTGATTACAGCACAGCTACACATCTTTGAATGAAATATGTTAGTTATCCTCTTCAAATCGTACATTTGATATTCTTTTATTAATACACATTCTGTTACTAAATAAATCACACTTTTTTCTCAGAGTAATTGTGTTTATATATCCATGAAATGAAGAAAAACATCCACATGTAAAGAACACGTGCATTGACATGCGTACACAATTTATGCTACCATCCTGTTCATGAAATCCAGAGCACCCAGTTTTGGCGATATATTCTGTCATCTGAAGAATTAACCTTTAAAAAGAAGGGAGGAGATCTCCAACAAGACCCCTTTGCAGCATCAACAGTAAAACACCAAAACACCCGATGCAAAAACACAAAAGACGAGTACAGCATGAGACGGAAAAGAGACATACGACATGTAAACATCAAACACAAAAGACTACTCATAAACCGACGAGACCAATGGGTAACCGGTGCCGACTTTGGACGGCCATCTGTCACGCAAGTAGCAAATGGTGTGGTTATCCTGGATTACGTGCGCACAACCCTCTCACTTCTCCAATTACCCAGAGGTCTCGAAGAACGTACAATTGTGGTGTAAAACAACCTCCTCACTGTAAGATGAGAAGTACCAATGAAGCATTTCACATCATCATGTTTTCTTTGCTTTTGAAGATTTTGAATAAATTCTTTTTCATATGTGTATAGAAATAAATCTGCAACAAGAGGCGCACAATTTGTACCCATAGGAATCCCTACAACCTGCTTGTAGAGATTCTCACCAAATCTTGCATAAATGTTTACATAAAAGAAAAGCATTTAGAATAATTGGTCTTCAAGAATCGCTATAGGGATCTAGATTAAATTGAAATGGCATTTTGGGGTATTCGGAATAGAGCAATCTATTCTTTTTTCCGTTAAGATTTCTCATAAAAGGGTGTCTTTAGTGGACTTGAAACACAAAGTTTTCTACAGTAAGACTGAATACTCATTAAAAACAAAACAATTTACACTCGCCACTGAAATAATTTACTTTTCTTAGCCACTCATTGTTTTTTATTGACCTCCACACCTCATTGAACTTTAATAAAATCTTTATGAAATAAAATGGATAACAAAAGAATCTCATTTAAACGTTTTTAATAAAAAATAGTAACTTTTATTTTGGTTTTTATCTTTGGGGGGATTTTTATCAATAAAATTATGACCACCCGACACCCGTCATATGATATACCGGCAAGCGCGGATCTAGAGGGGGGGTCGGAGGGGTCCGGACCCCCCCCCCTCCTTGAATTTTCGAAGCATAGTTTGATAAAGCTTTAAAATATACATATTTCATATGAATAAGTCCGAATTCCCTATTGTTGTCATAATATATGAAAAATAACATGAATACGTATTGAAAATATTGCGTTTTAATTAATTTTTTCGACCACATTTCTAAAATATTCCCTGGCCCGCTTTCGCTCGCCAGATTTAATTACATATATGTCAATTTTAAATCGTGCTTACCTTTGCAATCCCTAAACAATGAAAAGGCAATTAGCTGAAAAATACAGGAATAGATACCGCAAATGGTATTATTTTCTGACCTGGTATTATTCGAACTTTGAATAATTTTCGCTGCCGCTCGCCAGACTTTTTTACATATAATCTTAACGCCCATACGGAAAAGCATGCTCTAAGCAAAAACTGATACAGTTGATATGATTGTTGACTTTATGTTATAAAAATGCTACGAATATTAGCGAATATACTCCGTTGCTTGTATTGGTCCGAATTTCAAAAGAAGTTGATCATAATTTTTGTAAACTTTCCAGAAAGTCTTTACTAGTTTGTGAAAACGAAAACCTTGACCTAAAAGTTTCTATATAATTTGTAGATTTCTATTATGAAAATCCAAAACATCAGTACATGCTCTAGCATACCGGATGAGCTGTGAAAGTAGATACCGTATGACGGTAATCTAGGGACATCACCGTCAAGCCAGGGGAAATTTACTATGTTGAATCCAAAATCATCTCGTTTGTCATATACACTTGTATGAATTTCTCCATTGACAATTTTGATATTTAGGTCCAAAAATGGTGTTTCTGTGTCTGTAAAGTTTGCCTTGTTTAGAGTCAATTCTTGTGGATAAATAACACCTTTATACTGTTCAAAAACAGGATTATCGATAGTAAGAATATCATCCAGGTACCAAGAAAGAAGGGAGGAGATCTCCAACAAGACCCCGTTGCAGCATCAACAGTAAAACACCAAAACACCCGATGCAAAAACACAAAAGACGAGCAAAGCACGAGACGGAAAAGAGACACAAGACACTTAAACACCAAACACAAAAGACTACACATAAACCGACGAGACCAATGGGTAACCGGTGCCGACTTTGGACGGCCATTTGTCACGCAAGCAGCAAATGGTGTGGTTATCCTGGATTACGTGCGCACAACCCTCCCACTTCTCCAATTACCCAGAGGTCTCGAAGAACGTATAATTGTGGTGTAAAACAACCTCCTCACTGTAAGATGACATCACACAAACAAGACCGCGAAACGCAGAGGCTCCAGAGACACAGATGAATATGTAAATGGATATAAAAAGAGGGCATGCGTAATACAGTCCGTGCTCTGCCGGCTGTAGCGAGCTTATGTATGTAATCACCCGAGGAGTCCGACTGACATTCAGAGAGGACAGGTGGTCGGGGCCCTGTCTTCTCTAAAGAGGTTTGGACAGGGCCCGTCATGGAGTCCCGTCGTCACAGTCAGTCAGAGTGCAAGTCTCAAGGATGCGCTTGTACAATGTTAAACGTCTTTAACTTCAATAGCATCATTTAAAATCTGATAAATTTACAGCATGGACCAGACATGCACGTTTCGGGTACTAAACCCTCGTCAGTGATCCTCAGTCTAAACAATGTAATATGGCCAAAAATTAGGAAACGTGTTATGTCCAAAATGTACCAAGAGACGTAGCAGAATGGGTGGGATATGATGCTACAGGACCCACGTTTTAGAAATTTCAAGAAATTTTGTAACCGAAAATTTCAAATGCGTTGAAGAGACAGCCGATCAACCAAAATTGATCGAACTTGGCTACATGTGCCTCGGGGACTCTTGGTCCACCAGCAGTGACACTCACCAAGTAGTTCAAATGTTAAACGTCTTTAACTTCAATAGCATCATTTAAAATCTGATAAATTTACAGCATGGACCAGACATGCACGTTTCGGGTACTAAACCCTCGTCAGTGATCCTCAGTCTAAACAATGTAATATGGCCAAAAATTAGGAAACGTGTTATGTCCAAAATGTACCAAGAGACGTAGCAGAATGGGTGGGATATGATGCTACAGGACCCACGTTTTAGAAATTTCAAGAAATTTTGTAACCGAAAATTTCAAATGCGTTGAAGAGACAGCCGATCAACCAAAATTGATCGAACTTGGCTACATGTGCCCTCGGGGACTCTTGGTCCACCAGCAGTGACAGTGGCACGTTTCGGGTACTAAACCCTCGTCAGTGATCCTCAGTCTAAACAATGTAATATGGCCAAAAATTATGAAACGTGTTATGTCCAAAATGTACCAAGAGACGTAGCAGAATGGGTGGGATATGATGCTACAGGACCCACGTTTTAGAAATTTCAAGAAATTTTGTAACCGAAAATTTCAAATGCGTTGAAGAGACAGCCGATCAACCAAAATTGACTGTAGATTGGTCAAGTACGTTAGTGTGTTAATTTCAAGCCCCCGCGATATTGTTCTCCGCGTAGACAATACTGACGTCAAAGCTCCCGACGTCTTGCATTTTTAGCGAATTTACTATAGAAAATCCCCGTATACTTTTTATTTTCCATCCTATTTCTAACTTAATTGATGTACAGCCGAAACAATGGTATTTCTGCTAAGACTAAAGGAGTACTATAAAATTGATATGTTTTTAGAAGATGACAGTGTCATATTTCAGAGAAAACCGGGAAAACAGGATGGCCGTGCTCTGATTTTAGTGAACAGGACAGTAGTATGCGAATGTCGTGCAGGATGCAAGATCAGCTGTTTTCGGAGTTCAATAACTATAAAATATTGAAAAACACATTTCTATTTGTTTTATATGTGAAATGACAAATATGGATAATGACCACATCCCTGTCTACAGTACAAAATCGATAATTCAGAAAATCAGAAACCGAAGGCATGCAAAATCAGGATAAAAACAGGAACCAAAGCAAACAAAAACAAAAACCTCCACCATATGAAAAGAAGCGAACTCCCGATATGAGAGTGAGACCAGGTGCCCAGGAAGAGTAAGCATCTCCTGCTTGCATGCAACACCCGTCGCTTCAATTCGGTAGAACTGTCACATCCGGTTACTTCCATTTTGGAAGATATAGAGTACAATCTTTGGTTGGATGGTTCAAATGGTCTATGACAGAATATCATCCACCATTCTGGATAGTGGGACATCATAGTGTACGACGAGTTCCCCATATCGACCGTAGAACTTCCTCAGTGACGATGTTAGTCGGTCACAAACATATCCCTGACTGAGAAGCTTATCTGAAAGACGCCTACCTCTCAGAACAAAATCCGTATATTTGGAACTTGCTCTGGCATAGCGTATCAACTGAGATATGAACACGCCATAAGCAGGCGATGAAGGGATGTTGCTACTCAGAAAAGGAAAGTTCGTAATGCTGAAATTGAAGTCGTCACGTTTGTCATAGAGTGAGGTGTTCATGTGACCATCAGTGTCGTAGGACAACATTATGTCCAAATAGGATGCTGAATTATTTTTCTCTGTAGTTTCTTTGACTTCAAGCTCCGAAGGATAGATACTGCTCAGGTAATCCGCGAATTTTGGATTATTGATGGACAACACATCGTCTATGTATCTGTAAGTGAAGTTGAAGTCAGAAGCTAAGTATCTTTTCCCTTCAGAGACCAAAGATTGAATGAATTCAGCTTCGTACGATTAAAGGAAAATGTCGGCAAGGAGTGGGGCACAATTGGACCCCATTGGAATTCCAACAATTTGCTGGAAGACCTTTCCTCCAAACACCACAAAAATGTTGTCGATCAGAAAGTTTAACATCTGAATAATGTCTGTTTCAGTGTACTTATTTTCAGAATCTGACTTTTCTTTTACAAAGTTGGTTTTGTCATAGTTAACAACAATAAATTTGTATTTGCGATTACCGTTCTTACTTGTAAACGCATTACTTATAATTTTTGCGAGTCTTTCTTTCAATCTAGGATGTGGAATTGTAGTGTAAAGTGTCGAAAAATCAAAGGCTTTGATCGAATGGACTCTACTAAAATGAGTGGATTTCAGATGTTCTAAAAGTTCCTTCGAATTCTTTAAAATCCACATCTGGTTGATACCACTGCGAGAATATACTATCGAACAATATTTTTGTAGCCCAGATTTGATTTCAGATAAAACTTTGGTGAGTAAGATCGATACAGATTTGGTAGAACATTTTGAGGAACCAGCGATGAAACGTTGTTTGTACGGATTCTTATGCATTTTAGGTATGCAGTATAAGTATGGTAAATCTAAATCTAAATTGGTAGTGTCGAAGCCAAAGGAAGCAAGAGCTGATTTGTGGTTATCTATTATTTCAGAGGCAGAAAGGTTCGTTGGGGTGTAAGTGGGATTTCCAGGTGTCGAATTTAAACCCAACTCTTTAACTAGACTGTCGAAATAGTACTTTTTGCAAGTAAATGTGTAATTATTTGAGGCTTTGTCCGCTGGTGTGATGACATAATGTTCTTGGAGGTAGGTAAGTTCTGTGATAACATCAGGGTCTTTAAATATAGACACGAATCTGGTGTTCACAGTTGATTTTAATCGGTTAATTCTAGATAAAAGTAACCCTCTGATTGATTTTATCCATTCGGAAAGGATGTCGAGCTGTACATCCTCTTTCTTTGCCCAACGTCTTGCATATTCCTCACAAGAGTCCATAATAATTTTGACATTTTGGTTCCATGTAAAGGACATACTTTCTCTGTATTTGGGACCCTTTTTTAACAATTCTCTCAACTTGTCGTTCTTGACTATACTAAGGTCACCAGTAATAACGTGTCCACAAGGAGAGTAGTTGAAATCCGATGAAGAACATTCGCAGGGAAGTGGATGTAGTGAGGGATTACTTAAATCAATACACTGCAGGAATCGTTTGTAATTGTAAATTTTAGATGCAACTGTTGGTGTGTAGCTATAGGAAATACAAGGAGTTTCTTTTCTTTTGAAATATGGTGGGATTTTTTCTGTGACAGTTTTGTGATTCAAAATTTGACCAAGATTCAAGTTATCAATACCTTTGTTTGCAAAGATGCCCAAAATATCATCCGATTCTGTGAGGGACCATATTTTGTACCTAATTCGTAGTTTCCAGAAATTTGATCATTTTTTTCCCGGGAAAAAAGTTAAATGATGATTTTCTCCACGATATTCTCTCTCATCAACGCCAATTTATCTTATAAATCTAATACTTTTCTTCAAAGAAATCGATATATTGTCGTGCGAAAAAAAAAACTAAACATTACGAGAAAGAGAGTGTCGCCGGTTTCCGAATGTGTTTCCTGTTTTCAGCCGCACGCGCATAACTCCTTTGGCCCTCTACAGCCAAAGGGTTTGTGTTCCGTTCTGAATGGTCATCATGTATCTTTTAAGATCAAGGAACTAAAGTTTAAAAAGATGGAAGGATAATCCAAAGTGTTCCAAGCTTATGAACAACTTAAATTCTACAAAGGGCTTGGTTATATACCATGAAAGATAAAATCACTAAATTGTTAGAACTTTTCCTTTGAAAGTGATAGAATAATTTCATTATTAATAAAATCACATTATAATGTACATTAACGAAATGTTGTCAGATAAACCTGCAATTTGATACAAAAATAATTCAATATAAGAATATGTCGGGAACTTCTCTATTATTGATTTCTGATAATATATCGGAAATTAGATGTTTTGTAAGGTGTAAAATATGCTTGAGATCAATATTGACAATGAAAATATTGAGATTCTTTTCGCTCAGTTGATACCATTACAGATTTCATCTAAATGTGAATCTAGACAACATTTATTTGGCATCATTAACGTCATCTAGATATTGCTACTACTTGATTGTAAATTTTCTAATTGACAAACATCATATCCCACCCATCCTGCTACGTCTTTCGGAACGCTTTTTCGACATAGTACTTTTTTGGCATATAACATTGTTGAGATTTGAGGAACAATGACGAGGGTTAAGTACCCAAAACGTGCATGTCTGGTCCATGCTGCCATTTTATCTGTTCTTAAATGATGCTATTCAATTTGAAAACGTTTAACATTTATACCAGGTGGTGAGTGTCACTGCTGGTAGACCAGGAGTCCCCGATGGCACATGTAGCCAAGTTCGATCAATTTCGGTTGATCGTATCTTCAACGCATTCTAAATTTTATGTTATCAAAATTTCTTGATAATTCTAAAAAGTGGGTCCTGCAGCATCATATCCCACCCATCCTGCTACGTCTTTCGGTACGCTTTTTTCGACATAGTACTTTTATACTTTTTTGGCATATTACATTGTTTAGATTTGAGGATCACTGACGAGGGTTAAGTACCCGAAACGTGCATGTCTGGTCCATGCTGCCAATTTATCTGTTCTAAAATGATGCTATTCAATTTGAAGACCTTTAACATACTATTACACGACGGAAGTATTGCATAGTTAGCTATCTCACTATTCACTGGCACTTATACTTTGCTCAATATTGGCTTTAAAAGGCAAAATCATTCAAGTGGAAAAAGTAATTCAATGTAATTTTATGAAAGTGACAATTATGGATAATGGCCATATCCCTGTATATAGCACAAAATCGATGATTCAGAAAATCTGAAACCGAAGGCATACAAATGATAGAATATAGATAATGACCATATCCCTGTATACATCACAAAATCGATAGTTCAGAAAATCAGAAACCGAAGGCATACAAAATTAGGATAAAACAGGAACCAAAGCAAACAAACAAAAACCTCCACCATATGAAAAGAAGCGAACTCCCGATATAAGAGTGAGATCAGGTTCCCAGAAAACGTAAGCATCTCCTGCTTGCATGCTACACCCGCCGATCCAATGCCATAGAACTGTCACATCCGGTTACTTTCCTTTCGGAAGAGGTAGAGTACAATCTTTGGTTGGATGGACCAAATGGTATGTGACAGAATATCATCCACCATTCTGGAGAGTGGGACATCTTTTCCTCGACAGACTACAAATCATGGACATGTAGTGACCTGTGTAATGCCTTGTCCTTCCTCTTGGACAATATTTATGTTAGATTTGGTGAGGATCTATACAAGCAGGTTGTAGGAATTCCTATGGGTACTAACTGTGCGCCTCTTGTTGCAGATTTATTTTTATACACTTATGAAAAAGAATTTATCCAAAATCTTCAAAAGCAAAGAAAATTTTATGAGCTGAAATGTTTCAATAATACTTCTAGGTATCTGGATGATATTCTAACCATTGACAATCCTGCTTTTGAATTATATAAGAATGAAATTTATCCACAAGAATTAACCCTTAACAAAGCAAACCTTTCAAATACAGAAACACCCTTTTTGGACCTAAATATCAAAATTGTAAACGGAAAGATTCATACAAGTGTATACGACAAAAGGATGATTTTGGATTCAACATAGTAAATTTTCCTTGGCTTGACGGTGATGTTCCAAGATTACCGTCATATGGCATTTACATATCACAGCTCATCCGGTACGCTAGAGCATGTACTGATATTTTGGATTTTCACAGTAGAAATTTACAAATTACCAAAAAACTTTTAGGTCAAGGTTTCCGCTTTCATAAACTAGTTAAGACTTTCTGGAAATGTTACAAGAATTACAGTCAACTTCTTTTAAAATTCGGATCTATACATGCAACGGAGTACATTACTATGGGTATTACACAACCTGTCTTTTATGGTGATATGATAAACAAAATAAAAAGGATCAAAAGTAGGCAGCATAACCATCGAAAATGCGTCAGAATCATCAAACGCCTTTTATATCGTGGATATGATCCTAATGTCACCAGACGGACACTAGGCTTGGTACTTGACCAATCTACAGTCTTGTACAAGCGCATCCTTGAGACTTGCACTCTGACTGACTGTGACGACGGGACTCCATGACGGGCCCTGTCCAAACCTCTTTAGAGAAGACAGGGCCCCGACCACCTGTCCTCTCTGAATGTCAGTCGGACTCCTCGGGTGATTACATACATGAGCTCGCTACAGCCGGCAGAGCAAGGACTGTATTACGCATGCCCTCTTTTTATATCCATTTACATATTCATCTGTGTCTCTGGGGCCTCTGCGTTTCGCGGTCTTGTTTGTGTGATGTCATCTTACAGTCTTACACCACAATTGTACGTTCTTCGAGACCTCTGGGTAATTGGAGAAGTGAGAGGGTTGTGCGCACGTAATCCAGGATAACCACACCATTTGCTACTCGCGTGACAGATGGCCGTCCAAAGTCGGCACCGGTTACCCATTGGTCTCGTCGGTTTATGTGTAGTCTTTTGTGTTTGATGTTTACATGTCGTATGTCTCTTTTCCGTCTCATGCTGTACTCGTCTTTTGTGTTTTTGCAACGGGTGTTTTGGTGTTTTACTGTTGATGCTGCAAAGGGGTCTTGTTGGAGATCTCCTCCCTTCTTCTTATCATAGTGTATGAAGAGTTCCTCATATCGACCGTAGAACTTCCTCAGTGACGATGTTAGTCGGTCACAAACATATCCCTGACTGAGAGGATATATGAAAGACGTCTGGCTTTCAGAACAAAATCCGCATATTTGGTACTTGCTCTAGCAAAGCGAATCAATTGAGATATGAACACGCCGTAAGCAGGCGATGAAGGGATGTTGCTACTCAGAAACTGAAAGTTTGTAGTGCTGAAATTGAAGTCATCGCGTTTGTCATAGAGTAGGTGTTCATGTGACCATCAGTGTCGTAGGACATTATTTGTCTCTGTAGTTTCTTTGACTTCAAGCTCCGAATGATAGATACTGTTGAGGTAATCCGCGAATTTTGTATTATTGATGAACAACACATCGTCTATGTATCTGTAAGTGAAGTTGAAGTTAGAAGCTAGGTATTTTTTCTCTTCAGAGACCAAAGATTGAATGAATTCAGCTTCGTATAGGAAAATGTCGGCAAGGAGTGGGGCACAATTTGTCCCCATTTGAATTCCGACAATTTGATGGAAGACCTTTCCTCCAAACACCACAAAAATGTTGTCGATCAGAAAGTTTAACATCGTAAAGCTTGATACATCCAATATGAAAGTTTAGTACATGAAGTGCTTATACTTTTCAATATTGGCTTTTAAAGACAAAATCACTCAAAAGGAAAAAGTAGGTCAATGTCATTTTATGAATGTTTGATTACAGATCAAATATGCAAGTTTGGTGATGTATGTAGCACTTATACTTTGCCCAATATTGGCTTATAAAAGCAAAATCACTCAAGTGGAAAGAGAAGGTCAGAAGCTGCAACCGATGCATGGGTCCATCTCAGTATCCCACGATGAATCACTTGTGGTTACTGCATGCGCTGCATCAGAACTTTGTCAGATACTGAGCTACCACAAACTTCTTAACCAAGTCACTCTGAGCACGTCACTCAAGTAGAAAATGTAGGTCAGATGCAGCATCCCATGCATGGGTTCACGTCAGCATCCCAATATGAATCCCTTTGCCAAATACTAAGCTACTGCAAACTTCTTAACCGAACGCGGACGGTATAGCATAAGCTCACTCAGCTTCGTCGAGGTGAGCTAAAAATTGCAAGGGTTATGTCAGATTTTTGTTAATAGTGATAAACTCAGTTTTAATACCGGATTTCAAAACAATATCACAGTTTGATTATGAAATATGCATTCAGTGTAGATTTTTGATCAAAATTCGATTTTTCTGAAATTAAAAAATTGGTAAGAATAGACACTTTGCTCCGGTTACTTTTTTTAGCCCAGAGTTGTACAAAAACTGACAGCATACTTAAAATGTATGTATATCTCAGCTATGACAATAGAACTATGTAAATAAAACAAAGTCCCTGTCACAATTGTAATCCAATGAAAACTCTAAGTAGATGTCCTTAACTTTTTTGCACAGAATATAATAAGCGTCAAGAAGTAAAAAGTTAATCATTAATTTATTTTGTAATCGAATGTTAAACGTCTTCAAATTCAATAGCATCATTTAAGAACAGATCAATTTGTAGCATAATCCTCGTCAGTGATCCTCAATGAAAATATGTACCGTAAGGCGTAGCAAGATGGGTGGGAATATTATGCTACAGAAACTCACGTTTTATATAACATGAACTTTTAACCTTAGACAGTGCATGCATTTTATATATTTTCATTTTCGTGCATGAAAATCGACGGCGGGTGCGGCTAGCCACCAACGGATGCTTACTCCTCCCGGGCATCTGGTCCAACCTTTAGCTTACTTCTTTTCATATGGTGGAGGTTTTTGTTTGTTTGCTTTGGTTCCTGTTTTATCCTGATTTTGTATGCCTTCGGTTTCTGATTTTCTGAATTATCGATTTTGTGCTGTATACAGGGATATGGTTATTATCCATTTTTGTCATTGCTAGGGGTCCGTCGATGCTCAATTTGGTGCTTTCTTGTGATTGCTGTATAGATTATCGTTAGGATCTTCTTTAACTCATTTTTACGAGATTTATTCTATTGTTTATTATTCTATTCCATGATATTGTTTGTTTTGATTATTGTTCATATATCATCAACGAGAAGGTGGACAGGGCGAAAGGGAGGGATGAGAAAGGGGTGGAAAGAGTGAGAAGGTGGTGGAAGGAGGGAGAGGAAGGGGACTGGAGGGGGAAGAAGTGGGCTGAAGGGGAGGGAGAGAGTTGGAAGGTACGGGATGGATGATGAAGAGGGGGTGAGGTGTACCCCTGTCCACATCGCATCCATGTGTCATTTTTTATTAGATGGATTTGATGAAATCCTTACAGCTAGAGGCTAATTTACGAGAATATGACTCTACATTTGAATATATATAAAACCTCCTTCACACTTTCACGGATCGGGTCACGGATAGCACGGATCTAGAAGAAATTCGCATCCATAGCAATTCGTACCAATCCGTAGCTCGATCCGGCACAAGTAGTAGATATCCTTGGCAATTCGTAGCTATCCGGGATGAGACAGAACATTTTTGAACATGTTCAAAATTTTCTACGACTCCGCTACGGATACATTTGTCGTAGTGGAGTCGTAGGTAAGTCTTAGCAACCCGTAGTGCATCCGTAGCAACCCGGGATCATTGTTGTGATGAAAATTGCCATACGACTCTCCTACGGATTGCTACGACTCTCCCACGGATTGCTACGACACTCCTACGGATTGCTGCGGATAGCCGAAGTTTCGAAAACGCGGGGCTATTGATAGGTTATGATTGTATCTTATGTTAACTTCATATCAACCAGTATTCAGTGCGTTTTTCGGTCAATATACGAGTTAATTCTCCAACTATTCAATTTCAGGTAATAATTTAAAGACATGTATTTAACCTCAATACTGCTATAAAACAGGTGAGAACGTCTCACTTTGAAAATATTTGGTGTTTTAGTAAATAATGAAGGTTTAAAAACACATAGGAAATTCAAGCCAGTCCTCCCAATCCGTACTGAAGTCATAGCTATTCTTGCGCGAACTGTGGCAATCCGAACTGAGACGTGGTAATCCTTGGCAATCCATATCTATCCGTACGCGTGTCGTAGCAATCGGTATTTATCCGTACTCGTATCGTAGCAATATGTAGCTATCCTTACTCGATTCGTATTAACCGGTAGTGATCCGTTCTGGAGTCGTACGTTTATGGTTCATCGAACATTTTGCGTCCCGACTCGCCACGGATAGATATTTTTTCCACTTGTAGATGAATCGTGTTTCGATCCGTGGAAGTGTGAAGGGGGCTTAAGTCTAGACGAGTGAAAATAACTAAATCGGCTTTAACTAAAAGGGCAGAGATAGTGAAAAGCTTAATCAGGTCGCTTTCAACATTAAAATCACTAGCCGGGAAGGATTTCTTATAAGTCCAAGGTGTAAATAAAACTCAACATGGCACATGTAGGAGGTCAAACAACCTTAGAGAGCGAGATCCCAGAAGAAGAATGCATACAACATAGTTAGAGCAACCATCCAAAAGAAATCAAAAAAGAAAAGTGGCTCAAATGTTAGAAAGTTATTTAGTTTAAAACTGCTTGCCAACAGGACGTAGTTGCAAAACAGACAAGAAAAAGAAGGATTCGATAAGCAAAAAGTTGAACGTAAATTTGTTGGTGACAAAGTTCTTTTTAACTGCATAAGTAAACAGAGAAATTCCTAGTAAGAGGGAGGTTGTGAAAATCAAAACCGCAGATGAAATAAAAAGGAACGCATCAGAAGCATGTTATAACAATCACCTTGAACGATACCTTCAAAACTCAGAATCCGGATGTAAAAATTGGGTTCACCACATTCAGAAAGCTCAAGCCTGAGAATGTCAGGAAAATATCGGAAACCAGTCGCAGGCCCTGTTTATGTCAGGTATGCTACAATCTAGCATTAAATGTGGATGCATAAAGAGTTAAAGAAAATCCTGTAGATTATCTCAACAGCACTCACAATAGAGCACAAAATTGAACATCGACGGACCCCTAGCAAGCTAGAGATGGGACCAGGTGACCGGGAGGATTCACACTGAAACAATTAAAACACCAGAAAACACCGAACAGCTAACTAGCATTTAACTTGACAAAGACAGACTCTCCAAAGAGACATTGCGTTTACTTGAATATTTACCAAGGGCATCTTTTAATATTGATATAAACACTTATTTCTTGTTGCAGTGTGGAGCAGTTAAAATCCCGTGACTTGGTGTTTGTTAAGTGTATTAAGTACTTCTGCCCAGCACTGTCGTATGAAAGAAGCTTTGTTTTTGCCCTTTATTAAGTTGACATATATACTTCTTCTATTTCGAAATCTTGCCACTTCACTGAAAAATACCATCGAAATTAAAGGCTATTAACATCTTAGGACCATCCCTCCAAAGCTGTTTTTAACTCAGATTTTTTTTTTTGGATATGCTATTGAATCGACCCTACAGAAATTTAGAGCCGTTCACTCTCTGAAAAATGGAGGGGAGGGGATCTCCAACAAGACCCTGTTGCAGCATCAACAGCAAAACACCAAAACACCCGATGCAAAAACACAAAAGACGAGCTTAGTATGAGACGAAAAAGAGACATACGACATGTAAAAATCAAACACAAAAGACTACACATAAACCGACGAGACCAATGGGCAACCGATGCCAATTGGTCTCGTCCCTTTATGTGTAGTCTATGTGTGAATGCACAAATCTAAACTCTAAAAATAAAACCAGAAGGCGCTGATGAAATGCATTTTGGCAGCTTATGAATAGCACTTTGACTGGAATTTTAACGTCTTCAACTTGGAAGCATCATTGATCAAAATTTAATACTCGAAACACGTTTCTGGTGCATGAATAATGCCCGAAGGGCCCGCTTGCTCTGAGCAAGCTTTGATGGAACCCATATATACGAATCAATTGGAAAAATTATCGAAAATAAAGACAAAAAGATGCATACTGACACTTTCAAAAAAGTGCAAACAAGTATGGGCGCCACAATTTTGAACATTTTAGTCAGTATTTATACGAATATTTCTAGATGAATTCCTATTATGTAGCTATGGTGTAGATTCGGTTTCTACAGAGTGTAAGAAAGTAATAATCCTGTAAAATTGTAAAAGAAAATGAATTAATTCCATGACTCGTCTAATTACTGCATTGCCCGCAATGAGATGCGTGACTTTTCATGTACAAGATCGCTAACGGCTCACCTATACAGAATCACATTACGATATTCTTTATCGATGCGTATTTTGCTGCGATGTGCTGTTCGTTTCAATTGAATCAAGAGCTAGTCTGCACATGTGACTAAGTTGTCAGTATTGAAAAATATAACACAGGGAACATGCAGTATCTTGGGACAATTTTCGGGATTTACCTGATTGTCTGCATGTTATCTATCTCACTCTCATATCGGGAGTTCGCTTCTTTTCATATGGTGGAGGTTTTTGTTTTTGTTTGCTTTGGTTCCTGTTTTGTCCTGATTTTGTATGCCTTCGATTTCTGATTTTTTGAATTATCGATTTTGTACTGTAGACAGGGATATGGTCATTATCCATATTTGTCATTGCTAGGGGTCCGTCGATGTTTAATTTTGCGCTCTATTATGAGTGCTGTTGAGATTATCGTCAGGATCTTCTTTAACTCATTTGTGTCACACATATGCCCTTTGACGTGTGGAGCCCCAAAAAAAAATCCCCGCGAGGGGTTTGACAGTAAGTGTTTTGAATATACTTCCCTGACATTGTCGCCATAGCACTTTCTATATAGACATAACGTCAGACAGTGCATGAAGTTTTTATATTTTCATTTCCATGCTTCATAAACATCGACGGCGGGTGCGACTAGCCAACAGGGGATGCTTACTCCTCCCGGACACCTGGTCCCACCTCTAGCTTGCTAGGGGTCCGTCGATGTTTAATTTTGCGCTCTATTGTGAGTGCTGTTGAGATTATCGTCAGGATCTTCTTTAACTCATTATCTGAATAAAAAAAACAATTATTGATGTATTTATTGATCTAATCTATTTATTTATTTTTATTATTCATTTACCAAAACATTTTTTGAAATGGCCCATTCAACATTTGATTGCCCCCCCCCCCCCCAAAAAAAAAAAACACTCGCTAGCTTTTTATGATTTATCGAAAATGACTTCACTTCGCTTCCAGGGCTTTGCCATAATTCATATTATATTTATTTGCTATTTCGAAAACTTTCCTTTTCATCGAAAAAGATCATCAAAATTAAAGGAGGTTAACATCTTAGCACCAGCCCTCCGAAATGAATGCTATTTTGAAATTAGATTTTATTTGGATATGCTAAAGAATCGACCCTACAGAAAATTTAAAGTAGCGCATTCTCTGTATATTAAATGCACTAATTTTAATTATAAAAACAAAACCAGAGGGCGCTAGTGAATTGAATTCGGGCGGCTTATGAAAAGCACTTTGGCTTGAAGCATCCCTGATGAGAATTTGATATTCAAAGGCGTGTCTAGTTCTTGAAATTTTCTTCAAGAAGGTATAGAGTTGGAACACTTCCGAATTATTCAAACAGAACATTTGGGAAATTTGGAACCATCAAAGTATCTGCGGCCCATTATTGATGAATTCTCTGATGACAAAATGACCTAATACAGGTGGGATTCTGCTGCGATTAATCAGATAATAAAGTGAAAAGATGTGTTTCATTGTCTCAAAAAAGATACCGCCTTCTCAGAATTTCTTGTCGAAATGAGAAAAGATTTTGAAGTGTACCCAGGACATATATTTCGAATGCAAAATGGTACATGTAACAAACGCAGATGACAAATTGGATAAGAAAAATAGAATAAAGAATCTTAAGTAAAGTATGTTACAGTGACCATGGTAATTGTCTTCAGCGAAAGTATGGATGTGTTTTCCAAAGGAGGTGCAGTCTGGATTTGGGGGGGGGGGGTGTTACAGGAATCAAGTAGCAATTCACCCAATTGTGGTTTACTACGGAGTGAGGAAAGACGATGAGGAAGAAAGTACTGTAAAACATGCAATTATTGGATTAAGTGACGATAATTAGCATTGTGCAGATGCTTTATTGAAATTCTAAAAATGAAGCCCTGGGAATTGTATCAAATGAAATTGATGTAACAAAAGTTTATGAACGGACATATGGCTGCGCCAAAGGAAATCCTTTGCAAATATTAGTTTAAGAAAAAACTTACAGATTCACAGAAATTATTATGAGACAAGCCACGGCAAAAATGTGTATGATGGTTTAGGAGCCATTGTGAAAAAATCCTGTTACCAAGCTGTAATAAGTAGTAGTTAAGTAATTGGGAATGCCCAGGATGTATTCACTGATCACTGAGAGCAGAGGCGAACAACTGTAAAGATGACGAAGAAGAAAAAACTCAGTCAAAAGACAGTTTATTCTCTCACCCCGGACAGAGATATCTACAGTTTAACCTGTTCTGAGACAACTCTGTCTCGCACCCCGGATGTTTGTCTCGAACCCCTATTGTGACATCATAGATATTTACGTAGGTTTTGTTGTGTTTGACGTCACATGGAGCAACAATTTATGCAAAACAAGCAATGTTTATTCATGAATTATATGAAAATAAATGGGTGAGAGAAAAATAATCAATCACCCTTTTGTACAGGGACAGGGAAATCACTCCCTTGTATCAAAGATTTGCAACGTCCACGACTCGGCAAGCCTCGTCCTGGACTGCAAATATTTGATACGCGGGTGGGATTTCCCTGTCGCTGTACAAAGGGGTGATAGATTCTATAATTCCAATGTTGGGAATAAGACGAGACAGAACGAGACACAAGTTGACACAATGAAAGGTACAAGAAAGATCCATTCAGTCAGAAACACTGGACATAATTACAAATTGAAAATAAAGGAAACGTCCATGTTATTGTTTAAACTGTATTGATGGAGGCGAAGAGTGTCACAATATTGGGTAAAACTGTAGAGGGGAGGTTCAAACATTGGAATTAAGTAAAGATTCTATAAAGGATAGAGCTGGGAATGAATTAGTAAGTCAGGAAAAAGACAACTCTTGAGTCAGAGTTAAGCACAATGATGCTATTGAATTTGAAGTCGTTTAACATTTGTACTACTGGTGTGAGTCACTGCTGGTGGACCAGGAGTCCCCGAGGGCACATATAGCCATGTTCTATCAACTTTGGTTGATCGTCCGTCTCTTCAACGCATTTGAAAATTTGTTACCAAATTTCTAAAACGTGAGTCCTCTAGCATCATATCCAACCCATCCTACTACATGTACTTCTTTCTGTAGTTTTTTAACATAAAACTATCACACTTTTTGGCCCTGTTACATTGTATAGATTGAGGATAACTGACGAGGGTTAAGTATCCGAAACGTGAATATCTGATCCATGCTGTTTAACAGAACAGGTTAATGGTGATGATAATCATGATGTAGACAACGAACAGACAGATATTATTGGATAAGGCCTAGGGACAAATGGCACAAATGATTTCCATCAATGAGTTAAAGAAGATCCTGACGATAATCTCAACAGCACTCACAATAGAGCACAAGATTAAACTTCGACGGACCCCTAGCAAGCTCGAAGTGGGACCAGGTGCCCGGGAGGAGTAAGCATCCCCTGTTGGCTAGCCGCACCAGCCGTCGATGTTCATGAAGCATGGAAATGAAAATATATAAAATTCATGCACTGTCTGACGTTATGTCAATATAGAGAGTGATATGGCGACAATGTCAGGGAAGTTTATTCAAAACACTTACTGTCAAACCCCTCGCGGGGAACTTTTTTACGAGCTCCACACGGCAAAGGGCATAAGTGTGACACAAATGAGTTAAAGAAGATCCTGACGATAATCTCAACAGCACTCACAATAGAGCACAAGATTAAACTTCGACGGACCCCTAGCAAGCTAGAGGTGGGACCAGGTGCCCGGGAGGCATGTTTATTGCGGTCACATTTACATGTAGAAGGCGCAATTATATTATCGTTTTGTTTGGATAAATTCTTGACAAGAAAGATGACGAGCTTCAGGTTAAATACATGAAAAAGAGGCGCAAAAGAAATGCATAGCCTATAAAGAAGTTATTTTGGGAACATAAGGAAAAGATGGTACAGCAGATGACCGAGCCAAGCAGGGATAAACATGTACACTTTCTTTTTATGACTTCTGAGCTTGAGGATGTATCGAAAGAATTTTCCAAGAAATTCAAATTCTTATCTTTGAAATTATCCAAAAATCCTTAATTACTGTGCTGATGCATATGTTGTATCGTGAAATAGGTCAGAATATGAGACAAACTGAAACAGTTACTGTAGTATCCGTAACATTTGTGGTCAAATTAACCTTTAGATTTGTTCACTTTATTTGTTATACATAGGGACATTCCCTTCTAACTTGGTTATGGACCCCATCTGAGTTGTGCAAATGTTAAACGTCTTCAAGTTCAAAAGCATCATTTAAGACCAGATAAATTTACAGCATGGACCAGACATGTAGGTTTCGGGTACTTAGGCCTTGTCCTTTCTTTTAGACAACTTTTTTGTAAGATTTGGTGACACTCTATAAAGGCATGTTATTTGAATAATTGTGCTCCTCTTGTTGCAGATTTGTTTTTATACACATACGAAAAGGAATTCATGCAAAATCTGCAAAAACTCAAAAATTTGCCCACCTGAAATGTTTTAACGGCACCTCTAGGTATCTAGATGATATTTTGAATATTGATAACCCACATTTTGACCATTACAAATATCAAAATCCACCAGAGTTCACATTAAATAAAAACACAGATGATAAAGCTGCACCATTTTGGACCTTACTATCAAAATCAATAATGGAGAAATTCAGACAAACATATACGACGAAAGAGAAGACTCTGGCTTCAACATAGTTAATTTTCCTTGGCTTGATGGCGATGTTCCAAGGTTGCCACCTTACGGTATTTACATCTCTCAGCTCATTAGATACGCTGGCGCTTGCTCCCATATTTCGGACTTCCATGAGAATAATAGACAAATTACAAAGAAAATTATCAGTCAAGGATTTAGATATCATAAACTTGTTAAATCTTTTTAGAAAGAAGTACGTGCGGTAATCTGCCATATCGGCCCCTTTTCCAAAGTTGTTCGTATATCAATAATATCCTAGTTCATAAAATGTCAAATGTATGGTGAATCCATATCAGGAAAGCTTATTTTGATTTCACAGTCCTATACTGAATGATACGTCGCTAAAACCTCTAAAACGTTGAAATAATTGAAAATATCTATAAATGAGCGAAATTTCGATAGAAATTGATGAAAACAAGTATCGATCCAGGCTTTGTCCATGATAATTTTTGTACCAATCGATAGATTTCTGATCGGCCTTTACATTTGCATAAAAAATATCGTGGGTGAGGCCTGGATCATAGACGAATTTTCAAGATTTGAATCTAAAATACGATGATTTTCCTTTATTTTGCGTCATTCAGGGAAATTCAGTGACGTTACGAGGGCTCAGATTTATGACGACGTATGTTCTCAAATTTTCAACATTGAAAAGGTGAAAATTAATTGTTCGTTTATCAAAAGCATTTTCGTCAAAAATATAGGGCTGATATAAGAGGTTAGCGCACCTAGTCCTTTTACAATAACTATTTTGAACTTCTTTCAAAATTAGGGACCACTCCAGCATCAGAGTATGTATCATTGGGAATTTCATTACATTCAGTAAACAAAATCAAAAGGATCAAAGGCAGATAAAACTTAAAACACAAATGAAAGAAAATTGTCGGTCGCCTGCTCTACCGAGGATATGAGCCCAACTTCATCAAAAGAACACTGTGCATGTTACTAGACCAATCTACAGTTTTGCACCAGTGTCTTTCCCAATATGCAAACCGTGACGACGGGACTCCATGACGGGCCTTGTTTAAATCTCGTCAGAGAAGACAAGGTCCTTATTCTCTTTCCTAACTGAAAGTTTGTCAGACTTCTCGGGTGATTGATCATGAGCTGGCTTCAGCCAACACAGCACACACTATTATACGCATGCCATAGATTTTTTTAGATCCTTTTACATAGAACTTGTGTCACAAGAGACCGTTGCGTTTAACTGTCTTGTTTGTGATGTCATCTTATAGTGAGAAGTTTGATGTTTATACAACTATTGTGCGTCTATTGAGACCTCTGTGCATACGGGTTAGTGGGAAGGTTGTGCGCACGTAATCCGGGTAAATACATCATTTGCGTATAGCAGATGTCCGTCTAAAGTCGGCGCCAGATGCACATTGGTATCCTTCCTTTTATGTGTTTGATGTTTCTGTACGTCTGTTTTGATTGTCTTGCATGATATTAAATTGATTATTGTCGTGTATTTTTTAGGTTCGTAGATGTCATTAACGTCTTTCTTGTGGGTTTGTTTCGCTGGTTGAGTGCAGGGTGGTCATGCTGGAGATCATCCCCTTTTCTAAGTCCCCTGCCGGCAACGCCGAAGGCGACTCTTGGTTTTCTCTCGGTCTGTCCGTCCGTCTGTCCGATTATCAGTTTTCCGGACTGCAACGGATGGAGATACTCAGATGAAATTTAATAGACAGCTTGGTCTTGGATAGTTACATAGCAAGATTGACTTTCGTCACGCTTGACCTATTTTTTCAAGGAGTTATACCCCTTGATGAAAAATCAGTTATTCAGTTTCCAGGATTTTTTTCCGCAACGGATCGAGATATAAAGGTGAAATTTATTACACAGTTTTATTACAATAACTTGGTCTTTGATAGTTACAGAGCACATGTAACTTTGGTCACGCTTGACCTTTTTTTCAAGGAGTTATGCACCTTGATGACTCGCAAAATTCAGTTTTTGTCAGGTTTCTGAACCTTTGTCTGTTACATATAGAGATATTGAGGTGAAATTTTCTACACAGCTTTGTCTTGGATAGTTACATGTACAGAGCAATTCTTACTTTCGTCACGTTTGACCTAATTTTGGAGGTTTTCAGTTTTCCGCTTTTTTTCCGCAACGGATAGAGATATAACGACGAAATGTGATACACAGATTAGTCTTGCTTAGTTACAGAGCAAATTTGACTGTCGTCACGTTTTACCTTTTTTTCGAGGAGTTATCCCCCTTGATGACTTGCAAAATTCAGTTTTAGTCAGTTTTCCGGACGTTTACCTGCAACAAATAGATATATGAAGATGAAATTTGATATACACCTTGGTCTTGGATAGTTACAGAATACGTTTGACTTTTTGCACGCTTGACCAATTTTTCGAGGAATTACAGCCCTTGATGACTTACAAAATTCATGACTAGCAAACTTCAGTTTTCTTGACCTTTGTTTTGCAACAAATAAGATAACTCGTGTTTGATACATACCTTGGTCTTGGGTAGTTATACATCAAGTTTTACTTTGGGTCATGCATTACCTTTTGCGAGGAGTTATGACCCTTGATGCAAAGGAATTCAATTTTTCTGACCTTTTCTGCAATACATAGAGTTTGCTAGAGAGCAGCTTGGCCTCGGATAGTACAAAAAGTTGCTAAAGGACAATACATGTAACTTTAAATTCATGTTTGATTGAGGAGTTCTAGGCAGAAATGCAAGACATAAATTTATGCCGATCGGTGGGGGACTTATATCGCTCAGCGATCATACAGATTTTACTAGTTTGCAAGGTAGCTTATTATGTGGAAATTGATTCACTGTTGAAGTTTTACTTCAGATGCTAATATTTTCTTCAAATTGTAGTTTATTACAGTTCAAACTTCTTGAATTTGTTTCGAAAAGCAACCTATAATGTTAAGTTTGTTGGTTTGTTTTCATATTTTCGCAGAAAGTATGCAAAATGTAAAGACAATGCAATGTGTCCCCAAATATTGAATCCATATTTTGTGTAGTGTTCGTGACGAATCTTGACAACTTCTTCTTCATTACTGTATGAATTTGATAATTTAGGTCACAAAATAATTTTCAAATGTAAGAAAATGTCCAAACTTCAAAGTCTTGTGCCTTGCTCTGAATTTAGTGATAGTGTAGAGATGGAAACAGCTTTTTTTTCCAAAACCTCAGTTGATCTATATTACATGTTTCAAGATTTGATACACAATATATTCCAAATTTACATAAATTACAAAATCGTTGATAAATCTATTCTACATAAACCAAAAGCGAGGTATTGATATTATACTGTTATCTGAGTTAACTTTCCTCATTGTGTGTTATACCTCACATGTAGTGTCCGTAACCATTGTATTAAAGTGATCCTCAATCTAACCAATATTAGTTTATGCAAAACAAAGGAGGGGATCTCCAACAACACCAGGCTGCAGTACCCACAGCAAAAACCCAAAACACTCAATGCAAAGACACAGAGCAGGCTTGCACAGAAAGAGACGCAAAAGGGACAATGAATGTCAACGTATAACACAGAAACATCAAACACAAGGACTACACATAAACCAACGAGACCAATAGGCAACCGGTGCCGACTTACACAAAAATATAGTTACACATAGAGTAGTCTGAAACCCTTCGGAAAATATAAAGTACATATATCATAGATTGAATAAAATGTTTCATTTTAAATCTGAAACACCTTTTTTGTCGAAAATGAAACATAGGTGATCCCTTTATTGTGATTCAGCTGAAAGGAAACCGCATTAATATGAAAAAATAAATGAAGAATTTACATTAAGTTATTTCTGTGCAAATTAAAATACATATTTTATAAAACTGCAAATTACCCTAATGAGTTAAAGAAGATCCTGACGATAATCTAAGGCACGGTCCATTTAATATTCGGGGGTGAGATAGCAAGGTTTTTTTTTTCGCCCCGGACAGAAGCAAAGTTATTTTTCTTGCAAAGTTGGAGCTAGAATTTTATTTTCCAACAAGTGACGTAAATTATATTGAGAAATTCATGGGGTTTTTTTACCAGTGGAAATTCTTTATTTTCACTGAAAGCTCTAAAATATTACCCTAATGAGTTAAAGAAGATCCTGACGATAATCTAAGGCACGGTCCATTTAATATTCGGGGGTGAGATAGCAAGGTTTTTTTTTCGCCCCGGACAGAAGCAAAGTTATTTTTCTTGCAAAGTTGGAGCTAGAATTTTATTTTCCAACAAGTGACGTAAATTATATTGAGAAATTCATGGGGTTTTTTTACCAGTGGAAATTCTTTATTTTCACTGAAAGCTCTAAAATATTACTGTAGTTTTATGTAAAATTTAATTCACTTCTAAATTCTGAGAGACTTTACAATATATTCCTCAGTAATCAAAATCTATATAAAAGTAAGAGGCCTGAGAGGAGGGTCTTTTAGACAAATTTTCAATTTAGAATTGTAACTTGGGGAAAGACTGAAGATTTCCCTCAAAGGTCGTATATAAAATAAGACTATATGGTGATACATGCATCTATTGATAGTAATGCATTATATTGATAATATATTTTAGCCTTCAGCCCTTTTTCCCTTTACATGCATTCTTTCTATATTTTCAAATATGAACTTTGACATTAAAAAGAATGTTTTGATAAAAACTATGGCGAGAGAAGCGAATTCCATGGACATTATTCATATTCAGATTATTTGTAAAAGCAAGATTATTTTTTTCTGACACATCAAAAGCAAATTTATTTTTTTCACCAAAATTCAGAGCAAAATTATTTTTTTCAAAAAAAACCCAAGCCAATCCCCCTCCCCCAAATATCAAATGGACCATGTCTAAATAATGAAGGTTTTGGTAATGTTGCCAAACAATTATACTATTATAACTTTAGATTTTGTCCCTCTATGTGCTATAGAGCTCACTCATGGTTTATTTCATAACATATCCATGGTCAGATAAACCACGTCCACTCATGCGCTTACTCTGATAATGATTTTCCGAAGACCTGTCATTTTGTGAAAGCTATTGCAGAAATACTACTTCTCATCTGCTATAATCAGAATATATTTGAAGAGAAATAAAAACTGGCTAGCCGTGGTTTATTGTCCAGTAATTCCCCGAGTATCATAAAACAATTGAATGATCATCCAGCCGCGAAGCGAAGCAACGAGGTGATAATTTGATTGGTTCATGCGACTCGGGGAATTACTAGACAATAAGGCAGTGCTAGCGACATGTAGTTGTTATTTCTTAAAGAATAAATTCAATATTAAAATCTTACTACCCAAGAAATGTAATTTATCACGAAACAGGATTGCTTGTATTTTCAAGAGCAGATTTAATCGGATGAATAAAATCGTATTTTGTTTATTTAGGGGGATTTTTCTAAGTTAGATAAACATTTCGATCTTTTTGAATAGTTAAGAGAAAATATACCATCCAAGGCATTGGGTCTTTTACGGCTATCTCGTCGTTTTTCCACTACATATCTAATGTAATTAAAATGTTTTCCTTTCCAATAGCGACCAACAGGAAACTTTTTTGTGCAATATCAATGATACAAACTTTCAGACAAAGTTGGGTTCTTTAACTCGGAGGAATGTTAAAAAGGTAAAAGAAAAGTTGAACAATATTAACACCAATTGGACAATTTGTTTAAGATTTGATCGACTGATAGATTTGATATTTATCTGTTTATTTTTTGACGAACATGGTAAGATGCCTATACTTAAGGTTAGGAATGCGACTAAAGGGATATCACTCTATTTTCATATCACGTAATATTTGAAACCGACATGGACGATAAATGGTATAAGCTCAGTTTGTTGCACTATTTCAGAAAAAAATAATAATACTTGAAATTTGCATTGCTGAATTTGTATTTTGGGGAAAAATGCATATTTTTCAATGAAAAATCTTCTAAAATAGGGAAAACATTTTCATTTTACCATGAGTTCTGCTTCTGAAGATTCAAACAGCAGAATGTATACTATTCATTTTGGTCTTTCAAAATGAATGAATTAGAAATTCGAACTTGGAGTAAATCTCTCTGTTTTGGGGTCAAATTGTTGTTTTTTGCACAAATTATTGTGCTATTTATAGAAAGTCATTTTGCTCAAAACGAATTCGGGTACATACTGGTTTGACAGCTTTAGGATAAAGCAATACCATAGCTCTATACACAGAAAAAAATTATGTTCATGTACCTGGTGACCCTCTGGCTATTAATAAAATTAATGTGTTGTTGAGACGGACAAATTTAGATTTTTTTGTCTAAATAGTTCGAGGAGGTGTTTCTCTATATGTGGACATTTCCATCTTTCTTCTACCTCATTTCTATTAAAATTCGCTACCCTGACCTTAAATGAAAAACGTGACGACCTCAACTTCAAAACAACAAATTTTCCTTTCCTAAGTAGTAACAATCCTTCATCTCTTGCCTATGTATTCATATCGCAATTGATGCCTATTCCAGTTCTAGCTCAAAGTATAACGACCTCGTCTTAGGGCAATGAAGGAGACTAACAGAAAAACACTATTGAACCAATGAGAAATATGGATGATGATCATATCCCTATACATAGTACAAATTGTCCATACTGAAATATATGTTCTATAGTACCAATTGTATTGTACAAGACATGTGTCTCGAAAATTGAATCCTCGTCAGTAGTAATTCTTGTCAAACAGTTTAAATAAAGTCAAAGTGATTTTTCCTGGGGCCATCTACAATATAGACTGCTAATTTCCTCTTGCAAAAATGAGCGGCTCCAAATTTTGTGTAGAGTTTATTCAGAAACGTAATGGCCAAAAATCGTTGGAGGGTAGGCACAGGGAGATTAATTAATTCTCAACATGACCGAAAAAAATATGCCGAAACCCGACTAAGGACAGAGCTATGCAATGAGGAAGATACCCCTTAGTTTTAGAAATTTAGGTCTAATTGGATGACAGGAAATTTAGAATATATTTCAATGCAATGCGTCAACACTAAATCTAAGTGAGCGATATCCTCAGGGACTGACAGTCCACCAGCTAGTGGTTGAAACTGTTAATATTGAAATATCTGTTCTATAGTACCAATTTTATTGTACTAGACACGTGTTTCGTATATTGAATCATCGTCAGTAGTACTTGTTGTCAAACAGTTAAAATAAAGCCAAAGTGAATTTTCCTGGCGCCATCTACTATATCGACTTTTAATTTCCTCTTGCCAAAATCGGTATTTCAGAAAATCATAAACGGAAGACATACAAAATTAGGATAAAATAGGAACCGATGAAAACAATAAAAACTCAACATGAAAAGAAGCGAACTCCGAAAATGAGAGAAGGGAGGGGATCTCCAACAACACTCGTTTGCAGCACCTACAGCAAAACCCCAAAACACCTCGTGCAAAAACACAGAGCAGAAATTCACAGAAAGGGACGCAAAAGGGACAAGGAACACAAACTATCACCATAGAAACATGAAACAGAAAAAGAATACACACATTAACTTACGAGTCCAATGGGTAACCAGAGTTTACAGGGCAGGGGCCCCAAGAAACACAGATATGCATATGTAAATGGATATTAAAACAGAAGGCATACGGAATACAGTCTGTGCTCTGCCGGATGTAGGGAGCTCATGCGTGTGATCACCCGAGAAGTCCGATTTACATTATGACAGGACGGATGGTCGGGGCCTTTTCTTCTCTAAAGAAGCTTGGATAAGGCCTGTCATTGAGTCCTGTTGTCACAGTCAGTCAGATTGCAATTCTTAAGAATGCGCTGGTACAAGGCGGTAGATTTGTCCAGTGCCAAGCCAGGGGGGAGTGAGACCAGGTGCCAAGGAAGAAGCAACATTCCATGCTTGCATTTAATGCTCGTCGCTTCAATTCGATGGAATTGTCACAATCAGTTACTTCCATCTCGGAAGATACAAGTATATTCTGTGGTTAGATAGTTCAAATGGTCTTAGACATAAGACTATCCTAGTTCTGGACGCCCATTTTCTAGACAATGGAATATCAAAGTATATGACGAGTTCCCGTATCGACTTTAGAACTTCAGTGACAATGTTAGTCGGTCACAAACGTATCCCTGATTGAGAAGCTTACGTGAAAGCTGCCTATTTCTCAGAACAAATTGAAATATTATATTTGCTATAACGTATCAATTGAGATATGAACACGTCAGAACTTTTTTTACTAGCTCCACACGGTAAAGGGCATAAGTGTGACACAAATGAGTTAAATAAGATACTGATGATAATCTAAACATCACTCACAATAGAGCAAAATAAATGAGCATCGCTCAATTTCATTTGATCGCTTCTTCAACGAATTCTAAAATTTCTGTTATCGAAATTTCTTGAAATTTCTAAAACGTGGGTTCTGTACCATCATATCCCACCAATCCCGCTACGTCTTTCGGTAGGCTTTTTCGACATAGTAACTTTCATACTTTTTTGGCATATTACATTGTTTAGATTTGAGGAATCAATGACGAGGGTTCAGTACCCGAAACGTGCATGTCTGGTCCATGTTGCCAATTGTATCTGTTCTTAAATGATGCCATTCAATTTAAAGGCGTTTACATTTATACCACTTGGTGAGTGTCACTGCTGGTGGACCAGGAGTCCCCGAGGGCACATGTAGCCAAGTTCGATCAATTTCGGTTGATCGCTTCTTCAACGCATTCTAAATTTCTGTTACCCAAATTTCTTGAAATTTCTTAAAAGTTGGTCCTGTTGCATCATATCCCACCCATCCTGCTACGTCTTTCGGTACACTTTTTCGACATATTAACTTTCATACTGTTTTGGCATATTACATTGTTTAGATTTAGGATCACTGATGACGGTTACGTACCCGAAACTTGCATGTCTGGTCCACGTTCCAATTTATCTGTTCTTAAATGATGCTATTCAATTTGAAGACGTTAACATTTGAACCTACGAAGGTACATAATAATATACCCGTTGAAAATGTGGCGGTAAAATTAATACACTTTGGGTAATGAAAACAATTACAAATCTTCTGTCTTCTGCAGAATATTATCAAGTTCTGTAATCTTAAGCCCCCGTAATCGAAGATTCGGGGCATATAGTTTTTGGTCTGTCTGTCTGACATTGAGTTCTGTTTGTCCGCAAAAACTTTAACCTTGGCCATAACTTTTGAATGGTAAGTGACAGGGCTTTCATATTTCACGTGTGTATTTCTTGTGACAAGACCTTTCCGTGGATACCAAAAGCCCTTGTGACCTTGACCTTGGCGTTTGACATACTTTTGAAAAACTTTTATCTTGGGCATAACTTTTGAATGGAAAGAGATAGGGCTTTCATATTTCACATATGAATATCATTTGGCAATACTTTTCCATGGATACTAAATTTGACCTTATGATCATGACCTCAAATGTGAAACTACTTTTCATCTGTTTTTCTGACAAAGATGCCAACGGGGGCATTAGTGTTTCACAAGCACAAGTTTTATTCATTTAGATATGATGTGGACAATAGGTATTGTATAGAATTATAAATGATCAATATCTCTTTGAAAAGAAACTGTCGAAAGGAGATAAATTTATGTCGATTTTCATAACATATTCGAGTTGTTAATTTTTAATGATAAAGACCGTTTATCTGAAACCCTATCATTTATTTTTCGTAAAAACTTGATATTATTCTCTTCATGTGTCAAGTGAAACGCCAATAAGTTACTATTGAAATTTAGCCGTCAGTTTTTAAGTTATAGTGATCAACTTCGGTTGATCGTCTGTCTCTTCAACACATTCGAAGCCAAGTTCGATTAATTTCGGTTGATCGTCTGTCTCTTCAAAGCATTCAGGAATTTTCAGTTACCAAATTTCTTTAAATTTCTAAAACATGGGTCCTGTAGCATCACGTCCCACCCATCCTGATACGTCTTTCGGTACATGTTTTGACAATCATTTTCATACTCTTTGGTCTTATTACATTATAAGATTAAGAATCACTGACGAGGGTTAAGTATCCGAAACGTGCATGTATGGTCAATGCTGTAAATTCATCTGTTCTTAATTTGTGCTTTTGAATATGAAGACGTTTAACATTTGTTACCCCCGAACCCTTACTTTTACGTTACCTTATGCTGACGTTCTTGCGAAAAACGCGCCTATATCGCCGTTTCTATTGTGACGTTATCATTGATCTAGAGCTTTCCGATTGGGCTCTTTCGGATTATGTTCTGGATACCCTTAAAATTATTTCAGAAAGTATTCGCCTAAAATAAACAAATATAGTGTATTGAAATAAGATATTTTATTGTTTGAAGATATATATATATAAGTTGTATTGATCAAATTCACATTCCTAATTGTGGACCTACTCAAGTACGCCTACGAGGAGTACATTTAATGATATCTGTCTTAACCGTTCAAATGAATTACAGGTCCATGCTACAAATGTATCTATTCTTCAATGATGCTATTGAATTTGAAGACGTTTAACATTTGTACCACGTGGTGAGTGTCACTGCTGGTGGACTAGGAGTCCCCGAGGGCACATGTAGCCAAGTTCGACCAAATTCCGTTGATCGTTTCTTCAACGCATTCGAATATTTCTATTATGAAAATTTCTTACAATTTTTAAAACGTGGGTCCTGTAGCATTATATCCAACCTATCCTATTGAGTCTTTCGGTACATTTTGGACATTATCACTTTCACACTCTTTGGCCATACAACATTGTTTAGATTGAGGATCACTGACGAGGGTTAAAAGAAGGGAGGGGATCTCCAACAAAACCCTGTTGCAGCACCAACACCAAAACACCAAAATACCCGATGCAAAAACACAACAGACGATCATAGTATGAGACGGAAAAGAGACATACGATATGTAAACATCAAACACAAAAGACTACACATAAACGGACGAGACCAATGGGCAACCACGCAAGTGGCAAATGGTGTTGTTATCCTGGATTACGTGCGCACAACCCTTCCACATCTCCAATTACCCAGATGACTCGAAAAACGTTCAATTGTGGTGTAAAACAACCTCCTTCCTGTAAGATGACCTCACACAAACAAGACCGCAAAACACAGAGACCAAAGCAACACAGATGAATATGTAAATTGATATAAAAAGAGGGCGTGCGTAAAACAGTCCGTGCTCTGTCGGCTGTAGCGAGCTCATGTACATGTATGTAATCACCCGAGAAGTCCGACTGACATTCAGAAAGGACAGGTTGTCGGGGCCCTGTCTTTTCTAAAGAGGTTTGGACAGGGCCCGTCATGGAGTCCCGTCGTCACAGTTAGTCAGAGTGCAAGTCTCAAGGATGCGCTGGTACAAGACTGTGGATTGATCAAGTCCGTCTGGTGAGATTAGGATCATATCCATGGTATAAAAGGCGTTTGATGATTCTGATGCATTTTCGATGGGTATGCTGCCTACCTTTGATCGCTCTTTTTTGTTTATCATAACACCATAAAAGACAGGTTGTGTAATAACCAAAGTAATGTACTCTGTTGCGTGTATAGAACTGAATTTTTAAAGAAGTTGACTGTAATTTTTGTAAAATTTCCAGAAAGTCTTTACTAGTTTATGAAGGTTGAAACCTTGACCTAATTTTTTTTTTTTTTTTGGTAATTTGTAAATTTCTACTGTGAAAATCACAAAATATCAGTACATGCCCTAGCGTACCGGATGAGCTGTGATATGTAATGCCGTATGACGGTAATCTTAAGTACGGTTAAGTACCCGACACGTGCATGTCTGGGCCGTGCTGCAACTTTATCTGTTCTTAAATGATGCTATTGAATTTGCAGACGTTTAACTTTTTTCTCCATACATAAGAAAATCCAAATTAATTTAGATCTAGTTTAAAATTTCTCTTTTTCTAAATTTTCTGTGAAGACTTTCCCAATCTTACCCTCGGGCATCAGTTATAATATTCGTATGATGCACAGATACATTGTAGCATTACCATAGCAAATATATTTTAAATTTACGATGCTGAATAATTGATTTCCAATGATAGGTAAGCATATATACTTCTTAATGTATGTCTGATCTATTAAAGAGTGTATGCATGCTATTCTATCTATACATACTCACACTATTTTGTTCATTCCGTCAAGAGTGAAGATGTTGCCGACAGAATGTCCAAGAAAGCTAAGAAAGCTAGATATTACATAGCTGTTGCGTATTTCGTACTTCTGATGAGTGGTAAGTTTATTTAAATGAAATTTCGAACTTTTGTATGTGCAATAGAATTTAGAATCAAATGTACACAATAGTTTCTGTGAATTGTGGGTTAACCAGCTTTGATCGTACAGTACTGAGATTTCTTTTTTTTTAATTTCATTTTATCTTTGTTTTGATTTTGCATATTTATGTCTGTTCAAAAAATATGTAACAAATTATGCAAATGTTTTGAGTAATGTCTCTCGAAATATGATATTGTAGGATTATGTTGTAACTAGTTAATTATAAGAAAATGCTTACTATTACCATCGTATTCAATGGGTGATTGGATTAAATTATGCTGGTGGACTGCAAGTCCCCGAGGATATCGCTCGCTCAGTTTTAGTGTTTATGCACTGCATTGAAATATATTCTAAATTTCCTGTCATCAAATTAGACCTAAATTTCTAAAACTAAGGGGTATTACCCCCATCGCATAGCTCTGTCCTTAGCTGGGTTTCGGCATAATTTTTCGGTTATGTTTAGAATTAAGTTCCTTGCGCCTACCCTCCAATGACTGTTGGCCATATTTTCCACTTAGATACGCTTCTGAATAAACACTACACACAAATTTGGAACCGCTCATTTTGGCAAAAGAAAATTAAAGCGCTGTATTGTAGATGGCGTCAGGAAAATTCACTTTGTCTTTATTTAAACTGTTTGACATGAAGTGCAACTGACGAGGATTAAAGTACCGAAACAGGTGTCTAGTACAACAAAATTGGTACTATAGAACATATATTTCAATATTGACAATTTCAACCACTTTGCTGGCATCGCTACTGGTGGACTGTATGTCCCCTAGAATATCGCTTACATAGTTTTAGTGTTTACGCACTGCATTGAAATATCCTAAATTTCCTGTCATCAAATTAGACCTAAATTTCTAAACCTGAGGGGTATCTCGCTCTTTGCATAGCTCTGTCCTTAACTGGGTTTCGTCATAATGTTTTCTGTCATGTTTTGAATTAAGTTCCCTGCGCCTACCCTCCAACGATTTCGGCCATATTTTTCATTTTTATTTGTAGAATAAGAGATATCGAAGAAAAAATTGCAGATTGATGATCTTATGATTTTCAGCTAGATTTAATAGAATATATTGTTGCTCCGTCATTCTGTTGGAATATTTGATGATATAACTTTTTTTCTCATATAATTCAATGTAAACTAAGGGCCCATAAAGCCCCTGTCCCTCGTACACGTTCTCTCAAGGACATTCTTACTACGTCCTTGAAGTCCTTAAAATTTTGATGATCGTACCTGTATGGAGAACGTGGCATTTTTTATTTCACTCGAAAGGGCTTTCCAAAGGAATAATTGAGGACTCCAATACGCGTGTAACACGGCCTTCTGCGTCCATAACATGTTTGTAGTGAGTCCTTCCAGTCTTTCATACGTTTAGTCAAGTTCGCATTACGATCGGCCCCAAGTTCACACTTCGACGAAGACGTCTTCGTTACGATATTACAGCATTTATTCTACGTTCTTGAAGTCCTTACTACGTTCATACTACGATCATGAAAAGGTATGCTCAAGGGATAAATTGTTTGGACGAGTCCTTTTTTGACTTTACGAGCCCTCAAACTGAGAAAGTGGTAAGAACGGCAGAGACGTGAAGGTCTCCATATAATTACAGATTAAGTTTTAAAAGTCAGTACTACGATACTACTACGTTCGCAACACATCTCTATACGTCAATGAAGTTCTTAAGACGTTCGCAAGTAGTTCTTAACACTTTCTGACATCAGCGCGTTCTGACTACGACTGTTATGAACAGTTCAAACCAATCTTGGTTAATCGGCGTACAAGCTCGTTCGTATCGGCGTCCTTATTACGATCTCAACACGTATCAGCGAGTTCTTACTACGTTCCCCGCGTCCTTACTACGTTCACACCACGTTTCGTACAATTTTGGCGGTCGTAGTACGAACTCCATGCCAGAACGTGAAGGTTTGACAGGGGCTTTACTCTTAATGTAACCTATTCCTTCAGAATTCCATCTATTTCTTTTACATTATGACTTTACTATTGGTAATCGGGAAAAGTTGGAGGGTTGTTCAAATCCGGATAACCGCACCGTAGTTCTTGTGTGGCAGATGGTCGTCCTAAGTCAGCACCGGTTGATCGTTGGTTTATGTGTTGTTTTTTTTCTGTTTTATGTTTCTATGCTGTGCGTTTGTTTTCCTTGTCCCTTTTGCGTCTTTTTCTGTTGGTGTTTAATCTGTGTTTTTTCATTGAGTGTTTTAGGGTTTTGCAGTGGGTGTTGCAACCGAGTGTTATTGGAGATCCCCTCCTTTCTTTTATGATTTTGGATTTCATGATTCCATACATGGGTGCCCTAATTACTTCTCATTGTCTATTGAATACATTAAGGGGGTCCAGAACAGTATCCGAAAGAGCACCATCGGAAAGCTCTAGATCAATTATGACGTCATAATAGAAACGATGACATTCGCGCGTTTTTTGCGAGAACGTCGCATTAGGCGACGTACAAATAAGGGAGAGGGGGTAACGAAATCACTATAACTTTAAAACTGACGGTCAAATTTCAATACGAACTTATCGGTGTTTAACATGATATATGCAGAAAATAATATCAAGTTTGTACGGAAAATAAAATATTGGGTTTCATATAAACGGACGAACAATTTCGGAATCCATATTTATTTATTATTTTTGAAAATTAACAACTGAAAGATGTTCTGAAAATAGACATGAATTTATCTCCTTTCGACAATTTCTATTAAAGTCTAAGAGATGATTCACAATTCTATACATATCCAATTGCCCACATCATATCTAAATGAAGAATACATTACTTGTAATTTCGTTCCCTAAGTTGTGTTCATTTTAATGTCACATTTACTGTCCATTTTGGGCCTTTCAAGGGGTATATACGTACGTCCGTAGCTTCAAAATAGACGGTTAAAAATGATGAAACTTTTACTTTATAGAAAAAGTATGACTGTAGTCTTTTGTGTTTGGTACTTTGATGTCGTATTTTGGTGTGTATCTTTTCCCATTTTTGCGTCTCTGGATTTGTATGGCTACTCTGTATGGGGATGATTTGGTGTTGGTTCTGGAACCTATCGTGAGTCTTGTTGTAGATTCCCTACTTCCTTTTAAGTGAGAAAGATGCAAAGCTGAAAAAGAAATTAGTGCGGTGCTTCCTCCTTTTATTGCTTGAATTCGGGTAATTTGTTTTGTTAAGAACGAACGACTGCAACTTTCATGTCGTGATCTGATTAGAAGTGTCAGGAGACGCTGACTCTTCCCGGGCATCTGGTTTCACTTCGGAATGTTGTTCATTACGGGGTTCGCAACCGTTTCGGATGGAAGTTCTAGCGATTTTGCCTTGCCTTCTCGACTTTGAGACTGAACGGTTAGGTACTTCTTTGATGTTTATTTATTTAAAAAATAGCATTTACTCTTGTTGGGATGGTGGATTGGTTATTTTAAAAGATTTACCCATCTCAAATTCATTACACATTATTGTTTCTATCATTCATAATTTGTTCATAAGTTCCCAAAATAAAGGGAGACTTGAAAACATTTGATTAATTAAATTGACGATGCACTCGTGTAATTTTAGTTTATTTTCATTTCTAGTACACTGTGAAGATTTGTATCGTAGTGCCATCATGACCAAGGCTTTTCTAGTCAAATTGGATATGGCAAACATAACGAACAGACATGCACTTACTTCCAGTCGAGTACAATGTGCAGCTAAATGTTTGAATGATGACTCTTGTTTATCATTCTTGTACGAGCAAAATGGTACTACTCATTTTTGTTCCATCCTACATGATCCACTACCAACAAATAAAGTATTGCACCTCAATCAGGAATATTATATTTATAGAGGTAAGAGGTACGCAGATCTGATGGATCTAGATTTCTGTCAATGGTGTTTCCCTATACATGTATTCCCATTGAAAAAAAGGAGGGAATCTCCATCAAGACCAAGTTGCAGTACAAACAGCAAAACATCCAAACACCCAAGTAAAACAGAGAAGACACACAGCAAGATAAACAAAAGGGACAACGGACAACAAACCCGACACCAAATACAAAAGACCACACATAAACCAACGAGACCAATATGTAAGACAACCGTATGGTTATCCGGATTATGTGCGCATAAATCTCCTTTTCCGATTACCCAGAGGTCTCGAAGAACGCACAATTGCAGTGTAAATGAGTTCCTGACGATAATCTAAACATCACTCACAATAGAGCACCAAATCGAGCATCGACGGATCCCCAGCAAGCAAGAGGTGGGACCAGGTGCTCGGGAGGATTAGCATCCCCCGGTGGCTAGGCGCATCGTCCGTCGATGTTAAACTAACCTCTTAAATGTAAGATGACCACGCAAACAAGACAGCAGAACCATAACACAGGACACAGAATGATGGATATTAAAATGGATATAAAAAGTAAGAAATGCAGTCCGTGCTATGCTGTAGTGAGCTCATGCATGTATCATCCAAGGAGTCCGACCTATACTTAATATGAATTTGAAAAAAAAAACAAAGGCAGGACCATCTCTGATTTTTTTTCTTGATTCATGTACGTATGAAAGCCTGCATAGAAGTATTCTCTTTCCATTTTTTTTATGATTAATTTTATACGTTTACTGCTTTGATTTGCCTTGGTACTAGAATAGATGAATAATATACAATTATGGACTTTTAAATCAGTGTATATGATGTGATATTGACTTACTATGAAAATAGTGGCCGAGGCGAAGCCGGGTATATGTACTTAACTGTTTTATTCTAAAATTTCAAATATGATTCACAATAAATAACGTCGCCATTTGCAGACGTCTGTGGGGGTAATTTCAGTCTATATTTTGACAGTGGTACAAATGTACACGGTTATTTATACAGGAGCAACGGTGACGTTATCAGTCAATCACAGTCGCTATTTATAGTCTATAGAATAAAGACTATTATACATACATATCTTGTCTTTTAAAAATGCTCGTTTTTCGCCACTTGTCCTCTGAACGGCTTTTTCTCGGGGACCGTTTCGCACTTTCCAGGGACCCCTTTATGGAGTATCGACATCCGCTGTCTCCAACAATCTCTAGAAAGAAAGAAGGATCTCGAACAACAGTCGGTTGCAGCACCAATAGAAATTATGCGGAAGTGTTCCAACTCTATTAAATATACCTTCCCGAAGAAAATTTCAAAGAATTTATTATGCATCAAACACGTGATTCGGATATTAAATCAAAGTGATTTTAGACACAGCCGAAATTAATTTTAGTAGCGCCCCCTAGTTATATTCTTAGAAATTAAATTTGTGCAATTTTGCAAAAAGAGCGCGACTCCGATTTAGTAGCATAAAATAAAATCTATGTTCAAAATAGCATTGGAGGGATGGTGCTAAGATGTGAACCTCCTCAATTTCGATGAGCTTGAAGGAAGTAATGTGTACACTTAACAAACATCCATTTCACGGGGAACGAGTTTAACTACTCCACACTGCATGAGGTAATAAGTGTTTATTTTATAATGCGGAAGTGTTCCAACTCTATACCTTCCTGAAGAAAATTTCAAACGAATTTATTATGCACCAGTTACGTGTTTCGGATATTCCTCATTATTGCTGCTTCCTTTCAAAGTTGGTTTTCTGTCGTGTCCGTTCGTCTCGTATTATCTCACACCCAAACATAAGAATTTGATCATATTTCACAAATATGTTAATTGGGGTATTTGGTGCACCCATTTATGGATTCTTGAGATATAACATCACAGCAAAGTTATCACGTAAACATTATTGTAAACGACTTTTTATTAGCTAGGACTTTATTTTTGCGTAATTTCGCGACCTTGATCAAACGCGAAAATAAAGTCCTCGCTAATGTCCGTCAAAAGGATAAAAAGACGATCAATTTCACAAAATTCAAAAGCTTCTTTTTTCATTCCAATACGAATTAATTACCGTAATTAAACAACGGACGTTCATATGCGTCCATGTTTGAATTACAAACATAGCAATTAGCCATAATTACCCAGATAAACAATATACTAAAGAACTGTAAAAACTGTTTAAGAAATAATCATGGGGCATTTTCTTACATATATTGTAAATCATCCCGTTTTCAATTAAATATAACAAGAGACGAAAAAGTAAACAAATGACGTGAAGGAGATTAGTACGCTAAGATATAACGATAGGAGCTTATTTGAAGTAAGCATTTCAGCAATTAATAGGAAGTGATATGGAAATAAAATATATTATATAGAAAAAAGAACGAATAAAAAAATCAGATGATGAGCTCGCGAAGTTAAAGTCAAGCAAATTAATCTGTCGTCGAGTTGTCGCGAAAATAAGGTCACGCGAAAATAAAGTCGTTTACAGTATTTGAAAATTTTTGACCAATTTAGATACTGAAAAACAAAATTGGTTATTTACGAGTTACGGGAACTATAACAATTTACATTTTAAACTCTGTTGGAAAAAAAATTAGTTATCCTAAAACTTTCAACAGAACGATGGGGCATCAAATATCGGTCAAATATTTTCTAGAAAATATATTTCATCAAAATTACCTGAAAAATCAAAAGTTTACTAATTAGTTTTTTTGCATTAATTTTTTTCTACATTTTTTTTAACAATGGGAGATACTTGTAATTCCTAAATTACCTTTTTCTAAATATTTCTTATTTCGATATCTACTAGGATCGTTAAAAAAATGTTAAAATATCATATGACATTGAAAGATATTCAATGATGAATAAACTTAATTTCAATGTTTTTGGCATAATTTCTTTGAAGTTCATAACCCATAAAGTACCTTAAGGTTCAAGGATACACCATCCGAACAACAAGTCACTTCGGAGTCTCTCTCGTCGCCAAAATTGACGTCGCGTTGTCTATGACGTCACGAAAAAACGCGCCAACGTTGCATCGGCACTCTTATTATTTGACGCTGACTCACCTACGTCCTGAAACATGAACCAGTATTTTAGGGATTGTGCTAAATAAAACTGCCGTATTTTGATAAGATTGGGACTTCTATCGTTTTCCTTTGAATCTTGATTAAAAATTGATGTAAAACAGTTCTTTGATGGGTATGTTCATTCAGAGAAAAGGCTTACAGCGCATTCTGCCGCTCGCCGTCAGTCATCTCTACGAGAAAATCACGAAAGAATAATTTTATGCTTGTTTTATTTGTAAACAACCGTTTGATTTATACCCGGGGTTAAAATAGCAATTGAATGTAATTAGAATGTGTGTGATGCTTAAGCTTTTTTTACATGCGGGGTTTAAATGAGCAACATCTCACAAAATTGTACATTTTATTAGGAAACAACTCCTTAGTTTACATGCGGGATTTGGGTAAAACAAATGAATGGACTTTTCTATGTCTATATATTTAGGAGTAGTGATATTTAGAACAGCAAGCATCACGATAAGGGCAAAGGAGGGGGGAGTATTACTGCTACGTCGCAATTTCTCTCCGCTATGTGTAAGATTCACCATTTATTATACGCGAACCGTAATAATTATATTTTGAATTTATCGAATAGAATACTTTTCATGACAAATGACATAGTACTATAAGTCAAATCTTCTCAAAGTGAATCCTCCTTTTGAAAAAGTTCCTTTTTTTAAATTATTTGTTCTTCTCCTTTACTTACAATGCGAATATTCATGGACCTGTTATAAATGAATGATTTCAGGATTATTGCCTAAATTAACCCTCTCCCCGGCAGTGAATTATTATTACCGGTATGCGTTAGATATAGGAATGGAAAGTACATACATTTTTTAAAATTACCAGTGGTGGATTCAGGGGGGGGGGGGGAGTGCGGAGGGGGCGCCCCCCGGCAATGACCCCAAATTTTCCACAAACAGGTATATTTTTGCCCATTTTCAGTAAAAATTCGCAAAGGGGGCGCTGGATCCGCCACTGATAACATAAAGGATATTTGATCCTGGACAAGTCACACTGACCTTGAGGACGACCTTGACCCACGTTTGATGCCATAATGCTGAATATCCCAGCATGTTTGATGAAAAATGCGAATGCCGACTTACCTACATTATATGATCTCCATAAATACGTAACTGCAAGGAATACTGTTTTTATCGTATTACATTGAAGTACACTAAATCTATTTTGCAGTCCGGAAAGAATTTGTCAATAAACGCCTATAATGAAATATGTGCACGTAGACCAGTAAAAGAAAGGAGGAGGGGGGGGGGGGTATGGAACGTTTATAATATTAATCGAAGATAGAACTCAGTTGCAGCACTGTTTTACTGTTATAAGTCAGTTAGTTGCATTTTACATTGTCTATATGGATTTTTTTTTTTTTTTTTTTTTGGTTAAAAATATGAAAAAAATCCTTTTAAATGTTTTCTGTTTTGAAACACAAATTCTTACAAATAGGTTTCAAAACGCCGAGCAATTATAAGGCGACGTCCTGGTTCAAAACGACGTTGTTCGTGCTATTGTTTACCCTTTCTTAGAAGAAAACAAATGTCATGCGGAAATAAATATGATTTTTCATAAATATAGGAATTAAAAAAAATTATTTCAAAATGATATTCTGTCACAAGGCCGATTTTAGCCCTTCCCGGCTTTTCTCCTCATCCAAAACTAATGGATAGCAACATACACGTACTAAGCCTGTATATTATATATAACGTGTAATTGCACTTACATTCAAGTATTAGTAATTTTCTTTGCGTATTCTTTTATCTGAATACATTCTTTTTATTTATTCATAAGATATACATCTTGTTTTCATCGCCCCATTTCATTCTGGACCGTTTTTATTTCTTTATCAACTTGATTTGACGTTCAAATGGCCAAATGCATCACGTGACGTCATTTGCTTAAAACTGTTGCAGGCGTTAATATTACTGATATAATGGGTAAATATTATAAAATGGGTTACAGAATTCACATTTTGATCAGTTCTATTTCCAATTGATATATAGATGATAAATGGAGTAATTTAGATGAAAGGTTCAGGAGATATAAATCCAAATAGAGCACGGAGGGGATATTTTCCCAGCATTTTGTGACAAAATCTGGAGGGGGGTAAGGTCATAATTTTGTATCAAACTTAAACTTTTGTTCGATGATTGCAATATTTATTTTTATTGTTGAAAGATATGTTAACTTAGATTAAGATAGCAAATTTTCCGCTCATTGGCATGTTAACAAAGTACTTAAACCCGTCATTTACTGGGTGGACTCTTAAAAATAATAACGTCAAGAATAGAGCCTAAAATGGTATAATATTTACTGTTTCATAGAATTTGACTTACCAGCATTGACGTATTTTCTATTTTAGCTCACCTGAGCCAAAGGCTCTAGTGAGCTATTGTCATAGCGATCCGTCCGGCGTCCGGCGTCTGTCGTCTGTCGTGTGTCGTGTGTCTGTCGTAAACTTTTCACATTTTCGACTTCTTCTCAAGAATGGCTAAAGGGATTTTGATGAAACTTGGTAGGTATAAAGTACTTATGATCCCCTACAAGTGTTGTTGTTTTTCGTCCGGATCCCTCAACAGGTGGCGCCACCACAGGCAAAAGTAGGTCACGGGGGGTATCCTCCTTTGACAAACTTCTTCTTCAGAACGGAAGCACGTATCGACAAACCGAAAGCATCAGGATGCTCTACAGAGATGTCTTAAGAAGTGTTGTTATTTTTGGTTCCACTCCGAAGTCAAATTTTTGACGATTTTTTGACGTCTCTTCGGACTTAGTCAGAAATCCAAATTTTTGCACTATTTCTTTAAATAACTCAAAAAGTGTATGATTTTACACACTCATTTACTGCATATTTATCATATCTAACTTACTTAATGCTTTGATATGTATTTTTTGCTTAAATTTTATTTTCTTGATTTTTTATGAATTTTTTTCTTATGTAAAAAGGAAGGGGGGGGGGTTGATTTTCATACATTTTCTGCTTCTTTTCTATAACCACTCTTCAGATTGTCATGACATGTTGTAGGTATGAGGTACTCATGCATGGTACCCTTCAAGTGAAAGAATTTTGTCAAGATATCCACTTTTGGATTTTAAGGAATATTTTTTAAGATTGTACATAGGTATAATGTATGTTTTCCATGCCCAATGGACCAATGGGGAGTGGCTCCAAACCCCAGCGGCACCCCAACAAATTTTTTTCCCTTATTAGCTCACCTGAGCCAAAGGCTCTAGTGAGCTATTGTCATAGCGATTCGTCTGGCGTCCGTCGTCCGGCGTCTGTCGTGTGTCGTGTGTCTGTCGTAAACTTTTCACATTTTCGACTTCTTCTCAAGAATGGCCAAAGGGATTTTGATGAAACTTGGTAGGTATAAAGTACTTATGATCCCCTACAAGTGTTGTTGTTTTTCGTCCGGATCCCTCAACAGGTGGCGCCACCACAGGCAAAAGTAGGTCACGGGGGGTACCCTCCTTTGACAAACTTCTTCTTCAGAACGGAAGCACGTATCGACAAACCGAAAGCATCAGGATGCTCTACAGAGATGTCTTAAGAAGTGTTGTTATTTTTGGTTCCACTCCGAAGTCAAATTTTTGACGATTTTTTGACGTCTCTTCGGACTTAGTCAGAAATCCAAATTTTTGCACTATTTCTTTAAATAACTCAAAAAGTGTATGATTTTACACACTCATTTACTGCATATTTATCATTTCTAACTTACTTAATGCTTTGATATGTATTTTTTGCTTAAATTTTATTTTCTTGATTTTTTATGAATTTTTTTCTTATGTAAAATGGAAGGGGGAGGGGGTTGATTTTCATACATTTTCTGCCTCTTTTCTATAACCACTCTTCAGATTGTCATGACATGTTGTAGGTATGAGGTACTCATGCATGGTACCCTTCAAGTGAAAGAATTTTGTCAAGATATCCACTTTTGGATTTTTAGGAATATATTTTAAGATTGTACATAGGTATAATGTATGTTTTCCATGCCCAATGGACCAATGGGGAGTGGCTCTAAACCCCAGCGGGACCCCAACAAATTTGTATCTATGGTAAACAAAGTCGCCATATATATTGTGTTACAGATTTGATTGGTTCCTCCACGCCCATTTAATAGTCACGTAGTCACGGTGGGTAATCTCGCAACGCACAACACTAGGTTTATATAAAATTTCGTGTATTACAAATTATTTTTCACAAAAAGGGGAATGTGATACAGTGTAAGGATGCCTTAGATACGAGTTTGATTGAAAGTAAGAGAGGTAATATCCTTTTATAAAGCCGAAAAAACTATCGGCATGATTGGTGTAGATGGAAGCGAAAGTAGAACGCTGATCGTGTTTGTGCGTTATAAAAAGCTGATATCCACCTTATTTTGGATGCAACTCATAGTTGGGGCGTTATTACACTGCATCACATTTCCCTTTTTGTAACAAATTATCTATTTTGCGAAAAAAAATATAGAAAAATAAATTGTTCTGCATTGCGAGATTACCCACCGTGTTAGTACTGTACACGTGATACATTTCAGGAGATTAATAGAATCTATCATGCAAACGAAATAGTACTGGTATTTGAATAGATTTTTATTTAATGTGCATATACTGGGAACACTTTCATACTTGTTATCATTCATGTACTTGGAACACTCATTTATAAACTTAGCTCGAATTTCCTTTGTCTTAGACTCTCTTAGATGAAGTATAATGAACGATTTCTTGAAGAAACATCTAATGAGTAAATTCTCTTCCTGAGGATTTAGAGAATGTATAGGACATTTGATATATCTGAAATTCTTGAAAAAAAAAAATAATTCAGTTCAGAGTTCTTGAAATATTTCAATGAAATGTTGGACCACAGGAAGCTAATGTTTTAAAAGAGAAAAGAAATTATTATTCACAACCTCAAGCCACTGTGTTCGACATCTTCATTGTATAACATTTCTAAAGATGAACACAGATGCTTAAGGTTGTGAATGATAAAAAATTTTCTCTCATAAAACGACAGGTTCCTGTGGTCAGACATTTGGGAATTTTTATCTATCCAAATAATAGATACAACATGAGTTTTTATCGGACCAAATAATTTTTTATCAGCAAATCCGATGCAGCTGATACTTTTCATGAACTCTGTCAGCTAATAATTAGTCCGTGTAACAGTCCTATCACTAGGCGAAACATAGTTAACAGTAAATAACGATTTCGTATGTCTGCTAGTTGTACATGTAGCTTTACAATATCGTGGGCCTATTAATTTGTTTCCCTAAATGCAGCATACACCAGAATATTAAGTTTATTTCATTGTTTTATTCTTTTTGTCTGTTTTTTCATCACCTGCTGCACATGAATGTGGAATTTTACAAAATGATTTTTTTTTATGTTGAATAATTGAACTATACACTAGCTGGGCATATGACTTTGGATCACATTATCCGTTTTTTCAAATCAGTAAAAAAAGATAATGTTTTGAAATGTAACTATTTCTTCTTGTTTGTACTTTTAAAGGCTGTAAAAAAGATCTTGTCTGCATCCGGCAAAAATCTTTTTAGAAAGAATGTGGGCTCAAATCGTGATACTGGCACTATCAATTTTACGTCTTATTCAATGTCAGTATGTCAATTAGAGCATGCATGGGTATCAGGTGAGCGTTGTGCCCTCCTGGGGCTCTTGTTTATTTGTTTTAGACCTTCTTTCGTTATTAAAAGAATGACCATATACATTCATGCATCAGGTTTAAAATATCAGGGGTCTATTGATGCTATGATGAAAAGTGGAAAATTAAAGAGAAATTGGACATGTACTTCTTTGGAAGGTCATAAATCAATTGGAAGCTCGATGACATATACTTTTTCCATTAAAATACTATATATTACATCGTTCTCTACCAATAAAATCAATAAAACTTAACCTGTGATGTTAAATAGTGTTTTGGGGGTGTTTTGGAAAGGGTGTAACCATGAACCTTAAGATAGATCCGTTGGGACAAAGGTTACTTGAAGTCAATCACCAAATGTCAAGCTCATATTGCATGCTTAAAAAAGCTTTTCTTGCGATAAGAATATTAAAAATTCATTAAAAATGTTTTGTCCAACGGTCTTGAATTTTGAATAATAATAATAGAGAAATGCATAATCTTTTACATATGTAACAGGTTTCAATCTGATTAAAACCAGATCTCCACATGCTCCCGATTTTGTTATGTCGCGTAGAATAAACCAGAAGACATCGACGTGCAGGTGACCTTTCTAACTGACCAATCAAAAGATCGACGCCTGAGAACTGTAGAGATGATCGGGGCATGCGGATGCATAAGAACTCATCCTAAAATGCTTTAGTTCCGAGGAGATGACCGAAGCGCACAGAACCAGCTGTGTGTTAACATTGCCGCAGCGTTGGTTTACAATGAAAATTAAAAAAAACAGTGGACGTGTTTTTTAGAAAAAATAATTAAACACGGCAAAGAAGACAGAAATCAATACAACCTCTATTCATCATGTTTATATCTCAAAACCGGGAATTTTTCAAAGGTTTATAGAATGTTTACATGCTACACCCTTCGAATCATGCTATCATTTCATGTAGATTTTTACTCCGATCTTACTGCGGCGACCAGTCCAGGAAAGGGCAATGTTACAAATAGAAATAGTGACTTTTAATCCGTTCTTTTTCTACATAATTGTTTCTCATTAATTTTCATTCTTGTAAATTGAAGGGTACTGATTTGCAATTCGTAGATTACCATTTGAAGTACTACAAACACGACTACAATACTCCAATTAAATGCTCAGAATTAAATTCACACATAACTAAATTGTTTTGGTTATTTATCTTCTTGCTAATAACGTTTTTCTTTGAAGTCCGATTTCTTTAAAATAAATTTCAAAATGACCGTCTTGGAAAGACCTTTTCAAAAATATATACATTAATGAGGTTTTCTCATTTAAATTCATAAAATTTCGATACCATTTTAGGGTTAATCCCCTAAATACACCGTCGTCAACTTTGTTACATCAGTGTCAACTTTTGCCACACAAGGAGTAGTCATTTGTTTTTTATGTTTCTTTGTGACTTGGTGTTCTTTGTGTCATTTGCGTGCAGGATGGTCTTGTTTGAGATCCTTCAATTATCTTTCTGTGCGTGCCTGCTTCAATTTTCTGTGCGTGCCTGCTTCAATTATCTTTCTGTGCGTGCCTGCTTTTTGTTTTTTGCATGACTGGTGTCCAAACCTCTTTAGAGAAGACAGGGCCCTGACCACCTGTCCTCTCTGAATGTCAGTCGGACTCCTCGGGTGATAACATACATGAGCTCGCGTCGGTAGAGCACGGATTGTATTACGTGCGCCCTCTTTTTATATCCATTTACATATTCATCTGTGTTGCTTGGGCCCCTGCATTTTGCGGTCTTGTTTGTATGAGGAGGTTGTTTTACACCACAATTGTACGTTCTTCGTGACCTCTGGGTAATCGGAATAGTGGGAAGATTGTGCGCACTTAATCCAGGATAACCACACCTTCTGCTATTTCCGTGGCAGATGACTGTCCTTAGTCGGCACCGGTTGCCCATTGGTCTCGATTGTTTATGTGTAGTCCTTTGTATTTGATGTTTCTGTGTTGTGCGTCGACGTTCCTTGTCCCTTCTGCGTCATTTCCGTGCTTGTCTGCTTTGTGTTTTTGCATTGAATGTTTTTGGGTTTTGCTATGGGTACTACAACATGTTGTTGTTGGAGTTCCCTTCCTTTATTTTGTAGTGGGTTTTGCTAATGATACTTCAACCGGATGTTGATGGAGATCCCCTCCTTTCATCAATGTAACAAATTGTAATGTGATGGAAAAGGTACATGTTCACTAGCCATTCTTTAGCTATGGGTCGACTTCCTTAATATTTGAGAGGGGGAGGGGGGGGGTTGATAAGAAATTGTGTGCCAAAGGGGGCAAAGGCTTGTTACATATAACTTCAAATGTATGTGTATAGTGACAAATATGGATAATGACCATATCCCTGTATACAGCACAAAATCGATAATTCAGAATATCAGAAACCAAAGGCATACAAAATCAGGATAAAATAGGAACAAAAGCAAACAAACAAAAACCTGCACCATATGAAAGAAGCGAACTCCCGATATCGGAGCGAGACCATAGGCTGCTTATGAGAATTTTATCATATATGCCGTAAGGCCACATGTTATGCGGCGGGTTGCATTTGAGGCGTTGAAGAGCCATAAGAACTAAAATCCTGAAATCGCGGCTGCGTTAAGGTGCTCCACGCTGACGTCGCGCTGAAAATATTCCATTTTTACGGTGCCTGACATTCAACCCTCAATTACAGCTTAAACGTTCTTTCTTAAGTTCAAAGCTGTATTTTTTTAATATCTGGTAGGTGTCTGGTAGCGAAGAAAAAAAATCACGAGGGGGATTCCCCTGTGTCACGTGGCAGCCCTAAATATAAATCTACAGTGTTGTCTCGGTTTTAAATTGAATTTTGCAAGTGGTAAATAAGGAAAAAATAATATAAATCTTATATCATTTTCTTCAGTAAATCCTGCAGATTTATAAATGAGCTGGGCATTGTGACACTTAAAACGATTAAGAGGAGAAAAATACCGAGAAGGAAAACAAGTGGTAAAAACACTTCAAAACTCGACTTTACATCAATATTTTACACAACTACTAAAATTTCTATTAAATGCGCAGCAAAATCTTGGTAAATTGAAGTGTCCTCTATAGCTTCTGTATAAAAATATCGAAATTGTACAAGGGTAGTCACCTGCAAATTACATTTTTTACAACTACCCTATCAGTCTATTTTCAGATGGGACCTTAACGCACAGGTGATCTGGATTACGACATAGAAATTTAGCGGGAAAGCATTAGTTAACATGCAACATATACGTGTGTGCAACATAATAACACGGGTTTTGAATATCTGATACAATATAAAGTGGGGTTTTTTTAGTATTATTTTTACAACGATGAGAATGTAATATACATATATTAAGAAGGCAGGCCCGGCCGGGGGGACTGACCTAGGAGGGTAAGCCTCATCCGGGCATCCGCTTTTAGTATATATGTTTTTCAAGTTAAAACATTATATATTTTCTTTGTCGGAAAGTTTGTGGTAGGGAATAACTCTGGTGATAAAGGTTGCCGCTAGACAATAAAACCCTGCTGATCAAATATTGAAATCTATGTATCAATGCAATATTTCCTCGTACTGAATCCAATCCGGCGGATTATTGAGACCGCGATACTGACCTTCTTCTAATTTTGTATTTAACAAAATTGATTGTAAACTTGTTACAGTGCTTTCATGAGCAGAGCTCTATCGGTGACAAAATAATCATAATAATAAAAATGTATATAACTTGAATAAATAAAAGAGAGAAAGAGGGGGTGTTCATTCCCGGCTAGGCTAATCATGTTTCAGTCTAATTATAACCCGCCCGATCTCTTGCTGATTACAATTTGTTTTATTATTATTATTATTTGTTCTTAGATTTAGTCTAGTACAAGTTGACCGTATCTGAAGTCTCAATATTGTTCTGTTGTACCGGCCATGAATACGTTGCCCGCCGTATAGCAATTTATTGACACATGTATTTTAGCACCGTATTCATAATGATATTATATTATATCTATTTTTAAAATAATGCTTGAGAATAAACTGTATTAATGCTGGCACCCTCATCCCCCAACCCCGACAGCGACAACAATTTAATGAATATAAAAATGAATAAGAAATAATTATTTTAAAGCCGGTAAATCAGTAAAAATCCATTAAATAGCTAAATATGGACAATATCTAACAAATAATCTAAATAAAAATTGTGCTCCTTTATGAGGATACTATTATCAATTCCTTATGTTGATTTACTAATTGAAAATCAGCGATTCCTCTGTGTATTAAACGCGGTTTCTCATCCAAAGCTTCCCTTTAACCCTGAACTCAGACTGCGCATTCTTGACCTACAATGACCCGATGTGCAAAACTGTAGTAAAACACGCATTCTTTCATTACTTCTCGTAAATAAGATACTGGGAACATTTAGAGTTGATGTAAGGAATAGGATGAAAGCTCAATAATATTTAAAATCGATCCAGTACAATTTATCCCTTGAAATATCATTAGCATACGATAACTGATGTGACGTCATTCATAACGTCACACAATGTTTTCGCGGAATTTTCTCTAACGTCATTGCGTGGAGCACCTTAACGTAGCTGCGATCGTTGTCCGTTATAGGTCTTAAATTTCTTGTATCATCAAAGATGGTGTTTGGGTATTACACTCACAATGAATCAGTCAGAAAAGCTTTAATTTGACACTAATTAAAAAGACAACGAGTAAGCTTTCTAAAAAGAATTGGGAATTTTCCTTAGATGGTATTTCCAGCGAATGTAATTGCATTTACGGGTTGCTTAAAGCAGTCTGCCAAAATAGTAAAGAAAAACGTGGACATTAGGTGTAAGAATAGTTGGGTTGTAGCCCATCTTTATCCCCGGAAGATACCCATAAATGGATATCCATAAAGACATAAAGATTTTTATTTGATATCCTATTAGTTACAGAATATCTCTGGAATAGTCCATTACCAGGGGTATATGATCTCGGTATGATGAAAAATTATTCGTGAAAATGATTTTTACTTTAGCTTTATGCAAGAAACCATGACAAAGGAGTAGGTACGGTAACCTGCCATTTCGGCAATATTTTCAAAGTCAGTATATTCTAATTTTAAAAATGTCAAATGTATGGTAAATCCAAATCAGGAAGCCTGTTTTGGTTTCACAGTCCTATACTGAATGATACATCGCTCAAAACGTCCTAAAATGTTGAAATCATTAAACATATCAATAAATGAGCGAAATTTCGATACAAAATCATAAAATCAAGTAGCTCTCCAGGACTTGCCCATGAATATATTTGTATCAGTCAATGAATTTCCGATCAAAATCAGGATAAAACAGGAACCAAAGCAAATAAACAAAAACCACCACCAAACGAAGCGAACTCCCAATTAGGGGTGATACCAGGTGCCCAGGAAGAGTCAGTATCTCATGCTTGCATGCAACACCCGTCGCTTCAATTCAATTGATTTATACATTTGATAATTTCACTCACGGGGACAAACATCAAAAATACGAGACCGACCGCGAAAGTAGCGAATATTGAAACAAAGCGAATGATTTTGCGTATACAGAATTTGGATTTCGGTCTTTGGAGATCTCGTATGAATGTTCTTCAGGATTTCTGGGGGAAAAAACTTATTATCGATGGCTTCAATATATCTATCTCTACTAATGTCATTTACGCCCGGCTGTATAAGCAAGTTTTCGTATTTTTCTATTCTTTCTGTTTTTTCTTTATTCAAGATATCTGAATAAGGATTTTAGAATCACTGACGAGTACTAGTGTTAAGTAGCAGAAATGTGCATGTCTGGTCCATGCTGAAAATTTATCTATGCTGAAATGATGCTATGGATTTGAAGACGTGTAATAATCACGCTCCAATCAATCCACTAGTGGAGTAATACAAGAAAAAAGTACCCTCGAGATATACAGAATGTCGAGCAAAACGTCTTTCCATGAAATGCATCTGTAATAGTTGATATTTTCCGTTACATACCGCACCAATTTCAAATGACACTATTCCTCCCTCTGATTAATCGTTTGGTGAAGAAATTCTCAAAGCAATTGTTTTAACTTAAAGTGATAAGGTTTTTATATTTTTATAAATACATATGTAAAAGAAGGGAGGAGATCTCCAACAAGACCCCGCCGCAGTATCAACAGCAAAACTCCAACACACCCGATGCAAAAACACAAAAGACGAGTAAAGCACGAGACGGAAAAGAGACAAACGACATGTAAACATCAAACACTAAAGACTACACATAAACCGACGAGACCAATGGGCAACCGGTGCCGACTTTGGACGGCCATTAGTCACGCAAGTAGCAAATGGTGTGGTTATCCTGGATTACGTGCGCACAACCCTCTCACTTCTCCAGTTACCCAGAGGTCTCGAAGAACGTACAATTGTGGTGTAAATCAATCAGTTATGTAGAAAACATTATTCTGAACAAAAATCTATGTAAACAAAAAAATTGATGTTAACTCTTTTTTTGGTATTCTCTTTTTCAATTATTCTGTATATATTTTTGTACTTATACTAACAAAATATTAAATTGTGTTTGGAGACCGCCTTCTTGGTTGTATTATATCTTAATATTCAATTTGTTTGGATTTTAACCGAAATGAAATAATCAATTTCATAAATGAAAGTTAGATATGGATATCGAGGAGAGAAGAATTCGTAAAAAAAATCTTGCAGCATACAAACTTTTATAGGGCGATATGATATATTATGGTTATATCTTCGATACCGTTGGTAATCGTTAAGTGGTGAGGATATTCACTCGAAGTCCGGATAACTACACCATCTGCTTCTTACATAGCAGATTGCCTTCGTAAATCGACATTGGTCTCGTAACTTTGTTTGGTCTTTAATGTTAAGCACTTTCATGACGTGTATATGTTTAGTGTTTAATCTGTCTTTGCTCTTAAGTTTCTCTTGAGCTGGTCCTTTCTGTGTTTCAGCATATGGTTGTTTCGGCTTTCTGCTGTGGATGGTAAAACCGGTTCCTGTAATTTAAAGATCCCCTCCTATTTTTCTATTCATTTTCATTATTCTTCTATTACACTATATACTTGAATTTTCGTCATTAGTGAAATAATTTTTTTTTTTTTTTTTTCAGAAAGGGCATGTAGAAGAGATGGTTTTACCTTCATGCCTCATGAAAACCTCTGTTATTTGGTGGACTATTCATGGCTTGATCATGCACAAACTTTGACATTTTGTCAGGACAAGCAGTCACATCTTTTCAGAGTCGACAGTCTAAAGAAACAAGAAATCCTTGAAAAGATACTTAAGTCTACTAAAAGATACAATCGAGGTATTAAATTTCATATCGTGATTTTTTGTTTCAGATGTTATATTTATGTAGAGTACATCCTGAAGAATAGTTCAGTTCCTACTAATTAATGAAAAATATATAATTAGGAAATTTAAAATTCAGACACTCATAAGTTTTTACAATGATTAAAGTCACGAATATTGCTAGCAGCCACGAAATACTAGAGCTTCCAACTTGACCTGTATTTCATTGTATAAAAGCTTCATCCAATAAGCATCGAAGAAGTAAACATTTGAATGACAAATATAGATAATGACCATATCCCTGTATACAGCACAAAATCGATAATTCAGAAAATCAGAAACCGAAGGCATATAAAATCAGGATAAAACAGGAACCAAAGCAAACAAACAAAAACCTCCACAAAAGCTATATCCAATAAACATGGAAGAAGTAAACATAAAAGCTATATCCAATAAACATCGAAGAAGAACTGAATGGATTTCCTCTATAAATCCTTAAACCTCAAATGGACAGCCGCACCGACAAACATGTACGCATCGCTATGTACTCCTAATGTTTTGGCAGTGTAAAATGAATAAATGCGACGCTGTTTTCAGGCTTTCTACTCTACCTCTATGAAAAAGTAGGATAAAAAGTAGGAGTAGTCAATGAAAAAAGCAGGAGAAAAGTAGGAATTAATACGGGAAAAGTAGGAAATTTTCCTTCACTTTTAGTGACAAATTTCAGTAGGTATGACACACAAAATCTTAGTAAGCAATGTTTGTAAACTTGTTATGTTCACCTTTGAGGAAATCACAGAGAGAAATAAGGACAAATTGTTTTTTCATCTTAAATATACAGCCAAGCGAGCCAGAAATTTTTAAATCTTTGAATCAGATGTCGATGAAAGCGAAGCAAGTAACTTTTTTACTTTTGATATGAAAAAGTAGGAATAGTAGGAGGTTTTGAATAAAAAAGGTAGGAAAAATATGATAAAAAAAAGTAGGAACAATAGAAAGCCTGTGTTTTAATCTAAATGGTTAGAATGAATAGAAATAAATGTTGTCTCACTTCAGTAAGGAAACTTGGAAAAAAATAGAACTTCCAAGATCGTTCTGATTACGTATAATCAATCTAAAGGTTGTATTCTGTTGACCATATCTGTTTTTGCATATGGTTTGCCAAAATATAAATTTAAAAGTGAACACCTTAATAACCAATTACTTGAGACTATCCACACTTACCCTTACAGAAAAAAGGCACTAAAAAGCATACTTTAAAAGGTACACTTTAAGTACAAAAAAGCATATTTTAAGTACTCAATGAAGCACACTTTAAGTATCATAAAGGCACACTTTAAGCACCATGCAAAGTGTGCTTTTTTGGGACTGCTTTTGGCGGAAAACTTAGAAAAAAATCAGCAAGGAAAGTTAGGGACACAGATGTAAATCAGAATTAAGCCAGTAAAAGAACTCTTTGTGTCGAACTTTACTTCTCAACAACCCCTAAAATCAGGAAGCTCTTTTTCTGTGAATTTTCAAAGAGAAATAAAACCAATGTATGTTTCATAAATTTATTCAAATTTTTAAACTTGCATACATATATCAATATTGCATGCTAAATAAAATATGGAGTCCAGTCAATTGTAATTCATGAAAAAAATATAAATTATTTGCCAAAGGCAGTACTAAAAAGGCACAATACTATATTTTACAAAGTTCAATTAAAAAGTACAAAAAAAGCATACTCCAACAAAAGTATGCCTCAAGAGGTACTATTCAAGCGCTAAAAACGTACTCTTGTCAATGATATTTTCAATTTGCCAAAAGCAGTACACAATAAGCATAATTTAACTTTTTTTTTTTTGTAAACTGCAGGAGCACTAAATAAGTACAATTTGAATAGTCTAAGATAAGTATACTGCAGGAGGTACATTTTAAGCACTAAAAAGGCACATTTTACTTTGCCCAAGATAAGTATGCTTCAGGAGGTACAAAAACGGCACTAAAAAGGTACTTTTTCAAAATACTTTTATTAGAACAAAATTAAGTTTTTCAACAAATGCAGTACAAAATAAGCACAATTTAACTTTAAAAAACTGCAGGAGTACTAAAAAAGTACAATTTGAATAGTCGAAGATAGGTATGCTTTTGGAGGTACACTTTAAGCATGAAAAAGGAACATTTTACTTTCTCTAAGATAAGTATGCTTCTGGAGGTACAAAAAAGGCACTAAAAATGTACTCTTGTTAAAACAATACTTCTTTGTGAAAAAAATTGTTTTCCGCCAAAAGCAGTACAAAATATCACAATTTAACTTACATTTTTGTAAACTGCAGGAGCACTAAAAATTACAATTTGAATAGTCTATGATAAGTAAGCTTCAAGAGGTACACTTTAAGCACTAAAAAGGCACATTTTACTTTGCCCAAGATAAGTATGCTTCAGGAGGTACAAAAACGGCACTAAAAATATACTCTTTTTCAAAATACTTTTATAAGAACAAAATAAAGTTTTTCACCAAATGCAGTACAAAATAAGCACAATTTTACTTATACAAACTGCAGGAGCACTAAAAAAGTACAATTTGAATAGTCTAAGATAAGTATGCTTCTGGAGGCACATTTTACTTTTTCTAAGATAAGTATGCTTCTGGAGGTACAAAAAGGGCACTGAAAAGGTACTCTTGTTAAAAAAAATACTTCTTTGTGAAAAAAGTAAGTTTTTCGCCAAAAGCAGTACAAAATAATCACAATTTAACTTACATTTTTGTAAACTGCAGGAGCACTAACAAAGTACAATTCGAATAGTATAAGATAGTATGCTTCTGGAGGTACACTTTAAACACTAAAAAGGCACATTTTACTATGGCTAATGCTTCTGGAAGTACAAAAAAATACTTTAAAAGCATACTCCTGGAAGCGTGTAAAAGGTACTAAAAGCAAACATATGGAAGCACAGAAAAAGTACTAAAAAAGCATACTTAAAGTCCTTTTGGAAGCATAAAAAAATACTAAAAAAAACATACTTTTTGGAGCATGGAAAAGGTACAAAAAAGGCATACTTCTGGAAGCATAGAAAAAGCATACTGTAAGTACTTTTGGAAACATGAAAAAAGTACTTAAAAAGCATACTTTTGGGAGCACAGAAAAGGAACTAAAAAGGCATACTTTTGGAAGCACGGAAAGGTACTAAAAAGGCATACTTTTGGAAACATGAAAAAAGTACTTAAAAAGCATACTTTTGGGAGCACGGAAATGGTACTAAAAAGGCATACTTTTGGAAGCATAGAAAAAGTACTGAAAAGGCATACTTTAAGTACTTTTGGAAGCATGGAAAAGGTACTAAAAAAGCATACTTTTGGAAGCATGGAAAAAAGTACAGAAAAAGCATACTTTTCAGAAGCGTAGAATAGGCACTAAAAAGCATACTTTAAGCACATACAAAAAGTATTATAGAGGCATTAAAAGATACATCTATTAAAGATATGTATGTGGAATATGAAGGTTCCTGGTAGCATATTTTGCAGAATAAACACTGTATTCTAGTTATGTGTGTGATGCTTAACTGAATTAAAGACTTTAAGGGTGTAAATAGGAAATAATGAATGTGCTATCAAATATCATTCAAAAGTAAGAATAATGTAAAAGCTTTTACAGACAGATATATGGACACGCTTACTATACTATACTTTGGCATTAACATATCGTACATACTGTATATACATTTGTTATATCCTTTTCGGTATGTCGAAAAGGTCGAAAGTAATAGTTTTTCTTTTCACGAAACTAACGATGAGATTAAAAATAATGGTTATATGTACATGTATACCGTTAAGCCATCTGCAAAGCTCGATCACCCAACACTCTTCATATTTCTTGCAAGGTCAATTAAGATTGTTTCATTATGAATAATTATAAAATGTTAGGTAAAAAAATTTTATTCAAAAGTTTAAAAAGAGATAATAATTGCCAAAATCTCAATTGAGTTAAAGAAGATCCTGACGATAATCTCAACAGCACTCACAATAGAGCACCAAATTGAGCATCGATGGACCCCTAGCAAGCTAGAGATGGGACCAGGTGCCCGGAAGGAGTAAGCATCCCCTGTTGGGGAGAGACAGGCAACTCATTTTTGGCCATTTTCCCATAGACCTCAATGTTAACGAAATCTTGTGTTATTACAAAAATACAATTTGAAGATTTACAATACATATATCAAAATGACCAACAAACCTAGTGTGTCTAAAACATGTGTGAACAGGAAGAATTGTACATTCCTACAGGAAGTAAGGAAGCATACTTCAAGGTCACCCTAAAATCAGCACAAAATGAGACCTTTTTTCCCCCACTAAAATAGCATACTTTATTAGACTACTAGATCTAAACAAATTAGTTTTCAGAATTTTTCTTTATAATTATATAAAGTATAGACACTGGCAATTCTAACAATACCAAAGTTATAAATATTGTCCAATCAGAGCACCCGACACAAAAATATTTATAGGCTCGCATGTACCCTACACAAATTTGACCTGTGAAATTCCCTCTTATTTACCTGACTCTTCCCTGTTGGCTAGCCGCACCCGCCGTCGATGATCATGCACGAAAATAAAAACACATGAAAAGCACGAACTACACTGTCTTAGGCCATTTCTATATAGAAAGTGCTATGGCGACCATGTCAGGGAAAGTATTCAAAACACTTACTGTCAAACCCCTCGCGGGGAACTTTTTTACGAGCTCCACACGGCAAAGGGCATAAGTGTGACACAAATGAGTTAAAGAAGAAGGGTTGGTACAATAATGTAACCTCCTTAGTAATGTTAAATGTGAATGACATAACATTTTTTTCAAAGAGTATAGATCTATAATAAAATTATGATTGATTTATTTCAAAGATATCCAGGCTTGTGAATGCTATAAAGGTTGAATGAGGGCTTGTGTTTACGATTCGGGTCGATAGGAGATTGTTTCGAATCGAGTCATGTAACATCTTGGTAATAATTACGTCGGGCATGACATCTTCCACTTTATTGAGCCTTTTCCATCCAGGGTTAAATGGGTATCTGGCAAATGAGACGAGCTTGTTATGTGAACGATAAGCCTTTTACCGCAGCTCTGTTTGTATAACCAATAGTATCTAGATAATGTTCAGGTCTCAGCAGGGATATAATTTTAACTCCCGCCATCAAAATTGAGGAAGCATACTAGATTCACAGTATGTCCTTGTCGATGAAAAAAAAAAGAAATGACTTTCCGGGTCGTAACTCGATTATTTGTTACCTAGAGTGTTGGAACTTTGAGCATAGACATGTACAGAAAACAACATTCAAAGGTATTTCCAGTTATAGAGCTTATCCTCTGAGTAGTTTCCCAACCGGAAAGACTACTCTAGTGTAGTTTCCCCCCGGTTGGAAGTCGACTCCAGAGTATTTTTTTCTGGGGGTAAAGACGGTTGTATTTCAAGGCAAAGATATGGGGAGATTTTTATGCTTGATATTTTGTATCATCGAAGTAAGAATGTTTGACACTTTGTTTTATTATCAGTATACCCATCTCTGGTTTTTACTGTGTTTCTGGATGTTCTCGAGGTCACATGAAGCCAAATTGGAACAATTTTGGTGGATCGTTTCAAACGCATTCGAAAATTTCTGATCACAAGATTTTCTCCCATCCATTCTGCTAAGTCTCTGTATTTTTTTGACTTACTGACAATGTACGTAGCGTAATCAATACGGTTATAGTCACGGGACCTTATGTGGGCGCTACTATATGGCTGGTCTTACAAGGTGTGAATACATCGCCTCTCCCAGTGCAGGGGTTGATTTATATACATGTTGAAGCGCAGGGTAACTGAAAAGGTGTGAACAACTTGTGAGGCATCGTTTGTAAATTTGGTATTGGGTTGGCGTTGACCGGTTTACTTTTGGAATTCAGTGGGAAAAAAGGTGAGTACTTTATGGTGTTATTAGTCTATTCACATTTTTGTTTCCTTGTACTTTAATTGCTGTTTTTTTTGGGGGGGGGGGTCTTTGTTTATTTTTTTGCTTCTTCTTTTTCATTTTACTTTTTTTTACACGATTCATCTTTGCCTGGATATGCGTCTCCTTGATCAATCGATTTTTTGCGGACTTGTTTGAAACTGTTTGAAGTACGAGAAGGAGGAGCACGGTTTTTTTTTGTTTGTTTTTTTTTCTGTATAATCGGATGGTCTTTGGATTTCTCTGAAAGTCTAATCGTAAATAATGTTATTTTGTCCGATCACGCTAGGAAAGGTGCTATACATTTTTTTTTAAATGTTGACCGGAACTCATTTTTATTGAACGAACGAAAGAAAGAAAGAAAGATATCCTCCCTTCTTTTCTATAAATATGATTCATGAATTCATGAACCAATGCACACACTTACATTTTGCAAAATAATCTACTATTCAAATCCCTGAAATCAACGGTGTAGCTCTGCCTGAAAAAATGGAGGGGCACAACATACCAAAATTTCCTACAAGCAAAAAAGGGGGAAGGGTTGTGGGAGATAAAGAATGGGGATCTCATGTTTTGTATGCACAAATGTAGATATATCTTTTCAAAATTTTTGATCTGTTTTTGTAAGTACATGAATAAACGTCTGGCGAGCGGTAGTGTGCCATGATTTTTTTTTGGGGGGGGGGGGCAAAATATAGACTTATCAGAAAATACTTTCTATACCCTCTTTCATTAATAAGTACATGTGGTTAAAATCAACGATGAACACCAGGTTTGAGTATATCTTTAAAGACCCTGAGGTTATCACAGAGCTAATTAACCTACCTCCAAGAACATTATGTCATCACGCCAGCAGACAAAGCCTCAAATAAATATACATTTACTTGCAAATAGTAATATTTCGACAGCCTTCTTGAAGAGTTGGGTTTAAATTCGACATCTTGAAATCCCACTTACAACCCAATAAACCTTTCTGCCTCTGAAACAATAGATAACAACAAATCAGCTCTCGCTTCCGTTGGCTTCGACATAAACAATTCAGATTTAGGTTTACCATACTTACACTCACTGTGACATATCACGTGTTACGCAAATGATGTGTTCCATGGGAATCCCCTTTGATTAAACCAAGTTAATACACATGTATTCGGAGAACACTTAAACAGATTTTTTTTCAATCCTCATCACATTTTATGATACGGACAGATTCTGTTTAAGTCTGCTCCAAATATGCGTCTATTCTTGGCCAGAATAGATTTACCATCATATAATTGATAATAATGACTTAATGTTAAACGTCTTCAAATTCAATAGCATCATTTAAGCATGCACGTTTCGGGTACTAAACCCTCGTCAGTGATCCTCAGTCTAAACAATGTTAAATGGCCAAAAAGTATGAAAATTATTATGTCCAAAAATGTACCAAAAGACGTAGCAGAATGGGTGGGAAATGATGCTACAGGACCCACTTTTTAGAAATTTCAAGAAATTTTGATAACAGAAAATTTAAAATGCGTTAAAGAGACGGACGATCAACCGAAGTTGATCGAACTTGGCTACATGTGCCCTCGGGGACTCTTAGTCCACCAGCAGTGACACTCACCAAGTAGTTCAAATGTTAAACGTCTTCAAATTTAATAGCATCATATGATAGGCCTAAAATTAAATTCATATAAAGTAGATTTAGACATCGTTTACTTGATTTAATGTAAGACGATTCCCGAGGAACATATCATTTGCGTATCACGTGATACGCCAGTGATACTGCATACCTAAAATGCACAAGAATCCGTACAAAAAAAGTTTCATCACTGGTTCCTCAAAATGTTCTACACGATCGGTCTTACTCACCAAAGTTTTATCTGAAATCAAATCTTGACTTCAAAAATATTCTTCGACTGTATTTTCTCGCAGCGGTATCAACCAGATGTGTATTTTAAAAAAATTCGAAGGAACTTTTAGAACATCTGAGATCGACTCATTTTAGTAGAGTCCATTCGATCAAAACCTATCATTTTTCGACACGTTACACTACAATCCCACTTTCGAAATTGAAAGAAAGACTCGCAAAAATATAAGTCATGCGTTAACAAGCCAAAACGGCAATTGCAAATACTTTATTGTTAACTATGACAAAACCTACTTTGTAAAAGAAAAATCCCATTTAGAAAATAAGTAGTACACTGAAACAGATATTCTTCGGATGTTTAACTCCCAGATTGATAACATTTTAGTGATGTTCGGAGGAAAGGCCTTCCTGCATATTGTCGGAATTCCAATGGGGACCAATTGTTCCCCACTCCTTGCCGACATTTTTCTTTACTCGTACGATGCCGAATTTATTCAATCTTTGGTATCTGAAGGGAAAAGATACTTAGCTTCTGACTTCAACTTCACTTAGAGATACAAAGACGATGTGTTGTCAATCAATAATCCAAAATTCGCGGATAACATCAGCAGAATCTATCCTTCGGAGCCTCAAGTCAAAGAAACAGAGACAAATAATTCAGCATCCTATTTGTCCTACGACACTGATTGTCACATTAACACCTCACTCAATGACAAACGTGACGACTTCAATTTCAGCATCACAAACTTTCCTTTTCTAAGTAGCAACATCCCTTCATCGCCTGCATATGGCGTGTTCTTATCTTAGTTGAGTTGATTCGCTATGCAAGACCAAGTACCAAATATACAGATTTTATTCTGAGAGCTATGCGTCATTAAGATAAGCTTCTCAGTCAGGGATACGTTTGTGATTGACTAACATCGTCACTGAGGAAGTTCACCGGTCGATATTGGGAACTCTTCATACACTATGATGTTCAACTTTCCAGAATGGTGGATGATATTCTGTCAAAGACCATTTGGACCGTCCAACCAAAGATTATACTTGATATCTTCCAAAATGGAAGTAATCGGATATTTGTTAAACGTCATCATGTATTAATCAAAGTATGTAAATTTTATCAAAATACACTACATGCAGGAAACCCTCTTCTCTATTTGTGAATTCTATCAAAGAAGGGATGGGATCTCCAACAATGCCCTGTTGCAGCACCAACAGCGAAACACGAAGACATCCGAAGCGAAAACACTAAAGACGAGCATACCAAAAGCACGGAAAAAAGACACACGACATATAAACATGAAATACAAAATACTACACATAAACCAACGAGACCAATGGGTAACCGGTGCCGACTTTGGATGGCCATTTGGCACGCAAGTAGCAAATGGTGTGGTTATTATGGATTACGTGCGAACACCCCTCTCACTTCTCCAATCACCCAGAGGTCTCGACGAACGTACAAGTGTGTTGTAAAACAATCTCCTCACTGTTAGATGACCACACACAAACAAGACCGCAAAACACAGGGGCCCAACAACACAGATGAATATGTAAATTGATATAAAAAGAGGGCATACGTAATAAAGTCCGTGCTCTGCTGGCTGTAGCGAGCTCATGTATATGATCACCAAAGGAGTCCGACTGACATTCAGAGACGACAGGTGGTCAGGGCCCTGTCTTCTCTAAAGATGTTTGGATAGGGCCCGTCATGGAGTCCCGTCATCACAATCAGTGCAAATCTCAAGAATAAGCTGGTACAAGACTGTAGATGGGTCAAGTACCAAGCCTAGTGTCCGTCTGGTGATATTAGTGTAAGTATATAACTTTTTGGACGCATATACTTCATTGACTGTGTTATCACTGAATATTCTAAGGCGGCATTCTTCTCTGTCAGAAATGACAAATATGGATAATTACCATATCCCTGTATACAGCACAAAATCGATATTGCAGAAAATCAGAAACCGAAGGCATACGCAATCAGGATAAAACAGGAACCAAAGCAAACAAACAAAAACCTCCACCACATGAAAAGAAGCGAACCTCCGATATGGGAGTGAGATCAGGTGCCCGGGAAGAGTAAGCATCTCCTGCTTGAATGCAACACCCGCCGCTTCATTTCGGTATAACTGTGACATCCGGTTACTTCCATTTGGATGGTTCAAATGGTCTATGACAGAATATCATGCACCATTCTGGAGATTGGGACATCAAAGTGTATGACGAGTTCACTATATCGACCATAGAACTTCCTTAGTGACGATGTTAATCGATCACAAACATATCCCTGACTGGTAGCTTATCTGAAAGACGCCTAGCTCTCAGAACAAATTCCGCATATTTGGTACTTGCTCTGGAATAGCGTATCAACTGAGATATGAACACGCTATAAGCAGGCGATGAAGGGATGTTGCTACTCAGAAAAGGAAAGTTTGTTATGCTGAAATTGAAGTCGTCATGTTTGTCATAGAGTGAGGTGTTCAGGTGATCATCAGTGTCGTAGGACATTATGTCCAGATAGGATGCTGCATTATTTGTCTCTGTAGTTTCTTTGACTTCAAGCTCTGAAGGATAGATACTGCTTCAGAGACCAAAGATTGAATGAATTCAGCTTCGTTCGAGTACAGGAAAATGTCGACAAGGAGTGGGGCACAATTGGTCCCCATTGGAATTCCGACAATTTCTTGGAAGACCTTTCCTCCTAACAATACAAAAATGTAGTCGATCAAAAAGTTTAACTATATAATATCTGTTTCAGTGTACTTATTTTCAGAATCGGACTTTTCTTTTACAAAGTAGGTTTTGGCATAGTTCACAACAATAGATTTGTATTTGCGATTACCGTTCTTACTTATAAACGCATTACGTACGATTTTTGCGAGTCTTTCTTTCAATTTAGAATGTGGAATTGTAGTGTAAAGTGTCGAAAAATCAAAGGCTTTGATGGAATGGACTCTACTAAAATGAGTGGATTTCAGATGTTCTAAAAGTTCCTTCGAATTCCTTAAAATCTACATCTGGTTGATACCACTTCGAGAATATACTGTCGAACAATATTTTTGAAGCCCAGATTTGATTTCAGATAAAACTTTGGTGAGTAAGATCGATACAGATTTGGTAGAACATTTTGAAGAAAAAAAGCGATGAAACGTTGTTTCTGATGCATTTTAGGTACTAGTATGCAGTATAAGGATGGTAAACCTAAATCTAAATTGTTAGCGTCGAAGCCAAAGGAAGGAAGAGCTGATTTGTGGTTTTCGATCATTTCAGAGGCAGCAAGGTTTGTTGGGATTTCCAGTTGTCGAATTTAAACCCAACTCTTTAACTAGACTGTCGAAATAGTACTTTTTGCATGTAAATGTGTATCTATTTGTATTGACATAATGTTCTTGGAAGTAGGTATTACTAAGCTCTGTGATAACATCAGGGTCTTTTAATATAGACTCGAATCTGGTGTTCACAGTTGATTTTAATCGCTTAATTCTAGAAAAAAAGTAACACTCTGATGGATTTTAACCATTTGGAAAGGGCGTCGAGCTGTACATCCTCTTTCTTTGCTCAACGTCTTGCATATTCCTCACAAGAGTCCATGCTAATTTTGATATTTTGGTTCCATGTAAAGGACATACTTTCTCTGTATTTGGGACCCTTTTTTAACAATTCTCTCAAGTTGTCGTTCTTGACTTTACTAAGGTCACCAGTAACAACGTGTCCAAATGGAGAGTAGTTGAAATCCGATGAAGAACTTTCGCAAGGAAGTGGATGTAGTGAGGAACTACTTAAATCAATACACTGCAAGAATCGTTTGTAATTGTAAATTCTAGATGCAACTTTTTGTGTGTAGCTATAGGAAATGCAAGGAGTTTTTTTCTTTTGAAATATGGTGGGATTTTTTCTGTAACAGTTTTGCGATTCAAAATTTGACCAAGATTCAATTCATCGATACCTTTGTTTGTAAATCTTACTTTAATGAAAGGACGGTTTGTTTTCTCCTCTGACTTATCTGATCTAACTGCTTGAAATAAACGAAAAGTAGAAATGTCCAAGATGACTCCTTGCAGTCTGTATTCTGGGGAACGTGTATCGGTAATGTGAGGTCCTTCGTATATTCGTAGATTTCTTGTACTTCCGTTAAGGAACAGAGTATAATTTGGTACAAATATAATGCAGGCCTAGAGGCTCGTTCAAAAATGGAACCGAGTCATCAAAGGAAAAACTATGTATCTCATGCCTGTTATATTTACGAATGCCATGACTTCGAGGTCTTCTTTGTGGTCTGTTGAATAAGCTAGTCACATTTACCGATCGGCAACCGGGACTTGTTAAGTTTCCTATGCTGCTGATATAATCGTTGCGCTCAAAGGGCGCAGCTGTGTTAAGATTTTTTATCCAGAACTCTTCATTGTTGTGACGGAAAGGTGTGCTCAAATTTGGATTGTTTATGGGGTGATACATTTTCTCCAGGATTCTGACTCTCTTAGATAAAACAGAATGATCGGCCTGGTCAAAATATCGATAAAGAAGTTGACTTTCTATTCCGTACTCAACATTAGATGTATACGTCTTCAAAATGAATAGCATCATTTAAGAACAGATAAATTGGCAATATGGACCAGACATGCACGTTTCGGGTACTTAACCCTCGTCAGTGATCCTCAAATCTAAACAATGTAATATGCCAAAAAAGTATGAAAGTTACTATGTCGAAAAAGCGTACCGAAAGACGTAGCAGGATGAGTGGGATATGATGCTACAGGACCCACGTTTTAGAAATTTCAAGAAATTTTGATAACAGGAATTTTAGAATGCATTGAAGAAACGATCAACCGAAATTGATCGAACTTGGCTACATGTGCCCTCGGGGACTCCTGGTCCACCAGCAGTGACACTCACCAAGTGGTATAAATGTATACGTCTTCAAAATGAATAGCATCATTTAAGAACAGATAAATTGGCAATATGGACCAGACATGCACGTTTCGGGTACTTAACCCTCGTCAGTGATCCTCAAATCTAAACAATGTAATATGCCAAAAAAGTATGAAAGTTACTATGTCGAAAAAGCGTACCGAAAGACGTAGCAGGATGAGTGGGATATGATGCTACAGGACCCACGTTTTAGAAATTTCAAGAAATTTTGATAACAGGAATTTTAGAATGCATTGAAGAAACGATCAACCGAAATTGATCGAACTTGGCTACATGTGCCCTCGGGGACTCCTGGTCCACCAGCAGTGACACTCACCAAGTGGTATAAATGTATACGTCTTCAAAATGAATAGCATCATTTAAGAACAGATAAATTGGCAATATGGACCAGACATGCACGTTTCGGGTACTTAACCCTCGTCTTATTAGATGTCATACAGTTTAGGTTTTCAAAACTATGCGTGTTAATGTTTGTTTTTTAGATTACTTGAGAAAGAAGTGTCTGTTATTAGGATGTTACAAGCTTTGCAATTCTTCGTGCCGCACTTAGAAACTGAGAAAATTGGTGCACTTTTAGTTTATCGACAACTTCAATCTTACAGGGCTTGATTTTAATATACCCATCTGCATGTTTGTACCAAAACTCATGGTTTCTACTTACTACAAATGTTTTGTCTCTGATGTCATGTAAACTAATTCTAGGGACACATTCTAGGCGTCTTTCAGATAAGCTTCTCAGGCAGGGATATGTTTGTGACCGACTAACATCGTCACTGAGGAAGTTCTACAGTCGATACTGGGAACTCATACAATATGATGTCCTACTCTCCAGAATGGTGGGTGATATTCTGTCATAGACCATTTGAACCATCCAAGCCAAGATTGTACTCTATGTCTTCCGAAATGGAAGTTACCGGATGTGAATGTTCTACCGAATTGAAGCGGCGGGTGTTGCATGCAAGCAGGAGATGCTTACTCTTCCTGGGCACATGGTCTCACTCCCATATCGGGAGTTCGCTTCTTTTCATGTGGTGGAGGTTTTTGTTTAATTGCTTTGGTTCCTGTTTTATCCTGATTTTGTATGCCTTCGGTTTCTGATTTTCTGAATTGTTTATTTTGTGCTGTATACAGGGATATGGTCATTATCCGTATTTGTCATTACATGATGCGTATGTGTCCGTAGACGCAACAGGTTGGGGCCTTTTTATAGTGGGCGACTCCCCAGTCACTTTGTAGGTCTCCTGAGTACTATCCTTTGAAGCAAAAGACTGCCCGACAAATGCCCTCGGGGACAATTTGTCCACCAGCAGTGACACATGGACAGTTGTAAAAATGACAAATGTGGATAATTATCATATCCCTGTATACAGCACAAAGATAATGCAGAAAATCAGAAACCGAAGGCATACAAAATCAGGATAGAATAGGAACCAAAGCAAACAAACAAAAACCTCCACCACATGAAAAGAGAAATACCTATAATTATTAAAGTTAATATACAAACAAAGCAGATGAACACATACTTATTCTTCGAATCTTCTGGAAAATGAAAAAAAAACTCTTCCAGGCAAATTACTTTCTTCCACTTTGTCTCTACTCAAAATATGGAAGAATATGACATTGTCAAGTTGGACTTTTTGTCGTCATGAATGCGTAATAAGTTTCCCTTAAGTCTATAGACGGGTAACGTTCATGCGTGGCGCTCCTACTGAGTTGCATTGATTAGGTCATCGTTTGAGTTTCATAGTAATATTCTTTTGCAGCTATAGATCCAATGACAAGGTTGTTATATTTCCCCTTTTCTTCTCTGTAATTCATTTGTATCCGATGAGTATTTATAATGGGAAATGGAATAAAATGTCATAAATCAAGTCCCATGAAATCATGTTTAATCTATGAAATATTCGAAAATTCTTGTTTAGAAATTATCGAAATTCTCTTTTTAAGGAAAACCCGTCATTAATGTGTACTTTGACGGAAAGCGGAATGCAAATGGAACATGGTATTTTAGCAACGGCAAGCAAATGGAACATTTTTTCTGGGCTAGTGGCAGTGAAAATACCAATGCCCCTGCCAGATGTATTCATTCATCGCATGATTTAAACTACAAATGGTTTAACAGCATATGTAGACAATTTGGACAAACTGCAAGAATTTGTGAAACGGAAGTCCTGTAAAGTGTCGTGAAGATAAAATTGAACTACACTATCGGAAAAAAGGATACTGTTGGTTGAAACAATCTTATATGTATAAAATTATGAACTCTTTTGTCAAATACGATGCATTTTCTTTCCCATTACAATATACAATATTTTTAAAACATTTGCTACATGTTAAATATTTTTGTGTCGCCTGGGAAGCATAGCAACACTTAGGGATAACTTTGTCTGTTGTCCGTCTGTCTGTCTGTCTGTCACACTTTGATTAGGTAAGTGATAGGGCTTTGATATTTTACATGTGTATTCCTTGTGACAAGACCTTTCTACAGATACCATATTTTTTTACCTCTTGGCCTATTTATCTGACCTACTTTTCAAAAAATCTAAGATTGGCTATATCTTTTGATTGGTAAGTATTAGGGTTTAAATATTTCACATTTCTATTCCTTCTGACTAGACCTTCCTACAGATACCATAATTTTTTACCTTGTGACCTTGACTTAGATATTTGACCTACTTTTCAAAAAAAATCTAAGATTGGCTATATCTTTTGATTGGTGGGTGATAGGGATTTGTTATGTTACATGTGTATTCCTTGTGACAAGAACTTTCTACACATACCATAATTTTGACCTTATGACCTTGACCTAGGTATTTGACCTTCTTTTCAAAACCTCTAAGATAGGCTTTATCTTTTGTTTGGTAAGTGATAGGGATTATATCTTTCACATGACTTGTGTATTTCTTGTGACAAGACCTTTCTACACATACCATAATTTTTACCTAGTGACCTTGACCTAGATATTTGACCTACTTTTCAAAAGATCTTATGATTTGCTGTTTCTTTTCATTTATAAGTGATATGGCTTTAATATATTACATATGTTTTCCTTATGAAAAGAACTTTCTACACATACCATAATTTTTAACATCATCACCTTGACCTAGATATTTGACCTGTTTTCAAAAAAAAAAAAAGATTGGTTATATCTTTTGATTTGTAGGTGATAGTGCTTTGTTATTTCACTTGTATGTTCCTTATAAAAATACTTAAACATTCCACATTTTTTACCTAGTTACCTTGCCCTAAAAATTTGATCTATTTTCAATAAAAAAATAATAATCCGCTTCGCAGGAGACACAAGCATTCCTTGGATTGCTATTTTTTTTACATTTCAACTATTTAAAGGAAGGGGATGCAAAACATGTTCAATATGTCAGGTAATCCGATATGACCACAATTTGAATCTTTTAAATGCTTATATCTTAGGTAAAATAAATGCATGACATCATGTTGTAATAGCGAATAGTTCCGCCAAGGTTAATTTCAACGTACCAAGTGAATTGTTGGAGTAAGTGTTTAATGTAAAATTAATGAAAAACCCCGTTTTAATTCAAGCAAATATGGCGTTTTGGGGAAAAACATTACGATTATGAGATTAACAGTGGTAAATTAGGGTTGTGATATGGAATATAAATAGCTAACGAAGCGAATGCATATGTTTTATCCCTAATAGTCATTCTCTGTAAAGACCAAATAGAGTGACACGGCATGCCATGGATTTTGATGATTTTCAGTATAATGGTTATGTAATGTTATTTAAAGTACTGACGATGAACATAATACATTTCGGTTGTGACCTCTGGTTGCCATGGTAACGAGGTTACTCTATTTGTAACACTTTTGAGACGATGAAGTGAGCACTTTCGAATGCTGCATTGCTACTGATACCATTGTAACAGCTTGTTCATTTTTACATAATTTGTTCTCCTTACTTCCATTCTTACTAAGTACATTTAGTTATATGATATATATTACAGGAAGCTTTTTGTATTAATCCAAAACAAGTTAAAATGAAGCGAAAAATAGGGATAAAAATAAGGTCCAGTTAAGTGTGTTTTTTAAACATTCTCAATTTTAAATATATCGAAATGAACCATGTGAAGACCATTGATTTTCATCAAGTGAAAGATATGTTTATTGACAAATAAAATAAACGAAATATTGTAGTAGGCAATTTTTAAAAGCGTTATACCTATGCTTTGGCAACATTAGACCTTTTTGCCTGTATCATCTTATCTTTTAACTTGATTTTATTCCTCTTAAGAGTTACGTATGTAATATTATGCCTCTACGCAAATTTGAAATAGAGAAATTCACGTACCTAGAAATGTATGATTAAATCCATGTTAAATTTTAGTCCCAAAGTATATACTATTTCGTAGATCCTTTCACTAGTAAGCAAATGTGAAAATGACCACAAGAAAATAAATTTATTAATTTGATGACGGTAGCAAAATCTTATTGCTATTTCATCCTTACCACCTGCTTATTGCTTGTTTCATCCTTACCACCTGCGAGTGGTTTATTTAAGACAACATCAGAATATTTTAGACAATTCTATTTTAGTAGAAATATACAAAACAATTCATTGGTTTTAGAGAGAGTGACAGAAGATTTTATATATAAAGAACTGAGCAGTTTGAATGAGTCAAAAAGTACGAGTTTAGACAATATACTAGCAAAATTTGTAAAACTAGGAGCAAATATCTTGAAAAAGCCTAATACTTATATTATTAATAAATCCATCGATTCGGAATCTGGTGAGGTTCCAGCTAGCATGAAACAAGCTAGAGTTCAGCCATTGTACAAGAAGGGTAGCCAGCTGGAAGTTGGAAATTATAGACCTGTTAGCATACTTAGTATAGTATCAAAAATCCTAGAAAAAAGTGTGTATTGTCAGTTAAGTGAATTTTTACAAAAGAACCATATGCTTTACGAATTCCAATCAGGTTTTAGAGCCAAGTTCTCAACAGACACATGTCTCATTCACTTATTAGATTTTATCAGAGATAATAATTCTAGGGGAATTTTACCGGGATGGTTATGCTAGACTTACAGAAGGCTTTTGAAACGGTGGATCATAAAATTCTTTGCAGTAAGTTAGAATGTATGGGTATTGATGCTAGTTGGTTTCATTCATATCTCACTAACAGGTCACAGGTCGTCGGGTGTGGGGGTAGTTTTTCAGAATCAAGGGAGATAACTTGCGGGGTTCCACAGGGGAGTATACTCGGGCCACTTCTGTTTTGTGCTATGTAAATGACATGTCCATTAGTATTGATGATGACTGTAAACTCATTTTGTATGCGGATGACAGCGCCATCCTATTTTCACATGCAGACCCTCGTGTCATATCAGAGAAATTTGGTAAGGTATTGGAAAATTGTTCTAACTGTCTAGTAGATAATAGGCTGTCACTACATTTAGGTATGTATGAATGTATCCTATTTGGTCCCAGTAGGAAATTAGGTAGAGTAAGTGAGTTTCAGGTCAAATGTCATAAAAGCAACTGAACAAGTCAAATATCTTGGAGTGAGGATTGATAATCTCTTAAAATGGAAAATGGTTGGATCAAAGGTCAAGGTCAACACTAGCTCAGCTTTAATCCAATGCTATTTTGATTACTGCTGTTCATCTTGGTTTGACGGTCTCTCAAAGGCATATAAGAACAAGCTACAGGTCTTACAAAACAAGACAATTAGATTTATCCTCAGCTTTGACACAAGGACACATATTTCATGGGATATTTTTAACTCTTTGAAGACGTTACCAGTTTCTGAAAGGGTCAGTCAGCTGCGACTAAATCATGTTTATAATATTTTTCATGGCCTAGCTCCATCTTATCTGTGTCAAAATTTTGAATTAAATAGTAATATTACTAGGGGGGGGGGGGGGGAAGTAACATGAACTTTCAAGTCCCTAGGGTAGGTACATATAGTAAGTTAAATTTTTATCATAAAGCCATCTTGGACTGGAATTCTCTTCCTTTGACCATTAAACAAACAAACCATAAGAATGCTTTTAAGAAAGCAGTCAAGGAACACCTTTCCTTGGTGGTCAAGGGAAGAGAAGATAGTGCTTTTGTCAGTCAATAAATTTTTAATTGATTTTATTTTTATCATTTTAATCTCCCAGAATCATAGGGAGTCTTATTCAGGCAAATTGTTACAAATTATTGTGAATTGTGTTTTTGTTTTTATGCTGTCCCTGCCTTATGATTTGATATAATTCAACATAAATTAAATTCAATCAAATTAAAGTGTATGATCTAATATCAAATAATAATTCATTCTCTTAGTATAGGACCCCATTGGAAATAAGCACATTTCAGTGCTTTTATGGGTTATCCTTGGCAAAGATTATCTAGATTTAATTTTTACTATACAGGTAGTGTTTTAAAAGATCTATGGTAATAATGGGTGATAAAACATGTAGAAAGACTGTGATAAGACACAATGGACTGTGATAATATCTGGACTGTGAGAATCGCTGTGATAATGATAATGTGACAATGTGATATTGATCTGTGATATATTTATTTATTTATTTATGTTGGATTGTAAAGATACTGTATTGATCCCATGTAACACTCATTCACATTGATATAATTTGCTTGTACATGTAATAAGTTATGCATTGCCTGAATAAATATTATTATTATTATTATTGCTTACCGTAACTCAAAAGTTAATTACCTTGTAAATGTAAAATTAATTGACCTGTAATTTGTAGCACAAACAAGTTTGGATAATAAATGACAAAAATTGAGTAACCTGGAATAACACCGTACCCCGTAAATGAAATTGAAGTCGTACTCAGTAAAACTAAGTGATAATAGATAAACTTTCCTCGTTTAAAATGTACGAGAGGGTCAATTAGCTTGTAAATTATAGCGTAAACAAATTTCGATTGTTTATTATTAATGTGTAGTGATGTGATTATATTATCATTATCTTTCATAATTACTTTTATCCAATAAGAATTGTACATTGATTGAATATTTCGAAATCATGGTCAACGGTCAGCCCTTTTAGAATCACGCAACTTCCTTAAAAATTCCACATGATTTTTGTACAAATTTCTGACTAAGATGACCAATGCTTATCTTGAATTGATTAATTGTCAAAATTATAAGCTGACCAATGACTGTGGTTTCGATGTTTGGGATAGATATATATACTTGTAAAATTGTAATTTTAAGACACACTTTTGACAACTTCCAAAGCTCAGATGGCTTTTAATAACTTTCACAACTTTGGTATCTTCAGCAACTTTATGAACTTAGCTATTTCGGCAATAAATTCTGTGATTTAACTTGGACTTAGAGTTTTTCATACAACCAAAGAAAAATAACCGAAGAATTCACACAGACGGCCAACATGTATGATAGTCAAAATGTATACATGGATATGTATGACTTAACTCTCACACCTAGTAATATGAATTAAAATGCGCAAGGTCATTGACTTGATGTTCAAGGCCATTTCTACTTTGAGACTTTGTGCCGTAAACAGGGATATGGTCATTATTATTGATTTTGTGCTATAAACAGGGATATGGTCATTATCGATATTTGTCACTCATATTTTGCAAAATAAAAATTGAATTTTTCATTTTTTGTTATCCATTTTAATGACATTTTATTTGAATAATTCATAGGTCATATCTACTATGAATGCTAATAAATGACAAATATGGATAATGACCATATCCCTGTATACAGCACAAAATCGATAATTCAGAAAATAAGAAACCAAAGGCATACAAAATCAGGATAAAATAGAAACCAAAGCAAACAAACAAAAATCTCCACCACATGAAAAGAAGCGGACTCCCGATATGGGAGTGAGACCAGGTGCCCAGGAAGAGTAAACATCTGCTTGCATGCAACACCCGCCGCTTCAATTCGGTAGAACTGTCACATCCGGTTACTTCAATTTCGGAAGACATAGAGTACAATCTTTGGATAAATGGTTCAAATGGTCTATGACAGAATATCATCCACCATTCTGGAGAGTGGGACATCAAAGTGTATGACGAGTTCCCCGTATCGACCATAGAACCTCCTCATAACGATATTAGTCGGTCACAAACATATCCCTGACTGAGAAGCTTTTCTGAACGACGCTTATCTCTCAGAACAAAATCCGTATATTTGGAACTTGCTGTGGCAAAGCGTATAAACTGAGATATGAACAGGCCATAAGCAGGCGGTGAAGGGATGTTGCTACTCAGAAAAGGAAAATTTGTTATGCTGAAAATGAAGTCGTCACGTTTGTCATAGAGTGAGGTGTTCATGTGACCATCAGTGTCGTAGGACAACATTATGTCCAAATTGGATGCTGAATTATTTGTCTCTGTAGTTTCTTTGACTTCAAGCTCCGAAGGATAGATACTGCTGAGGTAATCCGCGAATTTTGGATTATTGATGGACAACAAATCGTCTATGTATCTGTAAGTGAAGTTGAAGTCAGAAGCTATGTATCTTTTCCCTTCAGAGAACCAAAGAGAATATCAATCTCAAAGAGAATATCATTCAATTCAGAGAATCAAAGAGAATATCAATTCAATCGATAAATGTGACTAGCTTATACAACAGACCACAAAGAAGACCTCGAAGTCATGGCATTCGTAAATAATAGGGCTGGGATACATAGTTTCTCCTTCGATGACTTGGTTCCATTTTTGTATGAGCCTCTTGGCCTGCATTATATTCGCACCAAATTATATTCTGTTCCTTTACCTAAGTTACACGAAATCTACGACTAAACGAAGGACCTCACATATACCGATACACGTTCCCCAGAATACAGACTACAAGGAGTCATCTTGGACATTTCTACTTTTCGTTTATTTTAAGCAGTTAGATCAGATAAGTCAGAGGAGAAAACAAACCGTCCTTTTATTAAAGTAAGATTTGCAAACAAAGGTATTGATGAATTGAGTCTTGGTCAAATTTTGAATCACAAAACTGTCACAGAAAACATCCCACCATATTTCAAAAGAAAAGAAACTCCTTGTATTTCCTATAGCTACACACCAACAGTTGCATCTAAGATTTACAATTACAAACGATTCTTGCAGTGTATTGATTAAAGTAATCCCTCACTACATCCACTTCCTTGCGAATGTTCTTCATTGGATTTCAACTACTCTCCTTGTGGACACGTTATTACTGGTGACCTTAGTATAGTCAAGAACGACAAGTTGAGAGAATTGTTAAAAAAGGGTCCCAAATACAGAGAAAGTATGTCCTTTACATGGAATCAAAATGTCAAAATTATCATGGACTCTTGTGAGGAATATGCAAGACGTTGGGCAAAGAAAGAGGATTACAGCTCGAAACCCTTTCCGAATTGATAAAATCCATCAGAGGGTTACTTTTATCTAGAATTAACCGACTAAAATCAACTGTGATCACCAGATTCAAGTCTATATTTAAAGACCCTGACGTTATCACATAGCTTACCTACCTCCAAGAACATTATGTCACACCAGCGGACAAAGCCTCATATAATTATACATTTACTTGCAAAAAGTACTATTTCGACAGTCTGGTGAAAGAGTTGGGTTTAAATTCGACACCTGGAAACCCCAACAAACCTTTCTGCCTCTGAAATAATAGATAACCACAAAATGCTTCATTTGGCTTCGACATTAACAATTTAGATTTAGATTTGCCATAATAATACTTCATACCTAAAATGCATCAGAATCCGTACAAACAACGTTTCATCGCTGGTTCCTCAAAATGTTCTACCAAATCTGTATCGATCTTACTCACCAAAGTTTTATCTGAAATCAAATCTGGGCTTCAAAACTTTTGTTCGACAGTATATTCTCGCAGTGGTATCAACCAGATGTGGATTTTAAAGAATTCGAAGGAACTTTTAGAACATCTGAAATCCACTCATTTTAGTAGATCAAAACCTTTGATTTTTCGACACTTTACACTACAATTCCACATTCTAAATTGAAAGAAAGAATCGCAAAAATAATAAGTAATGCGTTTACAAGTAAGAACGGTAATCGCAAATACAAATTTATTGTTGTTAACTATGACAAAACCTATTTTGTAATAGAAAAGTCCGATTCTGAAAATGAGAACACTGAAACAGATATTATTCAGATGTTAAACTTTCTGATCAACAACATTTTTGTGGTGTTTGGAGGAAAGGTCTTCCAGCAAATTGTCGGAATTCAAATGGTGACCTATTGTGCACCACTCCTTGTCGACATTTTTCTTTACTCGTACGAAGCTGAATTCATTCAATCTCTGGTCTCTGAAGGGAAAAGATACTTAGCTCCTGACTTCAAAAGAAGGGACTTCACTTACAGATACATAGACGATGTGTTGTCCATCAATTATCCAAAACTCGCGGATTACCTCAGCAGTATCTATCCTTCAGAGCTTGAAGTCAAAGAAACTACAGAGACAAATAATTCAGCATCCTATTTGGGCATAATGTTGTCCTACGACACTGATGGTCAAATGAACATCTCACTCTATGACAAACGTGACGACTTCAATTTCAGCATTACAAACTTTCCTTTTCTGAGTAGCAACATCCCTTCATCGCCTGCTTATGGCGTGTTCATATCTCAGTTGATACGCTATGCCAGAGCAAGTACGAAATATACGGATTTTGTTCTGAGAGCTAGGCGTCTTTCAGATAAGCTTCACAGTCAGGGATATGTTTGTGACCGACTAACATCGTCACTGAGGAAGTTCTACGGTCGATACGGGGAACTCGTCATACACTATGATGTCCCACTCTTCAGAATGGTGGGTGATATTCTGTCATAGACCATTTGAACCATCCAATCCAAGATTGTACTCTATGCCTTCCGAAATGGAAGTTACCGGATGTGACAGTTCTACCGAATTGAAGCGGCGGGTGTTGCATGCAAGCAGGAGATGTTACTCTTCCTGGGCACCTGGTCTAACTTCCATATCGGGAGTTCGCTTCTTTTCATATGGTGGAGGTTTTTGTTTGTTTGCTTTGGTTCCTGTTTTGTCCTGATTTTGTATGCCTCCGGTTTCTGATTTTCTGAATTATCGATTTTGTGCTGTATACAGGCATATGGTAATTATCCATATTTGTCATCTACAAAATATGCACTGTCTGAGGTCATGTCTATATAGAAAATGCTTTGGCGACCATGTCAGGGAAAATCATTTAAAAGCAACTCAAGGTCAAAAATGTTGGTATGAACAGATAGGTCTTGTCACAAGAACTACAAATTTGAAATATGAAATCGCTATCATTAACCATTCAATAGTTATGACCAAGTTTTTAAGGGTTTAGTACCCGAAACGTGCATGTCTGGTCCATTCTGCAAATTTACATGTACCTGTTTTTAAATGATGCTATTGAATTTGATTTGAAGACGTTGGTGAGGCTTAGTCCCCGAGGGCACATGAAGCCAAGGTCGATCAAATTCGGTTGATCGTTTCTTCAATGCATTAAAAATTTCGGTTATCAAAATTTCTAAAACATGGGTCCTGTAGCATCATATCCGACCCATCCTGCTTCATCTTTCGGTATATATGTTTTTGGACATGCAAGTCTGGTCCATGCTGCAAATTCATCTGAACTTTAATTATGTTATTGAATTTAGAGACGTTTAGCATTAAAAGTAGGCAAAACAACAAGGTCAAGGTCTCAAGATGAAAAATATTCGCAACCACGGAAAGAATACACATGTGAAATATGAAAGCCTATCACTTACCATTCAAACATTATGCCAAAGATTCAAGGTTTTTTTGTAATTTGCAGACAGGCAGACGGATTTAATGTCCCCGCGCTTTTGCGAAAACGGGAAATAATTAAGAAGAAAGATGACTTGCAAGCAGGACAAGCTAGATGTTAAAACGTAATTCACGAAACGTGAAAATATCTTTTTTATATAGTGATAGCAATCTGACCTGAATGGGCGGAGCTTATTTTCTCCTGGTCATCGTAAGAGCTTATATTTGCAAGGATACATGTATATAAGCTAAGCAAAATTTCATCTAATGAGCATGTACTTTAATTACGTTACGCAAACCATAATGTATTCTGTCTAACCTAAAATTTAAATGACTCATCTCATCATTCAAGAAAAATGAATGATAATTTCAATTTTTCAGGAAACATAACAAAGATGAAAGTCATATTAAACATGAACATGATGAAACAGTCATCTACGTAGTAGTGGACCTAGTGGTAAACCCAGACAGCAACAGTCCATGGATTATTTCATTAACATCAATACAGCAGGCAATATAAATCCAGAGAGATAAGACAAAATTGATGACGCCTTATGCAAGTTTATTGCGGAAAGCATTTTCATAGAGTATTGCTGTTAAATAATGTTTAGGACATTCATTGGTATATTAATATGTCAAAGATAGCTTTTTATTAAAAATTAGAAAAGAATATTGAATTTTTGAATCATTGTCATAAAAAAAGATATGTTAAGTAATATATCACAGTTATAATTTATCGGAAAAATTCCAGTTATAACATAATAGGAAAATATCTCAGTTATAATATCATAGAAAAGCTAACAATTTATAAACTATAAGAAAAAATATTTCAAAAATAATTATATAAAGCAGGAGATGCTGACTCTTCATGGGCATCTGGTCACACTCCAATATCCCATGATTTTTTGAATTATCGATTTTGTGTGTTTTGCGGTCTAGTTTGTGTGTGGTCATCTGACAGTTAGGAGGTTGTTTTACACCACAATTGTACGTTCTTCTCTCTGGGTAATCGGGAAAGTGAAAGGATTGTGAACACGCAATCCAGGATAACTACACTTTGTTTTTTTTGTGGCAGATGGCCGTCCTAAGCCGTCACCGGTTGCCCATTTGTCTCGTTGGTTTATGTGTAGTCCTTTGTGTTTCTGTGTTGTACGTTGACGTCCCTTGTCCCTTTTAAGTCTCTTTCTGTGCGTGTCTGCTCTGTGTTTTTGCATTGGGTGTTTTGCTGTGGGTACTGCAACCGCGTGTTGTTGGAGATCCCCTCCTTTGCTGTATCTGGGGCTATGGTTACTTTCCATATTTGTCATCTATATGCACATACTTTTAAAATATAATTCTAGATATAAAGTTCATTCTCGTACAACAGTAACAAGGAAATTTGACAAAAAAGACGAGATGGAAGAAAAATTGAAAACTGAGATTGCTAGAACAAAAATGTAGCTATAACACAAAAGTTGTTCGGCTTTTAGGAAAGGCAAGAAAGCTTGTAACTTTGTTTCATCGGTCGACAAGCATTAAATACCTTCTTGTTCAGAAACAAAATATGTTTAAAGGCAAACAAAATATTATGGGACACAAATTGGTAACCGACGTTGCCACACGATGGAAATTAACATCGTCAAGTTACAACGACTAACGGAACAGTTTCCTACACCTCTGTCACTGGCCGATGATCCATCTTTATCAAAACATGCTAGCATTTCTTTGAAGAAATGTTATTTTCTCTTTTGAAACACAGGGGGGGATCTCCAACAACACCAGGTTGCAGCACCAACAGCAAAACACCCAATGCAAAAACACAGAGCAGACACGCACAGAAAGAGACACAACAGGGACAAGGAACATCAACACAGAAACATCTAACGCAAATGACCACACGAAAACCAACGAGACCAATAGGCAACCGGTACCGACTTAGGACGGTGTGGTTATCATGGATTACGTGCGCACAACCGTTCTACTTTTCCGATTACCCGCAGGTCTCGAAGAACGTACAATTGTGGTGTAAAACAACCTCCTCCTGTTCGATGAATACACAAGAACAAGAACGCAAATAGCAGGGGTTCAAGCAACACAGATGAATATGTAAATTGATATAAAAAGATGGCATACATAATACAATCCGTGCTCTGTCGGCTGTAGCGAGATCATGTATGTTATCACCCGAGGAGTCCGAATGCTATTCAGAGAGGACAGGTGGTCTGGGCCCTGTCTTCTCTAAAGAGGTTTGAACAGGGCCCGTCGAGGAGTCCCCTCGTCAAAGTCGGTCAGAGTGCAAGTTTAAAGAATGCGCTGTTACAAGACTGTAGATTGATCAAGTAATAAGTCTAGTGTCCGTCCGGTTATATTAGGATCATACCCACGGTATTAAAGGCGTTTGATGATTCTGACGCATTTTCGATGGTTATGCTGTCTACCTTTGATCCTTATTATTTTGTTAATTATGTCATCATAACATGCAGATTCTGGAATACCCAAAGTTATATACTCTGATGTTTGTATTGGTTCGAATATCCTAAGTTGGTACCGTTGGTATTGTTGGTTTATGTGAAGTCTTTTGTGCTTGATGTTTCTGTGTTGTGCATTGACGTTCCTTGTCCCTCTTGCGTCTCTTTCTGTGCTTGTCTGCTCTGTGTTTTTCCATTGAGTGTTTTGAGGTTTTGCTGTGGATGCTGCAACCTGGTGTTGTTGGAGATCTCCTTTGTTTTCAAAAGAAGTTGACAATATTTTTTGTACAATTTCCACAGTCTTTACTTGTTTGTGAAAGCGAAAACCTTGACATAAAAGGTTCTTAGTCATTTGTAAATTTCTACAATGAAAATCTAAAACATCAGTACATGCTCTAGCATACCGGATGAGCTGTGAAATGCAGATACTATATGATGGAAATCTAGGAACATCACCGTCAAGTCAGGAGAAATTTCTTATGTTGAACTATGCTGAATCCTAAATCATCTCTACTGTCATACACTTGTTTGAATCTCTCCATTAACAATTTTGACAGTTAGGTCCAAAAATGGTGTTTCTGTGTTTATAACGTTTGCCTTGTTTAGAATCAATTCCTGTGGATAAATAACATTTTTATACTTTTCAAATGACAAATATGGATAATGACCATATCCCTGTATACAGCACAAAATCGATAATTCAGAAAATCGGAAACCGGAGGCATACAAATGACAAATATGGATAATGACCATATCCCTGTATAAATCACAAATGTTAAACGTCTTTAAATTCAATAGCATCATCTAAAAGCTGATAAATTTACAGCATGGACCAGACATGCATGTTCCGGGTACTAAACCCTCGTCAGAGATCCTCAGTCTAAACAATGTAATATGAACAAAAAGCATGAAAATTATTATGTCCAAAAATGTACCAAAAGACGTAGCAGGATGGATGGGATATGATGCTACCGGACCAACGTTATAGACATTTCAAGAAATTTTGCAACAGAAAATGTCCAATGCGTTGAAGAGACAGACGATCAACCAAGGTTGATCGAACTTGGCTACATGTGCCCTCGGGGACTCTTGGTCCACCAGCAGTGACACTCACATAGTAGTTCAAATGTTAAACGTCTTTAAATTCAATAGCATCATTTAAAACCTGATAAATTGACCGAATAGACCAGACATGCACGTTTCGGGTACTAAACCCTCTTCAGTGATCCTAAGTCTAATCAATGTAATATGACCAAAAGTATGAAAATTATTATGTCCAAAAATGTACCAAAAGGCGTAGCAGGATGGATGGGATATGATGCTACTGGACCCACGTTTTAGAAATATCAAGAAATTTTGCAACAAAAAATTTCAAATGCGTTGAAGAGACAGACGATCAACCAAGGTTGATCGAACGTGGCTACATGTGCCCTCGGGGACTCTTGGTCCACCAGCAGTGACACTCGCCAAGTAGTTCAAATGTTAAACGTCTTTAAATTCAATAGCATCATTTAAAAGCAGATAAATTTGCGGCATGGACCAGACATGCACGTTTCGGGTACTTAGCCCTCGTCAGTGATCCTCAGTCGGGTATTTAACCCTCGTCAGTGATCCTCAGTCGGGTACTTAACACTCGTCAGTGATCCTCGGTCTAAACAATGTAAAACAGCTTCCAATTTGATTTGACCAATTCCATATGGTCAAATTGCTTTGTATGTTGTTAACAGCCTTTATCTAAACAAAATGATCAATAATTTAGATTTCTTATTCTTTATTTCAGTACATGTATTACACTGCAAAAACAAAGAAAAAGGATTCCATACATAATTAGTTATAAATTTCAGAATCAAAGTTCCTAACAACTGGTTGTTAAGATAGACTAAATTCAGTGCTTCACAAGTACATGTACCTTCATGCTTCATTTTAAATGCATCACAATGAGATTCAGTTTGTATCACTAACAACTTGTTGTTAAGATAGCAATGTGTTTTGACTATAGAACTACATGATTGGTAAACTTCTTGACAATCAGTTGTTAAAGTTTAGAAGCTAACAAGCGATATTTTCTTAACAACTGGTTGTTAAGAAATCTTTCTTAACAACTGGTTGCTTACTTGACAACTGTTTGTTAAGACAAATTGTGCAATGACTTTCAATTCATACTTTAAATTTGCGTTTACAGTATGCATTTTAGTAATTTAGCATATTTGACAAGTAGATAAGTACGGAAAAAATCCGAATGCCATATTCTGAATTTTTTACATCTCCTAATTAGGAGATACTATCACCTAATTGGGAGATACTATCACCTAATTAGAATTTAGCTATCACCTAATCAGGACATACTATTACCTAATTAGGACATACTATCACATAATTAGGAAATAATATCACCTATTTAGGAGATACTAACACCTAATTAGGACATACTATCACCTAAATACGACTTAGCTATCACCTAATTTGCTAATACCTAACATGGACTTAGTTATCACCGAATAAGGTGAATAGTATGTCCTAATTAGTTGAAAGTTTCTCCTAATTGGGTGACAAATAAGTCCAAAGTAGGTGAAAGTATGTCCTAATTAGGTGATAGAATGTTCTAATTAGGTAATAGCTTAGTCCTAATTAGGTGATACCTAAGTCCTAATAAGGTGATACCTAAGTCCCAATTAGGTGATGTTACTCCTAATTAGGTGATATTATTTCTAATTAGAGATAGTATGTCCTAATTAGGTGTTATTATCTCCTAAAAAGGTTATATTATCTCCTAATAAGGTGATAGTATCTCATAATTAGGAGATAGCTTAATCCTGATAAGGTGATAGAATCGCCTCATTATGTGAAAGCTAAGTCATAATAAGGTGTTAGTATCTCCAGATAAGGTGATAGCTAAGTCCTAATTAGGTGATAGTATCTCCTAATTAGGTGATAGTATGTCATAATTAGATGAAAGTTCAGTCCTAATTAGGTGTTAGTATCTCCTAATAGGTGATAGATCAGTCCTTATTAGGTGACATTATATCCTAATTATGTGATAGATGCAAGGTAAGTCCTAATAAGGAGATATTATCTCCTAATTAGGTGATTGTATCTCCTAATTAGGAGAAAGAATCTCCTAATTAGGAGATAAAAAAATCGAATGTTTTATTATGATGCTTCCGTAGATACATGTAATTAATGACATTTATAAAACAAATAGAAAGAATTTCCTACATTGAGTTATGATACAAGATATATTGATATAATTGAATAAAAGGAACATATTAATATGAAGTTCATGCACAAACAAAAATGAAAACAATATTATTTTAAATTCGCTAACAGTTCTTCAGTGGTGGAAGGCACATGAACCATTTTATCCTAGGAACAGCAAAATAGTTGCTGACTCTCCCCAGGCACCTGGCGGCCGTTTTACAAACACTCAATTTTGGTCGTAAGTTTGGTCTCAAGTCATATTTTACGACTAACGAGCGTTTTACAAAAAGTCGGTCGAAAATCTACGACTGCCAGGGGCGACCCTAAGTCGCAAGCCTCCAATCATCATTGTTGCCATGGACAATAAGGAAGGGAATCCTTTGTGACCGTCTTTGTGCTCTTGCGATGTGACGTCTTAGACTTGTTATTTTAATAAGTTAATTTATTAATTATAGATCCTCTCAAATTAATGTTATTGTTTTTGAGATGTGTCGTCATCAAAATGTCATCTGACCGCTGCTCTAATTATATTTAGTTACGACTTCCTTTAAATTCTTGTCTTAGACACGGTCGTGCAATAAAATTGGGCGCCTATCACAACTGAATAAAAAAAAACTAAATAGTATCCCCGTGTCTTCGTTTTGATCATCAATGGTTTGATATCTATTTATTTGATATTTGTTATTGAAAATATTTGAAAAATAAAACCTGTATTTGTGAAACACGAATGCCCCCGTGGCATCTTTGTCAGTAAAATAGATCAGAAGTATTATCACATTTTAGGTAAAGGTCACAAGGTCAAATTTAGTATCTATGGAAAAATCTTGCCACATGGAAGTCATATGTGAAATATGAAAGCTCTATCACTTGCCATTCAAACGTTATGGCTAGAGTTTAAATTTTCAAAATTAGGTCAAACTCCAAGGTCAAGGTCACAAGGTCAAAATTTTGGTATCCAATGAAAGGTCTTGTCACACGAAATGCACATGTGAAATATGAAAGCTCTATAACTTACCATTCGAAAGTTATGCCCAAGGTTAAAGTTTTTCAAAAGTAGGTGAAACTCCAAGGTCCAGGTCACAAGGTAAAAAGTTTAGTTATCCATGGAAAGGCCTTGTCATAAGGAATACACATGTAAAAAAAATAGCAATCCAAGGAGTGCTTGTGTCGCCTGCGAAGCGGTTTTGTTTTTATTGAAATAAGGTCAATCTAGGTCAAGGTCACGAAGTCAAAAATTATGAAACGTTTAGAAAGGTCTTGTCACAAAGATTACACACGTGAAATATCAAAGCCCTATCACTTACCAATCAAGAGATATAGCCAATCTTAGATTTTTTGAAAAGTAGGTCAAATATCTAGGTCAAGGTCACGACGTGTGGCAGACAGACAGACGGACGGACGGACTGACAGACGGACAAAGTGATCCCTAAGTGTCGCTATGCTATGCCCAAGGTTAAAGTTTTTCAAAAGTAGGTCAAATTCCAAGGACACAAGGTCAAAAATTTTGGTATCCTTGGAAAGGTCTTGTCACAAGAAACACACATGTGAAATATGAAAGTCCTATCGCTTACCATCCGAAAGTTATGCCCAAGGTTAAAGTTTTTCAAAATTAGGTCAGACTCCAAGGTCACAAGGTCAAAAATCATCATAAAAAGTATACTGTCCTATAAAACTCACATAAACTTATCCGTACGTTGCGTGTCTCGTGTTTTTAACGAAAGCGTGACGTTGTCCGTATTATGACGAGTAAATTTTACGGCAATTGCTTATCTGAAGGTTTTAGTGACAGAATACTTGTAACATGATAATACTCAATTCTATTTAAACTCAGAAGATGTTTATTGTCATTGTACCAGCTACATGTAATAATGTCGAAGGGTTCCAACTCTCTACCTTCTTGAAGAAAATTCCAAATCAATTTACATGCATCAGACACGTGTTTCGAATATTAAATTCTCATCAGTGATGCTTTGGCGGCGCCACCATAATAGTTTCAGTAGCGCCCTCTTTAATCTTTAGAAGTTAGATTTTTACATTTACGATTGACGATGTAAAGCCGCGGACAATTCATAAAATGGCCCGTTCGTGTTATACAAAACTATCTAGTTAATCTGTATTAAATAATTTAAAAATAATTTCTTTGTCGTATTTTTGTTTCCTATCCACAATAAATTTTTTGCTTAGCAAATCATCTTTTGGTGGAACACTGGTCAAGTTTAATTCAATGTTTAATTGAAGCATTCTAAGTAGTGCAGCAGGTCAATGATTTATTACAGTATTTGTGATGAATCGCTACAAATTTGAACTGTTAAAGTAACACAACGAATTTTCCATTCAGGTATTCCATGAAGTGAAAGATCGATGGCGGTAGCAATCGCTGGATACCGTATAACCAGAAATTTTCGCGAGATACTAATTTTTGCTAGTATATTCGCGGAAGATTTGGAATCGCGAAAAAATATTCTCGCGAAAATTTATTTTTGTAAGATGAAATATAAATTGGTATATCAGTGATATTTTGATCTTATTGTACATGTGCCATTCTTCGCTCTTCCCGATTAAACATAAAGAGAAGTTATTGAGAGTATATTTATGATAAAAATAACTATAACTTCAATAGTGAAAGGTACAAAATAATGACATCATATGTACATATATGTTTGTAATTTGGGAATCGCGAAAAATTGTACTCGTGAAAATAAAGACACCCTATTTTACCATAAAATCGCGAAAATTGATACTTGCGAAAATTTCTGGTTACACGGTGTAACTTAAATTATAACTGAGTGGCGAGGGGAAGGATGGGATACCGTCCTGTTACGATATCTTATTTAAATACTATCAAGGGTGTTTAAAAAACGTGGATAGCTCAACGACTCTCTCTCTACTACTTTTACAGTGTGTACCTTTTACACACCATGTAAGGTGTCCTGACGACGAACGATTTTTTGTGTTAATTGTCCTGGATTTTTCGTGTTTGACTCAGATTATTTCTGATCGTTTCGAGCGAAATCGGCATAATTTAGTTTTTTAAGACAATTAACGGACATGTAGATAATCGTGAGATATGTGTCTTTGCATAACACGTTGTAAATGCAACCAGATTCGTGTCTATATTTAAAGACCCTGATGTTATCAAAGAGCTTACCTTCCTCCAAGAACATTATGTCATCACACCAGCGGACAAAGCCTCAAATAATTACATTGTACACATTTACTTCCAAAAGGTACTATTTCGACAGTCTAGTTAAAGAGTTGGGTTTAAATTCGACACCTTGAAATCCCACTTACACCCCAACAAACCTTTCTGCCTCTGAAATAATAGATAACCACAAATCAGCTCTTGCTTCCTTTGGCTTCGACACTACCAATTTAGATTTAGATTAACCATACTTATACTGCATACCTAAAATGCATAAGAATCCGTACAAACAACGTTTCATCGCTGGTTCCTCAACATGTTCTACCAAATCTGTATCGATCTTACTCACCAAAGTTTTATCTGAAATCAAATCTGGGCTTCAAAAATATTGTTCGACAGGATATTCTCGCAGTGGTATCAACCAGATGTGGATTTTAAAGAATTCGAAGGAACTTTTAGAACATCTGAAATCCACTCATTTTAGTAGAGTCCATTCGATCAAAGCCTTTGATTTTCGACACTTTACACTACAATTCCACATTCTAAATTGAAAGAAAGACTCACAAAAATTATAAGTAATGCATTTACAAGTAAGAACGGTAATCGCAAATACAAATTTATTGTTGTAAACTATGACAAAACCTACTTTGTAAAAGAAAAGTCCGATTCTGAAAATAAGTACACTGAAACATACATTATTCAGATGTTAAACTTTCTGATCGACAACATTTTTGTGGTGTTTGGAGGAAAGGTCTTCCAGCAAATTGTCGGAATTCAAATGGGGACCAATTGTGCCCCACTCCTTGCCGACATTTTCCTTTACTCGTACGAAGCTGAATTCATTCAATCTTTGGTCTCTGGGGGGAAAAGATAATTAGCTTCTGACTTCAACTTCACGTACAGATACATAGACGATGTGTTGTCCATCAATAATCCAAAATTCGCGGATTACCTGAGCAGTATCTATCCTTCGGAGCTTGAAGTCAAAGAAACTACAGAGACAAATAATTCAGCATCCTATTTGGACATAATTTTTTCCTACGACACTGATGGTCACATGAACACCTCACTCTATGACAAACATGACGACTTCAATTTCAGCATTACAAACTTTCCTTTTCTGAGTAGCAACATCCCTTCATCGCCTGCTTATGGCGTACGCGTGTTTATATCTCAGTTGATACGCTATGCCAGAGCAAGTACCAAATATACGGATTTTGTTCTGAGAGCTAGGCGTCTTTCAGATAAGCTTCTCAGTCAGGGATATGTTTGTGACCGACTAACATCGTCACTGAGGAAGTTCTACGGTCGATATGGGGAACTCGTCATACACTATGATGTCCCACTTTCCAGAATGGTGGATGATATTCTGTCATAGACCATTTGAACCATCCAACCAAAGATTGTACTCTATATCTTCCAAAATTGAAGTAACCGGATGTGACAGTTCTACCGAATTGAAGCGACGGGTGTTGCATGCAAGCAGGAGATGCTTACTCTTCCTGGGCACCTGGTCTCACTCTCATATCGGGAGTTCGCTATTTTTCATATGGTGGAGGTTTTTGTTTGTTTGCTTTGGTTCCTGTTTTATCCTGATTTTGTATGCCTTCGGTTTCTGATTTTCTGGGTTATCGATTTTGTGCTGTAAACAGGGATATGGTCATTATCCATATTTCTCATTAGACTGAAACAAAGCTTAGAGTTGTCTAGATCTGCTTTTCATGGAATTAAGAGGTTTCGACGCTTTTGATAAAAATATATGTTTTTCGTCGTTTAAACAGACTAGGTTCAAATATTTTAACATTATTATCTTGTGCCAATTCAAAAGCATACTTACAATATCTTTTCACGAAAAATAAAACGGCAATACTTGCTTGGCAGAAAATCGAAATTTCAAAAAAACTTAGATGTCCTGACTGTTTTGTGTATGGTCCTCAGGCTGGCTTTTTGTGTTTGCTGTCCCGGTATTTCTTCAACAATAAAATTGAGTTTCAATAATTTATAGGGGATTTTGTCATGACAGTTGCTCCACTTTCATATGAAACCCTATTTTGCAACCCTTGTTTGTTACAAAAATCACTGTACATTAGTTTTGATATTTGTATTCAGATGAAATATGTCCTTATTCATGTTATTGACAGACTTCCTGTGTTAATATTATAGATCATATGTGTATAGTCTACTAAGTCACTAACTATTTCCTCAGAATGAAAAAAGAGTTTCTGTTCATACATGTTTGACTAAAGGAGACCATTATGTATCAAGTTCATAGTGGGCCGTGTTTACAGATTCTGGATATTCACGATATTTGCTTTTAATGACAATCCGAAGTTGCCAGGAGCATAGCCAGAGCAGCGTTGAAACACAGATACAAAGAAAGGAGTATGTGTGGTTTACATAGTAAAGTGGCCCCCTAAAATCGACTTCTTCAAAATTAAATTTTGTTGTCATTTTTGGAAAGTTAAATATCTATATTTTAAGAAATCTGGTTACACAAACTACTCCTCGATTTGTAAGAAATTGTAAATTGTGCATAAATATCATGAAAACCGTTGATATTGTCAATTTTTTTTCACGAAAAATAGCATAATTCTTCATTATTTTTATTGAGATTACATCGAGCGGGATTGTGAACAACATATCAAAATATTAAAGTTGTTCGGAAGTCCACTCGATACTAACTCATAGTAATGTTAAACGTCTTCGAATTCAATAGCATCATTTAAAAACAGATAAATTTACAGCATGGACCAGACATGCACGTTTCGGGTACTTAACCCTCATCAGTGATCCTCAATCTAAACAATGTAATAAGACCAAAGAGTGTGAATTTTAGTATGTCTACAAATGTACCGAAAGACCTAGCAGGATGGATGGGATATGATGCTACAGGACCCACGTTTTAGAAATTTCATGATATTTTGATAACAGAAATTTTCGAAGGCGCTGTAGAGACTGACGATCAACCGAAATTGATCGAACTTGGCTACATGTGCCCTCGGAAACTCCTGGTCCACCAGCAGTGACACTCACCAAGTGTTTCAAATGTTAAACGTTTTCAAATTCAATAGGAAGTTTGTCGAAAAAGAGCACTAAAATGACGTTTTTCCAGACATTTGGCAAAATATATCATTTTTGAAGCCCATATTCTATGAAAGTGAGATAGGAAATTAAAGAATATGCATCATTTCATAAGTAGCCTACATTATAGAACAAATATTGGTACATATTCATTACTTCATGAAAACTTCAGATTTTGCCCTGAAAGGGGGCCACTTTACTATATATATATATATATATATATATATATAGACAGCACAAAAGAGGTGAAAACAACCACGTTCACTATTCAGACAATGTCGGATCAGCCCAACAAAGGGCGAATGCACGCCGCTTGGAAAAAAAAGATATAAAAGCACAAAAAAGGTACAAGCGACCACGACACTAAACGTGTTTAAACCCAGCGGAAGGGACAGTACATCCCTTGAGCCCTCTGGATACACGAATATGTACTTGTATCCAGACGGAACAAGGGACAGTACGTCCCTCATTCCGTTCGGACACAAGTACATAAAAAAAAACATGCACACACTCTCATGCTAGTCAGAACCTGTACTATACTGAAGCTCGAAAGGCTATAACTAGTAGCCAAGTAGGTAATATTCTCAATTCATGAACCAAAGCAGACCCCGCGAGGGGCGAGACCAGGTGCCTAGGTAGAGTCAGCGTCTCCTGTTTGCATGCAACACCCGCTGCCAAAAAGTCTGGACGGACTGATCGATAGAAACACGTCCAAGACTTCTATAGGTTCAAAATTTAAAAAAGCTGAAAAGATGCTCCCTGATTGATTAAGTAACATATTATCAAGTGAGTAAAATCAAACAAAATACCGCCTCCCCCCACTCTATATAAACGTAAGGGACTCGATTGACTAAGTAAAATGAAACGAAAAATCGCCCAATTAAAAACACGTCCGTCCTGAAGAGAGATACTCACTAAACTGACAACGCGCGGGCCAGTGTGAATAGAAAGTCATATCACGAGAGGCCCACATAAAAGGAGGTTAAAAATACAAACTGTAAAAATGAAAAATTATAAGGTGTAAAGAACGAATCTAGCTACCGTCGTCGGTTTCGGAGATTGACCTCCGTATCCAATCAGAATAAATAGGGCGTGTTAAGAAATAGTACCCGTGAGGGAAGATCAAGCAGAACCTATCTCATAAAAATAGCAAGTAAAGACTCTAAAAATTGACAGAAGTCTGAAACTTCTTGAAAGCACTCAAAACCCGACATCATAATGTTTAACGGCAACCCGAATTTTCATATATTTAACGTAATTAATACATAGCTATAAAACATGGAAAGAGCTGTCTCAGAGGACCGGTGCGACAAGTTTGAGTTCATGATACAACTAAACTGACAATACATACACACAGTAGCATACACCATATTCACAAGAATAGGAACGGATCCCAAAAAAGGAATGCAATGTTGTTTTCTAGAAAAAAAAATAATATAGACAGCACAAAAGAGGTGAAAACAACCACGTTCGTTTATATAGAGTGGGGGGGGGCGGTATTTTGTTTGATTTTACTCACTTGATAATATGTTACTTAATCAATCATGGAGCATCTTTTCAGCTTTTTTAAATTTTGAACCTATAGAAGTCTTGGACGTGTTTCTATCGATCAGTCCGTCCAGACTTTTTGGCAGCGGGTGTTGCATGCAAACAGGAGACGCTGACTCTACCTAGGCACCTGGTCTCGCCCCTCGCGGGGTCTGCTTTGGTTCATGAATTGAGAATATTACCTACTTGGCTACTAGTTATAGCCTTTCGAGCTTCAGTATAGTACAGGTTCTGACTAGCATGAGAGTGTGTGCATGTTTTTTTTATGTACTTGTGTCCGAACGGAATGAGGGACGTACTGTCCCTTGTTCCGTCTGGATACAAGTACATATTCGTGTATCCAGAGGGCTCAAGGGATGTACTGTCCCTTCCGCTGGGTTTAAACACGTTTAGTGTCGTGGTCGCTTGTACCTTTTTTGTGCTTTTATATATATATATATATATATATATATATATATATATATATAGAAAGCACAAAAAAGGTGAAAACAACCACGTTCACTATTCAGACAATGTCGGATCATATATATATATATATATAAACCATATTTATAGTCCTTTAAATCTTTTCTTTCTTAGAATGGGATGGACAAGGGACAAATACGTTGTTTTTTTTAAAAAGTATGAAAAGAGATACATGGATGCATAAGAATAATAATATAAAGGATAAAAATATATCTTATTGTTATCCAAGTGTACCGACACGAACATTACCCTGCATAACCACACCATTTGCTTATGGCAGATGGCCGTCCAAAGTCGGCGCCGGGTGCGAATTGGTCTCTCCTTCCTTGTCATTTGATGTTTCTGTGCATCTGCTTCGATTGTTTGTATGATGTTCTAGTGATTACTGTCGTGTATTGTTTTATGGTTTGTAGTTTTGTCTGATGTCATTTACGTATCACTTTCTTGTGGGTTTGTTTCGCTGGGTGAGTGCAGGGTGGTCATGCTGGAGACCATCCCCTTTTCTTTACATTAAGCAAAGCGAGAAAATGCTTCTTCCACATTCTTGATATTTGCCATAACGAAAACATTTTGTTGAAATTCAATGAAAAGTAAAAAAAAAAAAAAACACGTGTTTATGAAACATGAATGCCCCGTCGGCATCTTTGTCAGTAAAAATTGTAAAATGGTCAAAATCCAAGGTCAAGGTCACAATGTCAAAAGTTATGGCCAAGGTTAAAGTTTTTGCGGACAAACAGACAGACGGACAGGACAAAAACTATATGCCCCCGAATCTTCGACTACGGGGGTCATAATTAAAGGTACGGTGTCCTTTGAAAATTAATTAATTTTATAACATTTGATAATACAATATCTTTTTTTTTTTTCATACGAAAGTATACATTCTCATTTGTATAAATTATAATTTTCAGGCGAATCTAACGCAGACATTCGCAGTTATTTCGCTCGACTTATTTTAATTTTACAATTGAGCTCTTATTCATTCCACTAGCGCCACCTACAATGTATTGAGTTTTTACAATAAAGGTACATGTATATGGATATTTGATTTTACAAATTCGGCAATATATTATGGTCGTCACTGCATATTTTCAAATAAAATTTTATATGGCTCCTTTTTCCTTCTAGTTCGACCATTCGGAATAAATGTTACGTCTTCAATAAGATTTATTCTTAGCTATAGGGACACTGTTTCTTAAAGCTTCTGTTCTATTCGATGTTCTTGCATTCCAAACTAAATATTGATAGTCGTCCGTTCGATCGAATAATCATGAAAAGATCCAGGGGGCGAAACTAACCTCCCGCGATGGGGGTTTCAGCAGATTTACTTTGCATATTTTGAATTTAATATGTAAGTTTTATTTACGTTTACTTGCGTTTTCATTTTACTTTTCTTTTCTTAAAACGTTGATGAATTGGGACGTTTTGCATTGCAACTACATGTTGTGGATTACGATCCTCCGATAGACCAGAGTGTTGAATGAAAGGGCTTTGGGGTCGACTCTTTAGCTCACTCGGTAACGCTCTGGCATTCCACGCCAACGATCTTTACTTTACTGGCGACGAGGTGAACAATGGCAGTGTGCGGTGTCACTATCCCCTCCTGGCGGTCTTTTTTACATTTTCTACATTACTGCGAAACACCATTTGAAAAATTTCGTTGGCTCGTCGCTCATGCTCGCCGATTTTCAAGATTTAAAAAAAAATATGCACGGACTTCGAATTTTATGTTTGATACTCAAAATACATTGATAGAGGATATACATATTTTAAAATTGTCTTTAGTTACATTCTTACTCAGAAAAAAAAGTTTGCCAATCAATTTTCAATCATATTAGAAGTAAGTTAAAAGTCGTTAATCAAGGAACCCACTGGGAGGAATTAGAATAACGTCAACTTTCGCTTAAATTTTAGATCCGCCACTGGTCACCTACAAATTGTGCGTGATAATGTAATATTGTATGTAATTTTGGTATCTTGTTTGCATGTAAAGGTTTAGCTCTGGTGGAAATTGAAGGAGGGGACACATTAAATTTGACAAGCCAAAAAAAAAACCGAACATAAAATGAATAAAACACCGCTAAAGACGGTATGGCCGGATTGCAAAGTAAGTTTTTGTCACCAACTGGGTCAAGGTCAATAGGTCAAATAAAACAGCATAAATTGAAAGGTTTTGTCAGAGGCAACCTACATGTATAAAATAAAGTTTCTACTGCATACAGTTCCATAGATTTTGCTTAAACCAGGAACTTTAACCAAAATCCTTAACTAGGTCAAAGTCCAAGGTCAAGGTCACTAGGTCAAATGTTACGGCATAAATTGAAAGGTCTTGTCATGGGCGAGCTTCATTAATAATATAAAGTTTCTACTGCATACAGTACCATAGATTTTGCTTAAACCAGGAACTTTAATCAAAATCTTTGAGTAGGTCAAAGTCGAAGGTCAAGGTCACTAGGTCAAATGTTACGGCATAAATTGAAAGGTCTTGTCATGGGCAAGCTTCATGTATAATATAAAGTTTCTACTGCATATAGTTACTTAGATTTTGCCTCAACCAGAAACTTTTACCAAAATCTTTAACGAGGTCAAAGTCCAAGGTCAAGGTCACTAGGTCAAATGTTATGGCATAAATTGAAAGGTCTTGTCATGGGCAAGCTTTATGTATAATATAAAGTTTCTACTGCATATAGTTACTTAGATTTTACCTCAACCAGAAAATTTAATCAAAATCTTTAACTAGGTCAAAGTCCAAGGTCAAGGTTACTAGGTCAAATGTTACGGCATAAATTGAAAGGTCTTGTCATGGGCAAGCATCATGTATAATATAAAGTTTCTATTGCATATAGTTACTTAGATTTTGCCTCAACCAGAAACTTTTACCAAAATGTTTAACTAGGTCAAAGTCCAAGGTCAAGGTCACTAGGTCAAATGTTATGGCATAAATTGAAAGGTCTTGTCATGGGCATGCTTCATGTATAATATAAAGTTTCTACTGCATATAGTTCCTTAGATTTTGCCTCAACCAGAAACCTTAACAAAAATGTTGACGGCAGACGGACGGACGGACAGACGGACAGACGGACGGACATCGTCAATCTATAGACCGGAATTGCTTTGCAATCCGGCCAAAAATCAATAAAAAGAATAAGAATCTGGTGTATGGCCATTTGTTCATTATCTTGTATATTCATACTTTATTACCAAACTGTTCCTACGCCCTTGCAGATAAAGCGCATAATTGTGCATACCACTGTACAATAAGAAAGGGATGGGAGGGTGTGCCTGTCCTGAATAACCCCCCCCCCCCTCCTTTAGTGCGAAGTGTAATAATCAAAATGTTTGATAATCTGAAAGAAAGGAGAAAAGAGAGCGTGATTGGATTTATTAAGCAAGGCGCATAGCCAGGCGTACATGTAAGCAAATATATACGCATATGCTTCCGTGGACATCGTTTTGCAAAACAGACTAAAAGAAAGTGTACAAAGGGTCATTTTTAATAACGTAGAAAACTGCCCATTAAATTCCTGAGCTGTGCCCCTTGAATCGCCACAAGGGCTTCTTCCTGGATCTATTTGGGGCCTCAAAGCGATCGCCACTCCTCATGACTGAAAGTGCTTCCACTTGAAAAGTACTCTGGCTACGCGCCACCTTTGGAACGATATGAAAAATCCGCTAAGAGCAACCGCAGAAAAGAAGGAGAAAAAAGAAAAGCAAAAGAAAGAAAACAAAAAGTATTTGCATACAAAACACGCTTTCACTTCATTTATATTAAGGTATATGGCATTTTTACTAATTTAAAAGTAAATACCACTGTGTAGTTATATGAGCCGATTTTATATGAATATTCCCTCGCTTTTAAAACCTATTGAAAATTATTCTAAAATCCAAAACTAGAAAATCCAGGACATCACACAGGAAATCCAGGACTAGATATAAACTTAAAAGTCAGGACATACTCAACTTTTTTTTCAAATCTAGTGATATTCGAATACTTTTAGTTGCGGTCCCTATCAGATTATCAAAATCTCATCAATACATAAAAACAAACCGAAAAAAAAAAGTCAAATTGACATTTTATTAAGTTTGAAACAATTGCATGCCACAAAAATCCAGGGTGTACACAAAAAATCCAGTACAAATAACACAAAAAAAATCATCCCTCGTCAGGACACCTTACATGGTGTGTTTTATCTCTTATTCAACGTCCTTTTATTGCATTTAAAGGTACCTTTATTTGTAAATAAACCATCACGCCTCAACCCACGTGTCTTTACTGATGTCGATAATTGGAACGAAAAATATTGTTATTTCATTCATTCCTTTGGATTAAATTTAAAATCTTTCTATGACTAGACAAAACGAATAGAGATACAAGGGGATGTGTACTAGTTAGAAAACAAGGGTTTCTACTACTATATATACTGTAGAAATACTGTGCGACATTTATATGTATTAAAATCATACAGGTAAGAACATTTAGAGAAAATACCCTAAAGTTAACTTTTGATGCAAATGCTCCATTTACTTTCAGGTTAATCAGCTTTTCTGTTAATAAATACGATGATTTTCCGTTTATTGATTAAGATTTCAAGCAAAAAAAACATTGTTTTCAAATATTCTCTTTTGTACGTGTACATTTTTTTTTTTTAATTCATAAAAGTAACGTTTTTTCATTATTTGTATTCTATTTTCATTGTTGTATTCCTTTAGATCTAAATAGGTTTTCATTTATATATTAAAAATCGAAGCTCCTTTTAAATCTTTATTGCATAAAGTACATTTTAAGTAAACAGTTTTGTACATGATCATGATGATATGGTAATTTGCACAGGCCTAAAGATCGCCTGGCAATTATTCGTATGTGCCTCTAAAAATCAAGGCTAATAACACTGGTTTTACACTCTTGTCGAAAAAATTCTTGGAAAAATCGAAATTCTCAAGTTGTGATTACTATTATTACTTTAATCGACAGACAAAAGGTTAAACTAGATACTGACCAAGTTTCGTTGACCTAGACCTCAGAATAAGGGAGAAACTCCAAAATGAAAACGGAATCCCACTATTTATTTTTACTCGACATTAGCTGGTCCACTCTCCAACGCTGAAGATAAAATTAGAATTTTTTAGTAGCGCATACGAATACCCGGACGATCTCTCCGCCTATGGTAAAGCGATGGTCACTTCTTCATCACGTTCATATAATGCAGGCAATCTAATTTATCCTGACCTATATTTATTATTTGTTATTTTTGTACGTGGACATTACATATGGGGAACTAGAATTAAAATTAGGCTTTGTACAATGAAGTTATATAGTTCGTATAGAATAAAGACAGAGTTGAGGTCTGTATGTAGATTAGAATGCTACGGAGAGAACAGTGCGAGACTGAGGCCGAAGTCTTTGTATACACAACCTTGCTTTCTCCGTGTGCATCTAACCTTCACACAGACCCCCAACGAAGTCCTTATTCGACTTACAAACCGCAGATGATCTTCAATTTTCACAAAAATAAGAATCTAAATATAAAATACACCCTGCATTTAAATGAAATTGACAATAGAATTCATCAGGTAGAAACACGCAACGATAAGGATTATAAGGCCATAGTAATAAAATGGTTTATTACACATCTCGATGATTTCTGAAAAGTACCCTGCCTTCTGTCTTCATTACAGATATTCACCTAATTCCATTTCTACGTAATAAAGTGTTTAAATAAGCTATTAAATCATTGCAAATATATATAAAAGGAACATTTTATGGAGTGAGGGGAGCACATATAATTCTCTAATTATTACATCAAGTATCTCAATAAACACTTTATTGAAGAATAAAGAGACGTTTTTTTATCTTCAAGAATCGCTAAAGGGGTCTAGATTGATTCGGGATTGTAAACTTAGCTATTGAAGGGTTTTTTGTTTTGTTTTGTTTTGTTTTGTTTTGTTTGTTTGTTTTTTTGTTTGTTTTTTTTTTTTTTTTTGGTCCTGTACAACAATTTTCGTAAACGCTTGTCTTCGATGGACGTAAAACAAAATATTTTATTCTTTATTGCAGGAATGTTTTAGATATAAGGATTTTTTTCTGTAAATTAAAAAAAAAAGTAGTTTGTAAGTAAAATAAAGACCTCGTTGCATGTGGTCTATACGAAGATTATAGGTGTATAACCTTCAAACAGACCTCAACAGTGAACTCGGTCTTTATCCTAATCTTAAGGTATCCGTTGTACAATTGAGTAATTTTATATAGCGTTTTAATCATCTCCATTGTAATGTATGGTAAAATTTATGCCTGGTAAGGTACTATAAACTATATATTTTCTGAAAGGTAATGATGTCCTGAGTACAGATATAAGACTCCTAGGTCTTAAAAAAAGGGGGAAAACTCTTGTACAACCTTGTTAATTTGCATATGTTATATAGAGAAAATAGACAATTAAATTCTTCATCAGTTATTCCCCTTTGTTTTTCTGGCCCCAAAATTATTATTTCTGAGCAGTGGACATTATATCCTTTCAGAAAATATATAGTTTATAGTACCTTACCAGGCATGAAAAAATGCCCTATTGTACATCGGATACCTTAAGATATCTGATCTCGTCATTACGAGATTGTTAACACAAATTGTGTAACTCAGTCACTTAGAGGGAATTTGCAGTCATAATAATTCAGTGTCAAGGGGAATCTGTCAGTGGATTTACCGATTCCGATTTTTGTAATTGACTTTTTAATATTATACTAAATGTATCTTTCTTTACATCGTAAAAGATTGACTCATTTTTTTTTTAATTTACCTTTGCCTTACCATATTTACCTGTAATCTTGTCAGGGACGATATGTTAACAAGTAATCTGTGACACTATAAATTGTGTACATGCTTCATAAACATGTATAATATACTGTCATACAATGTATCCGACCTTGCTGATAAGTTTGTGCCATTTTGAACTTTTGCAAGTAATAAACTTACATTACTTACATGTACATGTATGTACAAACCGGAAGGACAAAGTTAATGTGATTTAAACGTTAACCTATAGCTTCCCAAATCTAAGAATGTTTATGTCGCCTGCAACTAAAAGCGATAAATAGGGATTTAATTTACTTTGTCCGGTGTTCGTCTGTTTAAACGAATACCTTGTGTGACAAATGTAACTCCATTGTAAACTCAATAGGTAAGAAGGAGCTATTTATATGTGCCATGTTGTGAGGTATCGAGTTCGAATCCTGAACTGTTTCTCTATCTTAAGTAATTCTTTCAAATGAATGGAAAAGAATGTTTACATTGCAAGTTGATTTCGTATGGAAATCGTCTATTCGATTTTGACGTTCATTTCACGATGAACACAACTACATGTACACGGATTGATTGATTGATTGATTGATTGATTGATTGATTGATTGATTGATTGATTGATTGATTGAAAAATAGCCGGAGCATAAAATGACGAAATGCAGCACTGAGAACTAGGTAGAATTGAAATACAAAAACAAATTCCAATCCTAATTCTCACTTTATTTAGATAAAATCGAGCATATTTTCAAAGGTATTTCACATCTAAACGTCTCAGAATGTAAATTTATATGAAGAATATGTTTGGTTTTAGCGGTGTAAATCTCGTGATCCTTGAAGCATAATAACCGTCAAAGGTTGGGTTAATTTCATAATATTGAGCTAATATCATTGGCTGACAGAGAAAGTGTTTAGATAGCATTTGCACAATGCGTGTAGTACTATTCAATAGACTAATAAATATGATAGTTGCCACTAATAGCGTTTACGACAATTTTTTTGTTTTCGTGTTGTTAAAAAAAAAAGAATCTTAATGAATTCGAACATAGTTCTTCTCGTTTCAGAGGGTTCAGTCTTCCAATTTGATAAGCCTGGACCAACTTTGATCGCGTCTGTCATAATATTACATGCATATGTACAAAAAAGTTATTAAACACTATCTGGCAAGTTGCCCATTTTCGAAGCTGCCTGGCAAGTGACCCATTTTCAGATGAGAGTTGTTGTTTATTTGATGAACATTTTATGTTCGTTTGAGGGAGCGAATTAGAACATAATGATATTTTCAATGGTTTGTATACAGTATGTGCTAAGAAATTAACCCAATCTTGGGTTTTTTTTTTATTTCAAAGCAACATGCATTTGACTTTTTGGTAAATTGGATTAGTGACCATATAAAGGGGCCATTTTCTCAATAATAATTTGATTGCCAGGATTCAAAATTTCTTGTCACATACTAGCTATTTAATTCCTAAGCACACGAAAGGTGTGTAATCCTATCACCTTCCCCCGCAATGATGGTTTATAAGTGCATCACATGATAAATCTTTCGAATTCGATTGGTTGAGCACGTGGGGACTGAGAGAACAAAAAATGTAGGTGTCGCCACTTCCCTGTAAAACATCTTCAGTGTATAATCGGAATAGCTAGGTCGGTCCGTCCTTTTAAAAATTATCCAGGTCATGTGATGCACTAAACCTATTAATGCCCGTTTATGTGGCTACTATAACAGGTTACATGTCGCTCTGTTTGCATGTGATCGGTCATGTTTGGAGCCTAATCACCTTAAATTTGACAAGTGTGACCTTTCAAATATCGGTCATTTGTTAAATTCATATACACGTTCAATATCAATGCTTAAAATTGTTGTTGTTGAATTAGATATTACATAAAATATTAAAGGTACAAAAGGTCTCGTCAAGATCAAACCATAAATCAACTATTTTTCTCAAAATTTTAACGCAAACGAGTCTATCATGCTAAGAAATTAGAAACTGGCTGGTTGCAATAGTCATATATACCCTCACTACCGAGCTATGATCAATTATTGCTTATAAAATGGGTACCCTAATATAACCTACTTTCCTCCGTAGAACACCGATTGCGAACACGTGTAAGCACTTATTTGCATAAGACCAGTACTGTACCAAAACAAAACAACATGGCTGACGGATAACACGTGGGACGAAAATGAATCGACAATCGGTGTTATCAAAATCTGAAAAGAGGAATGTAATGAACAATAAAAAGAACAGAAATAGTATTGGCTTGGTATTGGAAAGTTATAGTGACCTAGCTTAGTAGACGACCGTGAAGTTAAAACTCTGACAAGTCTGAGGGGAAATTTAGCTAAAGAAATCTACAATGTACATGTATAGTTCTCGTTAATTTTATCTATGAGAAGTATATATATAAGTTTGACGTGTATATATATCCACAGTAATTTTGATATGTGTATATATAATATATATATTCACAGTCTTAATCAAATATTAAAAAACGAACAAAAATCATAACTAAATAAAGGTTAATTTTCATTCAGGGATTTGGTAAACAAACGCACATGTGTATAGCAGACTAAACCTGCCTCCCATTCAAGCCGTCATAAACTATTACACGTTGTTAGTCATTTGAAAGTGTTCGAAATTGTGATTTGATTGAGTATCCGCCTTATTCACCTGATCTTGTTCCATTAGACTTTCATCTATTCCCAAAACTGAAAGCAGCTATTTCTTGCACCCACTTTCAGTTCGATGATGACGTCATACTTGCAGTGGATGACTTTCTGACCAGTCAAGATAAGGAGTTGTTTAAAAGTGGTATCGAGACACTTAAACACCGGTGACAAAAGTGTATAGATACTGAAGGGGATTATGTAGAGAAATAATGCAAAATGTCTGATAAAATTCAAATCCATCAATACGAGGCTCACAACATATCAATCAGCCCTCGTTGATGTATGTCTGCCAAATTAAAATTATACTTTCTTTTTTTTCAGTAATGACGTTTTGTGGAGAGATGACAGTATATCACTGATACAAACTCGAACTATTATAACGATATCTCAGCATGGAGTGTGGTGTTGCCTGTTTTAAGCCACGTGCGCTACAGTGCTGTGCTAATATGGCGGCATTTGTGGCTTTTTATTGTCCGCCTGCCCTTCTGACATCAGCTCTAATCATGTACATAGCTTCCCAAATAACTACACTCGAAAAGTATTTTGGATTTTCAAGTGCACAGAGTGGATTCTTACTCAGCTGCAATGACATAGGATTTCTTCTCTCCACCTTAATTGTCAGCTTTTTTGCTAGGAAAGTCCATATTCCAAGGGCACTTTCAATATCAACTATATTATACGGCGTCGCTGGATTTGTTTGTACACTAGCTTATTTCGCTTTGCCAAGACACAAACTTATCGAATTAGACAATCAACCGATAACAATGGAAGCAAACGACACAATGAGTACTACATACCGACCTAACACAAAATCCTTCAGTCAGATGTGTTCAGATATACCTAACACGAATAAAAGTATGAGCGAATGTTCTACTGGCACAGATCATAAGGTAGGAGCCCCTACCCAGTACACTACCTCTGCCTTGGTCATTGTAGCTATTGGCATGGTCCTCCAAGGAGTAGGCAAGGCACCCAGACAACCATACATCGTCACATACATAGACGATAATGTTGACAAGCAGAAAACATCTTGGTTTCTTGGTAAGATAATATGCCTATCTTTTTCATATGTTAAGCTGTTATATATCACATTAAAACTATTCACATTGAAACTGATGCTTGCGTTTTGTAAGATCAACTAGCATCGTTTACTATTTTAATGAAAGTATTGCCATACGTATCGTTGAACTGCCGTATCACAATTCAACTACCAAATGGTATATTGCCCTAGTCACGACATACCGTACACACTGTATATGTACATTGCACCTATCTAGCGCATCCAAATTTTTGCGGAAACATGGCATCAATAAATTGTCCAATGGACGTACATGTGTAGTGTTATCATGAATTAGCACACTTGACTAATTTCTGTTATATTAATAAAGAGTGTAATGTCACAGCGTAGTCTTGAATTAGCGCAAGTTTTAAGAGTACTAACTCCGCTCAAAATGAATCCCACTGAAAAAGTATTCTAAAATCATAAGGAGACGAAGTGGTTGTACACCACCTTTCACGAAACTTCATCGATATCCACATGTTCATCCTCTGCTTTCATCTACCAACGTTTTGGTCATGTGGTTACTTGTGACCTTTATATCGTCGGTAACAGTAAACTTAATCTTCTCAGTAAAGGCCCAAAGTACAGGGAACCCCGTTCTTTCACATGGCTGGAAAACTTTGAAGTAATTAAGGATGCATGTGAGGAGTATACCAGACGGTTGGCAAAAAATCAGGACGTGGAACTAGACATTCTCCGAATGAAAATGGATGAAATCAATCGGAGAATTACTGAAATGAAGAATAGGGCGTATTCGGTACTCAGTTAAGAACAGACACGAGTCAATTTATACTCTCTGACCTCCATGAAAAATATATCGTTTGGAAGTTATACTATTTCAAATGCCTGGTTACATTCAGCACCTGGATATCCAACAAAAACACTTACAAATTTATCTGTATCTGAAATACTTTACAACCACAATTCTATTCTTGAGTCCTTCGGTATTCATACTGAAGACTCTGTTCTTGAACTACCTTATATCAACTGGATTCCCAAAGTGCACAAAAATCTTACAAATACCGATTCATTGTCGGTTCGTCCCGGTGCTCCACAAATCCTCTATCCAATTTGCGTACAAGTACGAAAATATTAACTTTCATCAAGCAAGGTCTTTAAACATACTGCGAGACAACATCTTCTAGAAATGGAATCAATCAGATGTGGATCCTAAATAGTTTTAAGGAAATTTTGGAAAATTTAAAATCATATTACCAGCATAAAGTCTTTCGGCTTCTCCAGGCTCTACACTACCATTCCACACCAAAAACTCAAAAATAGACTGTCCAATGACAAATATTATTTGCAACACCTTTCTTTTTAAAAAAAATGGGGACAGGAGATAGATTTACCTTATTTTATTACGGAAAACACCGAATACGATATTATCCCGATGCTTGAGTTTTTGATTGACAATATTTTTGTGGTGTTTGGAGGAACCGTATTCCAGCAAATAGTAAGCATCCCAATGGGTACCAATTGCGCCCCACTGCTTGTGGACTTATTTTTATATTCATACGAAGCTGACTTCATCCAGACCTTTCTCTCGACTGGGCGAAAGTACGTCGCATCTCTGTTCAATGTTACCTTCAGAGACGTAGATGACGTGTTGTCCATCAATAGTCCGAACTTTAAGGAGCATCTACATGAAAGCTATCCTCATGAACAAGAGATCAAGGAAACAACCGAGAGCGACAGATCCTCTTCGTACTTGGATATACTTCCATCTTTCGACGCAAACGGCCATTTTTAAAACACCTGACTGTATGACAACTTGTCATTGTCAAGCGTGATGATTTGAGCTTCAACATCACTAACTTCCCTTTCATAAGTAGCAACATTCCATCTTCTGCTTATGGCGTTTTTGTTTCTGGATTGCGATTGAATGGCTGTCATTACGTACCAGATATGTACATCGAGACAATCACCATATTTGACAAGTATTCATGGAACTGTTGCGACAGGGTGTTGCAATCAATTATTCCCCTGTAATCGGAGATTTTGACCTTTGAGCTGAAAAACTTTAACTTTGGCAATAAATTTTGAATGGTAAGTGATATGGCTTATATATTTCTCATGTGACAATACCTTTCCGTGGATACCAAATGTTTTGACCTTTGAGATAAAAGATTGTATCTTTCGCCATAACTTTTGAATGGTGAGTGATATGGCTTTCATATTTCACATGTGTATTCCATGTGACAAGACTTTTCCATGGATACCAATGTTTTTACCTTGAGGCCTTGACATCGGCGTATGAAATACTTTTCTCGTTACAGCTATTTTACTATCAAAGATGCCAACGGGGGCATTCGTATATTACAAGCAAAACTTATTATTTGTCTTCCAGCGCTCTTTGTTACATTTTTATCATCCATATAAACAATCACAAACTTGTTTCCTCATTCATAAATTTAGAAGGGTTAGGTTTTTTAAGTTTAACAGATAAATATATGCACAGGTAAAACAATCAAGTGCTTAATATTTGATTTGCGTTTTTTTTTTACATTTTTACAGGTGTTATAACCGGGATTGGTATATTTGGACCAGCTCTTGGATTTGGTCTTGGTGCTATATTCAATAATGTCTTCATTACGTTAGAAGGTAATTCTTATAATATTGCTAATATAAAAACTCTATAAAATATGTTTGAGTTTCTTTCTATGATAACGTTGGTGTTTTTATTTGATACAAAATCACTATGAAACCTCTTATTCCTCAATGACGATATATCGGTTTCTGTTGTATGGTAATGGTAAACGTCTTTAAATTCGATAGCATCATTTAAATCCTGATAAATTTACAGCATGGACCAGACATGCACGTTTCGAATACTTAACCCTCGTCAGTGATCCTCTGTCTGAACAATGTAATATGGCTAAAAAGTATGATAATTATTATGTCCAAAAAATGTACCAAAAGACGTAGCAGAATGGATGGGATATGATGCTACAGGACCCACGTTTTAGAAATTTCAAGAAATTTTGTAACAGAAATTTTCAAATGCATTGAAGAGACAGATTTCAATGTATTTAAAGAAATTAATGTAAAATCAAAAACTTCTTCTTAAGGTACACATTCATATATTCAGACTTTGAATAACATGAAATGAGCATTTTCTTTATCTTATAAGAAACGGACGTAACCCCTAACGCACCCTTTAAACAAAATTATCACGGTTGCTCTATTCCAACATTAAAATCTAATAACTTAAAAACATCAGCTTGGAAAAGTCCATTTAGATTTCTAAATTCATGCAAGTTGTGTACTGTCGACTGAGTGTCTCTCAAAAGCTAAATCAGAAAGGAATTATCATTGGGGATTTTTTTAAAGGAGCTGTAAAGGCGTAAAAAATACCCCGAAAACCGAAATTTCAAAATGCAAAATTTAATCATTTTTTGGTAGAAACAACAAGTAAATTAGTCCATATTAAAATTTGCTGTCAGATTGGGGGATGACTTATTTATTATTAGATTTAAGAGCGGTACTGATCAAATTGGAATTTTTCTCTTATTATAGTTAAACACCTATTCTCTGTAAGCACCAAAAAGGTTTGGCCATACATGTTCTCCGATTTTCGTGAAATTTCATATGTGGTAAGGGCAAAGTGTCAGAAATAATCAACATATTTGTGCAGAGTGACTCGGTTGCCATGGTAACCAGGTCATAAGATACCAAAATATGAAAATTATACAATTTTGAAGCCTTACTGTGTCTCATGCAAATGGTTCACAATTTAAATCCTTTTCAAATTCAAAACATAAGATATTCAATCAAACACGTTATCTTTTCAGATTTTATCAATACACATGGTTACCATCATGGTAATACAAGTTGCTTACTCTGACGATAATTTTCAAGACGTAAATTTTATTTTCCGTTTTAAAATTACTTAGAGATAATAATTACCAATTTTATCCATTGGTTTGAACGAACTTCAAATTTAAACTTAAATTAGTAGGTTACCAAGGATCTTAATTTCCATAGCAACTTTTTCCATGGGTATGAAATATTGTTTCATTCTGCATTTTGAGCTTGATAAATTAAAATATCCACTTGATCGATAAAATGTGATAACATCATTATGTCACATATAATGCACATTTCAAAACCTAAAATAAAATTGATGGGGTAAGCGTTACCATGGCAACCATTTTAGTAAGTGTTGAATTTGTGTTGTTAGAACTATATTTAACATTCCTTTAGAAAATCCTTATCAAAAGAATTTACTTTCGAGAATAACAAGACATATTTTTGCATGGTTACTATGGAAACAAGATCAATTTAAACAGAAATGCTTCGGGGTTTTTTTTTCCTTTTGTTTGTTTGGTTTTGTTTTGTTTTGTTTTTTGTTTTGTTTTTGTTTTTTTTGTTTGGTTTTGTTTTGTTTTTTTTTTTTTGCTTTTTAAAGCTTTTGAAATACAATTTCTTTCCAGTGTTACGAAGAAAAAAATCAAGTTACATAAAAGTAGATTGCTTAAACTTTTTGTAGGAAAAAAGTTTCATCCATTATATTTATTCAAACCGGTTGTATCTAAGGAAATAAACGAGCCTATTTATGAAAATATTTTCAATCAAAATTTAAGATAACATCAATAGCTTATAATTAAACAAATCTTTTTCATGTTTGTACATTTGCTTTATGAGATATAAGGTCTAAAATCTGAAATAAAAAGAGTAAGTTTTCCTTGGATACCGTCCATGTTACCTTGGCAACCAAGTAAAATTACAGTTCATTGATTGCAATATGAAAAGTTTTAACTTTTAAACTTCCCAGAAACGTCTCGATTTACCTTTATTTATGTAAAAAATTACTAATTGCAATCTTCAGATAACGGTAGAATGGTTGCCATGGTAACTCCCTATTTTTTAATTTTCCCAGTGCCCGGTGTTAATTATTGACATTATTTCGAGAAGAATACCCAATTATATGACATCAAATATAAACTTGAAATTTGATGCTTTCCAATTCTTTTATTCATCATGGAATCATTGTTTTAAATATTTTTTGTTGTTGTTGATCGAGATACGGTCATACCAATACAAAAAATGAAAGAAAACTGCAACTGAAACATTGGTTTTCCCTCATTTTCGGTGGTGATACCTCTACAGTGATTTACTTGTCATTTCATTTATACGCTTTAATACGTCAAGCTTTGCATTCGCGTTGCTTACGAAGTGACTCTGCTTTTGACGCTGTCAATTGCGTTGACGTTTTTACGCTGAATTGCATCTGAATACCATAAATTATCTTAATACAAATTATTTAGTTATGGATGAACAGTTTTAACATTTAAGAGGTACTGATTTTGTTTCAGATGTATCCATCGGTATCTATGATGTTCGTTGGTTTGGGGCGTGGTGGCTCGGTTTTCTATTCTTCGGGGTACTTGCTGTGATATCAGCCTTTCCCTTATGCTGTTTTCCCAGACGTTTAAGGCAAAAATCCGAGAGGGAAGCTAAAGCAAAAGAGTCTGGAAAACACAAACTTCCAGTAAAAGGTATAGATTTCATCAACAGCTGTGCAAAATATTTTGAGTATTGATGTTCTTTTTCAAAGGCTTTTTTTTCTCTTGAACAATCTACTCAAGTTAATTTTTGATAAGCTAACTAATTAAACTTAGACATCTTAAAACATCAGCTTATGTGCACTTATCAGAATTTCGTTTAAACAATAATGATGTTTATTAATCTATTACAGAGTTTTTGAGCAGCGTATTGCGGATTATAAGTAATCCCATCTATATGTGCCAGCTCATAGCCACATGTATTGTGTTGTTTTTAATTGGTGGATTCATTAGCTTCACACCAAAGTACCTAGAAACACAGTTCTCTATACCTCCATGGAAAGCCAATGTACTAATGGGTATGTATTCATTTTGCCTTAAATTTATTATTTAAATCATATGCGTTTCTAATTGAAAACGATTGCATTGCATCATATCAAGGGTACGTTCGGGAATGTAGCCGCTGAACGACTGGTCAGGAATGTAGCCGCTGAACGACTGGTCAGGAATGTTGTCGCTGAACGACCGGTCAGGAATGTAGCCGCTGAACGACTGGTTAGGAATGTAGCAGCTGAACGACTGGTCAGGAATGTTGCCGCTGAATAAGTGGCTAACTCTGAGAGGCTCACTCTGACGTCAAATAAATTAATAAATTAAAGAGACGAAGAATAATCCGATTAAATTTATTCTCATACTAACGAAATATATATAATGTGATAAAATTTGTATAAAATATATATGATTAATACTTTTGTGAACCGCTTGACAGTGTTGCTGTAGTAGGCGAGTTACATATGGCATATAATTATTAGGTTACGTAGCGACTCGCTGAACACTGCATTCAGCTACGTAGATATTCTTAGCGCTACGTTCCTTAACGCAACGCTAATGTACAAAAGAAAGGATAATGTCATCAGCAAGACGACATTGCAGTGATAATAATCGAACACACATGAATGAGATAAGTAAAGGTGACAGCGCGTAACATGATGGTCAATATACAAACGAATAAATGTAATTTTGAACGGATTTCTTTAAATTCAGAACAGAGCTAATTGTACTTTACGCCATCCACACAGAAAAACGAGCAACCACATAATATGAAGAAAAAGTACAAGTCAAACATATCGAATGAATCCTAATTTGTTTTAAACGTTGAATCTTCGGTATCACTTTGTTAAGTTTGTAAGTGTAACACCTGTCAGTCAAAAAAGCATATTCACTCTAACGTACGAAAAAAAGGATAAACATGATAAATAAGACGACAAAATTCACAATGAACATGATCAATGACTTACTTGTTAACATTTTTTTCTGAATTTGATTTGGACATCAACAGGTAGTATGTCGGTGCTTTCTGCCAGTATTGGATCCATAGTTGGAGGTGGCCTTGTGTCTTACCTGAAGATGTCACCTTATGCATGTATCAGATTCATTTTCATTATGAATATCGTCACCACCGTGTTTCCGGTAACCATGTTGTTCTTAGGATGCCCAACACCAGATATCATTGGCTTTAATGTTGAAAAGTAGGTAGTCATCTTGTCATCCCTGTATATTAATTTTGAATGAAATTCTTGTTCCATCGGTTAGATATGTTGAAAGAATGACCCCATTTCGTTTTATACTCGTGATAATTTTCGAAAAGTATAGTGAATCAGGCCTTTCTCGAAAAAGGTTGACAAATCGACCATTGATAAACAAGAAAGCAGTATATCATGAAAAGGGTTGACAAATCGACTATTGATTTAAACAAGAAAGCAATATCTCATTAAGACATCATAAGAGATGGTGCATTGATTGAAACACACAACAGGGATATTAATTAACTTAAGTGATTAGTTACGTAGCGTAGGGTAGACAGTCAAATCAATGTTACAATTAGCATGACTTGGAATATGACGAGATCCTACGAAAATAAATCATTGTATGACATTATTTATGTCCCCTATCTTCTTATTATTTCCCCCTTTTTGAGTCTGAAGTTTTCTGGACTTTTTTTCGCTGTAATTACAGATATTGAACTAATTCTTGGTATGTAGATATATTTCATTGTGATACAGATCAAATTGAAATTAAGTATAACAATGTAATATGCCAAAAAGTATGAAAGTTACTATGTCGAAAAAGGGTACCGAAAGACGTAGCAGGATGGATGGGATATGATGCTACAGGACCCATTTTTTAGAAATTTCAAGAAATTTTGATAACAGAAATTTAGATTGCGTTGAAGAAACGATCAACCGAAATTGATCGAACTTAGCTACATGTGCCCTCGGGGACTCCTGGTCCACCAGCAATTTCGGTTGATCGTTTCTTCAACGCAATCTAAATTTCTGTTATCAAAATTTCTTGAAATTTCTAAAAAATGGGTCCTGTAGCATCATATCCCATCAATCCTGCTACGTCTTTCGGTACCCTTTTTCGACATAGTAACTTTCATACTTTTTGGCATATTACATTGTTTAGATTTAGGATTTAGGATCACTGATGAGGGTTAAGTACCCGAAACGTGCATGTCTGGTCCACGTTGCCAATTTATTTGTTCTTAAATGATGCTATTCAATTTGAAGACGTTAACATTTATACCACTTGGTGAGTGTCACTGCTGGTGGACCAGGAGTCCCCGAGGGCACATGTAGCTAAGTTCGATCAATTTCGGTTGATCGTTTCTTCAACGCAATCTAAATTTCTGTTATCAAAATTTCTTGAAATTTCTAAAAAATGGGTCCTGTAGCATCATATCCCATCCATCCTGCTACGTCTTTCGGTACCCTTTTTCGACATAGTAACTTTCATACTTTTTGGCATATTACATTGTTTAGATTTAGGATTTAGGATCACTGATGAGGGTTAAGTACCCGAAACGTGCATGTCTGGTCCACGTTGCCAATTTATTTGTTCTTAAATGATGCTATTCAATTTGAAGACGTTAACATAGATATACTTATCTTTACAAGATGTATTACCCTTTGGCCTAGCAGATTTCACGAAATTTCAATTTCCGAACTTGTTCAGTATTTATTGCAAACGTTATATATGTTTTTTTTTTTTGGTAATGAGTATGTCTTTGTATGATACAAGTCAAGTTATAGAAACTATTATCTTTCGATTTACCTATTTTCATAAACGTTTTAACCATTGGACTTGGCAAGTTACATGAATTTATCAGTTTTGCAAACTTTTCCTCGTTATTATTGTTGATATTGAATAATTTATGGCTTGTGAATACATTATATTGTGATACAATTGTTAAACGTCTTCAAATTCAATAGCATCATTTAAGACCTAATAAATTTACTGCATGGACCAGACATGCACGTTTCGGGTACTAAACCCTCGTCAGTGATCCTCAGTCTAAACAACGTAAAATGGCCCAAAAGTATGAATATTATTTTCAAGATTGTTTTGATGGACCACTCTTAAAATGTTAAACGTCTTCAAATTCATTAGCATCCTTTTAGAGCAGAGAAATTTACAGCATGGACAAGACATGTACGTTTCGAGTACTAAACCCTCGTCAGTGATCTTCAATCTAAAAATTGTAATATGGCCAAAGAGTGTGAAAGTTATGATGTCCAAAAATGTACCGAAAAGGATGGCTGGGAGGAAAGACAACGACTTGAATTTTTCAGCTCTCTGGACTATTTCCTGTTTATACACTGATTAACATTGTTTTCGTCTAGGCATTCATCTTTGGTGTAAGTACAGATAAAGTTTAGATTCATGTTGAAGCGCTCGAGGCAGAACTAGTTGTAGGACATGGTGGTCCATGATAGTAGGGGACTTCGTTTCATTTATATTGGAATCGACAATTTGACTCAAAAGACTTCTATATTGTCGGCAACAACCATGAAAACCAGTTCATATCTACAAGCTAAAATTCATAATTATACTTATAGTTTTCCCATCATGATCCTTTATAACCTTTCAAAATACACTTTATTTTGTGTTATGTTTAGAAAAGTACAATTAATAAATGAATCTAAGGTTGCACAGGAAATAGATTTATAGCTTAATTACATGAAGGAAACCCAACTTCGCTTTCTCTTTTGGTAAATAAGTTTAGTTGCTGCTTTTGAAAATAAAGTGTCAGAATTCCTCCTTGTCTGATGAATGATAAGATGTATGCATTGTCTCTACTGGGGATGACGTGGAAAACAATACGTCATACATGTGAGTACGTCCATTATGAAATGTACATCAAAACAACGTTTGTTATACTGTGGCTTATGATAACAGTATACGGACCAATACCGAGGGAGTATTTTGCCTATTATACAGTTGAGCGTATCCCAATGACAGGGAAAATAGATAGTGCCTTTAAACATACGGTATTTCATGTCTTGTATCATAGTTAGGCGAAGACATAATAATTTTATTTTTAATTTTGATATTCATCGTAGAATGAGGAAAAAGAGAGACATTTTGATTTTTTTTTTTTTTGAAATTTTTCATTGCGTTTATTCAAGAAAAGAAAATATATTTTATTTTATTTTATATCATGCATATGGTTCACTTTATGTTTGTCTTTTTATTAAACAGGATTAACAACAATAGTTCCTCTTCTTCCTGTTCGTTTGGCTGTAACTGTGACATGACAGATTACTTCCCAGTTTGTGGGTCAGATGGAAACAACTACTTTTCACCATGTCACGCTGGTTGTACGAAAACCGACATTATGGTAAGCTTTTTAAGTATTGATACATGTTTATGTAATGTATAACGTCTTCAATTTCATTAGCAATTTTAGAGCAGATATTTACAGCATGGACCAGATATGCAACCCTTGTCAGTGATTTTCAATCTAAACAATGTAATATGAACAAAATCTGTGAAAGTTATGTCCTACACGTGTACATGTAAATATACCGAAAGACGTAGCAAAATGGCTGGGATATGACGCTACAGGACCCAGGTTTTAGAAATTTTAGAAAATGTTGTAATCAGAAATTTTCAAATGCGTTTGAAGAAACGACCAACCGAAATTGATCGAACTTGGCTACATAAGATACTTTACGGCATATCATAGATAAATTACTGATCGCAAATTTAGGTTAATGACGAGGCTTTACTTGACTCCAAATTACGAAGGTATGCGACCAAAAAAAAAATCCATGCCTCGACTGGCCAATCAAAATGAACTTATCAAGAACACAGTATTTTCCTCACTACCTTCCTTATCTGGTGAATGAAAGTCAACCACAAAACTAGAAATCAGAATCCATAAATCGAAGTCAAAATGACTTCAAGTTGAAAAAAAGAGAATTCTCTTACGGGAAAAGAAGACAAAGGTAGAAACAGACGGAGACAAAAGCACATCTCCATAGCCAAAAAAAACCGGAGGGCATCAATTTCCTGAGACCAGTATGTTCTTCATCGGATTTCAACTACTCTCCTTGTGGACACGTTATTACTGGTGACCTTAGTATAGTCAAGAACGACAAGTTGAGAGAATTGTTAAAAAAGGGTCCCAAATACAGAGAAAGTATGTCCTTTACATGGAACCAAAATGTCAAAATTATCATGGACTCTTGTGAGGAATATGCAAGACGTTGGGCAAAGAAAGAGGATGTACAGCTCGACACCCTTTCCGAATGGATAAAATCAATCAGAGGGTTACTTTTATCTAGAATTAAAATCAACTGTGAACACCAGATTCGTGTCTATATTTAAAGACCCTGATGTTATCACAGAACTTACCTACCTCCAAGAACATTATGTCATCACACCAGCGGACAAAGCCTCAAATAATTACACATTTACTTGCAAAAAGTACTATTTCGACAGTCTAGTTAACGAGTTGGGTTTAAATTCGACACCTGGAAATCCCACTTACACCCCAACAAACCTTTCTGCCTCTGAAATAATAGATAACCACAAATCAGCTCTTGCTTCCTTTGGCTTCGACACTACCAATTTAGATTTAGATTTACCATACTTATACTGCATACCTAAAATGCATAAGAATCCGTACAAACAACGTTTCATCGCTGGTTCCTCAAAATGTTCTACCAAATCTGTATCGATCTTACTCACCAAAGTTTTATCTGAAATCAAATCTGGGCTACAAAAATATTGTTCGACAGTATATTCTCGCAGTGGTATCAACCAGATGTGGATTTTAAAGAATTCGAAGGAACTTTTAGAACATCTGAAATCCACTCATTTTAGTAGAGTCCATTCGATCAAAGCCTTTGATTTTTTGACACTTTACACTACAATTCCACATTCTAAATTGAAAGAAAGACTCGCAAAAATTATAAGTAATGCGTTTACAAGTAAGAACGGTAATCGCAAATACAAATTTATTGTTGTTAACTATGACAAAACCTACTTTGTAAAAGAAAAGTCAGATTCTGAAAATAAGTACACTGAAACAGACATTATTCAGATGTTAAACTTTCTGATCGACAACATTTTTGTGGTGTTTGGAGGAAAGGTCTTCCAGCAAATTGTCGGAATTCCAATGGGTACCAATTGTGCCCCACTCCTTGCCGACATTTTCCTTTACTCGTACGAAGCTGAATTCATTCAATCTTTGGTCTCTGAAGGGAAAAGATACTTAGCTTCTGATTTCAACTTCACTTACAGATACATAGACGATGTGTTGTCCATCAATAATCCAAAATTCGCGGATTACCTGAGCAGTATCTATCCTTCGGAGCTTGAAGTCAAAGAAACTACAGAGACAAATAATTCAGCATCCTATTTGGACATAATGTTGTCCTACGACACTGATGGTCACATGAACACCTCACTCTATGACAAACGTGACGACTTCAATTTCAGCATTACGAACTTTCCTTTTCTGAGTAGCAACATCCCTTCATCGCCTGCTTATGGCGTGTTCATATCTCAGTTGATACGCTATGCCAGAGCAAGTACCAAATATACGGATTTTGTTCTGAGAGCTAGGCGTCTTTCAGATAAGCTTCTCAGTCAGGGATATGTTTGTGACCGACTAACATCGTCACTGAGGAAGTTCTACGGTCGATATGGGGAACTCGTCATACACTATGATGTCCCACTATCCAGAATGGTGGATGATATTCTGTCATAGACCATTTGAACCATCCAACCAAAGATAGTACTCTATATCTTCCAAAATGGAAGTAACCGGATGTGACAGTTTTACCGAATTGAAGCGACGGGTGTTGCATGCAAGCAGGAGATGCTTACTCTTCCTGGGCACCTGGTCTCACTCTCATATCGGGAGTTCGCTTCTTTTCATATGGTGGAGGTTTTTGTTTTTGTTTGCTTTGGTTCCTGTTTTGTCCTGATTTTGTATGCCTTCGGTTTCTGATTTTCTGAATTATCGATTTTGTACTGTAGACAGGGATATGGTCATTATCCATATTTGTCATGTGTAGGTAGCGCTGTTAAAAACGCGCTATGCTTATCAGTAAAGTTTAAACATAAAACAATATATAAGTTATCAGATTAATCATGTTCATTATACTATTCCGAGCTGATCTTCCCACCTCCTACTTGCTAGATCGTCGTAAGGATCTCGTGTACATCAATCTTTCAATCTCGCTGTATTATTACAAAAAGGAGGCGGGTTGCACATTGATATTGATATACATAGAAAAAAGAGAAATAATTCAACACTTTATATCCTAAAACGTCCTTGCCCCTCGAGCTCTTCATATGCGTGTGATCAAAAAGTCGATGTGGGGAACTCGTCACGCATTGTGATGTTCCACTCTCAGGATTGATGGGCGGTGTTCTGTCTTAGACCGTATGAACCATCCAACCACCGAATATACTTGTATCTTCCGAGGTGGAAGTAACCGAATGTGGCAATTCTGCCAGGTTGAGGTGACGGGTGTTGCATGCAGGCGGGGGATGCTGGATCTTCCTGGGCGCCTGGTCTCACTCCCATATTGGGAGTTTGCTTCTTTTCATGTGATGAAGGTTTTTCTTTGTTTGTTTCGGTTCTTGTTTCGTCCTGGTTTTGTGTGCCTTCGGTTTGTGATTTTCTGAATTGTCGATTTTGTGCAATGTATTGAGATGTGGTCATTATCCATATCTGTCACATATACATTAGTACATGTAAATAAGAAAAAGAAAAAGGATGTTGTATACATATATATATAAACATGTTCGTTTTGATATGAAGAACAGTTATACTAAAAAGTAGTTAAAGTATTATAATGCCTATCGAAAATAGGGGAAATCTCATGAATTTTGCTCAGATATCTTCTTTGATGTTTACTGACTGTATATACCATATTTAAGGCAAACAAATATACATTTTTTCATGGTATTATACAGGGTATGCTTAAACTGAATTCTTTTATTAAAGAAAGGAAAGTCAAATTTACCTAATCCACAACAATACACAAACGTAACATGTTTCCATATTTTTCTTTCATTTTCAGACTTTTAGAGATTGTAGATGCATTGATGGTATGAATGGTACGGCCACTTCGGGTTTGTGTCCGACAGAGTGTAACATGTTATGGCCTTATATGATTATGTCATTCATTGGTAGCTTTTTGATGACATTATGCATTCTTCCAGGAATGATATTTCAGATTAGGTAAGTCAAATAGAAACAGAAAAAATATTGATTTCCTTTCTGTTTTTATTTATAAGGTGAAGGAACATTCTGTACAATGTTGAAGTATAATGAAAACAGAAAATAATGGGGTAATACGAATATTTGTTTTTGGTTACTTATTCTTTTGTTCGAAGAAATTGTACTTAAACGAGCATTTCTGACTAAAAATTTTCGGACTTGTTTACTCTTTTATGTATTACTTACTCCATATTAGTACAATAATGTCGAAGGGTTACAACTCTATACCTTCTTGAAGAAAATTCCAAACCAATTTCCATACACCAGACACGTGCTTCAAGTAAAGTCAAGTAAAGGTATTTTCGGAAAAGTTACCTCGTTTTCAAAGCAAAGATTTACTTCTTAGGACATGCAAAATGTCAAGTTGTTTTAAAACGATATTGTGAAAAGTCAGAAATAAAAGTGTATTCAATTAATTTTTTTGATTACAGGTCTGTATCCGACAAAGATAAAGCCATGGCTGTTGCTGTCTCGTCATTCTTGTCAACATTACTAGGTTAGTAATTCGTTCTAATTTATGCTACCCTAACTACTAAAGGTTAAGGATATTAAAAACTACTAGCTTAGTATTTCATCCTATCAGAACTCCCTAAACTTGAAAAGGGAAACTTGTCAACACTACTAGGTTAGTAATTCGTTCGAATTAATGCTACCCTAACAACCGTTGAAGGGTAATCTTATAAATTCTACTAAGCTTAGTATTTCAACCTTATCAGAACTACCCAAACTTGAAAAGGGGAACTTGTCAACATTACTAGGTTATTAGTTTATTCTCATCAATGATACCCTATCTAATAAAGGGTAAACTTTTAAACACTATTAGCTTAGTATTTCATTCTTATCTGTACTTGAAAAGGAAAACGTGTCAACACTACCCAGTAATGCATTCATGTTAATGCTACCAAAATTGTTAAAGGGAATCTTGTTAACAATACTTGCTAAGTATTTCAACTTTATTTGTAGTACCCAACTATAATTATATAGGGAAACTTGTAAGCACGACTAGGTTAAAACTCATTTCAATCTATACTTACCAATCTCAGGGTAAACATGTCAATACTCATTGATTAGTATTCTTTTCTAATATATTCTTCTTGATTATGTACCAACTTAGTTTGACCAGTCCATATTGCTATCTAACTGATTGTGACGTCAACTCTCAATGACGAAATGTGTTTGAATATCTTAGAAAAAAAAAGATAGGATCGCTAACAACACTCGGTTACAGCACCGACAGTAAAACTGCAAAACGTCCAATGCAAAAACACAGAGCAGACACCCAAAGAAACAGACGCAAAAGGGACAAGGAACAACTCACACCAAACATGAAACACAAAAAAACATAAACCAACGAGACCAATGAGCAACCGGTGCTGACTTACGACGGCCATCTGCCACGCAAGTAGCAGACGGTGTGGTTATCCGGATTACGTGAGCACAACCCTTCCACTTTTCTGATTACCCAGAGGTCTCAAAGAACTGCATGAATATGATGAATTTATAAAGAAGTCTTTCTGAGTCATTAAAAGAGTGTATCTTTATACAGGCTGGATGCCAGGACCTGTTGTTACTGGAAAGATTGTAGACAGCTGCTGTAAAATGTGGGGATCAAGTTGCTATGGTAAAGGCGCATGTACATTGTATGATAACTACGACTTCCGGTTTCTTAGGCATATTGTGGAGATTGCAGCGAAGGTTGTCGTCATAACACTCTACTTCGTTACCATGATGCTTGCAAAGCGCAAGACTGACTGGAGCACAGGAGATAGAGTTTACGATAAAGACATCACAAATGAAGAGGGCGATGAACTTATGAATATCAAGACTGATAGAAAAGATGCCATCGAAAATGGTCATTTGGAGAAAAAATAATATCCATCTTAATGAATTTGATCATAGCTACTCACCGTATCGTAAGGAAATCATTATATACATCATCATCTGCACGTAAGATTTTTTCAGTGAAAAAAAATTCAACCTTGGGTTTAACATTTCAAGTTTTTGTTAAAGGCATTTCACAATTTGTATGTGTATATTATTGTGACAAGAGCTTACTTTTGGAAACACTATTCTGCCTCGATAGCTTAAACTTGGTGTTTACTTTGAAACCAAAGTCGTATATTAATCTGATACTGAGCGAGCCGCATTTCCCTCTCTTTTTTCATGTTTTATCAAAACAAATATAATAATTTATATATTTACGAAGATAAAAAACTAGTCTTCAATTTAAGGAATGAATACAGGCGACACTAGCTTAATTACAGTCTTTTCTGAAATGATTTTTGGTGGCTCCGCGTGATGCATAAATGATGAGAACTTAATATTCGAAACACGTGTCTGGTGCATGGAAATTGATTTGGAATTTTCTTCAAGAAGGTATAGAGTTGGAATCCTTCGACATTTTTTCTAATATCGATGGAATATTAAATATGCGACATGTTCAAAATATTGAAAGCATACAGCATAAAGTATACTCTACTTTAATCTTGAAATAAAAAATGTCTTTCAGACTATTTTAAATAAATCATTCAAAACGATAAAAAATTCTTTGACTGTTGTTCGTAATTTATTTTGTGGTTGCTTTTTAGATGAGTGAATCGGTTCCTCGTATTTTTGCTCTTTTACCTTTTGTCTTTGGTTGTTTTGTCCTTCATCCTTCCTGTATCAGCGTTCGTTCTGAAAGCGAGTTGTCTCGCCTCCTCGGACTTATCTAAAATTGATTTTGATGAATTCTGATGATTTTGTCTTATCTTTTTCAATTAAAACAATGAAATATAGTCAAAGACTATGTACATTGTAACTTATGTCCAAAAATTCTGAACGACATAGCAGGATATGATGCAACATAACCCACTTTTCAGAAATGTCGAGAAAATTTTGTGAGCAGAAATTTTCGAATACCTTTTAAGAAACGATAAACTGACATTGACAGGATTTGGCTACATGTTCCCTCAGTAACACTCACCAAGTGTGCGTTCATCCGCTCATAAAAAAGTATAATGGTTTAGCTTATTCTTGGTCAAATTGTTATTTTTCGCCTTTTTATAAACTTTATGGTTCTGATGATATGCTAGGGGTCCGTCGATGCTCAATTTGGAGCTCTATTGTGAGTGCTGTTGAGATTATCGTCAGGATCTTCTTTAACTCATTTGTGTCACACTTATGCCCTTTGCCATGTGGAGCTCGTAAAAAAGTTCACCGCGAGGGGTTTGACAGTAAGTGTTTTAAATATTTTTCCCTGACATTGTCGCTATAGCACTTTCTATATAGAAAGAACCAAAGACAGTGCATGTATTTAATATATTTTCATTTTCGTGCATGAACATCGACGGCGGGTGTGGCTAGCGAACAGGGGATGCTTACTCCTCCCGGGCACCTGGTCCCACCTCTAGCTTGCTAGGGGTCCGTCGATGCTCAATTTGGAGCTCTATTGTGAGTGCTGTTGAGATTATCGTCAGGATCTTCTTTAACTCATTACGTACAAGTAATGTACGTTGTTCATTATTTATGTTTATTTCTTGCATATAAACTACTTGAATCTACATCTACAGCTGATTACCAATCTATACCATGACCTGATAACGTTTGTAAGCACATGTATAACCTGCAATTTCCTCTGAATATGACGTCACATTTAATTCTTTCATATTAGCAATCCACCAATCATGATAAAGGAAAACAAAAACATAACAAAGCTATTCATTCGCCATCAAGCGCTAGCTTAACTCTTGTTTAAATTAAAACCTGCAAATCTACTGTGTACCGATCCTATAAGCTCAAATATATTTTTCATTTAATAATCACTGCAACACATGTTTACAGCAATTTAAAACAAGGAATATCGATAGATAGAATAAAATATTAAAAATATAATTATGCTTTTCAAGCAGGTGTTTCGCTAAAATAGATGTATAAATTGTTCAATCAATGACATATGAATAAAAATAATACGGAAGTGCTTCAACTCTATACCTGGTCTCACTCCATATTGAGAGTTCGCTTCTTTTCATATGGTGGAGGTTTTTGTTTGTTTGCTTCGGTTCCTGTTTTATCCTGATTTTGTATGCCTTCGGTTTCTGATTTCTGAATTATCAATTTTGTGCTGTATACATGGATATGGCCATTATCCATATTTGTCATACTTGAAGAAAATTACAAACCAATTCTCATGCACCAGACACGTGTTTCAAATATTAAATTCTCATTAGTGATTCTTCCAGCCAAAGTGCTTTTCATAAGCCACCCAAATTCATTTCACCCTCGAGGAACCGATTCACTCATCTAAAAAGCGACCACAAGATAAATTTCGAACAACAATAAAAATAATTTTTATCGTTTTGAATGATATATTTGAAATAGCCCTCTGGTTTTATTTTGGAACTTCTCACTCCCATATCGGGAGTTCGCTTCTTTTCATATGGTGGAGGTTTTTGTTTGTTTGCTTCGGTTCCTGTTTTATCCTGATTTTGTATGCCTTCGGTTTCTGATTTTCTGAATTATCAATTTTGTGCTGTATACCTGGATATGGTCATTATCCATATTTGTCATTCTTGAAGAAAATTACAAACCAATTCTTTTTGTAGACTAATTGTGACGTCATCAAATTCTATGAAAACGATCCTAAAACTCTGGGAAATGACGGCATGAAGTCGGCTTTATCATACCATTTTTATAATGGTTTTACTGTCAGATATCGTCTCAAATGTGAAATAATTCTGTATATCAAAAAGATCCAATATTGTTTGATTATATTCTCCAATATTGTACTGTCTTACATACCATTGTGTTTATTGAGGATCTTATTCTTTAAAAATGTAACTGTGATATGATTTCTTTCCATATACAGGAACAAAATATTATAAGTGTGCTAAATACAAAAATTGCTATGGCTTACACAAATATATTCATAAAATGTTTATGTAGTGTACTGAATAGAATATTATGATTTGATATACATTAATTTTTCCGCAGTTATTTTATCTTATGTGAATTGTTACAATACATATAATCTTGTTATGCGTTACACCAATATTCGATTTTACCTAAAGTCATTGTACTTCAGGTTTATTTTATACATTGTATTACAGATTTCTTTTCTAGATATACATAAATAGTATATTTTGTATTGTTCTTTTAAATATTTGACATTTTCAAAATATCAACAAATACTTGAAGATTTTTTTATAGGTATAAGCATTTATTGACATAATATTTTTATCTATGTGCAATATTCTGACCGATCAATTGAAATAAATAAAGAAAAAATCTGATCTTATCAAATTGTCGCTCCTGTATGAATAATTGAGAGATTTCTATTTATTGGTGAGGATTTATATTTATTATAATGGTTACTTCACGAAAGAATCTAGAAGCACCATATTCAGACTGGTAATTTTGTTTTTATATATTTGCAATTTTGATATTTCTATTTGCATAAGAAATGATTGAGTAAAAACAAATTCCGAATTAAAGAGTTTCTTTTCCGCATCGGACTATAAGTCATACAAAATAATGGAGATGTAATTACCTGACAGTGTGTAATGCCTTGTCCTTTCTCTTGGACATTATTTATTATACTGCAGCCAAATGACGATTTTGTGAGAATCTCTTTTAGCTGATTGTAGGGATCCATATGGGTACAACTGTGCGTCTCTTGCCGGAGATACATTTTATACCCTTATCAATCATCTTTAGAGATGGGAGGGCTCCGACCACCTGTCCTCTCTGAATGTCAGTCGGAATCCTTGGATGATAACATGCATAAGCTCGCTTCAGCCGGCAGAGGCCGGACTGTTTTTCGTTTGCCCTTCGTTTTTTATACTTCAGCCAAAATGGCGGGGTATTAAGAGATACACATGACCATGCATGCGTTCGTCCATGTAGTTAACGGGAATTTAAAGGAAAACCCCTTACAGATAATCAATATATTTCTTGTATATAACTTAAACATCAAGAAATACAGGTCAAGTTCGAATATGGGCCATATCGCTCAATTAAGTGCAAAGTTATGCCCCTTGAAACTCAGAAAATTCATTACTGTGTGATTTCCAGACTATTACAGGAAAACCGTTACAGATAATCAATTAATTTCCTGGATATAGCATTTACATCAAAGAATACAGCTCAAGTAGGAACATTGGTCATGTGGCTGTACTATGTGCAGAGTTTTGGCCTTTGAAAATCATCATTTTGTGTTTTCCGGACATTTAGAGGAAAACTGATACATAAAATCAATTATAGCTTTTTCGTCAAGAAATACAGCTCAGGTTCGAATATGGGTCATGTGGCTCAATGACGTGCAGGGCAATGTCCATTGAAACTTAGAAAAAATCATGATTTGGTGGTTTCAGGACGTTTTAAAGGAAAACTATTTAATACAATCAATTCATTTCTTGGATATAGCTTTTACATCAAGAAGTACAGGCCAAGTTTGAATTTTAATAATGCTTCTCAATTTTGTGCATAGTTATCCACTTTTCAAATTCAATAAATGTATTTTGCTGCTTCCGGACATTTACAATTACTGGAAATTAAATTCAGTTATTATATATGTAGATTTTAATTCCAAGGTGATCAGCTATAATAAGAAATAAGCCGCGCGGGGTATCATTGATTCTTCGGTCAATATTTTTTCATTCATATCCAATTACAAATTAATCTGGTTGTTGTTTGGGCCCTTGCGTTTTTCTGTGGTCATTTACAGTTAGAAAGACATTATACTATACAAAACAATCGAGCGTTCTTCGAGAATGTTCGGGTAATCAAAAAAGTGGGAGGGTTGTGTGTACGTACTCTGGATAACTTCACCATTTGCTTCTAACGTGGCAGATAGCCGTCCCAATTCTCAGACTTCGAAATCTCTCTTTTCAGACTTTTCCATAAATGAGTTAAAGCCAAGAAACGACAAATTCTTAGAACAAATATATTATAAGACTATCGTGTCTCTCTACGTTCAGACTATGAAGAGTCTTTGTTTTAAATAAACTACGTACATGTGTCTGGTGCATTAAAATTGATTTGAAATTTTCTTTAAGAAGGTAAAGAATTGAATCACTTCCGTATTATACGTAGAATCACTCGTGATGTATTACACTTTGCTGCTTTGGCGTTCTGCTCTGTGCAGCGAAAGTTCACTGACGAGATTTAAGTACCCGAAACGTGCATGGCTGGTCCAGGACTGCAAATTGATCTGTTCTTAAATGATGTTATTAAATTTGAAGATGTTTAACATTTGAACCACTTGGTGAGTGTCACTGATGGTAGACCAGAGGAGTCCCCGATGGCACATGTAGCCACGTTCGATCAACTTCGGTTGATCGTCTGTCACTTCGACGCATTCGAAAATTTCTGTATAAAAAATTGTAATTCCTAAAACGTGGGTCCTACTTTGATGTTTATCCTGTAGCATCATATCCCACCAAATCTGCTAACATTTTTCGGTACATTTTTGGACATAATTTTCACTCTTTGGTCATATTACATTGATTAGAATGAGGATTACTGACGAGGGTTAAGTACCCGTAACGCTCATGTCTGGTCCATGCTGCAAATTGATCTTTTCTTAAATGATGCTATTAAATTAAATGACAGTTTAACATCCTTAAAGTTGAATCACAAATGCATGACTAAATATGAAGAGGTCGGATCCGCAAATCATTGTCCATGCGATATGGTTTACTTTTATAAAATCGCAAAAGAAAGTACCAATGACAGATTATACTTATACATTATCAGATATCTTAGAAATTTGGTAAAATGAATTTATATTTCTAATTAAATAATACGGAAGTGTTCCAACTCTGTACCTTCTCGAAGAAAATACTATGCATCTGACACGTTTTTCGGATATAAATCCTCATCAGTGATGCTTCCATGTAATGTGATTTTAGATACAGCCAAAATTCATATTAAAAGCGCCCTCTGGTTAATTTTTTTAAATGAAATTTGTGCAATTTGCAGAGGCGCGCGGCTCCAAATTTAATGTAGGGTCGATTCAGTAGCATATCCAAATAAAATATATGTTCAAAAGAGCATCGGAGGGATGATGCTAAGATGTTAACCTCCTTTCATTTCCGAAATAGAAAAATATTATTTATCCAATTGATAAAGTGCCAAACAAAGCTTCTTCCAGGCGACGGAGCAGGAAAGAAGTTTTTAATACAAATGCCAAACATCCATGTCACGAGGAACGAGTTTAACTGCTCCGCACTGCAACAAGCGTTTATCTAAATAATTTGGAAGTGCTCCTACTCTATACCTTCCCGAAGAAAATTTAAAACCAATATATTATGCACCAGACACGTGTTTTGAATATTTTAAAATCCTCATCAGTGATGCATTTTTAGATACAGTCAAAATTAATTTTTTCATAGCGCCCTCTGGTCATATTTTTGAAAAATTTGTGCAATTTGCAGAGAGAGTGCATCGTGCGAGGGACAAAGGCTTTGAGTTATAAGTAGGTTCGGTACATAGGGTTAATAGCTGATTGTTCAACGTGTAGTCAGTGGATAAATGCTTATTACATAATACATGTACGTGGTTGTCGCGTTCATTATCCAACGTATATACCGGACTGAATAAAGCGATTGCAAAATAGCGTGAAATATTGTATAACTAATTGTCACACTGCAAAATAATTTCTAGGAATCTCATTGGTTGTTTAGCCGTAATTATGAGACTATGTTAGCCTTCTGCAGCCGTAAATATAGAGCTTTGTGACGTCATGGACACCTTATTGTGAGTGCTGTTGAGAGTATCGTCAGGATCTTTTTTAACTCATTGACGTCATAGCTCGCATTTCCCGTAAAAACGTTCACACGTTTTGAAATTTTCTCTCGATTCAGATCCTTTAATTTAATGTTTCTGCTAAAATGAATTTCATTCGTGGTTTATACATTTTGAATAGACCACTTTTTAGTGGTGAAGAAAATTTTACAATCCATTAACAAATAAAATGTTAGAAATTTTACTGTTGACGCCATTTCGAAATGACAATTTATAAGTGATTTGCAGTGTGACAAAAATGTTATTATGGTTCCAGACAGGTAATATGTTTAACGTCCTCAAATTCTTTAGCATCATTTTAGAGCAGATAAATTTACAGCATGAACCAGATATGCACGTTTCGGGTAATAAACCTTCGTCAGTGATCCTCAATCTAAACAATGTAATAAGACCAAATTCTGTGACATTTATGTCCTAAATATATAGAAAAACGTATCAAAATGGCTGGGATATGATGCTGCAGGACCCAGGTTTTAGAAATTTGAAACAAATTTTGTAATCAGAAATTTTCAAATGTGTTTGAAGAAACGATCAACCGAAATAGATCGAACTTGGCTACATAGTCTGATATGCCTTGTCTGGAGTTGATATTCCACTCGCCTTCGGTTCGGGAAATATAAATACGAGACAAGGTATATCATACCATATTACCTGTCTTGAACCGTAATAACGTACAATTTTGATTCCCTCTTGCAAAGAAATCGCAAAATGATCACAAAACAAGCAGAAGAATTGAAAATTTGTTTTTTTAATATTTGTAGAATGTTTGAACCACTACACAACGATACTCGTGTTCACATTCCTACATCTTTTGATTCCTTGGCAAAAATTAAATCTTCTCTACATAATATCTATAGCTAGGTACATTTTATACAGGTATAACCCTCAATCAGGTAATCTTAATTTATCCTCTGCGATAAGAAATTCAAAGTCCAAGGGATTGTGTAAATTGATACCACTAAATGTCTACTATGTATGTTAGATTGTTTACAATTGAGAAGGTAAATACAGTCTCTACACGTGAAGACATGCGAGAGTCAGTAGTGTTCGTCAAACAGTATTGAACGGATTCCCTGTGTGCGTTTTGAACATGACTTGTACATATTCCGGTGATCCAGATAGAGAATGTGGATTCTGCTGCTGGCGTCCAAGATTCATGAAATGTTTTTCAAATGCAATATGTTTTACACTATTCTACTGTCCTACTGCCTTACTAACATCTGGTCTAAGTGTGTATATGGCATCACAAGTGACCACATTAGAAAAATATTTCGGATTTTCCAGTGCACAGAGTGGGTTTCTTCTCAGCTGTAACGACATAGGCTATCTCCTCACTACATTGATTGCTAGTTTTTTTGCACGGAAAGTACATATACCAAGATCTTTGTCCATTTCAACGATATTCTATGGAATTTCTGGAATAGCGTGCTCTCTTGCATTTTTCTTATCACCCGAATACATATCTGCGAGGACAAAAGATTCTACGGCAGATGACGAAAGACAGTATTTTAGCAAAAACATTTCAAACCTAGAAAATATTTCCCCTGTTCTAGGCGGGAAAGCTCAGCTGTGTCATGAATTGTCTTATACAGAAGATCAAAATAATGACCCGTGTGCGGCAATCTCTAAAATAGGTGCTCCATCTAAATTCACTTCCATTGCAATGGTATTATTGCAATCGGAATGATGTTTCAAGGATTCGGCAAGTCTCCAAGACAAAGTTTCATTACAACATACATAGATGACAACGTCAATAAGCAAAGAACAGCTTGTTTTATTGGTAGGTGGCCATTTTCACTGCTTTATAACAGGAAGTGATGTATTTATCCTGATGTAAGATGATCAATTTGAGTTATTCCTTCAGGATGCATATGGTCTGCCAGGATTATACAAAGAGGCCATAATTAAATATTTTTGTTTTACGTCCGCGGGCGGGTACCTTTTAGGAGAAATCCTCAGAAAAAAAAACACACAAACATGATTTTTATGTAAAAAATATTAGTAAATGATCTGGAATACCATTAAATGCCTCTACCACCATCTATATCAGGATTTGTTATACCCTTGTCAGTATCTCTATATAAAATCCCCGTAGCAAAAATGCCTATAAATTCGAATATTTGACCAAGCGGTCATTATTTACATCAATATTGGCCCTAGGACAATATTTCAAAAAATATTGACCGATAAACGGTACATCGTTTGTGACGTTTCGTCATTGATGACGCTATTAGCTCTACCTATTTTTCCGCGCTCTTTCTCTTATGGAAGAAAATGAACGTAAACATGCCGGGTTAATCGGTTCGTTGCTGCAGTATTGATGTAAGGTATAACAAAACAATTATTGACTGGGAATTCGGGCAATATATGATTTGTTGGACCTTCAGACAAAATATAGCCCTCGGCCTTCGGCCTCGGGCAATATTTTATCTTCAGGTCCAACAAATCTTATATATTGCCCTCATGCCCAGCCAATAATTGTATAATATTGGAAGTTTTTATAAAAATAAAGTCAGAATTATCCATTTCACTAGAGAAATATAATTTTCTTTTATGTTTTCAGTCTTCCTTTCAAAATTCCTTCATATTGATCTCGTGCTTGTGTATTTTTATGCCTGGCGATAGGGTACCTATCACAACAAGTTCGGGACCTAAAACAAAATATCAAATTACTATTGCCTGATTCATAATTATCTGTTATTGTCAAATCATACAAATCAGAATGGGAGTCTATCATACAAATCAGAATGAAAGTCAGATACAAAAGCCGAAACCAGATTCCAAAAACCACAATCCGAACATAGACTATACTAGGTGGTTACAACAGTCACATATCCGCTCACTATCAAGCTATGATAAGTTGTTGCTTATAGATAGGGTACCTTAATATAACGTAATTTTCATCTGAACAAGACCGAATACGCACAGGTGTACATGCTAGCACTTATTTGCATAGGATAGTATTGTAGCAAAACAAAACATGATTGCGAAAGGAGAAGTGAAAGTGAAAAAAAGAAAAGACATCCACAATCGGTAATATCAGAATCTGATAAGAAACTTAGAAGGAAGAAGTAGAAGTAGAACATAAACGGTCAAATGCAAAATAAGTACTGGATTATCAGTGGACCGCTAAGACAACTCGTTGAGCAACTTGCATGTTTTCCGCGGTTATATAAATATTTGTATAGAGTTATTGGTATAAGTTTGGTCAGTATAAATATTTTCAGTTTTCAAGTTTAATTACTCTAAATCATATACGAGGGCTGTTCTGAAAGTCGTGGGCATGTGTCTTAAGTAACATATATTCTCATAGGTGCTCGTAGACGTGGAATAATCAGTCAATTAGCATCCCGAGATGGTCCCCGATTTTCTATATAATCCTAAAAAGAAGTGTAATATGGCATATAGAGTAAAACACCGGGGACCATCTCGGGATATATTATTGACTGACAGAGATTATCTGAACAAATCGATTATCTGGATTTAAATGACAGTGGCGGATCCAGCGCCCCCTTTGCCGGGGGGTCAAGGGGCAAATTTTGCCGATTTTTACTGAAAATGGGCGAAAATATACCCGTTTTTGGAAAATTTTGGGTCAGTGCCGGGGGCGGACGCCCCCTCCGCACCCCCCCCCCCCCTGAATCCGCCACTGGATAAACCACGTCCACTAGCACCTGGTATTTCTTGGCGAATATGAATATTTTTTTCTAGCAAGGAAGGCGTATATCAAGAAAAGATTTAAATAAAATATCGAGCTTTTGTCATTGTTAAGAAGCTAACAATAACCATTATTATACAAGAAGGAAGAGGAATTTAAGTTATTGTATTTAATCAATTCCTTAATCTCAGTTGCCAAATAAAGCAAGATAAAAATCCCTGTTTGGTAATTCTATTCTGGTATACCACACAAACACACACACACATGCAAAACAAAATTCTTGATTTTATGTCTTTATGTTATGTGACATTACAACTCATTTGAACGAACCAAATGGTGAGTTCAAATTTTATTCTATTTCTAATTTTATTTTCAAATCTAATGTAATGGAGTCTAACATTCGAATCAAAGTCGAACATAAAATATAAAACAGAACTTTTTCACGAAAAAAAAAAGAAAATAGGACAAACAGACGGAGACAATTACACATCCCAATAGAATTCACAGAGCACCGTTGTCCAATCAGCAACATCCAGAGTCCAGTGCAAGTCCGGAATGCATTGTTGGTGGAGTTTTAGAGGCGGTACCATGCTAATTAGTACAGTTGAACATCGACGGCAGGTGCGGCTAGCTAACAGGGGATACATGTACTTACTCCTCCATGGTACCTGATCCCACCTCTAGCTTGCTGGGGATCTGTCGATGCTCAATCTGGTGCTCTATTGTGAGTGCTGTTGAGATTATCGTCAGGATCTTCTTTAACTCATTTAGACTTTTGTTAATGTTTTAGTAAACAAAATATATTTTCACTTTGCAGCGATTATATCTGGTATCAGCATACTGGGACCGGTCTTGGGATTTGGCCTTGGGGGAGTATTTAGTAGTATATATGTAACACTGGAAGGTAAATATAGCTTCTTATCGACGGATTTAGAGCGGTCTGAACTATATCAAACCTGACATGTCCTTCAAATCTATTATGTATCTTGTGGGAGTGTCATTTGATTAGGACTATAATTCATGTATATCTATTTGTCAACGGTAGCATTCGTGAATGATCTTAAATGTGAAAATAAAAAGCACTTAAAAATATATTTCTTTGTGGTATGAAATATGAGTACATTTAATCCAACATATCTGAAAGGTTTATCAAGTATATTCCCTTATGACTAGAAAAATAAATTTATAGTACATGTATTAGATAATGTTTCTAGGAAACTTTCTGATAATTTCATTGCCAAAAATAATATCAAGAAATATCAATCAAATTCATACAGTTATCTTTAAGCAATTTGGTGAGAGAATAATATTATAAGACATTGGCGTAGTGGCCTTATGATTTCCGCGTCGGGCCAGAGGCCAGTGACCGAAAGGTTACTGGTTCCAGCCTCACCAGGACCACGGGTCGGTCGACATAAACGCTTCTTTGTTATGTTTTACATACCAAGAAATGTACCATCCTGTGCAATGATGATGTGTTTGTGGTGTTTTCAAAAATATATAAAGAAATAGAATATTTTATTTGATTGTTTATTTTATAGAGGTGAATTTGACTATTCGTGACCCACGTTGGATTGGTGCCTGGTGGCTTGGATTCATTGTATTTGGTGTTTCAGCTGTAGTGTTCTCTCTTCCACTCTGCTGCTTCCCTAGACGGCTGAAGCCAAAACGAAAGGAGAAACCGAAAAAAATTATTGTAGAATCAAAATTAAAAGGATCATCCAAAGGTTTGAAATTTTCTTCGATTTCACGATTGATTATGAACATGACAAAGCTTTGTACATTCAAGAGTTAAAGATCCTGACAACCATCTCAACAGCACTCACAATAGAGCACCAAATTGAGCATCGACGGACCCCTAACAAGCCAGAAGTGGAATCAGGTGCCAAGGAGGAGTAAGCATCCCCTGTTGGCTAGCCGCGCCCACCTTGTACATCCAAGAAAGCCGTTTATACAAAACGTGATTTAAATGGCTTTGGCTTGCACACATACGTCTGAAACACAAATTCATCACTATAAGGTTCGTCACAGTCTGTGCATGTATTATGTTATATGTCATTTATTGAATACAAAAGAAGATGGAGAGCAAACGAATGACTGAATCCTCTCTGATATCTCACTACCCTTAGGCATACACCATTTTATTTTCGGCAGGTGGGGGGGAGGGCTTGTGGCTTGGAGATTATTTATTTCGCCCCGGACTGGGGCAATATTATTTTCAGGAAAGTTTAAGCAAGAAATTTTTTTCGATCAAGACAGTACAAAATGTCTGTATTTTATCGATTATTACAGAAGTACTTTATCTGTATTATTTTGATGAAAATTAAGCTAAAAATTTACTTCTTAAGAGAGTCGATAAAAGATTTTTCACAATATAAATCTGTACATAAAACTTTAACATACAACAGTATAATGTATATAGAAAATTTGAAAATTAATTGGTACAAATGACAAATATGGATAATGACCATATATACAAAGCTTTTATTTGGGGGGGGGGGTTTAAGCTTGTACTCTCTTGCCCCGTATATAGGTATTAAATAATGTAGTACTTTATATTGATTTGAGATTTTGAGAAAGCCATGTCATAATTACATGTCTGAACATTTATTAAAAATATTGATATTTCAAATGTGAACTGTACACTGAAAGAAATGATGTTTCGAGACAAATTGAATGTTGCGGCGAGCGAAGCGAGCCGAAAATAATTCAGGAATATATTGAAACTTCATTTCGAGGTAATTATTCAAATTCAGATTATATACATGGAAACATAAGAGAAAGATAATTTTTTTCTGTTACACCATAGCCAAATTTATTTTTTCAGCAAAATTCAGAGCAATTTTTTTCCAAAAAAAAAACAACAACAACAAAAACCAAGCCCCCCCCCCCCCGAACATTTTAAAAGAACAGATAAATTGGCAACATGGACCAGACATGCACGTTACAAATTAATTGATTTTAATAAAAACGTTTTAAATATCTTTCATCGACACGGCCGCCATAACACTTTCTGTAAAGACATAACCTCAAACAGTGCATTTTAAAATTTTAATTTCAATATGTCATAGGACATGTTTTATATATATTGTTTTTATTTTCGTTCGTGAATCTCGACGGCGGGTGCGGCTAGCCAACCAGGGGGTGCTTACTCCTGCCGGACACCTGGTCAAACCTCTTGCTTGCTAAGGGTCAGTCGATACTCAATTTTGTGCTCTATTGAGAGTGCTGTTGAGATTGTCGTCAGGATCTTTTTATCTCCTTATACAAATTAAATGTATTATACATGTACGCTACATGTCGAGGGCGGCTAACTTTTAATTACATGTACTTGCAATACGAGACTGTACCTGTTGGTTTTAAGATGATATTAAGAAAATAGACATACACAGAATACTCCTTTGAAATAGGTAAAATGAAGATGAAGACATGATGTTATTATTTACAGAGTTCTTTGGTTCTTTAAAGCGACTTTTCAAGAATCCATTGTACATTTTACACGTGTTGGCAGTATGTTTTGCCTTGTTTTTGGTCAGCAGTATACTGACATTCACTCCCAAATACTTGGAGACACAATTCGGACTTCCAACTATATTTGCAAATTTTCTTTTCGGTAAGTTATATTTTTTTCTTCAAGTACTGACAAAAGCAACATATACTTATCTGTTTTTCTCAAATCGATATTGACGACTGGTTGATTATCGATTCTAAAAAATTCTATTTCTTGTCACTCATCGGTTGATTAGGAAACTAAACATATGTAAGATACAAAAGGTTTTTTTTTTTTTTTGTTTCATCATAATTGACTTATTAAAGTACAAAAGATGATTTAAAAGATTATGCATGTATGGTTCACAGCATTTTTGCTTACCTGAGCGGATTTCACGTGAGCTAGCTTCATAAACTTTGGGTTTGCGGATTGGCGTTAGTGCATTTACGGCCAAACCAAATATGGCAAAGACAAACAAAGGTCAATTCTTTCACTGTTTTCCTCGACTTCACATCCTTTTAAAAGCATTTATGCGAGAAATGTTCCCATGAGTGGACACCAATTTACTTCATACCAATCGATTTTCATTAAAATCTGTTCATAGATTTGTACAAGTAAAAATTTTATTCAACCAGCCAATCCCTCTCCCCTTTCTTTTTAACATTAGACAAAAATAAATAAATTTTGAAAGAATAGAGAAATAACACTTAGTTACAAGGTAAAGGTACAAATCTAAATTCAAAAAATGAAAGAGTGCGCTACTGAAATTATTTTTGGTGGCTCCGCTAGAAGCATCACTGATGAGAATTTAATATTCGAAACACGTGTCTGGTGCATGGAAATTGGTTTGAAATTTTCTTCAAGAAGGTATGGAGTTTGAACCCTTCGACAATATTAGGAATTTAAATATACAAAATATAGGGCGACTGATTCCTTCAGAGTTACTATTAGAAATAGCACAAAATCGTTTATTTCTATGACGTCCGAAATAGTGTCAATAACGCTTCAAACAATTTACTTCTGAGTAGATAAAAAACAGCACTTTTTCGGTCATGATCCCTCTAGATCATTCTGATCGTTTTGGTTTGTCGGTACGTGATCTATTTCTGCCTGTGGTGGTGCCACTGTTGACAGATCCGGACGATAAGCAACATCACGTTCATGTTTGGGGAGACATTAGTATTCCATACCTTCCAAGTTCCCTAAAATATGTTCAGCGATTCAAATTTGCATGTAGCCAACCGGAATTAAACACCTATGACCACAAAAAGTGAGACAGTCATTTCTCAATTGAACTTTACTGCCACCTGAATCCACTGATGATGATTCACTATCCAAAACACGTGTCTGGTGCATAAAAAAGAAGGTCAAAATGTTGCATACTTCCGTGTCAAAATTGAAATGCGTAATGGACATTTTGCATCCTCGCGGACCTCGGACATCGCATTTCGAAGGGACTTTGTCACAAACGCAAAATATAAAATCTATTCCAATGAAATTAGAGTACTCTGCGTCAAGAATGTATTTGTTTTCATTTGTATAAATACATATTGAACGTTGTCCATTGTCATTTCGTCCATGTGTGTTCTGATTTAACGTTTCTAAAGAAGCCTGATTTTTTTTATATGACCCTAAAGTGCGAAGTCCGGAGTGCGAAGTCCGAAGTAAATTAACTTGAAAAATGTCCAATTAGAATAACATGTTGATGAAACAATTCTTTAACCAATGTGCAATTGTCAACATTAAAAAAATATTCCATTGTAACATTTCAGTGCATCATATGCGCATTTTGAAGAGTTATGTTTCATCAGTAAGCATATTTATTAACTAACGCACATGTAGAAACATACTTATATTTTATAATACAGGCGGCGTGACAGTTGCATCAGCAGGACTCGGAACTATTCTAGGGGGCGGTATCGTTACCTTCTTTAAGTTGTCGCCGTTTGCTTGTATCAAGTTGATTCTGACTGTCAACAGCCTCATTATCCTAGCCCCCATTACTGGATTCTTTCTAGGATGCTCCACTCCTCAGATAGTGGGATTCCCACGTTCTACTGATAATGAATACAGGTCTGTATATTTAACTACTAACCTAAGAATGTAGTGTTGGTTTTTGAGATTCAACTAAATACAAAAGGGATGGGATCTCCAATCAGACCCTGTTGCAGCCCCAACAGCAAAAGACCCGATGCGAAAACACTAGCACACTAAGAGACGAAAAAGAAACATACGAAATATAAACATCAAACACAAAAGACTACACATAAACCAACGAGACCAATGGGCAACCGGTGCCGACTTTGGACGGCCATTTGCCACACAAGAAGCACATATGGTGTGGTTGCCTCACAAGTAGGAAATGGTGTGGTACAAGTACCGTATGTACCAAACTGTTCTCAACAATAAACAATACATTTATAATACACATCAGTTTCAAACAAACCTCTTCTTTTTATAATCTCAATTGCAGAAGCCATGATTCACTATGATACAAATAATCAAACTTTCTGTTGCACACAATTTCAGTGTGCTCGCCATGAGTGTTACAGACAATCATACTTTAGGGTGTATTGGCGAGTGTCATTGTGATGATAAGGACTACTTTCCTGTTTGTGGATCGGACGGCAGAACATATTTTTCTCCTTGCCATGCCGGTTGTCTTAATAGTGAAGGAAGAGTAAGTTTTATTTTTGTGTTTTATTCTGAAAAAGACGTTATTGATAAGACTTTGTAGAATAATTCTATATAATTCTATTTACATGGTATATGGACTAAATGTGAATAAACTGAGTAAAGGTTATATGTATCTATATTCAAAATGTAATGTTGTGCAACCAATCATTTTTTTCCTTAGTATCCTCTTCAATTACTCGATTTCAAACAAAAATTAATTCAGTCTTAATTATTGTAATCAGCTTCTACTAAACTTTCTGTATCTGTATCGTTTGCACTAAATAAAAAAAGTTAAATAACAGATGTATAATTTAGATTTACACCAACTGTAGCTGTATTGGAACTAATGGTACAGCTATACCCGGCCAATGTGAAACAACGTGCACGATGTTATGGCCGTATATGATGATGTCTCTTTTTGGAGGATTCGTATCCACATTATCTGTCATTCCTGGGATTATATTCACTCTCAGGTTAATTATCCTTTTGTGTGTGTTCTATCATTAATTTTCAGTGCACCATATGCTCATTTCAACAATTCATGTCCCATCAGTGATGCTCGAGACCGAAAAAGAGGATATCAATATAATTTGAATTTTTAAAGAGCAAAAGTCTAGGTTTGACCTTTGGTTCTACCTCTAACTTTTTTTGCATGCAAGCAGGAGATGCTTACTCTTCCTGGGCACCTGGTCTCACTCCCATATCGGGAGTTCTCTTCTGTTCATGTGGTTGAGGTTTTTGTTTGTTTGCTTTGGTTCCTGTTTTATCCTGATTTTGTATGCCTTCGGTTTCTGAATTATCAATTTTGTATACAGGGATATTGTCATTATCCATATGCTTGATTTGGTGCTCTGTTGTGAGTGCTGTTGTGATTGTCGTCAGGATCTTCTTTATCTCATTAAAGTTCTGCCAAAGACCCTGCTTAGGACAGGTCTATTCTATTGGGAGATAGCCCTAGCTTTAAAGATTTTTTTCACTTAAATTTAACGAGTTGCGATAATCTGATATATCCATTCAATAGTGCTTTGTTTAATTCACTCTCTCAAATATTGAAATGTGAGTGAATGGTATAAGTCATTCTATTCAGGTCTAAGTAATATTACAATAAAAGACAGGCCTTTCTCAGACTGATACAATAACATTTGATAGTATCTTATTGTTGCTGAAAGTTCTCTGGCTGACAGAAAGTAAACAATTCAGAATGTCTTTGGGTAATATGTATTTTTCTTGCGCTATGCTATTAAGGTGTACAGTGTTGTTACTTTTTACCCTATCTTGACCATTTTTGATATCTTACGCCGTTTTTCATAAATTCTTATCATTTTACTATATATTTGTGAGTGACTTTACTGTGGGTCCATGTAAAGTGCGAAACGAATCGTTTCGATTCGTTTCGTTTCGCACTTTACAGGGACCCCTTATGTATGATTTCATATATATTTGGTGCAAATGGTTAACATTTGAGTTACTGAGTGCCTTGATATGGATTTTTTGTTAAAATTTAGTTTTTGTTTTTCATTGTCTTGTAGATGTGAAAACGAAGGGGGTAACTTGATAAAATAGTTGTAATATATGTGTTGTTTTATTTCTCTGGAACCATCAAAACAGGCAACAGTAGATTGGTTTTGGGGGGGGGGGGTAAAACTCCCTGTTCAGAATTAATCAGTTAATCATAAATGCATTTCATGTTATACACTTTTCAAAAATGCAATTTTCTAGAAAGGCGCTTGCAATTAACCGTCTGCATTATAATTTCATGCAACAAATAATCTCTGTTATAGCTTATATATACGGCTTATAATAAATTGATAAAATCACAAAGTTTAAATTATTATTATTAACTTTCTTATTTTGTGTCCAAGTTGTTAAAAACTATTATTCTATTTCTATCTTTTAGAGCTGTTGAAGACAGGGACAAGGCAATGGCAGTTGGTCTGTCTTCCTTCCTACAGACGTTGATAGGTACATGTATACCGGTTTGTTTGTTTGGTTTTTTTTTTCAAGCTCATTTGAGCTAAAAGCAAGAGTATACTATTTTTGATTCGTCGGTTTTTTTTAAATCTGTCAGTAAATCAGAAGTCATTGTTGAAAAACATCTGCACACAGTCTAGAGAGTTGTTTTAGATTGTGTCGATATTACGTATCTACTCTGACTTGCTTATATTTCTTCTATATTCTTGATTTTATTTTGTTGATTTTCGTTTCCTTCAAAGATTGTTCTTTCTACATTTTATTTCTAACTTCTTGCTGAGGAGCACTGAACAATGTTTGAACAGAACTTATCCATATCTTATTTATCTTGTTCAAAAGCTGAAGGTTGTGCCCGCGTAGGTTCACTTAAAGACGTATTCCCTGTATCTTCTAGAAAATAGAGTACATTATTTCATATCATTATTTTTGTTTTATTTGGTGAAGAAACCTACAAAAAGGTCACTTGTCCAGGATATATAAACATAACATGTGTTTTGCCGGCGAATTCACAATGTTTACAATCACAATAATCATAAATAAACTCATGTCGTAAACCGTGAGCTTTATCTCATGAAGTTTTCTAGTCATCAATCTGGAATGATTTGAAAGTTTGCTAACTACCGTCTAAATAATCCGTGAAAATCTACCCTTATTTGCCCTAAATCAAGCTGAATAATCAATGTCGTTATTATTTTAAATTTTCAATCATCATAATGCGCATGTGTAACTTGGGGTTTTCCATTTTCGGTATAAATATTGTGAGCCAGAAATATTTACAATAAATTATCTTTATATTTTGGTATCTTGAGGAGCTTGGTTGCAAAAAAAATTGTTATTTACGGAAACTTAATAACTTTGGTAATGCTACAAAAATACAGTTTGTGTTCTACAAGTTAAATTTCATCCAATTTTTGACGATAACAGGGTCTACAGCTTTAAAATTGTGTATTTGTATGTCACTAAATGGTTGATAAAGCTTCATTATGAAAATACAATAATGCATACTGTATACATAGAATCATTCTCGGTGTATATAGATTCGATACTTTCACGGTCAGCTTCGCACGGTGAAAGTTTGTCTCAGTGAATTTGAATGTGATACTAGTGAATCATTGTCCATGTGAACTGGTTTACTTTAATAAAACACCGAAAGAAAGTTCATGTAACAGCAAATAATTTTACTTTTGCAGTAAATCATAATTAAAACACTTAATTTATAGAGTGTTCATTTAAATTCTTTCTTTTTGATAGAAAATATAAAAGGGAAAGATGGCAATAAAATAGATTTCCGCAATTCGACATCAACCCCACCCCCCCCTTTTTTTGTGGTAAACTTCAAAACAATTGCTTCTTTCTTAATTGTCGATTGAAAGGTACTTCCAATAAGACCTCTCATTCATATTACGTACTTGTTATGCTTTCTAATAGTTGATATCCTTTCTTAGAATATTTTAATTATTTATTGTTGGCTAAAACAAAGGAGGGGATCTCCAACAACACTAGGTTGCAGCACCCATAGCAAAATCCCAAAAACACCCAATGTAATAACACAGAGCAGACACATTCAGAAAGAGACGCGAAAGGAACAAGGAACACCAACTCACAACATAGAAACATCAAACAGAAAAGACCACACATAAACCAACAAGACCAACGGGCAACCGATGCCGACTTTTGACGGTCATCTGCCACACAAGTAGTAGAAGGTGTGGTTATCCAGATTATGTGTGCACAACCCTTGGCTAAGTCAAAAATATATGAAATTATGTAATATGTAACATTGATTAAAGGTCTTCAAATTCAATAGCATCATTTAAAAACAGATAAAATTTTCAGCATAGACCAGACATGCACGTTTCGGGTACTTAACCCTCGTCAGTTATCCTCAATCTAAACAATGTAATATGGCGAAAGAGTGTGTAAGTTATTACTCCAAATACGTACCAAACGACGTGGCAGGATGGGTGTGATATGATGCTACAGGAAACGCGTTTAAGAAACTTCAAGAAATTTTTGTAACAGACATTTTCGAATGTGTTGTAGAAACGATCAACCGAAGTTGATCGAACTTGGTTACATGTGCCCTCGGAGACTCCTGGTCTACCAGCAGTGACACCCACTAGGTGGAACAAATGTTCAACGTATTCAAATTCAATAGCATCATTTAAAAACAGATAAATTTTCAGCATGAACCAGTCATGCACATTTCGGGTACTTAACGCTCGTCAGTGATTTTCAATCAGATAAACTTTTCTTAATAATTTTAATTACTAAGCTTTATATCCAATGCTTTTGACTGGTATGTTTATTATCATTTTCAAATCTAGTTTGAATAGACAATTTCCACATTCACGCAGTAGTCTTGAATTTTAGACACTCCACTACCCGACATCACAACATTTGACATTATTTCTTATTGTGACGTCGAAACATATTTGTGAATGGAATAAAGAAGATCCTGACGACCTATCTCAACAACACCCACAATAGAGCATCAAATTGAGCATTGACGGACCCCTAGTAAGCTACAGGTAGGACCAGGTGTCCGAGAGGAGTAAGTATCCCTTGTTTGGCTAGCCGCACCTGCCGTCGATGTCCATGCACGGAAATGAAAAAAATCTTCAAAACATGCAATGTCTGAGGTTATGTCTATACGGAAAAAAAGCTATGACGACCAAGTCAGGAAAGAGCATGTAAAACACTTACTGTCAAACCCAAATTGTGAAGTCATAATGCAAAATAAGTCAAAAATTGTGATGACGGATCTTCTTTATCTCACTGGAGTGTCTAAAATGCAAGTCTAGCGATAATGTGAAAATTGTCAATTTAAACACAAAATTCGGTATACTTGCAGGCTGGATGCCAGGGCCGGTAATAGGAGGCAGGATTATTGATTCATGTTGTCTATTTTGGCGGTCAAGTTGTCATGGTGACGGAGCTTGCGCATTTTACAGTAACGAAGATTATCGTTTCAAACGTCATATAGTAGATGCAGTATTAAGGGTGGTCATCGTTGTAATCTACGTTATTGTGACGATATTATCAAAAAGGAAGGATAATTGGAGTACGGAAGATACTGAGAACGAACATGATAACAGCGAAGAGGAAGTAAAAAAATCCTTTTTAGAAAAGCATAATGGTATGAAAATGACAAAGCAAAGTGTGTGATCCTTAAAGCTCAAATTTCATGCAATCATACAGCTAAATGTCATGCAAATAAGTTATATAATGATTTTGTCATTTCAAATTTTTTTTGGAGGATACAATGAAAAATTGAAATATTATAACATGTCGTTGTAAATGTTGAAGGAGGTTTTTGATGATGTATATATAACCATTCAACAAAACCGAATGAGACACATTCAACGCTTTTGATTTGCTCTGAAGAGGGCCGTAGTTACGGATGTTACAAGCAAGTAGGAGATGCTTACTTTTCCGAAATTCTTATCTCTCTTTCAGTGATGATTCACGTTTGCTTTTTATCAGAATGTTAAACGTCTTCAAATTCAATAGTTATTTTCATTCTATTATGTATGCGTATTTTCATTGTTTTGAACTATTTGTTGATGTTGTGATTGGGAATCGTCCGTTTCATGTTGGTTTGTCCATGAAATTTGGTGGTCCTAAGCATTGGGTCCAAATAAAAGATTGCTTAGACTCATTACAACTCTGTATGATAAACCCTTTCCTTGTACATTTTACACGTCCTGTCCGTGGTAATTGACGATATCCTGTCTCAGTTTCAGCCATAGCCTAAACGTTGATGGATTGGTACCGTACAGCCTAAATCGTAGCCAAGCCTATCTTTAAATTTTATCATATTTTCATTTAAAAGAAAGGAGGGGATCTTCAACAAACCCTAGATGCAGCACCAATAGCAAACCCCAAAAACACCCACTGTAAAAACACAAAAAAAAACACGCGTAGAAAGAGACGTAATGGTACAAGGAACATCAAATCACAGAGAAACGTAAAACACAAATGACTGTAATAAACCAAAGGGACCAATGGGCAATCGGTGCCGACTTAGGACGGCCATCTGTCAAGTCAGTAGCAGAGGGTGTGGCTGTCCTGGATTACGTGCGCACAACCCTCCCACTTTTCCGATTTCCCAGAGGTCTCGAAGAACGTACAATTATGGTGTAAAACACCTCCTCACTGTCAGATGACTACACACAAACAAGACCGCAAAACGCAGGGGCCCAAGCAACATAGATGAATATGTAAATGGATATAAAACGAGGGCGTACGTAATACAATGCGTGCTCTGCCGACGCGAGCTCATGTATGTTATCACCCCAGGAGTCCGACTGACATTCAAAGAGGGCAGGTGGTCGGGTCTAAAGAGGTTTTGACAGGGCCCGTCATGGAGTCCCGTCGTGACAGTCAGTCAGAGTGTAAGTTTTAAGATACCCTGGTTCAAGACTGTAAATTGGTCAAGTATCAAGCCTAGTGACCGTTTGGTGACACTGGGATCATATCCACGGTAGAAAAGGCGTTTGATGATTCTGACGCATTTCGTATGGTAATTCTCTCTACCTTTGATCCTTTTATGGGAAAGGACTTTCAGAAGAAGGTTTGTCGGCAAACGAGCTTCACAATGTTTTATCAAGCTCGCAATAGAAGCGATGAGCATTAATAGAATAGTACATGAACCTTAAATTCAATAAGGCATTGATTAAAACGTCATCTTAAATCTGTTGATATAGTAAGCTGTGCTAGATTTAGAAAGTCGATAGAGGTATTTTAGGACATATGTTTACATAAAAAAGGCAAGACGAAAAAATCACAGGAACTATTCCAACATTGCTGATGGACGCGTGTATCAAGTTCCAGGTAATAATTTTAAACGTCTTTAAATTCAATAGCATCATTTAAAACCAGATAAATTTACAGCACGGACCCGCACGTTTCGGGTACTAAACCCTCGTCAGTGATCCTTAGTCTAAACAATGTAATATGGCCAAAAAGTATGAAAACAATTATGTCAAAAAATGTACCAAAAGACGTAGCAGAATGAGTGGGATAAGGTGCTACAGGACCCATGTTTTAGAATTTTCAAGCAATTTTGTAACAGAAAATTTCAAATGCGTCGAAGAGACAGACGATCAACCGAAGTTGATCGAACTTGGCTACATGTGCCCTCGGGGACTCTTGGTCCACCAGCAGTGACACTCACCAAGTAGTTCAATATGTTAAACGTCTTTGAATTCAATAGCATCATTTAAAACCAGATAAATTTACAGCACGGACCAGACATGCACGTTTCGGGTACTAAACCCTCGTCAGTGATCCTTAGTCTAAACAATGTATATGGCCAAAAAGTATGACAATTATTATGTCCAAAAATGTACCAAAAGACGTAGCAGAATGAGTGGGATATGATGCTACAGGACCCACGTTTTAGAAATTTCAAGCAATTTCGTAACAGAAAATTTCAAATGCAGTTGAAGAGACAGACGATCAACCGAAGTTGATCGAACTTGGCTACATGTGTCCTCGGGGACTCTTGGTCCACCAGCAGTGACACTCACCAAGTACTTCAAATGTTAAACGTCTTTAAATTCAATAGCATCATTTAAAACCAGATAAATTTACAGCATGGACCAGACATGCACGTTTCGGGTACTAAACCCTCGTCAGTGATCAAGTTATGGTATGAAATGGTACTTTTTTAGATCTCTATTATAAAATGTATACGACAGTGGAATCTAGCACTGTAAATTGATGAGTTACCATGGCTATAAAGATGAAGTCAAATTCCGAAAATTAAAAAACAAAAATTATCAGAATTGAATTGTTACTGACGAAAGATGCCCTGTTAAGGAGGTCCAGTACAGTCAGACTTGAATAAAGGTCCTATTATATTAATTTTCCTAAAAATTAAAAATGTTCATAATTGAAACATACCTTTTCTACATCCAAAGCTTCATCAATTTTTACCGTTTGTTTTGAAGCTTCGAACGTTCATTCATACCTACTTAAAGCGCCCAAATGGGCCGTAAATGTGACATTACAATTTAGGTAATGAAAAACAGTTACAAATCTTCTGTAGAGACAGAATGTAAAAAAGATCTGTATTTTTCATTTAGATATGATGAGGACAATCAGATATGTATAGAATTATAAATGATCACGTAGAATTTTAAAAGAAATTATCGAAAGGAGATTAATTTATATCTATTTTCAGAACATCTTTGGGTTGTTAATTTTGAATAATAAAGTCCGTTTATCTAAAACCCTATTATTTATTTTTCGTAAAAACTTGATATTATCTTCTTCATAATTATGTCAAGTGAAACACCGATAAGTTCCTACAGAAATTTGACCGTCAGTTTTTAAGTTTTAGTTATTTGTTACCCCTTCCCCTTATTTTTACGTTACCTTATGCTGACGTTCTTGCGAAAAAACGCGCCAGTGTCGCCGTTTCTATTCTAGGACGTCATTTCGGATATTGTTCTAATTAAACTTTCATAAAATACACAGAGATCTGTCTGTTACGGGGATTTTATGCTTATTTACAAGAGTTCGTCAATCCAAAAGCAAAGAAAGATTGTGGTTCGACAGAATTCCAATTGGGCACAACAGACCTAGTTTAATGATGGCAGTCCTAAGTGATAAGACCGGACTAACAAAACGGTACACAATCAAAGTTCGCGCGCAACATCTGTGCATCTTTATGACAGCGCCATGATTCCCACACGTCATATTATGACGGTGATCGGCCAAAGAGCAGAGTCCAGTTAAAAGACGTACACAGGATACACCGATTCAAGGTCAACGAGTAATGCCAAACACGATCAGTAAGTGTACAGGAATTAGAACTTTAACTGGTGAAAATGCTCAAGCTTTAGAAGTTACAATCCCAATATTACAAGTCTTCAAATTCATAGCACCGTCTAAGAATAAACAAGTTCGCAGAATGGACCAGACATGAAGTCTCGAAATGTTAATAATGCAAATGCGAGTGATCCATTTCATGACATTGATATTGACTTTAAATAGTCGTTCTGATTTCAAACCTTCGACGAATTCTCAAGGAAAATGTGACATTGGTACCAGAGGAAATAACTCTCAAAATGTAAATGTAATGAAATGTAAATGAACGCCTAACTAGTAACATTTTTACTTAAGGAGGTATTGAACAATTGGACGCCAAATTCAATTTTTCTCAAAATTTCTGAAATGATATATTACATGTACTTGTCTGTCCTTGATTATACAAACTTACATTTGATTCTATCCACAGGAATTTTCTATGTGACTTTGAAATATGCATTTTTCAACGTTTCTGTGAATTTCTTGATGACGTCATGATATTAAACGTATCATTCCCCAGTTCTCGTAAAGCTGTTGGCTATTAATTTCAATTTAACTACCAAAATTTTCATAAATGTATTGCATTTATATATGGAAAAGATGAGATGAATTATGTTTCCAACAAAGGTAGGATACTGGAATAAAATATGATACTATCGCTCAAAAATTTGGAATTCCGAGCCAATTGATTGTAGTTGATAGCTAATTATTAGGAATCCTGTGGATGAATCTTTGTCAAAAACAAATTGGTCAATATGTCCAGAGTTGATTTCATGATTAAATGAGAAAAATTGAATTTATGATTTAAATATTACAAAGCTTTATATTTACATATTTTTCCTTCCAAAATTGTTCATTTTCAATGAAATGACATCCGCTTTCCTGTATTGTAAATTTCGTCGTGGTTTGCTCATGGCTAAAACTCCCAAGGTCCATAATTTTGACAAACGTCCTACTTTCTTCAAATGACGCCGGAAATAATTCAAACTTCATCAGGATACTCAAATGTGTACATTAACCAGCGTATCAATTCTTTTGAAAAAGTTAAGACTGAACTTTTCATAGGAAGTGAGAAAACAAATAATGTTGCCGCCATCTTGGTATTCAAAACCTCCTTAAAATAACAATATTTCGCAGAACAGACATGTAACTATTGATGAGAATTTATTATTCGAAACACATGTCTGGTGCAGGAAAATTGGTTTGAAATTTTCTTCATGCACTTACGTATTATTATCATTAACTCTTATATCTAGTTGCAGTGTGGAACAATTAAAATCGTTCCCCGTAACTTGATGTTTAGAAGTGTATTAATTACTTCTTTCCAGCACTCTCTGTAAAGTAAATGTCCAAATCTAAATTCAAAATATAAAAGAGGGCGCTACTGAAATGAATTTTGGTGTCTACGCCCAACGTCTTGCATAATCCTCACAAGAGTCCAAAATAATTTTGAAATTTTGGTTCCATGTAAAGAACATACTTTCTCTGTATTTTGTACCCTTTTTTAACATTTCTCTCAACTTATAGTTCTTGACTATACTAAGGTCACCAGTAATAACGTGTCCACAAGGAGAGTAGTTGAAATCCGATAGAGAACATTAGCAAGGAAGTGGCTGTAGTGAGGGATTACTTAAATCAATACACTGCAAGAATTGTTTGTAATTTTAGATTTTAGAACGTCTTCAAATACATTAGCATCATTTTAGTGCAGATAAATTTACAGCATGGACAGTGTGTATTTTTTTTTTTTTTTTTGAGATTATGTCTATTTAGAAATAATACGGAAGGGTTCTTACTCTTTACCTTCTTGAATAAAATTTCAAACCATTGTTCATGAACCATACACGTGTTTCGGATATTAAGGATGCTTTCTCCTGGCGAGCTGAACAGAAAACGTTCTAGACGACGGGAGATAACTCCTAATGTCGTAAAAGAAAGATGTACGACCTTTGTTTTTTCTGTTCACTGCATCAAATTCAATAGCATGGATAAATGGAACTGTTTGAGGATATATTTGTTATTTTCATAAGTATAAACATTTTATGTTATCTTTTTGCTTTAAAACAACCTTGTTTAAATAACATTACGTCACTGCGAGAATCTTTGACGTCACGCAGCAAAAATGACGTTCGTCTTCCCGCCATGAATAAAACAGATAAATAACGCTGCAGGAAAGGGATGTAATGTTTGATTACTTATATTTGCCTTTAAATTACATCAATTGAGAAGATTAATTCAATAAAAGCAATACTTTTAAGAAATAGATTTGTATTTTCAGTGTGAAACAAATCAGAGACACAACAAAAGCAAGTAAAATACACCGAAACATGGAAAATAGAACTTTACCAGTAATTGAACTCTGTACTGTCATTGTGTCAAAGAAACATGTATTAATGGCGATTCGTCTCTAGATTTCTGTTTATTAAAAAAATATATAATAATAATAAATCGCCACGTACTTCTTTTTTATTTCTCCCGCTTTATCTTTATTCTTTTTTCTAATCTATTTCCTTTATTTCTTTTAGCAGCATTATGTCTGCCAAAATTTTGAACTCTATCAGACAAGTCTAATTTTTCCTGTTTACATGATCCAATTTCATCAATTATGTCATTTATTTGAAAAATGGATACAATACAGGGACTTTACATAAGTAAAGGTACATATCGATAACAAAATCATCAGCTATCATCTTATTTCATACATTTTTTCAGACAAATAATTAATCTTTTAAAGGAAAACTTAAATAGGGCCCTTTCACATCAGCTTTGTCGCAGCCATACGGTCTCTGCGATCCCGCACGCCGTACGGCTGCACCATAACTGTTCGAGACCGCCGTAAGACTGCGGCACGAAATATTTTAAAAAGAGTTCGTAGTGTTAGATAACAGACTTTTTTTTCGTGCGACTGTCGCAATGAAGACGTACGGGCATTTCACGGCTGACATGCGTCATAAGAGATAAGGCACGCATTTTTCATCAAAAAAAAAAAATCCGAATCATGTAACCCCATGGACTGAAACAAAAATATTGATAATCCGGTTGGGGGGGGGGCTCCGCAAATTAAAGGAAAAAAATGCTATGAAAGATAAAAATAAACTTGCACGGCGTACAGTGTCTTCCGACAAACTAAACGTGTGTCATGGGGTGAGAGAGAGAGAGAGAGAGAGAGAGAGAGAGAGAGAGAGAGAGAGAGAGAGAGAGAGGGTATATTACATCTACATGTTCTTTAGACATATTTATCGATAACGTTGAATGTGGATTTAAAAATTCAGAAACAATCATACTTTTTTTATTGTCTTAGGTTATCGATTATATTCTGCGGTCGGAGAGTTCCCTCGTCTACATACGTATCCTTGTTCTTTATTTGCTGTTTACATTGTACATTAAACACAGGAAAGAAAAAAACAGACAAAGAAAAAAAAAAGAAAAAGAGAAATAGTCAGAAGACAGCGCCGCGCGCTGTGTATACATAGGTTTTTGTACAAAAAGTGAAGGTTTATACAGTAGCGAGATATTGCCGGGTTTGTTAAAAATAGGTCAATCTCAAAGGTCAAGGTCACTACTTCAAAAGTCAAGGTCCATAATGAAAGGTCTGTTAACGATTAATTTACGTGTGAAATATCTGCCATGTTTGTGGAAAATTAAAACATATTTATCAATTAATATGCAAAAAAAAATGTTTCGGTGAGCTCAAGACGGGGGGGGGGGGCTATGCAAAAAAAATATGTTTAATGTCAGATTATTAGAATGTATATAAATATTCACATGAAAGTACATGGACCAGCTATATAAATCCAAACATAATCAATAAAACCTGTACGTACTGTTGGCAATATGGTGTTTTTTCTATTTCCTGTATCATTCTGAACCCCCCCCCCCCCCCCCTTTCCACTAGCTATGCAAAAAAAAATATGTTTAATGTCAGATTATTAGAATGTATATAAATATTCACACGAAAGTGCATGGACCAGCTATATAAAACCAAACATAATCAATAAAACCTGTACGTACAGTTGGCAATATGGTGTTTTTTCTATTTCCTGTATCATTTTGAAAGAAGGGGGTAGGGTAGCAAAATGGGCCAAAACTTTTTCCCAATGCATAACTCCCCCTACTTTTTCTTTCATAAAAACTTGCTATAATGTCCCTAAATACACTATGTGAAGTTTTAAAAAAGTTTGATGGAATTACATTTTTCATCAGCATTTTAGTGCCAAAAATCTGTTTCTTACGTTACTTTAAAAATTGCCATATGAGGTAAAAATTTGCTAAAAATTTCATTCCGTTACATCTTATGTCATAAAAATTGTATTCAACAGTAGTAAAGTAATGTATTCTAATATATTTGAGTAATCCAATTCAACAATTCCGTAAGAATATATATATTTTAGATTTTATGAGTTATATTTCGCCAATTTTCAATTTCACCACAATATTCTGAGATGGTTGAAGATGGGTATATTTGATGGCAAATATCTGACATAAAGTCCATATCTTGGTATCCTTTTCTGTTTGTTTTATTACTTATCGGGTCAAGTACTATTGAAATATAATGGTAAGAAAAAAAGTTTGATGCTTTTGAATTCGACATCTCAGAAGAAAGCATCCTTAAATCTCCATCAGTGATGCTTCCAGCCAAAGCGCTTTTCATAAGCCGCCAAAATTCATTTCAGTAGCGCCCTCTAATTTTATTTTTAGAGTTTAAATTTGTGTATTTACCATACAAAAAGGGCGCAGCTCCAAATTTTCTGTAGGGTTGATTCAGAATGAAATATATGTTCAGAAAGTGCTATGGCGACCATGTAATTTAAAACAGCATAGCGTTGCAAATGAGCGAAAATTTCCCTTGTTGATTGTTACACTATGACATATATTGGGCTGGTTTCGGCTTCCTGTTTGGACCTTCTTGGATCCTATACTTAAATTAGATATGGAACATGATTCAGACCTGCCTACTTTTACGATTTTGGCATAATTTTACGATTTTTGACCTAAAAATACGCTTTATGCTTTTGCTGCTCATTTTACGCTTGTGTGATGTCATCTTACAGTGAGGAGGTTGTTTTACACCACAATTGTACGTTCTTCGAGACCTCTGGGTAATTGGAGAAGTGAGAGGGTTGTGCGCACGTAATCCAGGATAACCACACCATTTGCTACTTGCGTGACAGATGGCCGTCCAAAGTCGGCACCGGTTACCCATTAGTCTCGTCGGTTTATGTGTAGTCTTTTGTGTTTGATGTTTACATGTCGTGTGTCTCTTTTCCGTCTCTTGCTGTACTCGTCTTTTGTGTTTTTGCATCGGGTGTTTTGGTGTTTTACTGTTGATGCTGCAACGGGGTCTTGTTGGAGATCTCCTCCCTTCTTTTTCTAATCAGAATGTTTTAAAAATATTTGAAACAAACGCCTATATAAATTCGATGAAAGTTGAGGGGCTTGATATCGGACAATCAATTGTGTAAATGTCGAAGTAGGGAAAAGACAGTGCTTTTGTCGTCAAGATTATGATAAATTGTTTATATTACGCTAATCTCCCCTAAATTTCGCTTTTAGTAGCAACATTTTACACTTTTGATATGAAACAGTAGGCAGGTCTGATTCATGTGATATATGAGTACGTTTATCTTTACAATGACAAATATGGATAATGACCATATCCCTGTATACAGCACAAAATCGATAATTCAGAAAATCAGAAACCGAAGGCATACAAAATCAGGACAAAACAGGAACCAAAGCAAACAAACAAAAACCTCCACCACATGAAAAGAAGCGAACTTCCGATATTGGGGTGAGACCAGGTGCCCAGGAAGAGTAAGCATCTCCTGCTTGCATGCAATAAGCATGGCGCGTTTTAACGACGCCTTCTTCTATGCATTCTGTACTTGTATTGGACTCTGGAGATTGTTCATTAGATGTTTCCATAAAGTTGTGTTATTGTTACCGTATAGGTACATGTGCAAGGACCGTTAGTAATGAATTCATTACTTTAATTGCAAAAATAAAACAAAAAAACTGCATACAAACGGATATAGTCAGAAATGATGCGAATTATCTTGTGCCTTAACGAAGAATCGACGGATAAATGAGTCCCTAAAACAGCAATTATTAGACTTGTTTTATCTTATTGTTTGTTCATATCAGATACGACCGATATTGCCTCACCTCATCAAAGTTCGAATCTTTTATATTGCTTTAATTTTCAAGTAGCCTGAAAGCAATGCAGCGTTTGTAATTCAGACGTGAGCTGCACGTGAAAAACAGATAATTACTAATAAAACTACTAATTTGCATTGCGTGAGCTCTCTTCGTTTGTTATCAATTCATAAATAACTTGTTTTGCAATATTTATTTTATAGAGAACGATAATTTCACCAGTTGATGAGGTAATATATATTTTTGTCGTGTTAACATGAGTGTAGTGTGGTACTAATGGAGTATAATCCTGGTTTTCTCTGGATTTATTTTCCTGATGAGGACAGATATTTTGTTTTAACCAAATACAATCTTTTATAATGTTTATCATAAAAAGATCGAACTATCTAATATATTTAAATTAGGGTAAAGATCCGCTCAATGCGACCGCTGCACAACACTTGTTAAAGGTTCCAGTCGGAGTGAAATCAGGGTTTTATTGGATTAAAAATCGAGCCAATCAGAAATTATATCTTAAATATCAAGCCGATTAGTTGTCGCCGCGAGATTCTTCAACGCGATAGACTCCGATACGAACCCCTCTCATACAAAGAATTGTTGAATGATTTGAATGGCGATTATAGAGACTGGATCATAACTCTAATTTCAATCAAATTGACTAAAATTGTGTTAAACATTGGAGATTGTTAATTATATATCCTTTATGAGATCGAGCAAGCTTCCCCATTACTGTGTTTACCATGCGTAATTATTTATTATGTCTATTATAAAAAGACCGAATTCGAACGAGCTCACTCAAACACCAAGTTCACGTTTTGATACTCCAGCCATACAGCACCAGCAACGGTAAGATTTTCTAAATATAAAAGATAAAATCTTTAAAGGGATAATGTCAAAATGGTTACAAGTACAAACTCATGAAATAATGCCCGACACAGTTCCGTAAAAGATGTCTCCAACATTCTTGATGTGTTCCAAGAATTGGATTTCGCCTAACTAAAGAGTATTATCTTCCTTCACGGAGAACTGCAACCATCGCTTTTTCTGAACGCTTAATCGTTTCAAAAGACGGGTTATTTCGCTAAATTGTACAGCAATATTTTGACACACACACTCGGCCTCAACCACAATATCTCAAAAGTCATTATTTTTCGTACACATGTGATCGATCTTTATACTGACGGCATTGCGTCAGGTGCCAGGAGGAGTAAGCATCTCCTGTTTGGTTAGCCGCGACCGCCGTCGATGTTCACGCACGAAAATGAAAACAATATATAAAATACATACACTGTCTGAGGTTATTTCTATATAGAAAGTATTATGGCGACCATGTCAAGAAAAAATATTCGAAACACTTACTGTCAAGCTTAACCTTAGTACGTCCGATGAGTTCCTTAAAAGATAAATTATTGGAAAATTACTGCACAGATATGGAAGAAGTGCGTGACAATAGTGTTTCCGCAATCGGACTCTACTGAATTTTGCTCTAGAATGTTATTTTTGCAATTTGCATAGGGAAATCCTCAATTTTCCTCGGGGAATTTCATCCACCTAGCAGTCGACTTATTGCACATGTTATGTTACATGTATCATTCTTACACGTACGTCGTTTCAGCCAATGAAGTTGAAATAGACCAAAGTAGAGGGAAACTGCCACATCATTATTTGTTTCCGCGCTTTTAAAAATTTACTTTTTAGCTTTCGACAAGTCACGTCAAGAACATTAATTGTCATGGAAACTCGGATTGAGATTTATTTGTCCCCTCCGCTTCAACTCGTAAACTCCAATTATTCCCTGTTCGAAACTAAACAATGACGAACATGAATGAAATTAACCCAAATAAATGTGAATTTAAAAAAAGCTGCATTTTAGTGCTTTGCAATGTAAAATGTCAAATACGGATAATGACCATATCCCTGTATACAGCACAAAATCAATAATTCAGAAAATTAGAAACCGAAGGCATACAAAATCAGGATAAAACAGGAACCAAAGCAAACAAACAAAAACCTCCACCACATGAAAAGAAGCGAACCCCCGATATGGGAGTGAGACCAGGTGCCCAGGAAGAGTAAGCATCTCCTGCTTGCAAGCAACACCCGCCGCTTCAATTCGGTAGAACTGTAACATCCGGTTACTTCCATTTCGGAAGACATAGAGTACAATCTTTGGTTGGATGGTTCAAATGGTATATGACAGAAAGTTATTCGTTGCACTACTGTTCTGTTCACTAAATCCAGAGCACCCTGTTTTGGCGATTTATATTGTCGTCTAAAGAAATTTCCTATTAGTTTTGTTTCCGATTATTGACTCCTTTAGTCGTAACTGAAAATTAACTATAACTTATCTTATCAACTGCCTCCAAACCGCAATATGAAAAAAAAAACATCTACAGAAAATTCCGCCATATTAATCTCCGTGTTAATATAAGAGAACAGTGACGTCAAAGCGTCCGATGTCACGCATTTTCAGTTACTGTAGAAAATCCTTGTAGACTTTTTATTTTCCGTCCTATTTCTAAGTTAACTTGATGTACAGCCAAAACAATGGTATCTTCTGCTACGACTTAAAAGAAGGGAGCGGATCTCCAACAAGACCCTGTTGCAGCACCATCAGCAAAACGCCAAAACACCCGATGCAAAAACACAAAAGACGGGCAAAGTATGAGACGGAAAAGTGAAATACGACATGTAAACATCAAACTCAAACAACTACACATATACCGACGAAACCAATGGGCAACTGGTGCCGACTTTGGACGGCCATTTGCCATGCAAGTGGCTAATGGTGTTGTTATCCTGGATTACGTGCGCACAACCCTCTCACTTCTTCAATTACCCAGAGGTCTCAAAGAACGTACAATTGTGGTGTAAAACAACCTCCTCACTGTAAGCTGACATCACACAAACAAGACCGTAAAACATAGAGGCCCCAGCAACGCAGATGAATATGTAAATGTATATAAAAAGAGGGCGTACAGTCCGTGCTCTGCCGGCTGTAGCAAGCTCATGTATGTAATCACCCAAGGAGTCCGACTGACATTCAGAGAGGACAGGTGGTCGGAATCCTGTTTTCTCTAAAGAGGTTTGGACAGAGCCCGTCATGGAGTTCCGTCGTCACAGTCAGTCAGAGTGCAAGTCTGAAGGATGCGCTGGTACAAGACTGTAGATTGGTTAAGTACCAAGCCTAGTGTCCGGTAACAACTGGTGACATTAGAATCATATCCACGGTATAAAAGGCGTTTGATGATTCTGACGCATTTTCGATGGTTATGCTGGCTACCTTTGATCCTTCTTATTATATCACCATAAAAGACAGGTTGTGTAATATCCATAGTAATGTACTCTGTTGCGTGTATAGATCCGAATTTTAAAAGAAGTTGACTGTAATTTTTGTAAATTTCCTGAAAGTCTTAACTAGTTAATGAAAGCGGAAACCTTTACCTCAAAGGTTTTTGGTAATTTGTAAATTTCTACTGTGAAAATCCAAAATATCAGTACATGCTCTAGCGTACCGGGTGAGCTGTGATATGTAAATGCCGTATGACGGTAATCTTGGAACATCACCGTCAAGCCAGGGGAAATTTACCGTAATGTATCAAAAATCATTCCTTTTGTCATATACACTTGTATGAATCTTTCCATTTACAATTTTGATATCTAGGTCCAAAAGTGGTGTTTCTGTATTTGTAACGAATTAAAGAGTACAATAAATAGATATCTTTTTGAAAGATGACAATATCATATTTTAAAGAAAACCGGGAAAACAGGGTGCTCTTGATTTAGTGAACAGGACAGTGTATACCAGATTGTGTGGGTAGTGTTAACGTCTTCAGATTGAATAGCATCATTTAAGAACAGATGAATTGGCAACATGGACAAGACATGCACGTATCGGGTACTTAACACTCGTCAGTGGTCCTTGTTCTTGCTAACGTTCTTTCTAACGTTCATGCCTTATTTCTTCTTACCATCTTGTAAGCATATAGAAACGTAAGAAACAAGCATACACTAGGAAATAATTATGACAAGCCGTCTAAGCATAAATGAAATCTGAACTTAGCTGCAGCACTGCATTTAACTACTTTATATCATGAAATTAATTACAAATGAAGGACTTTGAAAAAGATTTTTATCGATTTCACATATTCCTTTTAAACTCTTTTTTCACATATTGTACCTTCTATTTTACTGTTCATCAATGCATGGAAAAACCGAACACGAAATTCGCCTATCATCAACTCGAAACGTTAAGGTAATCCAATGAATTATATATTGATTTAAATTACGGAAGCGAACTAAAATTAATTTCCGCTAAATGAAAATTCATATTCCTGATTCTCAGTCATTCAAAGACATTTTATTAATTTAGCATCAGTATGGTAAACAGATTGTTGGGCGTTTCTTCTTGTAGGGAAAAATGGAATTCTCAACGCAGTGGAAAACGTTCATCTACACATGTTGCCGCCTCCGAGATTTTTGAGAAAAGGTATTCTAGATTCAATATTTTCAAATTTCTCATACTTTATAAATAAATTATATCTATTTCTTTCACCATATTGCTTTAAAACACATAATTGTTTACAAACATTGTATAATTAATCGATCTTTATGTATAGGAAAATCTTAGAAGTCCTATTAATTTTTCAGTGAAAATAATGAGGACCTTAGTGGGGTGTATGATAGCGATGAAAACGACGAATCTACAGAAGGTGATATCTATGAAAATATCAAGGTGCAAAAAGAAATCATAAACACTATACGACTTCAGCCATGGCCGATGTCAAGGAAGCTTAAATTGTGTCTGTAAGTAACAAACAGTAAAACTTCAAGAGACTTTACTTCAGTTTCGAAGAAAAAGTATCAAAATTTAAGATATTGGGTTTCGCTTCTTTTCATGTGGTGGAGGTTTTTGTTTCTTTGCTTTGTTTATTGCTTTATCCCGATTTTAAATGCCTTCGGTTTGTGATTTCCTGAATTATCGATTTTGTACTGTGTATTGGGATATGTCATTGCCCAAATTTGTCGTTTACGTATGTTTGATCCTGTTAACTTTAATCAAATGAAAGAAATGGGTCTCCAGCAGTACCCGGTTGAAGCAAAACACAGAAACACCCCAAAGCAAAACTAAGCACAAGTTAAACATGTTCATGAAGAGACGCAAAAGGATAAGGAGCACCGCATACGACATCAAAACACTAAACTCAAAAGACACACAGATACCAAGTATATCAACAATCCTAATTTGCAGCCATTCATTTAGAGAGTTTTTTTGCTTTGATGAAATAAATATTGAATATTATTCTGTCACAAAGTCTGGAAGGTAAGGCAAAATCATAGAGATTGACACATGTCCAAATTTTTGTTTGTCATAGATGACGTTACATATTGATTACTCGCAAACAACTTTATGTTTTGCTTATTCAAACAAATACAGGATTGACAGATATGAAGAATAATACACAAGTGTCGCGTTACTTATCGTTTTCCTGTTGCCTGGATTCGTCTTAGGAAAATGGTGTAACCTGCGCTTCACAAAATTCTTCAAAGACGAAACATATAAACAAACCAATTCATTGAAATGATTTATAGGGATTTATGACAACTGTTGTTTAATTTGGTTGATTGGTCATACCATGGCTATCGTTAGAGATACAATTAGCTTCTTGAATCCCAGAAAGAAAGGAGTGGATCTTCAAAACGACTCGATTGAAGTACCAACAGTAAAACACCCCGAGCGAAAACACAGAGATGACACACAAAGCAAGTGAAGCAAAAGGGACGAAGAATACCTAACACGACACCAAACATTAAGTACATGTACCAGAGTCAACCTATGACCAACCTTCATACGCCATACCAAAGGAAATGCAGTTGATATAGCCTGATATGTATGGAGGATCAAATGTTAAACGTCTTCAAATTCAATAGCATCATTTAAGAACAGATAAATTTTATTGTAATACTTTGAGGTTTACATATTGAAATTGTAGCATTTAAGGCGATTGGCAAATGTTGGAGGACATTGATGGACATAGATAATTGTAAAAGGATGTGTTGCCACACAAAGAACGGCTTATTCTTTTTCACGTTTTCTGGACATGTAACCAGGACATGAGACGCGCATCAAATTAAAGTTGCATCACTGTATATCCTTTTGAGTAGAGCGTATTGTCTCTACACGTACACATCTCAAAATCATATAGAGCAACCATTCGAATTTGAGGCACGGAATGTTAAAAGAGAATCAAAAAGCCCCCCGATGATGGGGCGGACAGCTAAAAGTTAAAAACTAAAACTAAAACTGGTCGGCAAAACGATGCGCCGAGTATATATGTGGATGACTGGAAATTGCTAACACCTGCACGAAATAATAAGTAATTGGTTTTTGATTAAAAAGACATTTTTGAAATTAGATTCTTCCAAATACAGAACAATAATGGCTTTTACGGGGAGATTTCCAATTAGCTTTCAATTAACTCGTACGGAAAACAAAGACTAAAGTACTTGCAGGTGTGCAAATTACTACAGTGTTTTCAGCATCGTGGGAATCAAATTAAACAGATTACAGAATTTACAAACTAGAATTTGATTGTCTCAATATGAAGTTCAAACTTAAAGTCAAGAAATTAAGTTATAATGATTCCCCTTTTACTATAGAAAACTCAAGTTAGCAATTTCCATGTACATGTAACTAATTAATATGAATAATTAATTAGCTTAATTATTGTGGGGGAGAGGCCATATGGTTACACAGGGGGTAACTATCACCCCCTCCCACCCCTCCTTTACCCCCCTCCCTCCTCCCTGTCCACTTCCTCCGCGATGTAAGTTATCGTACCGTATATTAGTTTGAACTTTTGATTCTACTATTAATTCAATCGCTACGCCAAACGTTCAGACCTACAAAGATAATCTCTCTCCCTCTCTTTCTTTCTCTCTCTCTCCTTTATATATATAATATGTGCTGTGAATATGTCTAAATGAATGAAAACTCATAACTCTTGTACAGTACACTAAAAATAAAAAAGTCTGTTCTCCATTGATTCCATGTGTTTTGTTTACCATTGACAAACAGAGTTATGCAAGTTTGCTGTCTGTGCACTTTCTTGGCATTCTAAGCCTTGTCACGCTCCAGCCGTGTAAAGGGAATTTAAGGATGACAAGTGTGTTGTACATAAAACTGTTAGAGGATTCTCTTCTGTTGTGCTTGATTATGCTCAAGAACAGAACAAGAAGCGTCTGTTAAAATGTGACGGTGGTGCTGTTCGTCTTACCTAGAACAGTACTCATTTGTTGATGTGGATGGTTTATTGGCCCGAGGTAGAGTTTAAACAAGAGTTTCACACTATTCTAGATAATTCAACAGGGGGCGCAGTGAAACTAACCACGAGGAGCAACTCTCTGTTCAACGTAACATCCTATCTCAGGTTCATGATTTTTGTGACGCAATATGTCAATCTGGAAATCCATTTACCGATGAGAGTTCTGACCCTCTAGCATTAGGTTCAAGAGACATTTTACCTTCAGATGCCTTTAATACAGTCAACAAAAATCTACCCGAAAGGGGACACGCAGTATATTGCGTTTGTAGAAGAGCAATTCAGAAAGAGAGAGAAGTCATTGAATGATCATTTACAATATAAACAAATTCGCTTTGTTCAACTCGCCAGCCCTTCTTGAGGTTGCAAAAAAAAGAATCAACAGACGACATCGTTGAATCACATGAGTCCTCTCTTCTCTTAATTATACATTGGATGTATAATTTGAGATGGCGATCTGAGGGACTTTTCCTTTCATGAAAATCATGATACTCGTCCTTCTCTTTCTCAGTATGGCAGCCTACGTTCGGGATCCAAATCAGAGCTCACAAAGTGCTTAGAGAACGGTCTCTGACTACAAGAACCGTCATGTATTGAAATAATGTTTATTGATAGAAGGGTTTGTGAACATGTTGCAATCAAAAGGAGCAAAGCTATCTCTAGAATATGAAGAGACATACTTCATCCCTTGCTCAATTATCAAGACTTTAAACAATAAATATAATCTGGAATTTCAAGTAACAGAATAAAGCATCCAAATCGTGCGAGACTTGGTAAAAGGCTAGTATAGAAGAAGGGGATGGGATCTCTAACAACACTCGATTGCAGCATCCACAGCAAAATACCAAGAGTAATGTTTGATAAAACTCTACCAGGCAACTGAGTTTTGTTTCTTGGGGGTAATGAATTTTTTTTTCTTGTAGATGAATTGACTAAGATTTTTCAAAGGTACGAAGAAGTCTTCTCATATGGTATGAACATTTTGAATAATCTCCATGACGAAGCTGCAGATGAGCATCTCTGTGTTTTCCCACGAGAAAGCTGATACCAGAATGTAATGCCCGTGACTGACGCCGTACGTAAAGCCTTTAGTAAAGTAGACACTGACGTATTTGTTTTGGCTATGCTGCATTTCATCAACTAAGCATTAGAGAGAACTGGCTTATACAGTACATGGAACTGATGTAACCCTTCGATTCATTCCTGTACATAATATTGCACAAGGGATAGAAAGAGGAAATGTCAAGTTGTGTTCACGTATTCCGTGCAATACTGGCTGTGATCAGACGTCTTTCTTTTCTGCCAGAGATATGAAGGCAGCATTGCAAGCATGGACTACCTACCCAGCTGAAGTGCCCCAAGATGATAAGTTAAACTCCTATTGAGGCAAATCTTTTGATGTCTTAAAGATAAACTGTTTTGATTTATGACAAAACAAAACAGCAAATGAGACAAGGAAAGTTTCTTTTACGAGGAAGGGTAGATGAAAGGGATTCAACCAACATCAACAACTCTTCTTCGGCACTTGAAAAGGGTTATATACTTATATTTACATTACTAGTAGATTCCCCATGTTAAACGCCCATTAGGCAACTAGAATTATATTCTTCGCGATTCACGGATTTTTGCACGTGTCCAACCATAATTATACACCCATGAACACCAAAAGTAAGACAGTCATTTCTTAACACTTGGTTCGTATGGGGTAAAGCATTGATAAAAGACCATACTCTGTCTCTTCCGTCTGATTTTGGATAACGCCTGAATCAGTTTATTAGATGGGAACCTCTAATGACAATACTTGGCAGTGACCAAGACAGGTGTAAGACGTTTATCCGTTTTGATTGCAATCCAAGCATACCATTTAAGGGACGTTGCAAGCGTTGAAAGCAGAGATGACATGTACTGCATAATCAAGTCTGGAAGGAAATGTCATGTAGGATAAAGGTTAATCCTTTGTTTTTGAGTCATTACAAATACGTATTTAGTACGAAAAGTATTTGTATTTATTCGAACTAAAGCAAAAGAGAGCATGGGCAATCGAAAGGCGTACCAATTCTGGAAAAAAAAATACAAAACAGAACATTCTAAAGTAAAAGGGACAATAGGGCAAACAGACGGAGACAATGACTCAGCTCCACAGAAACACGAAGGACAACTTATCTAATGAGCAATCTTCATAGCAAGAGCGGAAGGTATTGTAGAATGCATTGCAAGTGGCGCCGTACTATTTTCTTATATCACATGAATACAAGTATTTAGTATATTATCAATGTTATCCTTTGTAAACGATAAATGCGTCTGTCTGATGAATTCAAAATTAATTATTCTACATACCAGACAGGACATCTTTGCCTGATATGTGAATTAATGTGAGCGTCGAGAGAATTGCCGAATTTGACCAGTTTTCACTGAGCTGTTGCGACAGGAAATGCATGTAAACAGGAGACAGTGATTCTCCCCGGGAACCTTGTCTCACTTCGGAATACTGTTATGCCGGGGTTCTTAGCTGTTTCAGTGAAAATTGGTATGGTTTTACCCTGACAAACTGATGGGTACTTCATGGTTGTTAATTATTGAAAGTAATACGGGGAATATATAGGAAATGGATGAGATAGGGCAGTACAATATCCTTAAAGGTACGATGTCCCTGAAAAATTAATTTTACAAAATTTTATAATGCAAAATCTTTCTTTTCATATTATCCCAGAGTTTTTCAGACTTAGGGATAAGTTCTCTGAATTTGACCTTGGTTTGGTTTGGTTTGGTTTGGGAAATTAGCTTGTTTGACTGTCAACACTGGGTGTTTGGGTGTTGCAGGGGGATTCACGAATCGTGTTTTCCCTGGAAATAACGAAGTAAAATCCAATTACTAACAAGTTTTTGATCTTTATTCGCTGTGTCCCAATGTTGAAGTTTTGTATAAAAGTAAAAATCTTAATTTGCATATAATTTCATAAAGAAGATGAATGACAATTAAACCAAACAATCAAAATAATAATTTCATAATCAGTTTTACATAAACACTTGTGAACCAAATCGAACAATTGAAACTTGCAACAAAAATCCAATCAATCTTACATAACACAAACTTTAAAGAAATATCAACAACAGAGGAAACGCGGTCCGACATGCATCAAAATGAGAATTCATGGTAATTACATTTGTAATCGTGTAAATTCGAGTTTTCTAGTAAAAGATACATTTAAAATAAAAGAGAACACTTACAAATTTCTTGAATGAACATGATAATATGGATTTTGAACATTTTCAGGTTTTTGTGCCGAAAGTTCCAAATTACTTCCCTTGACTGCGGGTTAAATGTAAATTGCAGATTCTTCGTTTCAGATACCAAATTAATAAAAGAGTTTTCCAAAAATTAATATCGGTTGATACATAAATTGTCAGACATACTTGTTAGTTGAATAATGAGTATAAAACATGGAAAATACAATGAAAACATATATACAAGCTCAAACTGAAAATAACATTGAATAAAAATAGTGTAAAATTATTTTTATTTAACACTTATAGAATGATTCCCTAAACATTCAACTTTTTAGAAATATAGAAAAATATAGAAAATATTGGTTACCTGGAAATAACGAAGTAAAATCCAATTACTAACAAGTTTTTGATCTTTATTTCCTCGCATCCAAATCTTGAAGTGAGTTAATATGACAGATACAAAACATTCTACACTAAATATAATAAAGACTTGACAAGTATACATATAAGAACAATATAACATAAAGAAATCCAGAAACAGCGTAACTCAATAAATTTCAATAATTCAACTCGCTCCCAAAATTATAACACGAAAGCTCAAATTGATAACATTGAAGTAAAGAAATATAGTTTTCATTTAACGTACAAAATAAACGTATTTTCGATTATTTAAGAAATATAAAACATATTGGTCATATTGTAATGATTACCTGGAAATGACGAATTAAAGTCGGATTACTAAAAAGTTTTTGATCTTTATTTCCTCGCATCCAAATCTTGAAGTGAGGAAAGCGCTCACGGAACCCCCTTGCAACCTTGGACGCGGATTTCCAGGAATCAACCAATCAAAATCAATAATCAAATATTTGACCTTTTGACCCGTTTCTTACTGCCCCAAAATTTTTTTATCTTTACCTTGACTTGACAGACGAGACCACGCACTGATCTCTTTTGTCCGCAAGGGACGGTCACTCTAGAGAAAAAAAAACGGAGCTCGCGTGTCAAAATTGAGCAATAAAGTTTAGATAGCAATTAACAATTAATTTACCTAACAAAAGTCTTAAGCTGGCAAGTGCAAACAAAAAGTTCTTACGGACACTTTAATAAGCCCTAAAGTAATCAAATACGGAAATCCACTATTCTACATATTTACAAGGATTAATTGTCATTTTCATGACTTATAGCCGAGACTCAAAAATTAGAAAATATAAATAACTTCTATAATTTTGAACTTTTGAAAATACACTTTCTAAATCTGACAACAACTCAACAAGCTGCTTAATTTGATACTAAACATGACATGTTTTTTTTTTCAAAAACGTTGTATATGAAATTTTTCCATGCAATGAAATACAAAACAACAAGATCAGTGTATAATATAGCTGTCCTATGACAAATTCGAAATATTGAAAATATTTAAATTTGCTTAATGACTACTTCCTCCTCACTTTCATTTCTTTCGTCTCGAAAGCTCAAATTGAAAACATATTAATCAAGTAATAGAGTTTTAAAAGTAAGGAAAATATATACACATTATATACAAGTTCTCTTTCAGAAGTCTTAGAATATATAGCGAATTAACAAAAATATGTTTCCAATTTCAAAAATACAAAGGCAAATCTCACTTACTTTACAGTTATTTCTTTTAGATTGTCGTTTTACTATCATTTTCTAACAAAAATGTCTGCATGCAAGAACCTCTCATGATTTATGACAATGAATATTGCTTCTATTTTGGCTTATTTATTGAACATGCACATTGACTCCTCCTTGAGTCGTAAATGAATAGAGGTAGCCTAGCCTTTCAAGTTGTTTTGGCAAATGACGAAGTGATAGACTTACGGACATTGCCGCACTCAATACCTTACAACCAGAAGACATCACATCAAATGTGATTCCATTCATTAGACCAGATCAGAATTTAGATGTTGTAATAGAATTGGCCTTGTTTCTTCACAATCTAGCACTATATTTAAGACTGAACTACAAAAGGAAACCCGTCGATTTCGATTTCTAGCACTCAATAAGTTTATTAAAACAGATTAACAAACAAAATTTCCAGCCTTGAATAAATCAATTCACAACTAGCCATGAAAAATTGGAACGTCTACATATTTGTTATAAAGAGGATCTAGTCTATGTTCATCATTAAATTACTAACAAGTTTTTGCCCGATTCAACAAGACTTTTAGCTTACTCTCTTACTTGTCCACCCTCGGGATCAAGTTTCTTTTAACTATAGCTTGCCCGAACCCAATTGGCGCTAAGCTTAGTTTTACCCTAAAAAAAAGTGCTATTCAAAAATTACTGAGATGTAATATTCAATCAATCATCAAAAGAATTCTTAAATTGTCAATAATACATGATATATCATTCGTAAAAGTGTTCAATGCATGGACCAGTTCCTCTGCTGCTGGAACTGTTAATTCCGAGGCGCGTTAAAAAATATTTCTTTTGTCACTTAATAGTCCTTCTTTTCCAAACAGTACCAAAATATCGTTCCCTTTCACTTTTGTAATTTTGTCACTATGTCCAAAACACAGCACTATAACTTCCTGTATTTTCGTAATTTCACTAGACTTCTGGAAGGAATGGTGGTTCGCATATTTACATAGAATCCTGTATTTCAAAAGATTCGAATGTCCTCAGAACATGGGGGAATTCTCGTATCATGGCTCCGATCGTGAGAGGCTTAGGATCTTCCTGTGAGATGGACTAGCGGCCATCTCCTCTTCTCCACCAGTTGACACAGTGAAAAAATTTGTTGCACACTCTGTGCAACGAAATGTCGATGCGGCGAGCGCGCCCTTTTCTCTATAAGTTCTCGGTCACGGGGTATTACATGTTTACAATGTTCGAACCCCAGGATCGCCGTTTCGGCAATCTTCCTTTGTAACTTTTCCTTTTTATTCTGTCCGTAATAACGTCTCGAACCTTCGTTGGACCCAGATTCTGTAACGATGGGGGTGGCGGGCCACGGGGTGTGTCGATTCCTGCTTCTCTTTGTGATCAAATGCTGGAAATGACGAATTAAAGTCGGATTACTAAAAGTTTTTGACCTTTATTTCCTCGCATCCAAATCTTGAAGTGAGGAAAGCGCTCACGGAACCCCCTTGCAACCTTGGACGCGGAAGCAAATTTAAATATTTTCAATATTTCGAATTTGTCATAGGACAATATGAATGTTTACATTCTCATTTGTATAAATTCTAATTTTCAGGAGAATCTAACGCATGTATTTGCAGTTAAAGCCGTTTGGAAACGTAATTTTGAATTAGGGGTGCGCAGCTCTAATTCATTTCACTGGCGCCACCTACAATGTATTTCGTTTTTACAATAGAGATATTTGGCTATTTGATTATACAAATTAGACAAAATTATGGTCGTTACTGCATACTTTCGAATAAAACTTTGTATGGCTCCTATTTTCCTCAATCTAGACCCTTCGGAATAAATTTTACGTTTTCAATGAAATTTATTATCAGGGACACCATCTTTGAATTGTCACAGCCATATATATTCACTTTATTCAACTTACATGTACTTGGATAACATGACAATACTTAAGTTAATGTTTCATTATATATAATGTTTTGCTATTTCGGAAACTTGTCATTTCATCCAAAGATATCATCGAAATTAAAGGACAAATCAAATTAACAGTCAGAGCACCATGATTCCTCCATTGCTATTTTGGTCACATATTTAATTAAACTATGCTACTGAATCGACCCTACGGGAACTTTGAAGCTGCGCACTCTTTGCATAGTAAATACATAAATTTACATACAAATAAGTAAAAACAGAGGCCGCTACTTAAATGAATTTTGGCTGGGTCTGAAAATCACTGGCTGAAAGCATCACTGATGAGGACTTACTAACCGAAACACGTGTCTTGTGCATTAAAATTGGTTTTTAATTTTCTTCAAGACTGGTAACGAGTTGGAACACTTCCGTATTATTTAATTATTAAACTTCATCTAAGTTAATTTATAAAATATAAATAAAAGTGTACAAGATATGTCATCACTGTACCATCCAAGCGCGTATATATAGCGGTAGTTCAGGACCTCCCCCAGCGCTGAAATTTGCAAAAAGAACCTTATTTTTTCCTGTTTCTACATATATTTTATCTCGAAACCATATCCTGAACCCCCCGGTTGCCTAGGCCACTCCTGGAAGAATTTCCTGAATCCCCATATGCCTAGGGGTATCTCCCTCATTGCATATAGCTCTGTCCTTAGCTGGGTTTCAGCATAATTTTTTTTCGGTCATGTTCACCGTGGGGTATCACGTGATACACAAATGATATGTTCCACGGGAATCCCCTTTGATTGAACCAAGTAAATACTGTCTAAATCTACTTTATATGAATTTATTTCAGGCCTATTATATGGTCATTATTATAAATTATATGATGGTCATTTATTCTGGTATATTTGGAGAACACTTAATATGGATTCTCTGTAAAAACCTAAAACAGCTGGCCACGGCATGTCATGGATTTTGATGAAACTTTCTGTAATTATCATACTTAATGTAAAAACAATGAAAACAAACCATATTGTTATATTTGAACAACGGTTGCCATGGTAACGGGGTCAATCTATTTGACACCCCCATAAATATGAGAGATAAGACATATTGTGACATTCTGTTGCCATGGTAACCATGGTCAAAATTTACTTTATGAACACAAAAACTTTTCTTTGTAAGTTCAACTCTAACAAGAATTATAACTTTTTCGGGGGAGGGGGTTATCAGGTAGTTGTTGATATTCAGTCAAATTATGTGAAAATTTAGCAAAAATAAGGTCTAATTTTAGGGTCATTTTTGGCCTGTTTTTGATTATTTTGAAGGTTGAAAACCATTATTTGGTGAATGTTATGGGTATTTAACATCACCTTGCCAAAATAAATGTCTATAGCTGGAAAAAATCAAAAAATAAAATTCATTGTGAAACTCACCATTTTGTCATGAATGCCAATCAAAATCCGTTGCTATAGCAACTTGGAATCCATATTACCATATACCGCATATTTAAAAACATTGTTTTTCCTCATGTTTGAGTCCTATGATTATGAAATAGCATACCTGTATACAAATTATATTTATCATTATCAATTGACCTTCAAATCAATTCGAGGTCATCTGTCCAAATCTCAAGGTCATTTCTAACTTTAGACTAAAATTAAGACAAAAATCAGGATTTCCAATTAATTTGAATTGATTTCTCTAACTTATTTCATTAGATATTTTGATTTTAAATATTTACATTTAAACAACCGATCAAAAGAAGTAGAATTCATCACAATTTTGTTAAATTGTATTTCACTTCTATGTATGACATACATTTTAAAGAGCATAAAATTGAGATTTTCTAAAATTTTCTCGTAAAATATGTGACATTTTTTGGGGTCTTCATTGGACTTTGATAAATGTGTTACTCATCCCAACTAATAATACATTTATCATACTTTTACCGATAATTAATTGTTTTGCCAAGGTTCCATACTGTTTACTGTTAATCATGTCTCTTTTTAATGAAAAACCACAAAATTTGGCCTGAAAATAGCAAATAGTTTTCAATGACCTTGAAAATTGAGCAAATGACCTTGACATTTTCTCAAGGTCATGATAGCATCAAATGGTCTTTAATACATCTACGTACCAAGTTTTGTAACGATAGCAGGCATACATCTGTAGAAATTAGCTTTTTACTTATGACAGGTATTTACACCTTCGTACCAAATGTTGCCATGGTAACCTATTTCAAAGGCATGTAAACAGAAAAATCTCACTTCTAGATAAATTTCCTTCGATTCCCATGAAGTCCTAGGATAATACTCTTCAGGAAATAGTCAACTGTATTTCAAATCTTGTGCAATTGCATTATTACTCTTGTCAAAAGTAAGTAAAATATAGGTAAAATAATGCCTAAATTGGCCGAAAATGGCTCATTTTGAATAAGCAATTTTTCTTGAAATTGAAGCAAATTTACATGACACACAGAAAGAATGAGCATGGAAAAATCAAATTGTTTCAACTTAAGAGGATTTAAATAATCTTTTCGGAAAATTACATATACATTCAACATTTGTTTCCATGGTAACGGGATGCATAAAAATGCCTTGTTTAAAGGTGTTTTTATACAAAACCTTGGTTACCATGGCAACGGAACTTTGAAGAAAAAAATGGAAGGTCAATTCGTTCTGAGGACATCATATTTACCTTATACACAAAAAAGATCCAAAATCTGAAACATGTCGTGGCCAAACATGTCTGATTTTTTAGGTTTTTACATAGAATCCATATTAAACAGAAAATGTTGTATCTGTCCGTGCACCATATCATAACATGTGGCGAGCATTGAAAATTTCTGTTTAAGTGTTCTCCGAATACACGTCTATTCTTGACCATAATAATCTCTCCATCAAGGTCATGGATACACAATGCCCATGGTGCAAGGGCAGGGCCAAGTGGGCCTAGAAGGATGTGTCAGTGACAATGGATTATGGGGGCCCGGACCGCCCCTCGTGTTTGAAATTGGAAACGGTATAGGAAATTCCCCCAACCTAACTAGCCCCACCCCTAACAATGTTCATACACAGTATGGGGTGTCACCTAGTATGGATGGTTATGGACCACAGGGACCTGAATCTGGTCAGGTGTTAGTCTCTGGACAGGAGAGACAATGGAATTGTGAGGGGGCGAAGCCCTGGGCCTAGTTATCCCCTGTCCTCCTATCGTGAGAGGAGGAGGCGGAGGCGTAGACGTACACCAGATCCCTATTCCCGCCGCTCTGACAGAAGTCGGAGCCCTATGAGTAATCCTGGTTCTAGACGAGCGAACAAGAGGCCTAGGGAGGGAAGTTCGCTAGAAGTTTGCGAATTTTGTTACGAGGAAGGACATGTAGGTAGAAATTGTCCTGGTAAGCGTAGTCCTGATCTAGACTCCGGAGGGTACTCAACTCTCTCAGTGAACACCCCTCCCAGAGTTTGCACGATGGAAAGTGAAGATGAAATACCTTGTACTCGCGTCAAGGTCAACGAAGAAATAGGGGTCAACACAGGGTCAAGTGTATCCCAGGAACCCTGTGACTCTAGAAATGACAACAATATGGGCGGAAGCATCCCACTCAGTGTGTCAGAAACTGGTCAGGCTGACAACGAGGTCAAAAAGGTCATCGAGGAGGAAGAACCTCCTGCTTTTAACCATTCCCCAGTTGACACTCAGCACGGTCACAGTGAGACCCAAGATTCCTCTTATAAGGTGGCCGATGTAGTGAAATTTAAGAATTTCAAGGTCAGACGCAAAGGTAAGAAAGGTCCCCCACCTTGGATAGGCCCCGGGGTTATAACTGCCATAAGAGGCCCTAGGCATGTTGTGGTCATGTCATCAAAGTTTGACGTCAAGGTCATGAACCGTGACAATATTAAGCCCTTTCAGGGGAGGACCTACCCACCTTGGGTCAGAGCCTTACGCTATGCCCTCCAAGGGGCACTGCCCCAACCAAGGTCAAAACCAACCCCTAGTCTCGCCAAAGGTACTGGTAGGGTACCACAATCGGATAATGTCAAGAAGAAATTCTTGCGTCCAGACAGGGACAAAGATGACCTTTGGGTTCAGGCTATAGAGGTCAATATGGTTTCTTGCAAGACTCGCAACGACTGGTTCCATCCCAAACGAAAGGGAACCACCAGGGAGTATGCAGAATCACTGCGCACCAACAAGTACAGTCAGTGTACCCCCAACACACATACTATGTAAGCTGTGTTTAGACCGACCCATTCTGGGTCACTCACCCACTATATTCTGGGTTTCTGGGTCAACAACCCACTATTTCTTGATTACCCCAACCCCACCCCCTACACCACAAAATCCCCCCTTTAGCAACCCCCTACCATTCCTTGTCCCGAAGTCAAAAATCCATCACTCTTTCTCCCCACCCACCCTCTTCGTCCCTCTCCTTGTCCCATCCCCTAAGAGGACTCACCCCTTATTTCCATCCACAATACAAATTTACTTCCTTGTTTTTATTGGGTTTAAAGACCCAGTCCCCCTCTATCCTTTCCATGTCTCCCCTTGGTCTATTATGGGTAAATACCCACTTCCCCTTCAACCACACCTTTTGTCCATTATGGGTTTATACCCATATCCATCCCCTATCCCTTTAGCAATTTCCCCCCTACCCACCCTTTCTCCCCACCCACAACGTCCTTTTTTCTAAAAGGGGGAAGGGGGATGGGAATTGTTTGACCTTAATTTCTAGGGTCATCCCTTGCCCCTCTATTATATGTAAATATGAGAACAGAAGGTACTGTTAGAACTTTGATGTTTCAGAGGCTGTAAATATGTTGTTTGTTTTATTTCATTTTTTCTTTATTTGTGTGTGCCTTAACCCATAGTAAGTAACCAGGGTATATCTTTGGCTTTAGTCCTTCTTTTGAGGGCAATCTAAAATCTGTAATTCCAACCTGCAACTTTCCACACTCTCCCTAACAACAGATAATCAAGTCCTTTTCAACAAAGGGGGAAGGATGTAGTGGTTCTAGAAATGTAGGTAGGTCGAACCCACCCCACCGGGAGCAGTTTCAGTTGGGAGCAGACGAGAGGATAATTGCGGCCGCTAGGCAATGGAGATGTAAGGTAATATTGTACGTAGCTTACCCCCTCCAGTGATAAGTACGCCTAGGTCACTCATTTCCATACCCCTCAGGTCCACCTCACTTGGTTCAATCAAAGGGGATTCCCATGGAGCATATCATTTGTGTATCACGTGATACCCCACGGTGATGTTTAGAATTAAGCTCCTTGCGCCTACCCTCCAACGATTTTTGGCCATATTTTTCTCTCAAATACGCTTCTGAATAAACCCTACACCAATTCGGAGAGGTACATTTTGGCAAGAGTAAATTAAAGCTCTGTATTGTAGATGGCGCCAGGAAAATTCACTTGGCTTTATTTAACTGCTTGGCACGAAGTACTACTGACGAGATTTCAAATATCCGAAACACGTGTCTAGTACAACACAATTAGTACTATAGAACATATATTTCAATATTGACAATTGCATCACATATTAGCTTGTAGGGTATGGTTAATTCAACCTTTTGTTTTATGATTATTCTTGTAGATTAGCAAAGAACTACGTAGAGAAGCATGAGGGAAAGTTATCTAGGAGCCAAGAATATCAAGAGAAAGGAATGCAGGTAGTTCATTCTTCATGGATTGTTTGTAATAATTTATAATATCACTTAAGATGGTCATCGTACTGTTTAAGTATTGAATATAAAAAAGGATGTGGTATCCAGATGATACACCTGCCAACAACATCAACAAAACGCATACATAATACTCGTACAAAACAACATCATTTGAACACATGTACAACGGCAAAAAAAAAATATTAACAAATATACTAAAACAGCATCCTATCAATATGTGTACAATACCGATTATTTTTCAGCAATTTACTCAATTCAAATTGTTCTATTTCGGTATTCAATACAAAGGGAATTAGAAGTAATCGGGGCACCGATTTATTTTTCATTCATATATTGATCTAATGAAAACAGACATTTGGAATTATAAATGAGAAATAAAATAATGAACTAAATGAAATTCACATTACTGAATTCGAAATGTGAAATATCAATTATAATTCTAAAATTGCTTTGCTCACGTTTTACTAAACTGATAATGCGTTCGCACTCTAATTACTATATTATATAAATGCGCAATTACTACTGTTATACATGTATCTATTTCGTCTGTTTTACAGATATGGAAAACGATAGAGAGAGAATTGTCTAACATTGTTGCTTTCCTAACACCCTGGGAAATGAGAGTAAAACGAATAGAGAGTATGTATGTTGATTAAGATTTTATATGTGGGAATCGTAGACATATGTTAGAGTAAAGGTTCGAGTTACCGATCTTCAAGCATGGCAAATTCAAAGAATCCTGAACCCCATAACCCCTCTATATCCGCCTTTGTATTTTTGATATACATGTACTATATGAAATATGTTCCTCTATTCCACCCTCCGCAAAGGATATATTTTTAAATAATGTAGACTAAACTGCAGCATACGTACTATTTATTTTTAGGAACATTCTCTTATAAATGATGTAGTCTGGCACTTGGTCTCAGTTTAGAATATTGTTTATTCCGGGATTTGCAACGTTCCAATGGAAATTCAAATGATTTTGCCTTACCTTCTCGACTTTGCGATTGAATAACTGATGGGTACTTCTTCGGTGTTTATATAAGTAGTATTTATGTCTTAAATGAGTAAATAAAGCATTAATCTCATTTAAGTCATATCTTTATAATAATAACTGAAAATGATCTTAAAAAGTTTTCAATTAAGCATTCCTTATATTATGCCGAAATCAAAAACATTAATTCGGTGCATATCCATAATTTCCCAGATTAAACAGCGCTGCATTAATTAGCAGCAGTAATTTTTACAAATCTTTCCACGCATTTTCCCCACTCAGTAACTATTGTCCATTGGTCAATCAACAGTACACAGCAACTCATTTGTAGTTATAGTCTGTTCTTTTGAAAAATGATTGATTGAATAAATCAACATTGCATAAAAGAGGCTTCAACTGGCAAAAGTTGAAATCGTAGTTCCTTTATTTACACAGAATTAAATTGATTTCATGAAAATTGAAAGCTCACAGTACTCTGTATTTTCGAATGAAGTTTAATGTCCAAAATGAAATGCAGTTATCTTAACTCTAAATGCATTGTGTTTCTTGGAAACCGACGATTTCAGAAAACAAGAATGAAACTGTCATTTGTGGTGCAACTCTATATGATAATAATACGGAAGTGATCCAAAACATCCGGATCAGTACATATTGTATAATAGAAACGTTTGTTACGCATATTTGACGAAATACACAGCAAACCTTTTGGTTTCTCTAGCTTCAAGAATGTTGTGAACATGGCTGTGTCAGAAAATCACTGACTTTAAGTCCTACTGTTAATGATTTACTACTCTGACTCGTGTCTGGTGCATTAAAATTTGTTTGAAATCAAATATTAAAGAAAGTAACGGGTTGGAACACTTTGATTTTCTAGAAATAGTGTGAAAGAGAACACTTTGATTTTCTAGAAATAGTGTGAAAGAAGCTGAAATGTTTTGAAGATTTTATAGATTTTGATAGTGTCATATTTTTAATCAACGCGTTTTCATCTAAATCGTTTAGGTCATTTTGGATCAGTGGTTGCATCGTACTTCGTTTTCCTTAGATGGATAATTTGGGTCAATTTTTGGTTAACTCTTCTACCAGTATGCTTCATAATACTGCCTGAGGTAAGACTTATAACATAACAGGTACTTTGCTACCCGAAGAATGATTATTGCATGAAAGCCAAATACAATAACTGAAATAATATTCAAAAAATCACAATCAAAAGGCTTGCAAATTCTGGAAAAAATATAAAACAGAACTTTCTAACTCGAGAAAAGAAAAATTCGACAAACAGACGGAGACAATGACACAGCTCCATAAAAACGAGCGCAATTTATATAATGAACAATCTCCAGAGTCCATTACAAGTGATGTATGCATTATAGGTGGCGCTGTTAAAACGCCCCGTGCTATAATAAAGTTTAGTATCCAAGTCCCACATCCATTCCATTTCTGTCTAAGTGTTACCCCAAAACAAGGGGGAGTTTCGCTAATTGGCCACTGAGAACAGAGAACAAGAAAATTTCCAAAAATGTTTGAATGTAGCGCAAAATTGAATAAAGGAGCCCTGAAATCACTCGATTATTTCTGGTGCTCTGTCCTTCCAATTTAGATGAAAGTTGGTCAGGATAAAAATATAAACTTAAGTATTATAAGATTCATAGTAGGTATTTCATTTAAATAAATTTGGCGAAAGATGTCATAATTACGGGTTGAAGAGGTAGGGGAACAGATGACGGAAAACGTTGAATATCGATCGCAAATGCACAAAAAATGCATCATTTTACACATTTTTACGTTTATTACGCTTCTGGTAGCTTTTTAAGTTAAAATTGGATAAGCAAAATTAACTTTGAGGTTATTAAATCAATATAATCGGCAAACTCTGCAATCCGGAAACTGAAAAACGGTTTTATTTCGTTCTTCTCAGACACTTATGTATCTATCTGGCGCGAAATACACACGGTGTAGAAATAGACAACTTTCTCGTTTATTTCCTTCCAAACGGTTAAATGTTTGATCGGAACACACTCTGAATAGACTGATCCGTGATATCAAAAGAAAAATATGGCAATTTAACCTATTTTATCGCTCTAGAGGCAAATTTAAAACTAGTCATCCAACCCCCCTTTTTCGTTTTTCGGCTTTGGGACATTGCCCCCCCCCCCCCCCCTCGCTTCAGAACCCCACATGGCCAGAAAATGTTTTATAATTGATATACACCTTTGGTGAAAGTGACTTGTAAAGCGAGGAGGGAACGATGTTGCATAAAACTTTTCCGTTTTCCATTGATTTCTGTGTAAAAAAAACCCGCTTATTTTGACCCAAATCTCGGTCTTATTTTGCAGAAATTATCCCATCTGACAGCAGATTCATATGCGGACCAAGTTACTTGAAATTTCTACCGTAAAAGATGATCATATTTTGCATTTTGAAATTTCGACTTTTCAGGGCAGATTCTACGCCTTATCTTAACAGCTCCTTCAATGATTTGAAGAAATACCTCCTTCACATATGTTTTATCTTTTGCACCCAAAGAACAGTTAGTGTTAGTTCAGTAAAATGTCATATGAAAATATGCGATAATATGATAAATGTATTATTTGAAAACAAAGATGATGGTTGGCGAATCTCGGAATTCCCTAGAGAGAAAGACAATTCCAGAGGAGGAAATTTCCAGATCTATGGACCTTAAGACAATATGGGACGCTGAGGTAAGTATTGCACACAAGAAAACTTAAAACGGAATGGTGTCATTAACACTTGCTATTTACATGTATGACAAGCCTATTTCCGTTATATGTATTCTTTCTCCATTTTCTCTTTTGTGTCATTCCCTAGCATAAGGCCACACCAAGTTATCTTTGTTAAGCGTCAGCGGACTGTTAGGTTCTCAGGGTATTGTTTGCTGAAAAACGGTCTATTTCAATATTTTTCAATCACTATTCGATTTTTGTCCAAGACGTCAGTGTAGACTTAACAATTTTCATTGGATATATAGTCTTACAGAGGCTAGGTAACCTTAAATTAACTAAAATGGCACAAAATGATAAGTTTTTTTTTATCACTTTTCTTTGCATGAGATGCCGCTCTCCTGTATATTTCTTGTGTGTTCTTTATATATTCTTGTCTTTTTGTAGTTTGTTTTAACGGGTAGGTAGATAGCTTTCCATTGCTTGACCCGATGCTTAACAAAGAAAAAATAGGTATGGCCTAATATATTTTCTTTACTGCAATTAAATAATTTCATGCTTTGGTTGCGTTGTATTTTGAACAATGGAACAGAGTCGCTTTATATTCCTTATTATAATAATACGGAAATGTGCAAACTCTATACCTTCTTGAGGAAAATTTCAAATCAATTTCCATGCACCAGAGACGTTTTTCGAATTTCAAATCCTCATCAGTGATGCTTCCAGCCAAAGTGCTTTTCATGCCTCGCCCAAATTCATTTCACTATCACCCTCTGATTTTAGTTTTAGAATATACTGCATTTACTTTACAGAGAGTGCAAGGCTCCGAATTTTCTGTAGGGTCGATTCAGTAGCATATCCAAATAAAATCTATGATCAAAATAGCATTGGGGGGATGATGCTAAGATGTTAACCTCCTTTTATATTCATTAAAATTGATGACAAATTTTAAACGCCTTCAAATTTAATAGCATCATTTAAGAACAGATAAATCTGCAGCATTGACCAGATATGCACGTTTCGGGTGCTATACCCTCGTAAGTGATCCTCAGTCTAAAGAGTTTTTAAGTTACTATGTCCAAAATGTACCGAAAGAAGATTAAAATCAACAGCCAAACGATTGAATTTCTAAGATATATATCAGGCAAAGCAGCTGATCTGCTTATAGATGCGAGTTTATCTGAGGTGGCTGACTCTGAAAGGTGTTTTTTTTTTCAGGGTATTGTGGAATATTCTGTAATTTTTTATGGCTACTATGGAAATAACAAAATCATTGGTCAATGGTATCGCCTTCCGCTTGCCTACTTATTGACGGGATTTTCTGCTTTTGTGTTGAGCTTTGTAATCGTTCTTAGAAAGTAAGTATCATTGAGAAGAAGGGATGAGATCTCCAACAAGACCCCGTTGCAGCACCAACAGCAGAACACCAAAACACCTGATGCAAAAACACAAAGACGAGTATAGTATGAGACAGAAAAGAGACATACGACATGTAAACATCAAACACAAAAGACTACACATAAACCGACGAAACTAATGGGCAACCGGTGCCGACTTTGGACGGCCATTTGTCACGCAAGTAGCAAATGGTGTGGTTATCCTGGATTACGTGCGCACAACCCTCTCACTTCTCCAATTGAGCAATATTTATTATAATTATGCTCTTCATAAAACTAATTGTATATATATTCTCCGACGTTACATACTTTTACTTTTTTCTGCTCGCAAGTTTACCCGGAAGTTTAATCTCATCTATGATTTCAATTATGAAGAAGTACTTCACAAAAATATACATGTGTATTTCTTGTTTAGAAAAACTTTTTTTCGTGCAAAATGCGTGCCTTTGTCTTGAGCCCAAAAATGATCTTGATCCCTTACCATTTTTGAAAGTCGAACAGTTTGTCGAGTGACAATTACATGAATTAATCAGCACGGTCATTTAAAAGTTCGGATATGGTCTTTGTTCATATTTGTCAACCTAGCTCCAATGGCTTTGTTTAGTCCTTATCGTGTTTGCAAGGTGATAACACATGTACGTAGAGTTTTCTCCTTCTTTTTATGAATTATTTCTTTATTGTGACAGATTACACATACACAAACCCATACATGCTCATCTCCTTATTCTCTCTTTATTTAAGCCATATTGTAAAAATAATGCTGAGTTTATTTTGTATTTACTGGCTTCAAAACTGAAATATATACACCAATTTCATTCACAGCTTTGAACAGTTTGTATTGATTTATAATGTAGATAAAATCTGTGTTCCTAAAACTTGAGTGACCCCGTCTCGTATTTGTACGTTATTCTCGATGGGCAAGAGTAAATTTTGAAGTTTCTTTTAGAGTAGGTCATTGGTCAAGGTCACAATGACTTAAATTTTTGTATCGACTGGAAAGGTCGTATCACAAGAAAACACATCTAGAATATGAAAGCTATGTCACTTTCCGATCCATAGTTATGGCCAATATTAAAGTTTTTCAAAAGTAGGTCAAAGCTTTAGGTCACCAGGTCAAAAATTCTGATATCGAATGAAAAGATCTTATCACAAGGACGACACATGATGTATGAAAGCCCTATCATCTACCATTCGAAAGTCATGTCTAATGTTAAAGTTTTTGCCTCGGACAAACAAGCGAAATTACCATATTCACACACACACACATCATAAACAGTACAAAATCATAAACAGTACAAAATCGATAATTCAGAAAGTCATAAACCAAAGGCATACAAAATCAGAATTAAGGAGGTATTGAACACTTTGATGCCAAATTCAATTTTTCTCAAAATTTCTGGAATTATTCATTTCTAGTCTGTCCTTCATCATACAAACTTACATTTGATTCTAACCACAGGAACAATTTCTATGAGACTTTCAAATATGCATTTTTCAACGTAACCGTGAATTTCTTGATGACGTCATAATATTAAAAGTGTCATTCCGGTTCTCTTAATGCTAATGGAAATTAATTTTGATTGAACTTCCAAAATATTCATAAATGTATTGCTCTTACATAAGGAAAAGATTAAATGAATTGTGTTATAAACAAAGGCAGGATGCTGGAATAATAGATGACACAGTCGCTCAAAAAATTGCAATTTCGAGCCAATTGACTCTAGTTGATATGTGATTATTAGAAATTCTGTGGATCAATCCTTGTCAAAAACTAAAAGAATGATCAACAATGTACAGAAATGATTTCATGATATAATGAGAAAAATTAAATTTGGGATAAAAATTTTACGAAGCTTTTTATTTTCCAATCTTTTCTTCCAAATTCGTCCATTTTCAATGAAGTGACATCCGCTTCCTTGTTATGTAAATTTGTCAACGAATACACTAAAATAAAAATTGAATTTACTATTTTATACATGTAAAGTTTCAATGTAATGCGTTTTGTATTCATGTTTTAATTGCATTTTGAATGCGATCGTTTGTGACGCCATTTTCCCCCGATAACGTCGAAATGACGTTTTGGTTGGCTCATGGATAAAACTCCCAAAATCCACAATTTTGAAAAACGCTATAATTTCTTCAAATTACGTCGGAAATTATTCAAACTTCATCAGGATACTCAAATATGTATATCAATCAGTGTATCAAATGTTTTAAGGAAGTAAGGACTGTACTTTTCCTAGGAAGTGAGAAAAACTAATAATGTCGCCGCCATCTTGGTGTTGAATCCCTCCTTAAACAAGAACCAAAACAAACAAACAAAAACCTCCATAACATGAAAATAAGCGAACTCCCAAAATGGGAATGAGACCATGTGCCCATGAAGAGTCAGCATCTCCTGCTTGTATACAATACCCTATATGCCCCAAAGTCTTTGTTTCTGGGAGCATAAAAATCCTCAAGCGCTGTTATTCCTATTACAAATTTTTCCTGACAATGCCTAACAAGACATCTATGACTACCAAAATGATATCTTCTCTACTTTTCGTTTCAAACACATGACTTGTTTAGCAATAAGATATTTCATTGTAAGTGTTTTCCTTCTTACGATAAATTGGATGTATTCAACGAGAAAATAGTTTGCTTTAAAAGTTTGGAATAAAATTCGTCAGGATGGCGTCAAATTTTCGAGAGAGCCGTTTATCCAATGATGATGAGCAATTTCCATTCTCATGGAGGTTGTTTGGGAGCTGGGATTATATGATCGGAAATACAGAAACAGCAAATAATAAAGTTGCCTCCATCGCAACAACGTTCAAGGTAGGTTTATAGTAACTAGTTCGATTTATTGATCCCCTTGGTGATATTTTGTGCTTAACATTTTATGCCATTCCCTACTACCATCGATGAAGCGCAAAAATCTCAACGATGTCAAAATGTCGGTCTCAGTTAACCTATAAAGGGTACCGAGGGCTACGTGTTCCGGACATTTGGTCTCTCTCGTTGGTCATTTCAGTGATTGTTGGAAAAACAGTGTATGATATAGATCTTCTCATTACACTATTAAAGCGTGGGGTCGAGTCATTATGATCGTGAGTGAACTTGATAGGCGTGGGGAATTATGATAGAGCGTGGCAAAGTGCAATAGCTCATCGTGGCAATTGAAATGGAACGTTGTAAAGTTTATGGTTCCACGATTTTGTAGGGAATCGTGTCTAAGTATTCGCTATTTTCGAAAACCGGAGTTACTTCCCATTTGAGACGGTATAAGACGTAGACTGATTATGACGTCATCAAATTCTATGGAAACAGACCTAAAAGTCTGGGAAATGACCGTACAAAATCGACGTTACCATACCATTTTTATGACGTCACAATGGTTTTACGTCTGATATCTTTTGTAAGGAAGAAAAACTCTGTATTCCGCAAAGACTCAACAGCCCTAACTTAATGTGCATGTATTCTTTCAATATAATGATATGTCAAATTCATTCTTCTCTTCAGATAATCTTTTATCCTACATTGATTTACGATTGATACTACTTCGCTGGTATTCTATTTTCAGGAAGCAATACTTGAAGAGAAAGAAAAGAAAAAATCTAGCAATTCGTAAGTTAATCTTAAACATTTCTTGTCCATGCTGTAAATTTTCTGCTTTTAAACGATGGTAATGAATTTGAAGACGTTTAACATCAAAATACAAGTAGAAAACGGGAATGAAGAGTTCTTGGAATTCTATGGAATATATTTATATTATATATAAAATGATCATATATCTTCTTTTTATTTGATGACTTCAACTTATTATAATTTAGGAACGAGCATTGAAATTAGATATGCAGATGAACCCATATTGTGTCAAATTTAAATGCATTTAGGAATGATAGCTGCCTTGCATTCAGTCTTTTAGTTGTGTAGTAGATTGTTACCCTTTTTCAACTCCCCCCCCCCTCTCTTAATTACTAAGCTTCTTAAGTATAAGCATTGTGAAATTATCTGAAAAAAATTTATTTCGATTTTTGATACATATTATTGATTAATGCTCTCAAGCATTTAGGTTGGCTTTCCCCCAATATTTTCACGCTAAGGCCAAGAAAAATTACAATTTCGTTTGACGGGCAACGCCGCATTGCCTAAAATCCCACCGCACTTCCGATTTTTATCGCGTGTTTTACCATAATTTTAAAGTAGTCAATTTAACATCGCCGTGCTAATACAAATTGTTTGTTTACATATTCTTTACTTCACTAAATATATAAATTGTAAAGCTGTAACTCAATACTTGTTTACATGAAATAGTATTATTTACCCGAGCTACCGTATTCAATTGTTGTTTGTACGGTAATCGCGACCACGCGTATATTCCATATCACTGACGAGGTAACGTAACGTAAAATGATACTTGACTCTGTTGTGATAATATGCAAAAGCATTATTCATTATTAGTTAAATTATCCAATTTATTAGAAATTTGAAAACGTTTTTGTTTAGAACTCACAGTTCACGTCAGATTGATCAGCCGAGAACGCCGGTGACGGGATCGAGGGGAGGGGCAGAAATACTACGCGATCCTAACTTCGATTCGGATAAACTGGTCAATTAAACCCTAAGCACATCGGAGTGAAAAGGGATGACGAATCGATCAGGGTACCATAGTGTAATCGTTGTTAAAATTCAAACTAAATTGTCAGACATGCAGTGATCGGGAAGGCAAATTTGCTAAATGGGACGATGATCCCTTCCACTTGGACTTCAATGGGTCATTCTCAAAAACAATGGGCCATCTTTCCTCACGAAAGGGCCATTCCAAAAATGATCAATTTTCGAAAAGCTATGCATATGCATGCATTATGCATCAGGCATTAGCACATTTTTTTTGGTCGCGAGATTCCCAATATTACCATTTCCAATGAATAATTTTCAGTACATTTTTTGCAAGGGTCACAGAACAGCCAAGACCGAACTTTATGCCATCTTTCCTGAATTTTTCGTGTACACGTATGGGCAGCTTCATTTTCAGCTTTGTTGATATTAGGGAAGACATTTCTGTACACATTTTATTACTTCAACTTGTACCCACTGACTGACCACTTTTAAAAAATGACATGATAATTTTACGGACGAACGCATACACAAGTACCTTTACGTAGATAAGATACGTAAGTGGACGTTGGAGATTTAAATCTCAGGCGCAGATGTCGGAGAAAAATCAATATTGTATCAAAATAGCAGAGGACCTTTCAATTGTCAGTGAACAGAAGAATTTTGTGCCTTAGAGTTCTGTCTGGCCATGCCCAGAAAGCTGCAATCTCTGTATTACTGCTCCTGGTGTAGATCTACGTTTCAACGTAAATACGAGAACAGAAATTTTAGATAGAAGTAAAAAAAAAAACAAAAATGGACGCCGTAGAATAATGGCACCAGGGCGCAGCGAGTTGCCGATTTTATGGGCCATTTTCTATCAGAATGGGCCTTCCCAATCCCTGGACATGTTTCTTTGTATTTTCCCTACTCTTTTGCCGACGCCAAGGATAAAATTGTTGGTCTAAACACTGAGCAACAATTACGATTTTCACTCACTTAGTTCCACCTAAAAGAAGTAGTTAACAAAATGTTAACGTCATTTAAAGTTTTAACCTTACACAGGGCAACGGTTAGAGATTTGTGATCCTTTTTAAGCATAAATTAGGTGTACAACATACATGTATTTAGTCTACATCTTCATACTGGTCTGTCATTGGACATCGTCTGTCATATGATACATATAATAAGTGTGACCAAATCGCAGAATATATAGCAAACTTCAGATTTGGAAATGCAATTACTATATAACAGGAAGACGTTGGGTTATCTTGTTAATCAATGCACTAATCATTACTACTTCATACAATATTTAAGTTTTAATGTATTTTCAGCATCAAAACATTTGAATTAGAAATTTTGTTAAAGATCAATAACATTCATCAAATTTCACCTTTGCAAAAAAAAAAAAAAAAAAAAAACCTGCCTCCCTCACTTTTTTTCTCAAAAAGTACCCGTCAAACTAAACATTAATTTTGTATGGCCTAATAATAAAAATATTTTTGATGTATAGTCTAGGTAAAAAAAAAGTCTACTCGAATATATGCTTTTGTGAAAACATTTTGATTAAAAAAAGGTGCAAAGATCAGGAAGGTTTTTATTTTGCATCATTTTTGGAATCAGTACATATAAATTTTATAAAAATTAGAATGGATGAAGAGCTCGATGTTCCCTACTTTCTTATGAGACTCTAATATGTAAAGTGCACTAAGTATGATCTCACTCCTATTTTGGATGTTCGCTTCTTTTCATATGGTGGAGGTTTTTCTTTGTTTGCCTTGGTTCTTGTTTTATCCTGATTTTGTATGCCTTGGGTTTATGATTTTCTAAATTATCGATTCTGTACTGTGTATTGGGATATAGTTATTATCCATATTTGTCATTATTTAAAAAATAATTTGGCTTATTTTGATTTTTTTCATAAGGTTCATGGTAAGCATGATATAATTTTCTCGATGTGTTTATTTTCATTTCTGTCTTGAGTTATGTATGGAAGATGAACAACTCAACCAATGGGATCAACTTTTAAACACATAGCATATAGACTTCTTCTGAAAAAAAACATTCTTCAGCTAAAGCTGATTTAAAAGATGAAAACTTTCCTTTCCCCCTTATCATCATCACTATAGAAATGTGCGAATTAGTTGGGGCACATGAAAAACATTGTATGTCTACAAATGAATGTGTAAAAGCTGTTGTTTTTAAAGCGAAGAAATATACATCATTATTTTCTTCATCCTTCTGTTTAATCTTAATGTTATATGCGAGATTTACATTTTTCTCACGTGTGTGATATACGCCCACTTTTGCCTCTTGATATAAGTTGCCTTTATCGTTTCTACCATGTGAGATGAAATGCTAAAAGTATGTCCTTGCATTGAAGCTTCCTTTTATGAATCCCCGGATAAGTTTTATTTTCAATTTTCAGGTATCGACTTCTGGCTTTCAGGATCTTTGCAAATATATGTGTCGTTTGTCTTCTTGGTCTAAGTACCTTCATTATACAACTTTGTGTTGAAAGAACAAGAGAAATGGATATTTTGAAACGTAAGGAGCACGTGACTTTCAACTTTTGGCGCGAAAATGAGGTATTTATGTATCATCATAAAAATTTTGATAATCTTGTCCATAAATTAAAGAAAAAGCTTTTTAAAAATACATTAAAATAAGGATTAAAACATTTTTTTTCTTAAAAATGACTTTGAAAAAGGATTAAAGTATTGTTTCTTTTTAAAGATTTTACAATAACTATTATATACTTTTTTTCAAAATTTAACACAACTCCAGTATCAGAGTATGTATCATTCGGAATTTCATTGCCTTCATTTTACGATGATATAATGAACGAAATTAGAAGGATCAAAGGCAGAACAAACTTCAACCACAAATGTAAGAAAATAGTCGGTCGCCTGCTTTACCGAGAATGTGATCCTTGAGTCATCAAAAGAACATTCGGCATGGTACTGAGCCATTCTACAGTTTTGTACCAGTGTCTTTCCCAACATTGCATACTGGCAAACCGTGACTACTGGGACTCTATTACGGGCCTGGTCCAAATCTGGTCAGAGAAGACTGGGTCCTGATTATCTGTCCTACCTGAATGTTGGTCAGACTTCTCGGGTGATTGCTTTTGAGCTCGCTTCAGCAAGCAGAGCACAGACTGTTATACGCATGTCATGGATTCTTTTATATCCATTTACATAGAATATGTGTAACCCGAGACCGCTGCGTTTGACTGTCTTGTTGGTGATGTCACCTTACAGTGTGAAGTTTAATCTTTATACTGCAATTGTGTGGCTATGGAGACCTCCTTGTATTCGGATACGCGGGAGTCTTGTGCATAAATAATCCGGATAACACCATTTGCTTAAATAGTAGATGGCCGTCCAAAGTCGGCACCGGGTGCACATTGGTCTCCTTCCATTTGTGTTGTCATTAATGCTTGATGTTTCTGTACGTCTGTTTCGACTGTTTTGCATGATGTTCTAGTGCATATTTTTATGTCCTGTGGCGGGTTGTAGTTTTGTCTTATGTCGTAAATGTGTCGCTTTCATTAATGTGTATTAATGCTAGCTAACAGTGGTGATGACGCTTATATCAGTTTCTTTGAATAATAACCGACCGTTGTCGAGACGCATATATAGGTTGTATTAATGCTAGCTGGTAGTTGTGATGATGCTTACTTTGTATAAATAAAAGCTAACCGTTGTGATGGCGCTTAGCTTATAGTTATGCTAGCTGACAGTTTTGATGACTCTTAGTTTGTATTAATAACAGCCGATCGTCGCAATGATGCTTACATATATAAGCTTGTATTTAATTAATAGCTGACAGTTGTAATGACACTGATATCTACGATATTCCCGAGTTTATTTGACCTGGTGTCATTGATGGAGAAGTATCATCCTAGGACAAATCTCAGATGGCAACTTGCAAGGTAAGCACGTTTGAGATCGTCAGTATCACTCGGCTGCAGCACCCACAGCAAAATACCAAAAACAACTCATGCAAAAACACAGAGCAAACACGCACAGAAAGAGACGCAAAAGAGACAGGGTACACCAAAAAACAACAACACAGAAACATCAAACAAATAAGACTACACATAAACCAACGGGACCAATGGGCAACCGCTGCCGACTGAGGACCTGTGGACGAGATCAGATAAAGAAGTACCTAACAGTTATTCATTGTAAAGTCGAGAAGGCAAGGCCAAATTGTGAGAATTCCTATCGGAACTGTTTCGAACCCCGGAATGAACATTATTCCGAAGTGAGACCAGGTGCCCGGGGAGAGACAGCGTCTACTGCTCCATGGAAATCTGTCAAATTCGGTGATTTTCTCGATGTACATTTTGATATACAGATCAGGTAAGTATGTCTTGTTTGGTGATGAAAGCCATGATAATAAACGTATTTCATAAGAAAGAAGAAAATGAAATATGCTACACATATCTTGGTATATATAAATTTTAAAATCAGTATGATTACTCTCACTAGCAATGATTTATTACATTCAATAACATTAATTATACATACTGATTTTCTCTGTTTGAACAGAATATTCGTGTTGAACCTGTTGAACCTATACACTCTGTTCATTGCACTTTTCTGGAAGCAGCAAGATCTGGTATGTTAACATTTTTAAATTTACAATTCATCTTATTCAGTTGTTCATTGCACTTTTCTGGAAGCAGCAAGATCTGATATGTTCACATTTTTAAAATTACAATTCATCTTATTCAGTTACTTTGTGAATTCGTTTAGTCATAGATTATGTGACTGGTCCTTTGTGTGAGTGAGGTCATTTTTAAATGGGAACAATCTTCTACTGATCTAAAAGAAGAGTATACTTTTCATTTCAGAATGCTGTTGTTACGAGAACAGTATGTTGGTTGTCTTTGAGAACAAAGTGTAATAATAATGATTTCAGATAGAAGAATATGTCACTAAGGGATATCATTACAGGGGACAGCAGAAAAAGCTTTGTGTATATCTAAAGAAACAGTTGAATTTGTCTTAATAAATAAAGTTGTCTACCTCAGTTAGGAGGGGTTCTTGTAGATTTGGTTGTATTGTGAAAAAAAAACACGTGTGCATCTCTAAGCGATCATACACACTGGTCACCTATGGCTCTACTCCCATATTCCCATCTCCAATCGGTGACGATAAGTCAGGTTTGCTAGTCTTTCCTATAAAAAGTGCATGCTCACTTCGGAATGTAATTGCCTTTGTTGAGCAATTTAGACCTACTTTGTCTATTGATATTGACTTCATTTATAGACTTAATCAAAGCGTAGTTTTCCCCAAAAATAATTCATCCATTACACCGAATTGAAGAATTCATCGGATGAGACTTTTTTTCTGCACGGCCTAAGTGACGGATGTTGTAAGCAAACAGGGGATGCTTACTCTTCCCTGATCTTATCTCCATTGTGGATTCATTTTTGCTTCTTTGCAGAATGTTTAAGTTCATTTTAATGTTATCTCCATTGAAGTTTCTTGTAGAATCGATACTTGTAGGTGGCACTGTAAAATCAAATTGTGTGTCGCTACACATAGTTTAAGAGCTATAGAACTAACTTTCTCCTGATTAATCAGAAATTTGTATAAGTTTAAACATATAGAATGTTAAAGGTGAATGTTGTATTATTTTAGTGTTTGCTGTGTTTCTGTTTTGTTATGGAAAAGTTCACGGGGAGTTTTGTTCAAATGGTGGGCTTAAGGATCGGCGAGGTTGAGTTTATCATTTGCAGTGTCACCTATTTCTTTTGGTCAGGATCGCGCTATTTACTATTGATTGAACTATTAATTTTGTTTAATGTTGCCAAGCAGTGAAACTATGACAAAGACAGAAATAGGACTTTTTGGCTTCCGTTTGTGGTTCTTCCTACTTTGATGTTGTGCTTGCGTTGCGTAGTTCGCGTGGTGTTTATGGACATATTTTAACAGCGCTACCTACACTGCATTCTGCAATGCCTTCCACACTTGGACTGGAGATGGTTCATTAGATAAGAGGTCCTTCGTGCTTGTGTCGTTGGTTGTCTCTGTCTTTTTGTCCGATTGTTATCGCGTAAGGAAGTTCTGTTTTGTATTTTTTCCAAACTTCATAAACCTTTCGATCGTGTTTCTAATAGACATAACGTCAGACAGTGCATGCATTTTATATACTGTGTTCTTTATCGTGCATTAACATCGACGGCGGGTGCGGCTGGCCAGCGGGGGATGCTTGCTCCTCCCGGGCGCCTGGTCCCACCTCTAGCTTGCTAGGGGTCCGTCGATGCTCAACATAGTGCTCTATTGTGGGTGCTGTTGGGATTATCGTCAGGATCTTCTTTAACTCATTTAGTTCCCTACCGGCAACGCCGAAGGGGACTCTTATTTTCCTCTTTTCCTCTCGGTCTGTCTGTCCGTCTTTTTGGAATATGATTTCGGCTTTTGTGTTTAACTTTCATTCACTTCATCACTTGCTTTTGGTTTTTACAGAATGTTTAGAAACGGTCTTTCTAGAATCGCTGTTAATTGCAAAAGAGACAACTGAAAACTTTAGTCTGGTTTTCAACGTTCTATTAAAAAAAATATGAACCCACAAAGAAATCAAGAAATGACAGAATTCTTTAACCAAGCATCAAGTTGTTTTAAATTAAACCATAAAGATCAAATATTTAAAAATCTCGACTCCATCTTTATCAGATACTGTAGCAGTTTTGTACGCGATGACGAAAATCCTGATGGAATTGCATTGTTTGAAATATCTTTATGCCATCCAATCTTCTTATGTCGTCTCATTGAAATCAAATCATCCTAATTTTACCTTTCATTTATAATTTCCGATTGTAGAAAAAAGAAATAGAGCAACAAAGTTTAATTAGTCCTAACTGCACCGACAGTCAAGACATATTGACAGAGAGTATCCTCAACAGTACTGTTTCTATGAATTGTTCTCAACAATCAGTTAACAACTCTTCCAGTAGTGTTTGTTGGGAAACAATGATTGGACAGGTCGGTAAAAACGAATTGTTTTGTCAACTATTTTTCTGAATTATACATGTTGTTTGAATATAATTAATAAGATTACTTTTGTACACACAGTCATCTTTTTCACACTGGTAAAGGGTTTGAGTCCCGGTTATTATTGTTGGAGGAGATTAAACGAAACAAACAGTCCCGGTTAATGACAAAAATGGCGGAAATATACGAATGGGTTGCTATACGTTTGATTTTTCACTTTATATTTGATAATTGAAGAATCTAAAGCCGTCACAGAGCCCGTAATATATTCACATACATGTATTTCATCAAAGCCCGAAGCACCCCAAATCGCTGCATCAGGTTGGTTAACATTCAATATTATGAGGGGAAGTTTAAACTGACTTTCATTTTGTATCATTTTAGCTAGATACATGTAAATAGAGAATAAGTGTCTTAATTTGTGTTTTGTTACGGGTATGCAACACACAGCAAGTGCATTTATCGTACATGTAATGCGCGCATGACATTTATTCTATATATATGCACCATAGTTGTCTGTTTCATTCTTGTTTCCTGAAATTGCTTTTTCTTGGTAAAAGGGTGACGTCAAAATTCATCTCGCCGAGGGTTCAGTTTGCAGGTTAGAACAGCCGTTGCGGCATGTTTCTTTAGATCTTATTCATTGTGACGTCACGAGTGTTAATACACGAATTGCAGCACGTTCCTTTCAATAGAAACATCCCAGGGACTTACATTGGCTGTGCATATATATACTATTGAAATGTCTTGTTACAAGTGAAACATGTAGACATAAGATTTTACAAACAAATAAATCAATTTTTATCCTTACATCTCACTCGTTCTGGATCTTATTATCACTTTGAATGTGAATTCTTCAAAATAAATTTGATGCCTTCGATACCTCTTATGTCTCTTCTTTCCACATACATGCGAAACCAAAACAATATCCTTTCTCCTAGGCAGTTATTTTTTAAATTCACTTATTGGCAATGTTTAAAATGTAATTATATGTGTTTGTTGTTCCAACAGGAAGTACTGAAGCTAACAATAATGGACCTTGTGTTCGTTCTTGGGACAATACTAATCCAGGACTTTATCCGGGGCCTTTTTGTGCGGTACTGTAACATTCTATGCTGCTGGGATCTAGAGAAGAAATTTGTAAGTTAATTCATTCTTGTGGGGATTTTTTTTTTCGTATATGGGTGCTTTGTTGTGGGTTTTGCAACCGGATCTTGTTGTTGATCTCCTTTATTCCTTTTAATTTCTGGTTTATTTGAAGATTAAAAAAGAAAGGAGGGGATCTCCAACAACACGAGGTTGCAGCACCCACAGCAAAATCCCAAAACACCCATGCAAAAAACACAGAACAGATACCCACAGAAAGAGACGCAAAAGGGACAAGGAACACCAACTCATAACATAGAAACATAAAAGACTACACATAAACCAACGAGACCAATGGGCAACCGGTGCCGACTTAGGACGGCCATCTGCCAAGTAAATAGCAGACGGTGTGGTTATCCTGGATTACGTGCGAAGGCTGGTTGGTGGTTCAAATATGCATTAGAATAAACCCTTTCACATTATCTGCGGTACTGAATTTCAAGGTCAGTTCTTGAGGACAAGTAAAAGATTGCGCATGCACCAGTGACGTCATTTGCTTGTTCTAGATCGTTTAGCGTGGATTTCTGTTTTGTTCCGCGAAAAACGTCGTGTAACATCCGAATGACGTCCCTGGTATTTTTTCGCGGAATTGACAATTAAATTCAGTACGGCAGATAATGTGAAAGGGCCTATATGCAGTGTATATGTATTGATATACAATCTACTTGAAAAGGAAAAATAAAATCCTGTCACGAGTGAAAAAGATTTACAATGTAGTGAAACACTTAACAAAAAGACCATAGAATTTGAAACCTGCAGCATTTTCATTTTACTTTTAGCCTGAATATGGAGATTTTAAGACAGCTGAAAACCTTTTGCATCTCATCAATAATCAAGGTGTTATTTGGTATGTATATCTATTTAAATCATGAAAACTTTTCTTAATTCAATCTTTTAAAGGTACTTAACTTATCTGTGATTTTCTATTTTGTGTTACCCCATGATTCTGTAAAGATAGGAGTATGAAAAAATAAATAAGAAGTTTCTGTATGAAATTCTTTCCCAAGCTTATTTTTCTCTATATCCATTTTATATATCTAAAAGTCCTGACATCGATGTGCGTATAATTTTTCCCAATTTCAGGCTTGGTACGTTTTTCTCACCGGGACTTCCAGTTCTCAATTTACTCAAGCTTTTGATCCTTCTGTACGTCCGCTGCTGGTCAGTGATGGTCTGTAATGTCCCTCAAGAAGCCATCTTCCGCTCATCCAGATCAAATAATTTCTACTACGGACTACTGCTGATCATGCTATTTCTGTCAATGTTGCCTCCTTTGTTTGCCATTGTAGCCGTAGAGCCGTCACCAGATTGTGGACCATTTAGGTAAGTGGGGCAAGACTTGACATTAATTAGTAAATTTTCTGTCACTTTGATGCTAAATGATTATTCGGTGTATTTCCCCGATGACATGTACCTTTAGCTGGTTCTTTAAATTAACATCGAAGAGGTGCCCATCAGTTATTCAGTCTCAATGTCAGGCTCTAGATATATGTAGATCCGTGTATAATAAAAAAAATAATCCCCTATAAATTGAAAATTTGGTCAGACAAAAATATAAAGTGTTTGGTCTTGCACATTTTTCAGAACCCCCCTGAAAACTGCCGCAACCATTAATATTTTCACATGAGTTATTCACGATTTAAGTGACTTTGCGAAAATTTTCCTTACTTGGAAATAACCCTGCTGCATTCTTACTAAGGCAAATCACGAATATGTTCCCAAGAAGCGTCTTCATTTTGTAATCGCGATATCTTTCCCAGCGAGAATAAACACGTTTACAGTATTTTAGAATAGTCACACTAAACATCGCACCCTCACCCTGATACATGCATCCATAAATATCAATTTCCATAATTTAACATTATTGTAACCAAGATGACAATAATCAATGGTAATCCTTGGACGATACTGCTCCCAGCCTAGCCGATACGTATCACGATACCTAAATACATTGATAAAACCTTCTCAAATAGCTATTTGACAGTATTTTTTATTCATAGTACAAGTAGCTTTTTTTATTGAACATGTCATATTTATTTTACACTAGCGTTCTCCAAACTTCTTTTGTTTTCTTCAAACGTCATTATCGTTTTTGGTATAACAGACCAAAACAATCCGGAAAATTCGAACACATATTTTTTTTGTAAATTTTAACTTAGGTATCTTCGGGGTGTATCGATACTTGGATCGTGAAATAAAATATTGTGATGCATCGAAAAATCGGAGTATCGTCCCAGCCCTTATCAAGGGACGAATTCATCAGAATATCATAATCGTATTAGCAGAAAATGCAACATATGGGTCGATAAGCGATGTCAATGAACAATGCCTCATAGAAGTGTTTATGAGAGGACTAAAAGACTCGTCTATCCATCATTACATTTTTTACGATGGTCAGAAAGGTTTTTAGACAAAAGGGAAAATAAACAAGAAAAGTAATATGTGTTTTCTTTACGTCGTTCTCCAGTGGACACGAGAAGATGTTTCATATTCTAACAGAGACATTGGAGGATGAACTTCCCCCGTTAGCTACTTCTATACTTAACTACGCCACGTCCCCAGGCATTATCATACCGGTTTTCATGCTTCTAGGGTAAGTCTATTGTAAAATCTATGAATGGCATACCACTCAGTGTACTTCTTGAAATGCTTCTTAAACTTTAAAATTTGTAATGCAATTTTGCTGTTCTTTATGTATGTTTTAGTGTGCATTCAATGTTTGTGTAAAAGATGTTTTATCTCTGTTCTTCAATGGCTTCATGTTTATTTTAATAAAGCATATAAGAGGTGGGTACTCCAGATCCACTTAATGAACTATTATTCTTTCCTTACATAAGCTACGATGGCCGCTTCAGATAGGAATCCATTAGCTGAAATATTCTTGACTTATGAAATTAACAAACCAGGTACTTGTAATGACAACAACTGTGTAATCTAACAGTGACTTGCAGAGTGCTGTTGAGGTTATCGTCAGGATCTTCTTTAACTCATTTGCATCAATGACTGGCTTCGATGAAAGGGATATGAAACCAATCCCACTATATGTTGAATTATTCTGAAAAATAGATTTTGTCTGCAATAAGTGGTTCTATGTCTACATAATATGCAAGGTTTCTCTCTCTTGTTTTTACCCTAGGATGAGTATCTATTACCTCGTAAGTGTTAGTAAGGCTTTGCGTGAGTCAAATCAAGAATTGAAGCGGGAACTCCAATATGTAAGTATTCTTATCTCGTTATTCTTCATTATTCTTCAAATTTGTCAAGTTGGTGGCACCTTAGTAATTATACTTTTGATATATGATGATAATATACTCTGTCAAGGTTTGTATGATGTGGCACATGGTGGCTTTAGCCAGGAATTGTTAACAAATATGCATGTTTTACCTGACTTTACAAAAATGAACACTTGCAGTATAAACACAGTGTAATAATTGAAGTCGGACAATAATTAATCAATCAATATGATAAAGTACGTGTTGTTTTTGTGAGGAAAAATCAACTAACATCATTTCATTCCTTGAATTCAATCTTTTATTTATCGACTAAAATCATTTCATTCTCTTCATTGATTTTCAACTAAATCGACTAACAACATTTATTTATGGACTAACATCATTTCATTCACCTGATTTTCGAATAAATTCTACAAAAACTGAATGAATTCGACTAACATCAATCGACATCATAATCAACTTGTGTGACTAAAATCGACTAATATCAATTCATTTCATGATTTTAATCATTTATTTATCGACTAAAATCATTTTATTCACTTAATTTTATTTATTAAATCCCTAACTACAAAATGTGTTAATATGACTTTTCGATGCTATGTTTTGCTGCAAAGGAGAGAAATGAAGGAAAACGAAAAGTGTATGCAATGGCTGATGGTAAGTTTGGGGTTGCAGAGTGAATCGACTATTGAAATAAACTGCCATATCAGAACAGTTTTAAAGCAACATTTCAAGGATGCTAGATTATTCCAAGAATCTACTTTGTACACGGGTTTTTGTTATATTCACAACAATTTAAAGCAGACGACCTCATCAAAACTACCTGTAAATTTTAGAAACACTATTATATATTTACATTATGTATGTAACATAATCCAAACAAATATAACCTTCAAACATGAAAAGACAAACACAACCTTATAAAGACATTCAGAAGAACACAACTAAACGCACAAATAGATAAAACGTAACCAAACAAATACAACTTTACCAATACGACCTTAAAAACAAAACTAGAAAAACACAACCTTCTTTAATATTAAGACCATCACAGCCTTACAAATACCACCTCAAAAAGATAACCTAATAACCATAACCAGAGAAACACAACTGAACAAACCAAACACCCAAACAACACATCCTTACAAACAGAACTAGACAGACAAAACCTTACAAACACCACCTTAAAACTACTACACAAACACACCCATTACAAACACAAACCAACAAATCAAAATACCAATGAAACCTTCCAAATCCGACCTTTAAAGCACAACCATAAAACACGGCCTTACATTCATCACCAGTCAAAAACAGCCATGCAAATTCAATATTAAAGCACTACAAGACAAACCTAACCTTAGAATCGCAACCTTACAAACACAATCAGAATTCATACCCATACAAATACAACCTTACAAATAAAACAGAACCATGAAGAACACAAGCATTACCAGAAAACACAACCTTATAATCACAAGTTTATGAAAAATTAAAATCGGAAAAATACCACAGAACACTTAAAACAGCCTACACGTGAACTGCCAGAAGAGGCAAGAAGGCAAACGCTGTGATTGTACTTGTGAAACAAAATACGCAAGAGGAAAAGGTTATCTGTTTAAAGCCCCGTTTCTATGTTCTTTGCTGCATAAAAATAAATTGTATTTATGTCATGTATTTTTTTTTCTTAAGACCTATTAATTTCAAAGAAGGGCTAAATATTCAGAATATTTGGTCTTATTTTTATACATCTCGAAAATCCTTCTGATGTCATACATTCTTTCATATGGATTTATATAGAGATACCCAACAACACAATGTTTCCATGAAAACAGCCACTCAGACATGTATGCAAACTTTTTTTCTAGCTGTATGTACATTCCACTTTCTCTGTTTGCAAAATAATTATTTTCTGCTAATACATTTTTTCAGCAAAACGTAGCATTGAAACAGAGAGGTCTGAAGGATTACTGAATAAGAAAATAACTGGAATGTCTACAGCAGGTATATCTTCTAATTTTCTTTCTTCTAATTTTGAGGGAAGAACGGGGATTTTCAACATGACTCGGTTGCAGTACCACCAAAACACATAAATGAAGAAACACAGAGAGGACAATAAAAGATACCAAAGGGACAAGAAAGACCAAACAGTCTATAAGCATAAAAACACTTTAAAACAAAGAGACTTTACATAAAACAGCCAGACAAATTGGTAACCGGTGATTACTTAGGACGGCAACCTGCCACATTGGTGTAGTTACCAGGATTATGTGTGAACATCCCTCCTTATTGTCCGATTATTCAGCAGTTCGAAAAACGCACAATTTGTATGAATACACAAACACGACAGCTAAATGCAGTGGCCCAAGTATGGATTAGATGAATATGTAATTCAATATCAAATTATCAATGATATAAAGATGTTCGAAAAACAGGCCGTACTTTGCCGACCGGAGCAAGCCCGTGTATACGATGCGATGTCCCGAGGAGTGGAACCACCTTTCAGGGAGGGCAGTTGGTAAGGGCACTGTCTCATCCAAAGAGGTTTGGACAGAGCCTGTCATAGAGCTCAGTCGTCATAGTTGGTCAAAATGCAATATGTCGATGATATTTATTCTCCAAATTATGTACCGATACTCTAGGCTTAAGCCAATGTACCAATATTGAAATAATATTTAAACAATGTTTCGCATTACATCATCACAAATATCTATGATATCGTTCCAGCATCATCTGTGATTGCTGTGGCACGTATGGCAAAAATGATCTCATCTACAAGGAAGGACCTTCCCACTACAACAGTTCATACGGGAGACGCCAAAAGAAAATTCAAAAGTCTTGTTTTAAAGCAAACAGAAAATGATCCCCGACAACGTAAAGCGTCACCAGGGACATCGGAGCATATATCCTTGCCTGATACAGAAACTTCATCAAATGCATCAGTTTCATTGTCCTCAAAACAAATCCACGATACAAAAGCCCCAAACAAGACAAAATCCACTCCCTCAGGCAATAACAAAGACAACGTAATTAATAGAGTAAGCCACTCTTCTACAAACAGCAATACCATGCCAGTAGCAGTCGTACGTGCTAGCTTGAGACGAAGGGTCACTGCGGCAGAGAAACTGACGTGAGTACACATATATACTACATGTACTTTGATATTTGTAATTTGGAAATTTACCTAGAATAAGAAGTTCTCTTGGTTCTTACAAAGAAATTGATCAAAGGACTTGGTGCGCTAAGCCCTAATATCGGCCCTATAATTTCGACGAAAAATGCTTTTGATAAAAGAATTATCAATTATCACTTTTTGCAATGTTGAATGGTTGAGGAAATACCGCGTCATAAATTTTAGCCCTCGTAACGTCACGCGCGTGATGTATGACGTCATGTTTTGACGTCATTTACCCTGAATGACGCAAAACTAAGGAAAATCATCGTATTTTACATATAAATCTTCAAAATCCATCTAATGATCCAGGCCTCGCCCACGAAATTTTTAATGCAAATTAAAAGGTCGATCAGAAATACATCAATTGATACAAAATTCTAATGCACTCCGTTTGTAACGGGCATTCTGTTTGGTCGAGCGATTGAAAAACTGCAAGGGGATTCACGTTTCACTGCAGTTTTTGCTATGACGTCATGAGTTGCTATGGCGACGTCGTTAAAAGCAGACGTTTTCTAGCTTGTTACTGACCAAAGCATTAGAATAGGGTTACCATACTGATGTTTTACAAAAACTGACAGGGTATCGGCGAATCCCCTGTCAGAAATATCCGTTTTACCGCTCGGCTGACGCCTCGCGGTAAAACTCAATTTCTGACAGGGGATTCGCCGATACCCTGTCAGTTTTTGTAAAACACACGCATGGTAACCCCTAAATATTCATGGGCAAGGCTTCGAGTGCTACTTGATTTCATAGTTTTGTATCGAAATATCGCTCATTTATTGATATTTTCAATGATTCCTACGGTTTTAGACGTTTTGAGCGACGTTTTATTCAGTATAGGACTGTGAAATCAAAAAAGGCTTTGCTGATTTGAATTCACCATACGTTTGACATTTTAAAAACTAGAATATTATGGATATATAAAAAAGTTTGAAAATAGGGCCGAAATAGCAGGTTACCGCACCTACTCCTTTATTCTTTTAACGCGTATCAAAATTTTAAAGCTGAAGTAATATCTTCTGACTGAGCATTCGGATTGCAACGCGAGAGTGATTTAGTCAGGGAAATGTTTTCTTTATACAGACTTGCACCAGGGCAATTTGATATCTCTGACAATACTTCACAACAGTTAACAAAGAAAACGCAACACTACTGACAAGGCTTCGTGACTAGATAAAAACAATACAAATCCTTTTACTAGACTTGTCTTATTTGTACGAGTAATACCTCTTTCAAATACATCACTTAAGCTCATAATAAGACAAAGAATCTCCTTTTAGACTACATGATTACTACCAAGGCAATACAATATCTTGAGTTTGTACTTTGTAGTGGTAGATTATTTAGTGAATACTTTCTAAGCAAAGGATACATTCTATTTTGTTGGCAAGTACATTGAACTTTTGCACTTGAAGTCAAATTTGATTATAGTCAAGATAATCCCAGCAAGCAAAATATATTGGACCAATGTGGACAGTTACGCTATGGACGTCTTTTCCTAGCAGCGAAATAACTGGACCAATGTGGTTTATATATATGGGTTCTATATGAGCAGTCCATATGGGGGTGAGCTGAGATTTGCAATATGGACTCATATATCTGTATGACACAATTGGTACATATATGTCTTATATGGGTCCCAAATGGGCTTATAATCCAAAAGAGGGTCTATGATGTGCATTTTGCCCAGATTCTATCCACATGGGACCCATATAGCCATGATTGCTGGGATTACTATACAATCTTAAAGGGAAATGTAGCCTGTAGTATCGGTACATGTACAGAAAAGTGTGGAAAATGCATAACACTTTTTTTTCTATCACACTTTTTGAGGTTCTTCAAGTCTTAATATCATGTGCTCTGTTCCCCAGAACATCACAACAAACAGTTCAGGTGGATGCTTCGGTACCAAACAACGATGAGAATGAGATCTTTACAACAGAGCTAGCAGACGACAGCTTATCATCAGACGACCATTTGGTGAACTATCCACAGGACAAAAGAGAAGATGGCTTAGATGTTGATGAGACCAGATTTTGTCATGGTATTTTACTTCAATAATCAGTGAATGATAGTCAAACACAACTCCCGAAACCAGAATCAAAAACTCACAATCTTGAGGGATACAAATCCTTGAGAAATATAAAACAGATCGAATGTTCAAGCGAGAAGTGAAAATAGGACAAACAGACGGAGATAATAACACAGCTTCATTAAACAAAAAAGACAAGTTTATCTTATTAACAATGCAGTACAAGTACGGAATGTAATTGTATATAGGTTACCCTGTCAAAAATACACCATGCTTATCAATAAAGTTGGCACATGTAGCCAAGTTCGATCAACTTCGGTTGATCGTCGGTCTCTTCAACGCATTTGAAAATTTCTATTACAAAATTTCTTGGGTCCTGTAGCATTATAACCCACAATCCTGCTACGTCTTTTGTTACATTTTGAACATAATTATTTTCAAAATGTCTCGTACAATCTGAAGAACACACTCATACATAGAATTAGTTCAAGTATTGAATATTCTTTTCAAAACTGGGAGAAATCTAGAGATTTTTCTTTTTTATTTAAATTTCAGCAGCAACACAGACTCACTATGAGGAGGTGAATGAAATCGGTATTCCTCCGAGAGACAGACTAGCGTCAATACAGCGATACAAAGTCAACTTACAGCAAAAGAGGAAAGTCAAGCGACAGTATCCAAACACACGGCCCTTGAATATCGGAAGTCGTGTTAGGAAACCTACACATCCATTATCAGCAAAGCCGGTCGGTAGAGATATAAATGATCAAGTTCCAAAAGATCTTGATAGTCCTTCGACAAGAATTGTAAGACAAACTGGAATTTTACCTCGACGACATACTTCTCCAATTTTGGGGAAAAGGCAGAGTGCAATTCGGTCACATGCTCTCCAAATGACGTCAGATAAGAGACGTAATACACTGCAGGTAGTTCCTGAGATCAGAATAAGTCATTATTAATTCTTCAAACATATACTCAATTTATACACGAGTCTTTGTATTCAATAAACTCAACAATACAGTATTTCTTGCTTATATTTTTTTTATTTACTGTAAGTCATTTTATGACGATCTGTTCTTCCTTATGCTTAAGTACCAAATTTGTTGTATAGTAAACGCTATTAGTCAACTTTATATTATTTAAGTATTTCCGGTTGCCTCTTGTGAAATTAGGTTTTAAACGTAGGGGGATAATTTACGAACGTTAAGTTACTTTTGACGCCTTTACACGCAGTATGATTTCGGTTTACTTATATTTGGTATACGAAAGTAAAAATAAGTAAAGAATATTGTTTTGGTGTTCATGGATATACATGCAATTCTTGTTTACCGAGAATATTATCGCTACTCACGAGATTTGCACGTGATAAACCAAAATGTATATCCACCCAATGACTCCAAAATTCACTTCTTAAATGAAAAAAAATCCGAAACAACCTGATTATATTTATTTATTATATTTCGTGCATGGACATCGAAGGCGGATGCGGCTAGCCAAACAGGGGACCTAGTCGCACCTCTAGCTTGCTACGGGTCCGTCGATGCTAAATTTTGTTCTGTATTGTGAGTGAGATTATCGTCAGGATCTTCTTCAACTCATTGATACTACTTATCCTTGTTTTTTTTTTTTTTGTTAATAATACGTCTCTCTGTCATATTGAATTTAAAGACGTTTAACATACTTATGCTTTTTCCTTATTCTATGCAATTCACTGTAATTTTCATTTTATCTATTTTCTTTAAAATATTGTCATTTAAAGTTCTTGATTTAAAATCATCGTCTGAAGTTATTGATGATTTATATCCTTTTTTCATATTAATAAGTTCCCATCGGTTCTATACTCTCTCATACCATGATTATATGTTGTTTGTAATGTTATACATGCATTTACTATTCCCTATGATTTGTAAAACTGATTCTTTAAATGACAGTTTGACAAAATAAGCTGTATAGTTTTCGACATAAAAATGTACAAATGTTCTGTTTCATAGATTATATTGATTTGGTCAGTTATAGATGCTGAAATGCCATCACATCTTATATTGATCTTGCAATCTATCATTCACAAAGAATGTAAGCCAAATAACAGATTGAAATGTTATTGTGTCCACTCCCATATCGGGAGTTCGCTTCTTTTCATGTGGTGGGGTTTTTATTTGTTTGCTTTGGATCCTGTTTTATCCTGATTTTGTATGCCTTTGGCTTACAATTTTCTAAATTATCGATTTTGTGCTGTATATAGGGATATGGTCATTATCCATATTTGTCATTTTTTCCGCTGTTCATGTGTCACTGCTGTTGGACAAATTGTCCCTGAGGGCACTTGTCGGGCAGTCTGCAAGCAGGAGATGCTGACTCTTCCTGGGCACCTGGTCTCACTCCTTTTCGGGAGTTCGTTTCTTTTCATGTTGTGGAGATTTTTGTTTGTTTGTTTGCTTTGGTTCCTATTTTATCCTGATTTTGTATGCCTTTGGTTTATGATTTTCTGAATTATCGATTTTGTGCTGTATATAGGGATATGGTCATTATCCATATTTGTCAAGTTATGTCTCTTCATCAAGTACAGTGTCTGTAGATAAAGATATCGAAAGAAATCTTAAAATGAGTGCTTGATTGAGCCCAGAAAAAATCCGATTGATTTCGTGTGCTGAAATGAATGATTGAAAAAATATATGATCCTATATTTTCTGTTTTCATGGACTCGTGACGTATTACTGAAAACACTATCAACACTTCCCTGGATGTGAAAAACTTAAAGCATGGTATAACCATGGCAGCAAAGACTAGATTTTAATAAAATCAGCGAATGAAAGTCAAACACAAAACCCGAAATCAGATTCCAAAATTCACAATCAAAAGTCTAATATAATATGAAACATGGCAAAGCCATCAACGCGCGCCAGCTAGTTCTAGATGAATACTAGCTGATAAGTAAATTTATAATTGATTGTATAGTTTGAAAAAATGTATATTGTAATAAGAAAAATATATACATAACTCCAGTTATAAATAGCACTTTGAAAAGGTAAAAACAACCACGTTCACTTTTTTTCAAGTGACATACATTCGCCTTTGATCAAATTCAATGCACATCGCTTGAATAAAAAACTTAGGAAAAAATATATACATAAACAGCATAAAAAGGTACATGTATACAAAAGACTACAACTTGAATGATGTACATGTATACTGCCCCTGGTAAGTGGCAGATTTGTAAACTATGATTTATACAAGAAGCGTGAGGGAGAAATTAGTACAAGTGGTTTTTTGTTTTCCAATCTCAATTGTTTTGTATGTTAATGTCATGATGAGCTTTTTTGAATAAATATTGTTAGAACCAAGAGCTTAGAAAAGTTAGTTCATTTACAATCTGCATGATTTTGTAAAGTATATATATATATATATTATATAATTATCAATGCACTACTTCTCAAAGACATCAACACATAACAGTGTTGGCCATGCATATCTCATTCCTACTCACTCAAACCAAGCCAGATCCTGATCTTTCACAGAGGAACCCCTCCCCCTGGATTTTGCTAAAAATCCGAATTTTCCAGGTTTTTTATGTATGATTCTTTTCAAATTGATAAGCTGGAAACACATGACTGACGACTGGACCACCATGAACAAATCAAGTTTTCCACATCTGCCGTCATACCTGTTGCCTTAGCTTCAATATTTCGCCCATCTCGAATAACCGAATAGAAATAACGTGTGAGATGGACGAAATATTGATGCTACTGTTGCCTCAGTGTCTCCTTACAGAGTCTGAGAGTCCTGCTCAGTTCAATATGTTGTTGAATTGAAGTCAAGCAGATTGAGGGATTGACTGTCTGCATGACACATAAAAACTTAAAAATTCAGTAAGGATCTTAGGAGAGGAATTACTAGTATATATTCATAATATTGTTGTGAAACTTTTGCCCAATCCTTTTTCACTGAATTGTTTTAAATAAATATGATTAAACTAAATAATCTTCATTTGTTATTTCAGTGGTTTCTTCAAGTCTTATTCCTTGACTTTTTTGACGAAATTTATGTGTATTCTGCTTTTGAATGATGATAATTATATGATTTACACTTCAATTTTAAATTTATATTCCTGTTTCCATCAGTAAACATGGCAAAGAAGACAGAAAACTTTAGGTACTCTAGTGGTTCCTTCTTACATGTATGTAGACTATATTTAAGAAAAATAAATATCATGCAATTTTCAGACTAAATATTTAAGAAATAAAACATGACAAGCCGGGCTCTATTGTCTCATAATGCCCGAGCGTCCTCAGCCAATCACATTTATTACCGAGCCGCGAGGGCATCATGAGACAATAGAGCCCGGCTTGTCATTTTTTATTTCTATTCTAATGATGACCAATCGATTCTTGGTAAAAACCAGTTCCTGCCGGTTTATCTGCTTTCAGAAAATGGGTAGGCGTGGCTTATCGCTATAGGGCCTATATTGGAGAATAGAGCCCGGCTCGCGTCTGTTGTTTTAATAGGGAAAAAGAATCAAGTCATATTAGAATTGTCAATATTTCACAATAGACTAGTATGTTTTGATTATATCAGACTCAGTAAAGACTGAATTAATGACCGAATGTTATATGCTGGCACCCTGCCGCACTTATTCATAGGATCACTCTTTGCTACTTTTTTAGTAGTTCATTTTCGACATGTACATAATCATGTAGTTAGTTTTAAATTAATTTTGTCTTGGTCACTTTGTTACTTTTATTTTGATGTATGGCAACATGTTTGGTGATAGCAATAAATAATTGAAATACCTATACGAGTCATCCGGGTAGCATATCCCGAATCCCCCCCGGGTCCATGCATACGCTTAGAGGATAGATTTGGTGGCCAGTACCCCCCCCCCCCCATTCATTGAATTATATTGCAAACATGTGCTGCTTATGACTGTGTAACTTGTTTGAAAGTTTCCCCTCCCCCATAAGATTAATGATTTTGCCTGTACAAATATTACCTCAATTAATTGACCCCCCCCCCCCCCCCTTTCTCTCACTTGTGTTTTTTTAAAAATACCTTTCTTGGAACTTCTTGTGACGTAATTAGTAATTGATGCACATGGTCTCGAAGCACCGAAATAGTAAAAATCCGAGTCACTTTCATTCCTATATGAAGTGCATGGAAAATGAAAGCGGCACAACTTTCAGTTTTAGTTTCTATTTCTTGATAAGTTAACATTGGCCAGAGCTTGGCCCTGTGATTGATGACGCATTTTTATTCAGTCTGCAGCCGACCATGTGTTTGTATTTGTTGTGTTGGGATTTACCTCTTTTTAAGCTTTCTCTGTACCAGTAGATTTTATATTCGTAATCCTACACAATGTTAATCTACTGGTATCAGAAGTAACAACGACTTTCCGTTGGCGTTGATCTACATTGCCTTGACACGGACTGACGAAGTGAAGGGTAAGCTTTTGTTTTCTTTATGTGACTCTTACTGATCGACAAATGTTTGGATTGTTGGGCGGTTCATAAGATCCAGACCTCATTGAAGTCTTTCTATCGTGTCTGCTGTGATGAAAAAAAGAATAGAAAAACGTGCAAACATTTTGCAGACTTTGACAATGATTCCAAAATTAAAGACAAACTTTATTTAATTCTTTTTAACGAGTATATTGAAGCATCTTTATGAGTTAGAATAATAAATACAGTATTTGATTTTTAGATATTGGTAATTTTTTCCTCCTATGTTCCCCATGATTCAAAATGGCGTCCGCAAACTGAAACGTTAGGCTATAGGAAAGGAACATAACTCTGTATAGGACCTGATCGTAATAGCGCTTTCGCATGCGCGCTTCGCGCGCGCGCTGGCGCGCATATAAAACAGAACTTTCTCACGATAAAAGGAAAAAGGACAAACAGACGGAGACAATAACACAGCTCATAGAAACGCAAAGGACAACTTAATCTAACAATCTGCATATATAGTCCAGTGTAAATACGCAATGCACTGTAGGTGGTGCTTTTAAAAGTGCTGCGATGTCGTATTTGGTGTTCCTTATCCCTTTTGCGTCTCTTGTGGTGTATGTATTCTGTTTTCACTCGGGGTATTTTTATGGTTTGCTGTGGATGCTACAGAGAGCCCTTTCTTTCATTAGAAAAGCGGTACCACGCTGATAAGTACAGTTTAAACTTACTCAAATATTAAATGAACCATGTTACATAATTATATGATGCAAATTATAATATTTACATTGTAAGTTGATTTCCTATGTTAAACGCATATTAAATTTTGACGTTCATTTCATGATGAACACAGGTTGGCCCAATCACATAACGTACGCGCAAGAAGTTCAAACAGTGGGCGGGGCATACTCATGCGCGGATTCAGAGGGGGGACCGGGGGTCTGGAACCCCCCCCCCCCGAGATTTTCGGAGCTGGGGTCCAGCTTTGGCCCATTTCTAATTGAAATGGGTCTAAAAATGCATGAAAGGGCTTTGAAACCTAAAATTTCGGCTCGCTTCGCTCACCATTTCCAAATTCAAAACCGACTTTTTCTGCAAATTCTTTAATTTTTTTCAATTGTTCATACTAAGCAATATATATATAATATATATTCTTATATAATATATTATTATAATATGAATCAAGGCAAAGCCTTTTTGTGCGAGCGGAGAGAAAATAGATATGATTATAATATATAAAATAAAAAAAGATCTTTCTTTTTTACTTTGACTATGAGGGTTTATCTTATCTTACAAAACTTTCTATTTATGATTGCCAAAAAAGGTAGTATAAGGCGAGTGGAAACAAGGAAGCATTTGTAAACTTGATCTAGACCAGCAGATGAACATTTTAAGGGGGGGGGGCTTAAAAATATAGTTCTTTAAAAATATGGTTCTTTATAATTCATTTTTATTTTGTAAGAATAATGTTTAGGCTAGGTGAAAATAAATTACTTCAGAACAAAAGAAAAAACAAACATATTCCGACTTCTGACAGTACGAAACCACCCGAGACGAGAAAAGCAATTAGAGCGAAACGTCTCGTTTAAAACCGGAAATGTCGGATTTCCCGTGGTTACGCCGCCTTGTTGATGCTTTATCGTTATCTGATTTACGAAAAATATTTTCAATAAATTTAACTTATAAACAAAAATTGAGTATAACATATACGTCTACTTGGAGTCGAAAAAAATTTAAATGGCAATATCCAGCATCTCCGCAGCAACTCTGTCTGCGAGGGGACGAAAGTTTTTGAAAGCATAGTAGTACATTGACACGTAGAACGTTGCACACACGTCGGCGCAACGTTGTGTCGGTGCTGCGAGCGCGCCATTATATCTATCTCCCTTGCGCTCACAGCTAACTTGTGGCCGGCGGGCCGCGGGGTCTTGAATAGAATCCCCGGGCCGCCGTTTGGGATATCTCTTTTTCTAGCTTCTTGCTTTTTTTCTGCAAGCTGGAAGTATCAAGATTACACTTTAATAAGTTTTCAATCTTTATTGTTGTTTCGTTTTTCGGAGAGTGACCAATATGGCCGAAGTTTGACCGTCTCCGAAAAACGCCCCACCCTTCCAGATACTGACCAATAACTTTCTTAGAATTTTGACTGACACATTTACCCGAATTTTGAAAAACTAAAATTAACCAATCAAATATAAGAATTTTGGACAAAGAAGACGAGCCGGACAGGAACCGATAATTGACTTTCACACTTATGTCAAGAATTAATTTACTCATCTCGGCGTCCTGTCCGAACTTTCTTCTGATGTCGTGTAATTTGTTTGTTTTCCAATAGCCTTAAGTAAATTTTGAAGTAATTCTTGTTATTTTTAAGACGGAAAAAGTAAAGTCACAAAAAGGAAAGGAATGTTATATTATTCAGAGATTAACGAGAGATTAAATGCCAAAATATAGAAATGTTCAAAAATGATTTTTACAAATAACTTTTTACATACAAATGATTTTAAAATAAAAATATTAAATTTGATTTCCTGATCGTTAATCGAATCTATCGATACCAAACTTGAAGAAATGAATTAATTATCATAGACAATTGATTTTAACTTTTCAGATGCATCTGCTTCATATCATTTGAATAAAAAGCTGTGTTTCATTTTAAAAACGTCTGTCCTATGACATATTAAAATTAAAATTTAAATATGCAGTAATGACGACTTTCTACCCAACCTAATTACTTTCGTCCTCGAAAGTTCAAATTTTTACACACTACATACATTATAGTGGAGGACGTTTTGGTTGGAAAAAAAATCGAATTAAGATCACAAGTTAAATATAACTATAAAAGCGATTGAAAAGTGAATTATCTACTTGTACTAAAATAAAAGGATTCGGAACATATATACACACTATTTCAGAAGTCTTTGGAAATTTCGTACGCTAAAATATTCAATCTTTATATTGCATGAAATGTCATGACGTCGACTCATTGATTTGATCAAAATGTGTGCGATTTAGAACTATACGTATTCTATAACATCGAATTGCTTTTTGACTATTGAATATACACTTTGCATTCGACTCCTATCTGAGTCCGTATGTTTAGAGGTAGCTTTTAATCTGGTCTTAAATGTTGATTTTGGCTATGACGAAGTGACAGAGTGACGAACAAACTTGCTTCTCTCAATAGCTTTACAACCAAAAGACAAAAACATCAATTGATAATTCATAACACCTGATTAGAATATTAATGTTGTAAAAAGAACCAGCTTTTATACAATCTAGCACTATATTACGACTGAAATGAAAACGAATTCCAGCCAAAATAGAAAAATAATTCGTATCTAGTGTCATGAAATACAGTTGGAATGTCCATACAGCTGTTATACTAAGGGAATTTGAAACAAAATAACGGTTTGCCGTATATTATCTATATTCTTCATGTATTACTTTAAAAGTTTTCGCCGAAATTCAACAAGACATGATCAAAATTTAAGCTTACTCTCTTTTCTCATTATTCGAACTTGTCCCACTCGGGATCAATTCTTTTTACTAACTTGCCCACGCATCCATGGTACATAGCTTAGTATTTTTTTTTCAACATAAGTGCTATTCATATCAAGCCAATACATAATATCATATCACTATCTAATAAAAGACCTCCTGAAAATGATACATGTTTTATATTAGCGTCCAATGTAAGAAACAGTTCTTTTCTGGAATCTTCTTTTCTCGTATGTTGCTTGTCAGTTCTCAACACATTTTGTCTCGAAGTCACTATTTCATCTTCTTCTTTTTTTCTAGTCTAATTCCATGGTTTGATAATATGAAATACGTGTATAATTTGAGTCACTTTGATCTTCCTTTTTCTCGTCCAATTCCAGGGCTTTAAAGTATAGCCGAAATAAGTCCAAATCACAATTTAAAACGAGTTTCTGTGGTATCCTGTAGCGGTATCCTCGAAACTTCTGAGGTAACTAGGTTAAACATATTTACACAAAATGTTAGTTCGCTACTCTGTTCGTCCATTGTTCCTCTCTGCTAATGGGGAACTTTTGTAACCATTTCGATTGTCCGTAAGTTCATCTGGTAGGGACTTTTTGCTTTCTCCACCAATTTGACACGTACATGTTGCACACACGTCCGAGCAACGTTGTGTCGTTGCTGCGAGCGCGCCATCATATCGATCTCCCTTGCGCTCACAGCCCAACTTGTGGTTGGCGGGCCGCGGGGTCCGTAATGAAATCCCCGGGCCGCCTTTGGAGAACGTCTTTTATTCTAGACTTCTGACTCTTTTCTGGATGCTGGAATCTCCACCAATTTGACACGTAAAACGTTGCACACAGTCCGAGCAACGTTGTGTCGGTGCTGCGAGCGCGCCATCATATCGATCTCCCTTGCGCTCACAGCCAAACTTGTGGTTGGCGGGCCGCGGGGTCTGGAATGGAATCCCCGGGCCGCCGTTTGGGATATCTCTTTTTCTAGCTTCTTGCTTTTTTTTCTGCAAGCTGGAAGTATCAAGATTACACTTTAATAAGTTTTCAATCTTTATTGTTGTTTCGTTTTTCGGAGAGTGACCAATATGGCCGAAGTTTGACCGTCTCCGAAAAACGCCCCACCCTTCCAGATACTGACCAATAACTTTCTTAGAATTTTGACTGACACATTTACCCGAATTTTGAAAGACTAAAATTAACCAATCAAATATAAGAATTTTGGACAAAGAAGACGAGCCGGACAGGAACCGATAATTGACTTTCACACTTATGTCAAGAATTAATTTACTCATCTCGGCGTCCTGTCCGAACTTTCTTCTGATGTCGTGTAATTTGTTTGTTTTCTAATAGCCTTAAGTAAATTTTGAAGTAATTCTTGTTATTTTTAAGACGGAAAAAGTAAAGTCACAAAAAGGAAAGGAATGTTATATTGTTCAGAGATTAACGAGAGATTAAATGCCAAAATATAGAAATGTTCAAAAATGATTTTTACTAATAACTTTTTACATACAAATGATTTTAAAATAAAAATATTAAATTTGATTTCCTGATCGATAATCGAATCTATCGATACCAAACTTGAAGAAATGAATTAATTATCATAGACAATTGATTTTAATTTTTCAGATGCATCTGCTTCATATCATTTGAATAAAAAGCTGTGTTTCATTTTAAAAACGTCTGTCCTATGACATATTAAAATTAAAATTTAAATATGCAGTAATGACGACTTGTCGTCATTACTGCATATTTAAATTTTAATTTTAATATGTCATAGGACAACATTCTCATTCTTTGATTCAGCATATTTTCTCAATAAGATATGTGTATACGCGTTACCATAAGGGCGAGCTTCGCTCGCTATAATTCTCTTGGGTCTCAGGAACTCATATTTTCACTAGTCCCTTACTTCAAAGGATGTAACCTCCTTCATCTTTTTCAATGTTTTGTCATATTAAGATGTCTGATTATTTGGGAAAATGACACATCTCTTATCTATTTATTCTCATGAAATATACAGAAAATGTGTGAATTAATGAAAAAAAAAAAATTGCGGCTCGCTGCGCTTGCCGATATAAGGAGTAAAATATTCAATGTTATGAATAATCATCTAGATCGAATCAAGACTTTCATATATTAAAAAATTTCAGGCTCGCTACGCTCGCCAATTCTTCATAAAAATAAACATGAAAGGAAAGATAACAACCCCCCCTCAGAATTCCCCCCCTCCCCATCATGTGCACCGATATATATGTACCTACATGATAGGAAGACTTCCTAAAATTTTGGACCCCCCTGACCAAAAATGCTGGATCCGCGCATGATACTGATGCAGCTTTTGCGATCAGGAAGAGATTCCCAACATGGGTACGGGGAATGGGACAATATAAAAGAGAAGAAACAGGCGGGGACAACCAAAAAAATCCTTGAAACCATTGAAATATGTAAAACAACTCTACGTGCGTGTATATGAGTTAAAGAAGATCCTGACGATAATCTCAACAGCACTCACAATAGAGCAGAAAATTAAACATCGACGGACCCCTAGCAAGCCAGAGGTGGGATCAGGTGCCCGGGAGGAGTAAGCATCCCCTGTTGGCTAGCCGCACCCGCCTTCGATGTTAATGAAGCATGGAAATGAAAATATATAGAATTCATGCACTGTCTGACGTTATGTCTATATAGAAAGTGCTATGGCGACAATGTCAGGGAAGTATATTCAAAACACTTACTGTCAAACCCCTCGCGGGGAACTTTTTTACGAGCTCCACACGGCAAAGGGCATAAGTGTGACACAAATGAGTTAAAGAAGATCCTGACGATAATCTCAACAGCACTCACAATAGAGCAGAACATCGACGGACCCCTAGCAAGCCAGAGGTGGGACCAGGTGCCCGGGTATGTACAGTTTTCACAGAGTTCATGTGTACTTCCATGTAGATGGCGCTACCGAAATGAATTTATGCAGAGCTGACTACTCTGATGTTATAAATAAGGCTTTAATCTCTCTAAATTGTTTATAAAAATTTAAAATTCATAATAAAAATGTTTTAGAAGATATTTACATGTGGAGAAATTATGCCACTTCTCTCAGTCACGTGACGAAGTTCGGCGAAACTCCCATTAAAATAAGTTAGGAGCTTTTCTCCGTAAATCTTCGTTTTATTTAATTTCTCTTTTTCATATTATTTTCAATTTGTTATGTAACGATGATTCATGACCTATTTTCAATTCTATAAGGAAACATAATTATTTTATACTAAAAAATCGAGGAAATTTTGTAGAAAGAAGGAACTTTTAAAATATGTGGGAACCGCCAAAATCAGTTATCCGAAAAAACGACGATACCTGACTTCATGTATTTGTTATAAACTTTCAGTCGCGATGCCCGGAACCCGAATTATTAAACTAGAAACCTAAGAAAACGGACATTGAAGTTGCCAAAACTCGCCAAATCATGCTGTCTTCCTATGAAATCACTGTACAGCCTATGGACAGAATCTTACTAATTTTCAACCCATGTGGGAACCGCGAATTTAACACGGAAAATAAAGTTTTTTACATCAACTTCTTCAGAAAATAGGGGAGTATCATATCCAATGCCCGGAAGCCGTTTAACAATCTTAGTTACAGTGATGCCCATATACGACAATAGTAATTTCAAATCTGGCTGCGAGCCATGACGCGATGTCAGAGTGGCATTATTTCTCCGTATGACAACATTGCGAAAACGTTTTAACAGTCCATTTTAAAATGTGAACTTCCACAGAGTTCATGTGTACTAGAATGTAGATGGCGCTACTGGATTGAATTTATGCAGCACTGAATAATCTGATTATAAATAAGTCCTAATTCTCTTCAAATTGTTTACAAAAAATTAAGACTCATCGTGAAAACATTTTTAAAATAAAATTTATTCGGTAATTTATAAAATCAACCCTTATATTTTGGTCCTTTGCAATGGAGTATTTCTTTCCCTTCCTGGTAGGGAGAATTGACACACGTGAAACATTTAGATCTTCATTTTCACTTAATTTGTATAAAAATCTTTCGAGAACCGCTTCGCGGTTCACGAGATTTGCGCCTGTCGAACCAGACTGTAAAAGCCATGAACGCAAAAAATAAGATACTCATTCCTTAAGTATCTAGGTAAGTAGGACCAAAAATTAAGCATAAAGCGCATTCAAAGGGGTAGGGCCATGCCACGAAGCCCCTAAATTGGCCCTGTTTCTTAACATTTGAATTTATTGAATATTTATTGTGATTTGATACATTGTAAAGTTCTTTTCTAAATTTTGTGTTGAGATTTTGTAAATAATGCATTTATCAGTAGACTTTTTTGGCATATTACATTGTTTAGATTTGAGGATCACTGACGAGGGTTAAGTACCCGAAACGTGCATGTCTGGTCCATGTTGCCAATGTATCTGTTCTTAAATGATGCTATTCAATATGAAGACGTTTACATTTATACCACTTGGTGAGTGTCACTGCTGGTGGACCAGGAGTCCCCGAGGGCACACGTAGCCAAGTTCGATCAATTTCGGTTGATCGTTTCTTCAACGCATTCTAAAATTTCTGTTATCAAAATTTCTTGAAATTTCTAAAAAGGGGGTCCTGTAGCATCATATCCCACTCATTCTACTACGTCTTTCGGTAGGCTTTTTCGACATAGTAACTTTCAGACTTTTTTGGCATATTACATTGTTTAGATTTGAGGATCACTGACGAGGGTTAAGTACCCGAAACGTGCATGTCTGGTCCATGTTGCCAATTTATCTGTTCTTAAATGATGCTATTCAATATGAAGACGTTTACATTTATACCACTTGGTGAGTGTCACTGCTGGTGGACCAGGAGTCCCCGAGGGCACACGTAGCCAAGTTCGATCAATTTCGGTTGATCGTTTCTTCAACGCATTCTAAAATTTCTGTTATCAAAATTTCTTGAAATTTCTAAAAAGGGGGTCCTGTAGCATCATATCTCACTCATTCTACTACGTCTTTCGGTAGGCTTTTTCGACATAGTAACTTTCAGACTTTTTTGGCATATTATATTGTTTAGATTTGAGGATCACTGACGAGGGTTAAGTACCCGAAACGTGCATGTCTGGTCCATGTTGCCAATTTATCTGTTCTTAAATGATGCTATTCAATATGAAGACGTTTACATTTATACCACTTGGTGAGTGTCACTGCTGGTGGACCAGGAGTCCCCGAGGGCACACGTAGCCAAGTTCGATCAATTTCGGTTGATCGTTTCTTCAACGCATTCTAAAATTTCTGTTATCAAAATTTCTTGAAATTTCTAAAAAGGGGGTCCTGTAGCATCATATCCCACTCATTCTACTACGTCTTTCGGTAGGCTTTGTCGACATAGTAACTTTAAGACTTTTTTGGCATATTACATTGTTTAGATTTGAGGATCACTGACGAGGGTTAAGTACCCGAAACGTGCATGTCTGGTCCATGTTGCCAATTTATCTGTTCTTAAATGATGCTATTCAATATGAAGACGTTTACATTTCAGCCCTTTGAAAACCCAAAAATCGGCAATTTTTTCATGAAATTGTTGCAAAACCTACGTGTTTCTTAAAATTAGCAGTGGCCACATGCATCGAGAAACATGAAAAAAATACAAATGAAAGATAATCACTTCTTGTCGTAAAAGTTTCATTTTTCTCGACGCATATGGCCACATCGAAATTATCCACTTTTAAAAGACACATTTTTAGCATTATTTACCATATTTTGTCAATAACGACAAAATGACGTCACTTGATGTCGTCATAAGACATCCTATGGCACTTAGGTTGGTGATTTGTTCCTTTCATTAAAAAATGGGAAACATTCATTATATTTTATATGATATATCAAGTATTTCTCATTAAGTTAGATTTCAAAGAAAATTGCAGGGTCGATTTGGGGGCTTCGTGACCCTACCCCCTTTCTCTCTACGTATTATTTATCATCTCAAAACAAGGGACAGTTTAGCTCATTGGCCGATGTATGATAAGATAACATAGAACAAAAAAATTACCAAAGATGATTGTAACCAGCGCTCCACCCTGAATAAATTTGATGGAGAAATTAGATGTACACTGTAATTGAAAAAGCAATTCCATTGATTCCAAAGCTTGTCAAACATAATTAACTCTTTTGGAATCAAGTTTTTTTTATAAAAGAACTTCCCTTTCTCCAAGATCATTCAATTATATTTACATTCCTACTGCGTTTCCCTTATATAAAGGTACCAAACCAACTGTTGCTTTATTTCTCGATAATCGCAAGAGCCTATCACGTGACTTTAGAACTTACGCGGATTAATTTCTAATAAAATGCCCATTTTATTTATTTCTTTAATACAGATTCAAAACATTTATCCATTATCAAACGACGCCGTCTACCCCCAGTGATTAAATGTGTCAAAATCTAGGTCACCCACATGTACACTTCCAAGAAGTGTGACGTAGTAAGTAGATCACGCGTCAGTAGACAAAGTTCCAGGACGAACTGCATTGTTGTCTGCAGAAAGATGCCGTATTTGGATGAGCGAATATTCAGGCATAAGTGGATCAAATATTCAGTATTTAAGATGAGGATTTGATTCACTTGTGTCATTATCAACAGTGAATTTATCTTTGCTTCTTATGGATAATATCAGAAATACTTCGAGTATCAGCGAATCTTTAGCCATGATGTTGAGGTAAGTCATGAAAACACCGAAAGTTTTCGCATTTTCGACGGCTGTACTCGACTTTTGCATTATTCTAATTACTTCCAGATGAAATAGGGTATTTACAGAAGTTTGTATGCAATAATACCGATTGATTTCATATGTCTAAGCAGTTTTACAGTGTGTTAAAAAGAGTTTTCAAAAGTTTTCCCTTCAGTTCTGTGAAATTGCTCCAGTTTAACTCTCCGCCATGTCTGAATTATATTGGACAAAAGTCACGAATTTTCACGATTCAATTTTCTTCAGTTTTAATTGAAATGTTCAAAATACAGCAAGAGGACAAAATTCAGTTTCTCATTTTTCAACAACGTTTCTGTACAGAAGGTACTACTTCGAATCAAGCGAAAAACGTCGAACGTTCGTTTGCTCTTACGTCAAATGGCGTTCTCCCTCCGCAAGGATATTTCAAATGTAAAAACTGGATGAAAAATTGGCAGAAATAACTTAGTTAACACGTAAAATGTAAATATAAGGATTGTTTTTCAGCTTTTGCGCTTTATCGGTGTGTATTGGCAGTAGGGAATGGAAACAAAATTCATGAAAAGCACTTCGTGCTTTACATATTTTGTTTCCATTCCCTACTGCCAATACACAGATAAAGCGCAAAAGCTGAAAAACAATCCTTAAATAAAAACGGTTAATACACGCCCTGTTGTCGATTCCAGTAATTCAACTGAAACCTATCTTAGATGAAGCCGGGTTGCATTCCTAATAATACGGAAGTGTTCCAACTCTTTACCTTCTTGAAGAAACTTTCAAACCAAAGACACGTGTTTCGGATACTAAATCCTCCTCAGTGATGCTTCCATCCAAAGTGATTTTCAGACACATTCAAAATTCATCTCAGTGTACTCTTTTTTTTTCTTGGTTTTTTGTTCTTTTTTATAAATAGATTCGTGCAATTACTTTGCAGAGAGTGTGCGGCTCCAAATTTCCCGCAAGGTCGATTCAGTAGAATAGATAAATAGAATCTGGTGCTCAAATGTTCACTTGCTTCAATTTCGATGTTATTATGAAACAATCACTGATTCAGACTCGATAGCATTGTCGCATATGCCCAGAATTATATATTTAAAAAAAAACCCCTCCCCTACGGGACAATTTACAAAATTCCGTTTATTAACAAAGAGTTGAACCTCTAAACATCTCTAATATTTTGCCGCGTCCAAAGTAATATTCCGCAGTATTTCGAGAACTTGGAACCTCCACTTATTTCTAACTCTAGCTACTTTGTCTAGAATAATGAGGTCATCACTTACGGCGATAAAGGAACATGTCGCAAGATACTGTGAAACTGAACTACTTTTGATCTATAAAAATATCATGGGATGCGAATGACAAAATGAAATCTGAAAATTTCGTCGTTTAAAGGCTATAAAGGAACATGCCGCAAGATACTCTTCTAAAGAGGAATGATTTTAAGTACTATTGGTCTATAAAAAAATAAGGAAATGCGACTAACAGAATCTACAAATTTCAAATTCAACCCGATTTCTTTAATATGTACACTACTCTTCCCCTCGACAAAATTAATGATCGACTGTTTAAACTCATAAATGGTTTCTTGTTCGAGTAAAATGTATATTTTTGTACATCCGAATCAAAGGGTTACTTCTCTGCACCATACTACAAGTCTTGCAAATCAGGACATGTAGTGATCTGTACAATGCCCTGTCCTTCGTCATCGACAATATTTATTTTCGATTTGGTTATCGCGATCTACAAGCATATGGACTTATGAAGAGGATTTTGTCCAAAGTCTTCATAAGCAAGGAAAGTTTCCTTATTTGAAACATTTTAATGTTACTAGGTACCTATTTCACAAAAATTTAATGAAATTTTGCAATTTTCGTAATTGAATAAAAAGTTTTAGAAATATTTTAATTCATATTGAATAATGTTTTCTAATATCATTTCTGTTCATGAAATTGAAATTAAGAAACAATCTTGAGTGCGAATATAAGTTGATCAAAAGAACTAATTAGAGGGATCAAATGTTACGAAGGTTTTGAAAATTTTAGTAAGATTTTTTGTGAAACAGGTAGCTGGACGATATTTTGATTATCGACAACGCTGTTTGAATGAAATTTATATATACGCAAGAATTGACGCTCAACAAAGCAAATGTAACAATTGTTTTTAGCAAATGGTGCGAATTCCAATGGAAACAAAGAGTGCTCCACTTCTTGTTGATGTTTTTTCTATACTCATATGAAGCCGAGTTTGTTCAGTCTTTGTTCACTCACAGAAAGAAACGCCTAGCTCTACTTACAGATATATCGATGACGTGCTCTCAATTAATAATCCAAATTTTGCTTATTTCTTTGCCACAATCTATCCGTGTGAACTAAAGGTGGAATAAACCATTGAAAGTATTAACTCTGCATCATGTTTAGATCTCATATTATTTATACGAAAATGGTCACCTGAATACTTCAATATATAACTAACGTATTGACTTCAATTTCAAATTACAATTTCCCTCTCCTTGGTAGCAACATTCCTACGTTTCCTTTCCGTGGTGCATTCATATTGCAATTACTTGTAATATCCTTTTTCAGAGCAATCTTAAACTACAACGAATTCGTTCTGAGTGCAAAGAGACTTACAGAAAAAGTACTGAAGCAATGATACTTTAATGAGCGAGTAATTTTATCATTGATTTTTTCTTTCTTGCTTTCTTTCTTTCTGTCTTTTTTTTTTTTTTTTTTTTTTTTTTTTTTGACGATACAATGAAAACATTAAACGTTATAACATCTCATTGTCCCAAATATTGGAAGATATTTTAGGTTATAAAAAAACCATACAAGATAAGACTTTTTTCTGCTCGGCCTAAGTAACGGGAATTGCTAGCAAACAGGAGATGCTTACTCTCCCCGGACACCTGATCTCATCTCCATTGAGTATTGTTTTACATTTTGTAAAATCGAAATTGATTGTAGGTGGCACTGTGAAAATCAATTTGTGAACAACCGCACACATGCAGTCTGCTTAACTCTCTAGGCGTCTTTCAGATTAGCTTCTCAGTCAGGGATATGTTTGTGACCGACTAACATCGTCACTGAGGAAGTTCTATGGTCGATATGAGGAACTCGTCATACGCTATGATGTCCCACTCTCCAGAATGGGGGATGATATTCTGTCATAGACCATTTGAACCATCCAACCAAAGATTGTACTCTATGTCATCCGAAATGGAAGTAACCGGATGTGACAGTTCTACCGAATTGAAGCGGCGGGTGTTGCATGCAAGCAGGAGATGCTTACTCTTCCTAGGCACCTGGTCTCACTCCCATATCGGGAGTTCGCTTCTTTTCATGTGGTGGAGGTTTTTGTTTGTTTGCTTTGGTTCTTTTTTTTATCCTGATTTTGTATTCTTTCGGTTTCTGATTTTCTAAATTATCGATTTTGTGCTGTATACAGGGATATGGTCATTATCCATATTTGTCATCACTTCTGGCTAGTCTGAAAGTATGAGTTTAGAATATGTAAACAAATATTATGTTTAATTCTTCAACGAATTCGAAAATTTCTGTTATCAAAAAAATTTGAAAATTCTAAAACGTGGGTCCTGTAGCATGACAAATATGGATTATGACCATATCCCTATACGACTTTCATTTGATAAGATGATTTATTTTCTATTTGAAAGTAGGTTTGAATCTCTTATTCTAGTTAAGATAATGAATTTATAGAATTTGTCCAGAAATCTGTTATTTTTAAACAGAAAACAGGCATTTTGCCCCAAAATAAAGTAGAAAATATACCCTTTTTGTTTCAAACATTTAATCTATGAATAAATCTAATCAATTACGGTTGGAAATACATTCCTGCTATCATTTTAAAAGGCGACAATGCCACAATGCGACAACTTAGACACCAGGAAATTAGACAAAGACAGTCTGAAATTTTCCTGTATTCCATAAATGCAGAAATCCTCCATCAAACTAATTCTTCATTTTTTGTGGTCACAATGCTGTTCAATTGCTGTTCTCTGACAGCAGAATTTGAACACCATTGTGTTGTAAGTAAGGACAATTCCCCGCGACTGTGTTTCAGGCGATTTCAATGACTTCCAACGCTGGTGCCATAATGATAAAGAACTACTTTTTTCTTATAAAGCCCCCTTCACACTTCCACGGATCGAGCCACGACTCCGCTACGACTCCAAAAAAGATCTATCCGTGGCGAGTCGGGACGCAAAATGTTCGATGAACCATGAATCTACGATACGAGTACAGATTGCTACGACACGCGTACGGATAGGTATGGATTGCTAAGGATTACCACGACTCGAGTACGGATAGCCACGATTCGCACAAGGATAGCTACGACTTCAGTACGGATTGGTAGGACTGGCTTGAATTTCTGTGATATTACACCATCATTATTTACTAAAATACCCAATATTTTCAAGCTGTGACGGTCTCACTTGTTTTATAACAGTATTGCGGATTTATACATGTCTTTACAAACCTTCAAATGTGATTCTTTTGTTATTCATCGGTTATTTCGCGGACGATTCTAAATATAAAAGGTTTGAAGTGTGGAGGTCAATAAAAAACAATGAGGGGCGGATAAAAGAAAATTATTTCAGTCGCGGATGTGAATTGCTTTGATTATAATGAGTATTCAGCCATAGTATAGAAAATATCGTGTTTCAAGTCCGCTTAAGACATCCTTTTATAAGAAATGTTAACAGAAGAAGAATAGACTCTTCTATCACGAAAACCCCAAAATGCCATTTCAAATCAATCTAGATCCCTATAGCGACTCTTGAAGACCAATTATTCTAAATGTTTTTCAAATACATGTATATTGAGGAACTTGATGGTCAAAATAAAGAAATAGTATCCTCACTTGATTAGAGAAATTTTCCTAATCTCTATTTGCAATAATGTAATCACATATCTAAAAACTTTAATGGAAATAAAACTCATTGTTACACTGCAGCTATTTTTCTTCTTTGACCGAACACAGAGTACCATTCAGAAATTCATCGGGATGTATAACAAATTATTTTACTTCTACGGCTTAATAATCGTTACCGTTGCATATTTCAACCCGATAATTCACATGGTCAATTTCATTTTAAACGCAGGGGTGTACTAAATATTTAGATTTTTATTTTTCGAAAAATTGAAGAAAATCTGCGGTTTGTAAGTTGGATAAAGACCGAGTTGAGGTCTGTATGAAGGTTAGATGCCCTCGGAGAGAACAGGGTGGTGTTTAAAGACCTCGGCCTTCGGCCTCGGTCTTTAAACACCACCCTGTTTTCTCCTTGGGCATCTAACCTTCATACAGACCTCAACTCGGTCTTTATCCTATACTTATATCATTACCTGAAATTGAATAATTGAAGTATTAACTCGTATATTGACCGAAAAACGCACAGAATACTGGTAGATTTGTAGTTAATCCTTGGCTATCAAAGGCCTCTCATTTTTGAATCCGTGTATACGCGTAGCAATCCGTAGGCGAGTCGTAGTAATCCGTAGGAGAGTCGTAGCAATCCGTAGGAGAGTCGTAGCAACCCGTAGGAGAGTCATATGGTTATTTTTGTCACAACAATGATCCAGGATTGCTATGGATGCACTACGGGTTGCTACGACTCCCCTACGGATAGCTACGACTCCACTATGGGTTGCTAAGACTCCCCTACGACAAATGTATCGGTTGCGGAGTCTTAGAAAATTTTGAACATGTTCAAAAATTGTCTGTCTCATCCCGTTACGACTTGTGCCGGTGTTATAGAGTGAGCCTTCCCCCATAGCCAGACTTCCCCCCGGCGGTCCCACTCTAGAGTGAGCCTTCCCCCCGGCGGTCCTACTCTAGAGTGAGACTTCCCCCAGGGGAAGTCTCACTCTAGAGCGAGACCTCCCCCGGGGAAGTCTCGCTCTAGAGCAGGACCACCCCCTGGGGAAGTCTCACTCTACAACTAGTTATAGAGTGAGACTTCCCCCATAGTGAGACTTCCCCCCCCCTCCTCTCCATGCGATTGGAATTCAACCCGTCGTTGTGCTTGAGTTCTGTCAATGTTGCTTTGAATAGTTAGCTGTGCATACTAGGGGTGTCACGATAGTGGAAACACGTTATTGCGATATATTGCGATAGTTTTTCACTGTATTGCGATATATTGTGATATATTGCTTTCTTTATATTTTCAGTAAAATCCAGGCATACACCTTCTGGACTTCTAATTGCTATAACACTAGAATTGGATGAAAAATAAAGAGTTTAATTAGAAGAAGAAATTGCGATATATTGCGATACGCATTTCGTATCGCGATAGGATATAAATCATTTGTGTATTGCGATATATCGATATATTGTGACACCCCTAGCGCATGCCCAACTGTAACCAGTACAACCTTCATATATCTGACCATGAGGACAATGGAAACAAAAGCTTTTTACTCGTATTTTAGCAGTTATTCTCATGCGAATTATACATGGATTTATTAAGATATTCCTCGTTATAAGTACATTGTAGAAATATGTCTTCGTACGACAGATGTAATTATAAACTTGATCTACATGTGTTTGCATCGTATCTTAATGTCCTCTCTGAATGTCAGTCGGACTCCTCGGGTGATAACATACATTAGCTCGCTACAGCCGGCAGAGCACAGGTCGTATTACGCATGCCCTCTTTTTATATCAATTTACATATTCATCTGTGTTGCTTGGGCCCCTGCGTCTTGCGGTCTTGTTTGTGTGTGGTCATCTGACAGTGAGGAGGTTGTTTTACACCACAATTGTACGTTCTTCGAGACCTCTGGGTAATCGGAATAGTGGGAGGGTTGTGCGCACGTAATCCAGGATAACCACACCGTCTGCTACTGACGAGGCAGATGGCCGTCCTAAATCGGCACCGTTTGCCCATTGGTCTCGTTGGTTTATGTGTAGTCATTTGTGTTTTATGTTTTTCTGTGATTTGACGTTCATTGTACTACTGCGTCTCTTTCTGTGCGTGTCATTTTTGTGTTTTACAGTGGGTGTTTTGGGAGGTTGCTGTTGATGCTGCAGCTAGGTGTTGTTGGAGATCCCCTCCTTTCTTTTAAAAGTCAAGGTCATAGCGAATAGATAACCAAAATCAGTGTCCGGGCGATAACTTTTCACTGGTAACTTGATTTTAAATGATACTTCACACAATTATTGTCCATGACCCAAGGGTGTGTCATGACCTTGACCCAAGGCCATATCTTCAAGGTCAAATGTGTACTCATAGCCAAACTTCTTGCCCGAGCCATAACTCCTTACTGCCATGTTGGATTTGAATCATATTTCATATAATTGTTGTCCATGACCCAAGGGTGTGTCACGACCTTGACGCAAGGTCGTATCTCAAAGGTCAAGGTCACAGTGCACATATAGCCAAAATCAGTGTACGGGCCATAACTTTTCACTGGTAACTTGGACTTAGATGATATTTCGCACAAATATTTGTCCATGACCCAAGGGTGTGTCTTGACCTTGACCAAAGGTCATATCTTTAAAGTCAAGGTCACAGTGCACACATAGCCAAACTTCTTGTCCGAGTCATAGCTCCTTACTGCCATGTTGGAATTGAATAATATTTCACACAATCGTTGTCCATGACCCAAGAGTGTGTCATGACCTTGACTCAAGGTCATATGTTCAAGATCAAGGTCGCAGTGCACAGATAGTTAACATTTTTTCCGGGCCATAACTCCTTACTGCCGTGTTGGATTTGAAGCATAAGGTCATATCTTCAATGTCAAGGTCACAGTGCACAGATAGCCAACATTTTTGTCCGGGCCATTACTCCTTACTGCCATGTTGAATTTGAATCATATTTCACACAAGTGTTGTCCATGACGGTTCCGGGTCGTTTCGCCCCTTTTCCTCTTCGCCCCGGGTCGATTCGCCCCGGGTCGTTTCGGCCCTAAGGTGGGTCGTTTCGCCCCTCTAGGTGGGTCGTTTCGCCCCTCCAGGGTGGGTCGTTTCGCCCCTCCAGGGTAGGTCGTTTCGCCCCTCAAGGTGGGTCGTTTCGCCCCTCAAGATGGATAGTTTCACCTCTCATAGTGGGACTTTTCGCCCCTCACGGCGGGTCGTTTCGCCCTCTTTTTAAAGAACATATTCTCTAAATGGTTTCGCCCTTCTATTCTGAATTAGAAGATTTTTTTATTCCCCCCTCTATACGTAACGTTTACGTAAACGTTTTTTTTTTTCTTCTTTTATTCTCATTTGCTCACTTATCTATTCCTTTATTTATTTTTTTATCTTTTTGAGGCTATTCGCCCCTCAATACCTAACATCTTTATCTATTCATTTTATCATTTTATCTATTTCTTTATTTCATTTTTCCTTCTTTTATTCTCATTTGTTCACCTACATATTTCTTTTTCTATTTATTTCTTTGTTTGATTATCGATATTTTTTTACTTTATTTTTCTTTTGTTGTATTTTCATTTGTTCATCTTCAAGCCGCCAATAAAGAAATATTAATGTCACAACACAAGCCCATTATTATAGCGTAATTAAGTAATTATCAAATGAGGGCGAAACGACCCACCAATAACAACCATGCAGAGAGTATTCCTAAAAAGAGGGGCGAAACGACCCACCTGAAGGTGCGAAACGACTCATCTAGAGGGGCGAAACGACTCACATTTGAGGGGCGAAACGACCCACCTTGAGGGGCGAAACGACACACCTTGAGGGGCGAAACGACCCACCTTGAGGGGCGAAACGACCCACCTTGAGGGGCGAATCGACCCGGGGCGAAGGGGAAAAGGGGCGAAACGACCCGGGGGCGAAGGGGAAAAAGGGCGAAACGACCCGACACCGTCCATGACCCAAGAATGTGTCACGATCTTGACGCAAGGTCGTATCTCAAAGTTCAAGGTCACAGTGCACAGATAGCCAAAATCCGTGTTCGGGCTATAACTTTTCACTGGCAACTTGGATTTAAATGATACTTCCCACAAATATTCGTCCATGACTCAAGAGTGTGTCTTGACCTTGACCCAAGGTCATATCTTCAAGGTCAAGGTCACAGCGCACACATGGCCAAACTTCTTGTCCGGGCCATACCTCCTTACTGTCATGTTGGATTTGAATAATATTTCACACAATTGTTGTCCATGACCCAAGGGTGTGTCATGACATTGACTTAAGGTCATATCACAAAGGTCAAGGTCACAGAGCAGAAAATCCGATACTCGTAGAATAAATTCCGCGAACACTTCAATGAACAGTTCCGTATTTAAAGTTTTAATTCGTTTCAAGTCCGAGTTGAATTCGTTTCAAGTCCCAGTTGAACAGTTATAAATAACCCAGACAAAATCTGTGACACACAGATGAACATACGGACAGCTAGACGACTATGGGAGACATGATCGCCAGTAATATTGATATGAAGTAACTCCTAACTGATTGCTGGAGCTATTATTTAAGTATAGATCACCGGAAAAGAGACGAGTTAACACTGCAGTAGGATCACTAAGTGGGGAGAAGACTTGCTCTAGAGAGGGGGTGGACAGGGGGTAGGTCTCTCCCCCTCCCGCCCCTTACCCCCCCCCCCTCTCCCGCACCCTTGTCTCCCTCCTCCCTACTTGGAACGGGGCGCGCTGCGCTGGCTCAAAATTTTCCTTTTTTTTTTCTCTCCCTTTTTCCACTTTTTTCTCCACTTTCCCTCCTCCCGCCCCCGCTTCCCCCTTCCCCATCCCCACTTCTCCCTCCTCCCGTCCCCTCACCTCCCCCTCCCGCTCCTCATCTCCCACCTCCCTCTTACCCTGTCCGCCCCCCCCCCTCTCTAGAGTGAGCGCCCCCCTCCCCGGTGTGCGGGGAGGCTCTCTCTAAAAAGGGACTGCTGGGGAAGTCTCACTCAAAATTGGGAAGGGGGGGAAGGCTCACTCTAGAGTGGGACCGCCGGGGGGAAGTCTCACTCAAAATTAGGCAGGGGGAAGGCTGGCTCTAGAGTGAGCCTTCCCCCTAGGGGGGAAGGCTCGCTCTAGAGTGGGACCGCCGGGGGGAAGTCTGGCTATGGGGGAAGGCTCACTCTATAACACCGGATCCAGCTACGGATTGCTACGGATAGCTACAGATGTAAATTTTTTCTTGATCCGTAGCTATCCGTGAAAGTGTGAAGAGGGCTTTAAGCAACAAATTAAGTCTTTATATCCAAACAGTCACTGCGAGTATTTTTTTTATCATCAACACTTAATCTTTACAGGATACTTATTTTGTAAAGGAACACTTCGATTCAAATGAAAAGTATACCGAAAACGATATCATCCAGGTGCTTGAGTTTTTGATTGACAGCATTTTTTGTAGTATCTGGATATTCCTGCAAATAGTTGGCATCCCCATGAGTACCAATTGCACCACACTGCTGGTGGACATATTTTTACATTCATACAAAGCCGACTTCATCCAGACCTTGCTCTCCACTGGGCAAATGCACCTCATATCTCAGTTCAGTTTTACCGACAGATACATAAATGACGTGTTGTCCATCAATAAACCGAACTTTAAGGATCACCTACATGAAATCTATCCTCATGAAGTAGAGATCAAGGAATCAACAGGGAGCGACAGACCAGCTTTGTACTTTGATATACGACTATCTTTTGATACAAACGGCCATTTGAACACCTCACTGTATTACAAGCGTGATGAATTCATCTTCCACATAACAAACTTTCCTTTCATGAGTAGCAACATGGTGGTTGACCCCCAACACAATTTCTTCCTCTTCTTAGGTAGCCATGAATTCAAATTTAGTTTGGATATTTGAAAAACTTGTAAAATCACAATTTATTTGATGCCTTTTTCCATGCAGTGACCTTGACTTATTAATACTTAAACCGATATTTATTTTCATCCAATTATATTCACTGTTGCGAATCACCTGATATGCAAATAATCTCTTGCATGGGAATCCCCTTCGATTAAGCAAGGTAAATATTGTCTAAATCTACTTTTTATGTATTCATTTTAGGCCTATCATACGGGCATCATTATCAATTTTATGATGAATTCATTCCAAAATAAAAAAGGAAATTCCAGTTGTCCTTTTTCTGGGGATTGAACATCTTTATTTGAACTACACTAGTGAAACTATAGATTTGTAATGAATCTCAATGCAATATACCTGGTACATTGGAAATAGTTTTTACAGTACTCATATTCATAGACCTTTTTAAAAGTTGTCTAAACTACACATCCCCTACAATTCAAATAATCAACAAGTAGTGCAATCATTCTTATACAGGGGAATGTTCCTCTATCTTTTTACACGAAGTCTAAGCTATAGGGGAATGTTCCCCTGCAATTCATGTGATCAATATAGCAGTGCACTCATTCTATACAGAGGAAATGTTACTCTATCTGAAAACAAGAAGTCTCTATTTTATAGGGGAATGTTCCCCTACATTTTCAAACAATCAATTGAATACAAGAAGTCTATTTTATAGGGGAATGTTCCCCTACATTTTAATACATTCTATTTTATAGGAGTATGTTCCCCTACATTTTCAAACAATCAGCAAGTCTCTATCTAAATACAAGAAGTCTATTTTATAAGAAAATGTTCCCCTACAATTCAACAAGGCAGTGCTGTCAATTTTATACAAGTGTCTAAATACAAGGACTCATACTAAAGGGGAATGTTCCCCTACAATTAAATTTCAAGCAATCGATAAGACAGTGCTCTCAATCTTATACAGGAGAATGCTCCTCTATCTTAATACAAGAAGTCTCTATCTTATAGGGGAATGTTCCCCTACGATTCATATAATCAATAAAGTCATGCTCTCATTCTTCTACAAGGGAATGTTCCTCTGTCTTAATACAAGGAATGTTCCTCTGTCTTAATACGGGGAATGTTCCCCGACAATCAAATTTCAAACAATCATCAAGGCAGCGAATTCAATCCTTTACATGGGAATGTTCCTCTCTAAGTCTCTATTTTATAGGGAACTCTCTTATGTTTTCAAACAATCAACAAGGTTAGTGCTCTCATTCTTATACAGGGGAATGTTCCTCTATCTAAACAAGTAGTCTATTTTAAAGGGGAATGTTCCCCTACATTTTCAAACAATTAACTAAATACAAGAAGTCTATTCAATAGGGGAATATTCCCCAAAATTTTCAAACAATCAACTAAATACAAGAATGACAAATATAGATAATGACCATATCCCTGTCTACAGTACAAAATCGACAATTCAGAAAATCAGAAACCGAAGGCATACAAAACCAGGATAAAACAGGAACCAAAGCAAACAAAAACAAAAACCTCCACCATATGAAAAGAAGCGAACTCCCGATATGAGAGTGAGACCAGGTGCCCAGGAAGAGTAAGCATCTCCTGCTTGCATGCAACACCCGTCGCTTCAATTCGGTAGAACTGTCACATCCGGTTACTTCCATTTTGGAAGATATAGAGTACAATCTTTGGTTGGATGGTTCAAATGGTCTATGACAGAATAGCATCCACCATTCTGGATAGTGGGACATCATAGTGTATGACGAGTTCCCCATATCGACCGTAGAACTTCCTCAGTGACGATGTTAGTCGGTCACAAACATATCCCTGACTGAGAAGCTTATCTGAAAGAAGTCTGTTTCATAGGGGAATGTTCCCCTTCATTTTCAAACAATCAACTAAATACAATAAGTTCATTTTATAGGGAATGCTATCATACGGGCATCATTATCAATTTTATGATGAATTCATTCCAAAATAAAAAAGGAAATTCCAGTTGTCCTTTTTCTGGGGATTGAACATCTTTATTTGAACTACACTAGTGAAACTATAGATTTGTAATGAATCTCAATGCAATATACCTGGTACATTGGAAATAGTTTTTACAGTACTCATATTCATAGACCTTTTTAAAAGTTGTCTAAACTACACATCCCCTACAATTCAAATAATCAACAAGTAGTGCAATCATTCTTATACAGGGGAATGTTCCTCTATCTTTTTACACGAAGTCTAAGCTATAGGGGAATGTTCCCCTGCAATTCATGTGATCAATATGGCAGTGCACTCATTCTATACAGAGGAAATGTTACTCTATCTGAAAACAAGAAGTCTCTATTTTATAGGGGAATGTTCCCCTACATTTTCAAACAATCAATTAAATACAAGAAGTCTATTTTATAGGGGAATGTTCCCCTACATTTTAATACATTCTATTTTATAGGGGAATGTTCCCCTACATTTTCAAACAATCAGCAAGTCTCTATCTAAATACAAGAAGTCTATTTTATAAGAAAATGTTCCCCTACAATTCAACAAGGCAGTGCTGTCAATTTTATACAAGTGTCTAAATACAAGGACTCATACTAAAGGGGAATGTTCCCCTACAATTAAATTTCAAGCAATCGATAAGACAGTGCTCTCAATCTTATACAGGGGAATGCTCCTCTATCTTAATACAAGAATGTTCCCCTACAATTCTATAATCAATAAAGTCATGCTCTCATTCTTCTACAAGGGAATGTTCCTCTGTCTTAATATAAGAAATGTTCCTCTGTCTTAATACGGGGAATGTTCCCCGACAATTAAATTTCAAACAATCATCAAGGCAGCGAATTCAATCCTATACATGGGAATGTTCCTCTCTAAGTCTCTATTTTATAGGGAACTCTTTTATGTTTTCAAACAATCAACAAGGTTAGTGCTCTCATTCTTATACAGGGGAATGTTCCTCTATCTAAACAAGTAGTCTATTTTATAGGGGAATGTTCCCCTACATTTTCAAACAATTAACTAAATACAAGAAGTCTATTCAATAGGGGAATGTTCCCCAAAATTTTCAAACAATCAACTAAATACAAGAAGTCTATTTCATAGGGGAATGTTCCCCTTCATTTTCAAACAATCAACTAAATACAATAAGTTTATTTTATAGGGAATGCTCCCCTACATTTTCAAACAGTCAACTAAAACAAGAAGTCTATTTTATAGGGGGAATGTTCCCTTACATTTTCAAACAGTCAACTAAATACAAGAACTCTATTTTATAGGGGAATGTTCCCCTACATTTTCAAACAATCAACTAAATACAAGAATTCTATTTTATAGGGGAATGTTCCCCTACATTTTCAAACAATCAACTAAATACCAGAAGTCTCTTTTATAGGGAATGCTCCCCTACATTTTCAAACAAACAACTAAAACAAGAAGTCTATTTTATAGGGGAATGTTCCCCTACATTTTCAAACAATCAACTAAATACCAGAAGTCTCTTTTATAGGGGAATGTTCCCCTACATTTTCAAACAATCAACTAAATACAAGAAGTCTATTTTATAGGGGATTGTTCCTCTACATTTTCAAACAATCAACAAGGCTCTAAATATAAGAATTCTATTTTATAGGGGAATGTTCACCGACAATTTCAAACAGTCAGCAAGGCTCTATTTTTGAAATACAAGAAGTCTATTTTATAAGGGAATGTTCCTCTACAATGAATAGTATCAACAAGGCAGTGCTATCAATCTTATACAGGGGACTAAATACAAGGACCCATACTATAGGGGAATGTTCCCCTACAATAATATTTCAAACAATCAAGAAGTCTCTATTTTATAGGGGAATGTTCCCCTACATTTTCAAACACTCTACAAGGCGCTTATCTTAAAGAAGATGTCTATTTTATATTGGAATATTCCCCTACAATTCATTTAATCAACATGGTAGTGCTCTCAATCTTATACAGGGGGATATACCTCTATCTTTAATAATACAAGAAGTCTTTTTATAGGGGAATGTTCCCCTACATTTTCAAACAATCAACGAGGCTCTATCTAAATACAAGAAGTCTATTTTCTCCTACAATTCATATAACCAACATTGTGGTGTTCTAATTCTTAATTCTAGGAACGTATACTACAGGGGAATGTTTCCATTCATTTAAAACAATCAACAAGGGCCTGTTCTCGAGATCAATCTTTTACTGGGGTATGTTCCTCTTACTTGACACAAGAATACTATGATACAGGGAAATGTTCCCCTACAATTCAAACAATGAAAAAAGTGTTGCTCTCATTCTTTTACAGGGGGAATGTTCATCTATCTTAATACAAGGAATATATACCTCAGAGGAATGTTCATCTATCTTAATACATGAAGTCTCTATTTTAAAGGGAAATGTTACTCTACATTTCAAATTATCAACAAGGCAGTGCAATCAGTAGATACTTAAGGGAAACGTTACCCTACATATCAAATACTCAACATTTACTCTCAATCTTTTACCAGGGAATGTTCCTCTATACCTTACTATCTTAATACAAAAAGTCTCTTTTTTAAAAGAGAATGTTCCTCTACATTCCAAACAATCAACAAGGAGTGCATTTTGTGAAGGATAACGTATGAGAGGGTTATTTTCCATCCTTTCTATGTTATAGAGGAATGTTCCTCTACATTTTAAGATGCTTAAGTACCAATCATCCAATTTTATGGACTTAAAATTTGGAATAGTCACATGGTCATCACAATAGTTCATAACCTAAGAATAACCCGCAGTAATTTGATTAATTCTATGACATAGGCCACTGTCCATGAATATGTAAAATAAGTTAAAATGCCGACATCAGTCAACATGTATCCTCATTTCTTTCAAGCATCCATTAGCATAAAGAATGTGGAATGATTAAAATACATTGATATGATAAGGAAGTAAGCTGGTAATAGAATCTATAATTCTAATGTACTTAAAGAATTATGATATCCTCAGGAATGGTGACATCAAATGGAATTTGGCTAAGAGGTAGAAAAGTTGAATTTGTCAAAACGTATCAAATAATCTAACTTCAAATATATATAAATCAAATGTGTATACATTATGTACAGTATACACAAAAGATATTTCAATGTTGTTTGAAAAAGGAATGGATTGCACTGTTTTTTATGAGAAAATAAAAAAGTCAACTTTCTCTCATTTTCACCCTCTCTTTGGTTTGCATGTTTTGCCTTTTAGCCTCTTTGTCTTCGTTTTTACTTTTGAAGCACACTTCTCTTTTTCTCCATCTTTGTTCCTATTCTTTTTATTGCTCTTCTTAATAATAACCTTCAAAAATTAAAAAAAAAAGAGATCAATGAATTGAAAGCTTGCATAAATTCCCTACGGAGATTATGAAAATATTTTCAATAATGCATGGCTTTAACTATGCAAACGAAATTTGTAATTCATTATTACCAATGTTAATATTAAGTATCGATATTAATTTACTTATGTATAATTTACTTAACTTCCTTATGTATAAATACTCAATGTCGGATATCAAAATATTTTGATTTCAGAAATGCTCTAAAATGATGCTAATGAATTTGAAGACGTTTAACATGGTTTCATTAGATTCATTTAAGTTAACCTATAGAAAACAATAAAATTATAGATAAAATACCATTTACATGTTATACGGTATAAATATCTGATCATCATTAACCTTTAAAATACCTACAACTCCAGCACAAGTTAAAAAGCACAAGACAGTCTATGATATGCATTTCAAATAATACCCCTATTCTCGACACCATTCAGATCCTATGTAAGGAAAATTGAGTGAACTTTCGACTTATCTCTATACAACGTTGACCAGGTGTTCAGGAGGATTGAGCATTCTCTTGCTGAACTGTCAATCCGGGGTGTCAGAAAATGTGTGTATATACATCAAATAAGAAAAGGAAAAACTCAACATAAATTGAGTAAATTCTCCTTTAAGGAATGATATGCTAAAACAATTAATTTTATATAATTACTTTGTGATCATCAAGTTCTTTATTCACCATTTCTGTTAAGTATTCTTCAACTGTTTCTTTCTCTGTTTTGATTTTCTGATCTTGGACTCCTGCTAAAAGTGGTAGGACCCACCTTGCATTCCTGCTAGCATAGGTCTGCCTTTCAATTGGGCATTCTTTCAATCTCTTCAATTTGCCGATGAAGTCATGCCACCATTGATGTTGCTCCTGAGACAAACTGAATTTGTGTTTTAAAATATTTCCTTTGACGAGGACTTCATCTACTTTGTGAAAATTTGGAGGTACTAAAATTGATGGCTGTCCAACAGGTGTTTTGTTCAAAATACTTTCATCCCCCTGTTTCCATGGCTTTGTTGACAGTGAGCGGTATTTTGCAATTACTTTTGATAAGTGATCCCTGCTGAACTTGTAGTGTAAAGGCTTGGAGTGATGTTCTATATCATTTATCCATTGAGCTAACCAGGTTTTCATGTCATACAAGCCTCCTAGTCTCTGTGCCCCACCAACAACAGATTGCAATCTCGGCAGTGTTTCTGCATCTGTCTTTCTCAACTTCTCCGAGATGCGTGAGAAAGCTGCATCAATGTCTTCATGGGTATACCCAACTTGGAGGAATGACAAGTGCACCTTAGGGAATTAAATGAATTTAACTCATGAAAACTTTCCAGATATGCATAATATACTTTAAAATGTGAATTAGAATTTTTAGAATGAGATATGTAAGTAGTAGAATTTTCTTATTTTGAAAATATAATACCTCTCGGAAGACTGAAAGTTGTACCAACAGCTCACAGAAAGGAAGAACGAATTTATTTTTATTTTCTCTTGCACAGTTGTCTGCCTGTACATACAAAATCTCTGGCAAAGATCCAACCTATAATTAAAATCATTTTTTCATATTTGAATAATAAATAAGCCTAAAATGCATCAAAGATATGAAATGCTGAGTTCCAAAACTGGAATGTAAGTATGAATAATTATGCAGACTAACGATATACATTTATTGTATATGGTCTTAACCGATGGGAAACATTTCGCACACATTTCAGGTTGATAGGTGCAATATCCATTCTTATATGATCCAGAAACAATTTTCAATTATCAGAGCCTTATGAGTTTGACCCCAAATTCAACAGAAATTTTCTTGATTCATGGGAAACAACTCTTGTATGTTTCTTGATAATAGGTGCAATATAGAGTCTAATATGATGTGTAAACAATTTTCAATAATATGCGTCCTATGACCTTGACCTTTGACCTTAAAATCAACTGGGGTCATCTTTGACTCACAGGAAACAATGCTGGCAAGTGTCATGATAATACATGTAGGTGCAATACAGCCTCTTACATAATCTGGAAACCATTTTCAATTATCAGATCCCTTTGACCTTGGCCTTTGGCCTATTTACCCGAAATTTAGTAGGCATCATAATCATTAACTCGTGGGAACATTTCTGGCAAGTATCATGATAAAAGGTGCAATACAGGCTCTTCTATAATTCAAAAACCATATTCAATAATCGGAGTCCTTTGTAAAATATTTCTGCCAGATGATGGACGACCGACCGCACACTTTGACTATAGCTCACTAAGGCTTCGCTCATGTTAGCTGAACGATTATAACTAAGAAAATACAATACTTTTCTTCCAGAAAGAGATTTTGTGAAATGTTCATAGCTATCTAACCTTTTATTCTTCACATTGATTTTTTGTACTAGCTGTTAAATTTATCCATTTCATGGATAATTTAGCATTTTTATAATCATTGAATGACATATACATGTACATAATAAGTTCAACATTTTATGAAATAATTTACCTGAAGAAAGGAATCATAAATGGACTGTAGTAAGATGCTCATCACTAGGTTTGAATCGTGACAATATTCAATGATGTCAATGAAAGTGTCCAATTTCCCCTTTCCGTGGTTAATCACACCCTGTATGTGCGTCTTTAAAAAACTATTAGGATCAAACCCCTGTCAAAAAAACCATAGGTTTGTTTATTAAGTTGTCCTCTTTTTTCTATTTTCACAAATAACATGAAAATTGTCTGTTCACAAATCAATTGAAATTGCTCTGCAATTTTGCAGAAATGATGTTATGATAGCTTAACAGTCATTCATGTTGTTCCATGATTATTTAAAATGCATGACATTTATAAAACGTATGTCTTTTTTACATACCTTTAACAATCTTCCAGTATAATGGGGTAAATTTGTTTTGGCTGAAAATGAAAATATTCATTGATGATAGATATAGATGCATTTACGGATTGACACACTAAGTAAAAACCACATTCATCTGATTAATTTCAGTATTTGTAATAGGCAGAAAAAAATTAAATGATTATTACATGTATGTGCTGAATATTTTCATGTGCATGACTTATTATTACCTTGATCCATTCCATCTATGATAATGCTCATAAACCGCTTTGGTTCTGCTCTTGCTCTGTCTCTTTTTTTGTAATAATAGCGCCGTTCAGTCCTGTCAATACAACCAAAAATGATTGAAAATATTTAAGACCTTTAATACTTGATCAAAAGATGACTTATAAAATGTCCTTAATTCTTTCATCTGTCATAAAAGTGATCAGATTTTTACTTACATTTGTCTTTCATTGTGTACTGAAATAAGCTTTTTCAGGTGAACTCTCTTTGAGGAATCTCTGGTCTGCTCTAACTTCCTCTCCAAATGAACACAAGTAGAACATTTGGAAAAGGAGTTTGTCTGAAATGACATTTTATAGTTATTCAACAAATTTAAGCAACAGCAATCAAAAGTATATTGTACAAATTAGTTTTCTTTCAATCTCAGCATTCAATATACTCATAGTAAAAATTTCTATGAACAAAATTATGATTTGTACCTGTTTAATTTTCAAGTGTTTGGATTTTGTCTTCCAAAGATCATAAAATCCACTCTGCCCTACTGATCTTTCCAAACTCTCTGTCATATCATCCTTATATTTATGATAAATATCAATTTTTAACAGCTTCCAATTTGATTTGACCAATTCCATATGGTCAAATTGCTTTGTGTGTTGTTAACAGCCTTTATCTAAACAAAATGATCAATAATTTAGATTTCTTATTCTTTATTTCAGTAAATGTATTACACTGCAAAAACAAAGAAAAAGGATTCCATACTTAGTTATAAATTTCAGAATCAAAGTTCCTAACAACTGGTTGTTAAGATAGACTACATTCAGTGCTTCACAAGTACATGTACCTTCAGGCTTCATTTTAAATGCATCACAATGAAATTCAGTTTGTATCACAAACAACTTGTTGTTAAGATAGCAATGTGTTTCGACTATAGAACTACATGATAGGTAAATTTCTTGACAATCAGTTGTTAAAGTTTAGATTAGCTAACAAGCGATATTTTCTTAACAACTGGTTGTTAAGAAATCTTTCTTAACAACTGGTTGCTTACTTGACAACTGTTTGTTAAGACAAATTGTGCAATGACTTTCATTTCATACTTTAAATTTGCGTTTACAGTATGCATTTTAGTAATTTAGCATATTTGACAAGTAGATAAGTACGGAAACGTCCGAATGCCATATTCCGAATTTTTTGGCCGGATTGCAAAGCAATTCCGGTCTATAGATTGACGATGTCCGTCCGTCTGTCCGTCCGTCCGTCCGTCTGCCGTCAACATTTTGGTTAAAGTTTCTGGTTGAGGCAAAATCTAAGGAACTATATGTAGTAGAAACTTTATATTATACATGAAGCTTGCCCATGACAAGACCTTTCAATTTATGCCGTAACATTTGACCTAGTGACCTTGACCTTGGACTTTGACCTAGTTAAAGATTTTGGTTAAAGTTTCTGGTTGAGGCAAAATCTAAGTAACTATATGCAGTAGAAACTTTATATTATACATGAAGCTTGCCCATGACAAGACCTTTCAATTTATGCCGTAACATTTGACCTAGTGACCTTGGACTTTGACCTAGTTAAAAATTTTGGTTAAAGTTTCTGGTTGAGGCAAAATCTAAGTAACTATATGCAGTAGAAACTTTATATTATACATGAAGCTTGCCCATGACAAGACCTTTCAATTTATGCCGTAACATTTGACCTAGTGACCTTGACCTTGGATTTTGACCTAGTTAAAGATTTTGGTTAAAGTTTCTGGTTGAGGCAAAATCTAAGTAACTATATGCAGTAGAAACTTTATATTATACATGAAGCTTGCCCATGACAAGACCTTTCAATTTATGCCGTAACATTTGACCTAGTGACCTTGACCTTGGACTTTGACCTAGTTAAAAATTTTGGTTAAAGTTTCTGGTTTAAGCAAAATCTATGGAACTGTATGCAGGAGAAACTTTATTTTATACATGTAGGTTGCCTCTGACAAAACCTTTCAATTTATGCTGTATTATTTGACCTATTGACCTTGACCCAGTTAGTGACACAAACTTACTTTGCAATCCGGCCATACCGTCTTTAGCGGTGTTTTATTTTATCTCCTAATCAGGAGACACTATCACCTAATTGGGAGATACTATCACCTACATTGTAATTAGGATTTAGCTATCACCTAATCAGGACATACTATTTATATAATAGTGTTAGGTTTAGTGTTCACTATGCCGAAATAGTAGTCAGGGTTCTGGCACATATATATAGTGCACGACCCGAAGGGGAGTGCACTATGTGCCAGAACCCTGACTACTATTTCGGCATAGTGAACACTAAACCTAACACTATTGTTATTATTATGCTGACTGTTTCCCTTCATAGAAAATGTTTTCAAGATATATGTTATGAACATTGATTGCACGAGTTACCTCTCTTTCAAAAACTCTGTGTTACAGACAAACATATTCTGGATTTAACCCTTTTTGACTGTAAAAGATCTATAGTGTGGTCGTTTAGTATAGGCATAATTTAACAAGAAAAAATATAGCAACATAAATTTGGCATTAATTTTAAAGGAAAAAATAACTATCTAGGAACATTTGTTTTTGATAGTGTATTCCCTTTATAGAAAATGTTTTCAAGATATAAGTTATGAATATTGATTGTACGAGTTACCTCTCTTTCAAAAAACCTTGTTCATGTTCTGGATTTACCCCTTTTTGACTGTAAAAGATCTATAGTGTGGTCGATTAGTACAGGCATTATTTAACAAGAAAAATATAGCAACATAAATTTGGCATTGATTTTAAAGGAAAAAATAAATATTTAGGAACAGTTGCTTGGGTATGCAAACAAATTTAATTAAATATTTTGTATGAAAACGACATGTCTGTATATATAAACAGGTCAGCATCACTTATGTTAAGAATGCTACTGTGGAAAGACAGGGGTGCACTATTAGGGTGATAGTGCACACCAGGAAAGGTGATAGTGTACACCTAAACCGTTCTCTGTCACAATATGGTAGAGTAGAACCTATTACAGAAGAAACTCACTGGAAGCATAATAATACCTAATTAGGACATACTATCACCTAATTAGGAAATACTATCACCTATTTAGGAGATACTAACACCTAATTAGGAGAAACTATCACCTAATGAGGACATACTATCACCTAAATAGGACTTAGCTATCACCTAATTAGCTAATACCTAACATGGACTTAGTAATCACCGAATAAGGACTTAGCTATCACCTAATTAGGTGATAGTATGTCCTAATTAGTTGAAAGTTTCTTCTAATTAGGTGACAAATAAGTCCAAATTAGATGAAAGTATGTCCTTATTAGGTGATAGTATTACCATCATGGTAATCTACTCTGTTCAAGAATTGAGGTACATGTATATCCAGAGAACACTTGAACAGAAAAATCTGTTTATTTACGTGCGCCATATCATAAGGTGTAAACAAAATAAAAAATGTTCTGTTTAAGCATTCTCTGAATATACCTCTATTCTTGACCTGAAAAGATTAACATCATATAAATGATAATGATGCTCATATGATAGGCATAAAATAGATTCATATAAAGTAGATTAAGGTAGAATTTACCTCGTTTAATCGAAGGGGATTCCCTAGAAAGAGAATATTTGCATATCACATGATTCGCTACTTTGACATTTTTATCAAAATATTTCCTGTGTCATCTTGGGATGACCTTTAACCTTGAAAAATCAATAGGCATTATCCTCTTAAGCCGGGCTTCCACTGTCACGAATGCAGAGGCGATAGAGCTACGATTAGGTGATTTTGTTAAATCGTAGCGCATTCTCCTCTCAATCGCAGGCATTCTCCTCTCATCGTGTTACTATCGTGTCATGTTCTCCTGCATTCTCCTCTGATCGCAGCACCGACGCGAATGCTTCAAACTGTTTAAAACATTCGCGTCTGAATTCTCATTCGCCTCAGACTCACTGCACATGCGCAGCGCATTCACCTTGCATTCTCCTCCATTTGCAGCGCGTTCTCCTCACATTCGCGTACATTCTTTTTCCCAAGGTGGAGGAGAATGAGCCACGATAGAGCCATGATAGAGCCCCGATAGAGCCCCGACAAGAAAGAATCTGACATGAATGTGATGCGAATGTGCCGAGAATTTGACGCGAATGAAAAAATCAACGCGAATCAGCCACGATTTTGTCACGATATTGCCACAATATACTACATACACACACGACAGTGACAATAATAATTATCTCAGAGTTGATGTAAAAGTGTGCGATATTTTGAAAACTTTGACAATGCCTTTCAAGAGAAAACAACCTGGAAAGAGGTCAAAGTCAACAAAGAGTATTTGATACTCCTGAATATGTCAAATGATTTGGATTTTGCTCATGTCACATTCTTGTCATGATCGCAGCGCTATCGGGTTAAAGTCGTGTCTCAATCTCCTGCATCACAGCGCTATTGGGTTAAAGTCGCGTCTCAATCTCCTGCATTCGCCTCTCATTCACCTCAGTGTCTTTTCATCATGGCGCATTTGTGTCGCATTCTTCTCTTTTCTTATCACAATCGCCTCACTATCGTAGCGGACGCGCAGCATATTCTTGTTGCATTCGCGGCGCTATCCTGTGCCTATGAGAAGAGACAAGAATGTGACACGATTGTACATGTACATTCGCCTCTGATCGTAGCTCATTCTCCTCTACATTCGCGACAGTGGAAGCCCGGCTTTAGAAAAAGGCAATTCACATGAAAAGTTTGATGAAGATCTCTGTGACTTCACGAGTGGTAACATGATAGTTACTGTCCTTTCTCTTTCATCCCTGACCTTGACCTTATAAAATATCTGTATAATATCCATGATTCTCTAAATCATGTAACAACTTATCCCTGAATTGCAACAGTAACATTTCTAATTCTTAAGGAAAATTAATACACCGAATAATGTACTTTGTACCTAATTTTTATTGATAGCTATCTTATGTAAAATTAGGTCATGTGAAAATGAAATATACTCTTATATGTAATGTGACTATATGTGCTATAAAAATCTCATAAATTTCACAAACATACACACATTTCAATACATGTACATAACAAAAGTCTCAAGTGGGCTAACTTGATAATCTGAGCTAATACTGAGAATAAGTGTGTTTAGAAAAAAATGGTATAATCTTAGTCAAAATTTAGGTCAAGACCATAAGATCAAGGGTACAAAAATTAAAGTCCTGACTATATAGAATATGCAAATGAAAAATCTAAGCTGTATGCTCTCTATCAAATAGATTTAAAATTTGCGAATATGCGAAAGTGTGACTACCAGACAGATGGAAGCCAGTCAAAGTGATCCATATATATGTTGCTCCTGCATTGTAGGCGACATAAAAATTAGTATGGTTAGGGCTATATATATAAGGCTCCATGCATTATAGACCTGTCCAACAGATTTAGCCCAACATGGATAATTTTACAGAATGTCAAAGTTCAAATGATAGCACTCCAAACAGTCCATCTCCGTAAAGTATAAATTCAACGCTTATGACAAGTAAAAAAAATAACAACAAACAGAGTCATTCTGAACACAGGGATAGACATACTGTAACTGAAGATGTGTAGTGTAAACGTGGAAATTTTCGTGTGGGTGTAATTTTAGCATACTTCGCAAAACAATGGACTTCATGAAAATTTCCTTACCGCAAAAATTAACTTGCTGTATTCTTACAATGGAAGATATGTTTTTATTGCAAATTTTCCCACCAAGCGTAACGTCTTGATGTTATAATTGCTAAATTTATGACCCTGCGAAAATAACCATGTTTACAGTACGCAAAATTAAAACCATTTTATCATGTTTATGGCGGGGGTATAATAAAAGAGCCATCTATTTGAATTATATCAAATTATTTTTCAGTTCCTTTTGATTTCTTTGTGTACTTTGTGCTTTCCTTTCTGTCTGATTTCCTGTCTTCTGTTTCTTTGTCCTAACACAGAGAAAGAGACATTAATTAGGTTCAGATCAAATCAATTATTATTCAATCATTGTTGCTACATCATTTTCCCAGCAATAGACTCAATTACTAGAGAATGTGTGCAGACGACAGCTTGACGTCATACATGTCAAATTGGAGAAGTTCATAAAAGGGAGAGATCTCCCTACTTGCATCTTGCCTAAGAGGAAGGTTTTAATAAGCAAAACAGTTTTTGTAAAATTTCTTTCATCTTCATTCAAATTCTGGCTGAAAGTTTTAAACATGGTGACATTTTACCTTCAGTTAATGACTTATAATCTTTGATATGATGCATACACATTTTATCATTATGTGAAATATCAAAGCCCAAACCCTTATACATGTAGGTTATGAAATGTATATTACAGGTTACAATTCTTAAAAGTAGGTTAAACTCAAAGGTTTAGGTCACTAGACCAAAAGTCAATTAGGTCCCAAATACATTACCTTTACAGGTAAAAGACTTTTAAATTGCTTTAAATCTGCTGTGAATAGTACCTGCAAATAAAAGGAGAATTATATGTTGATAAAGTCATGGAGGATTCTAACTGTGAGATTCATCTATCGCTATTCGGTCTTTTTGAAATACAGAGTTACTTCCCATTTGTGCAGGTATCTGACGTCAATGCATTGTGATGTCATCAAAATCTATGGAACCCAGCGTGAAATTCAGGGAAACAGGGTTACATTTATGACGTTTTCAAAGGAATTTGGGGAGAGAACTTTATATAAGTTTTCAGCTTTTTGTTCAATCCCCGAATTACCTTTGTTGTAATATTATTTGCATATGTATATTGTAATAAATACTGTTTAAACTAAAGGAATTTAATGACATCACAATACTTTTACGTCAGATACCTGCACAAATCGAACATAGGACTGTAAAATCAAAAAGACGGAATTGAGGTGGATGCAAAAATCATCAAGAGCACATGTCTCAATTTTATACAAGAATTAAATTAGATAGGACAGGGATAAAATAGCCGCAAATTAATTAGTATCACAATTTGAGTTACAGCAAATTGACATATACAAAATGCCAAATAAATGTAATATGGCAAGAGAAATGTTCAAAGTGATCAAGTAGAGTGACAGACTCCAATTTGTTTTCTTCCTTCAGTGTTTAGAAAATGCCAAAATTGAATTGAATACAATGTAACTACTCTCAGACTGATGCATTTCAGTTAGGGGAGATCCTGCTCTGTCACTGAATTGAATTACACATACAAGCAAGATTTATCGCTTACTTCAGAATTGTTTTTCACTACATGTGTGTATCTCAAGATAATTCTTCCCTTTATCTTATTTAATAAATACTGTAAATAGAACTCACAGAATGTGCCCAGCCAGCGTAAGGTCCCCACAGCTCTCTGAAATGGTCACCTTAAAAAAAAACCACACAAGTTTCTGATGAATCTGAAGCATGGTTTGTTGTTCTTGATATTAACTTACATTGAAAAGACGAATCACCTGTGCAAGTTTGGTTACTGTAGCATCAGTACTTTACATGTTTATATAGATACTGAGCTACCCTACATTTATTAACCAAATCAAGCAATCAAGCGTATGTAGGTCAGATGCAGCATCCTATGCAAGGGTTCACCTCAGCTTCCTAAGATGAGTCACTTGTGCAAGTTTGGATACTGAAGCATCGGCCCTTTGTCAAATACTAAGCTACTCCAAACTTTTTAACCAGATGAGGACGCATGCAGGAGGGGGGGGGGGATTACATGATCTAACTTATCTTTGTCGAGATGAGCTAAACACTTACCTATCTCTTTGTATAATTTGTCTGTCAGTGACTTTGAATGTTGAAGTTTTGGTATATAATGACGTGCTGCTATCTGCCACACATGTGTATCAACTGGTACAGACTCTGTCTTATCTAAGGACATCAAACACACACAGTCTGCAACCTAAATCAATGAGAAAAGACAAGTGTGTATCAACAGTGAACTGGCAAAGACTCTGTCTTATCTAAAGACATCAAACACACACAGTCTGCGACCTAAATCAATGATAAAAGACAAGTGTGTATCAACTGGCAAAGACTCTGTCTTATCTAAGGACATCAAACACACACAGTCTGCAACCTTAATCAATGATAAAAGACAAGTGTGTATCAACTGGTACAGACTCTGTCTTAATTAAAGACATCAAACACACACAGTCTGCAACCTTAATCAAAAGGCAAGAGCTGTAGTGATGTACCATGTTTCAGCTAGGCAGCGTTTTATAATTATATTTTTGAATGTAAGTTTTCTGGCAAATCAAGAGCATCATCTATTCAACTTGAGAGGTCTAAATGCTAAAAGGCTTTTTGGGATCAATTGATAATCCATGAAAGAATACAGAACAGTTTACAATGATCAGACTTCAGCACATCTTTCATTTTCACACATAACTAAAAAGGTGTTTAAAACACACTCTGACAGATCTGAAATTTAGTTGCGACACCCATTTTGAATTTAACCAAAGTGAACACCTTCAAGCCCCAACCTTTCTAATGCATTATCATTTTAAGTATTTTACATTTATTGATTATAGAGTCTTTTTTCATGTGATTAAAAAAAAAAAATAAAACATGAGTTGGCTCATCAATAAATCTAGGTCCTGAAATTCATTGGATGCAAAGCATTAAGAAGACCAGAAGTCTCTGACGAGACTGTAGCTCTCCTGGTTGTTTTTTCTAAAACATCAATTTTCTTTCTTTTTTTTTAAACCAAGACCATAGGGAGCAGGCGCTCTAACAAATTATAAGTAGCATGACAAAACTTTATATCCATTATACTGCAACTATAATAGCACTCATATAATTCATAATATCCGAGATAAAGTATTTCTAAAAAGAATGTCACACCCTTTTTCCAAGATCCTAGGGGCCAAGGGCTGCTAGCTCGAATGAACTATCAATGACAAATCAAAACTACAGATCCATAATATTGGATAAAGAATTAACTCCCCATCATTAATAGCTTTAAACGAGTAGAGAGCACAACTATATAGGAAAAATTACCACACCCATTTTCAAAGACCCTGGGGGTATAGGGCTAAAACAAAATATCAGGTAAACAACTACATGTATGCCACATACATGTACCAATCATTGCAAAAAGAATTAATTCTACATCATTTATAGTGTCAGAGGAGTTGCAAGCACAAGATTACATTAACTTATATAGGAAAAAATGACCACACCTATTTCTAAGACCCTGGGGGTCAGGGGCTCAAACAAAATATCAGGTGCACAACAAGACCACAGACCCATCATATTGCAATAAGAATTTAGTCTCCATCTTTAATAGTGTCAGAGGAGTTGCAAGCACAAGATTACATACAGTTATATACATGTAGGAGAAAATGACCACACCCATTTCTAAGACCCTAGGGGTCAGGGGCTCAAATAAAATATATCAGGTGCACAACCAGACCACAGATCCATCACATTGCAAAAAGAATTAAGTCTCCATCATTTATAGTGTCAGAGGAGTTGCGAACACAAGATTACATAGAGTTATATAGGAGAAAATGACCACACCCATTTCTGAGACCCTAAGGGTCAGGGGCTAAAACATAATATCAGGTGCACAACTAGACCACAGACCCATCATATTGCAATAAGAATTTAGTCTCCATCATTAATAGTGTCAGAGGAGTTGCAAGCACAAGATTACATAGAGTTATATAGGAGAAAATGACCACACCCATTTCTATGACCATGGAGGTCAAGGGCTCAAACAAAATATCAGGTGTACAACTAGACCACAGACCCATCACATTGCAAAAAGAATTAAGTCTCCATCATTTATAGTGTCAGAGGAGTTGCTAGCACAAGATTACATACAGTTGTATAGGAGAAAATGACCACACCCATTTCTAAGACCCTGGGGGTCAGGGGCTCATACAAAATATCAGGTGCACAACTAGATTACAGACCCATCATATTGCAAAAAGAATTAAGTCTCCATCATTTATAGTGTCAGAGGAGTTGTGAGCACAAGATTACATACAGTTATATAGGAGAAAATGACCACACCCATTTCTAAGACCCTGGGGGTCAGGGGCTCAAACAAAATATCAGGTGCACAACAAGACCACAGACCCATCATATCGCAAAAAGATTTAAGTCTCCATCATTTATAGTGTCAGAGGAGTTGCGAACACAAGGTTACATAGTTATATAGGAGAAAATGACCACACCAATTTCTAAGACCCTGGGGGTAAGGGGCTCAAACAAAATATCAGGTGCACAACAAGACCACAGACCCATCATATTGCAAAAAGAATTAAGTCTCCATCATTTATAGTGTCAGAGGAGTTGTCCGGACAAGATTACATAGAATTTAATGACCACGCCCATTTTATAAGACCCTGGGGGTAAGGGATTGAAACTAAATGTCAGGTGCACAACTAGACCATGGACCAAGTAAAATGCAAAAAGAATTAACTTTCTATCTCTAACAATTTCAGAGGAGTTGTCCGGACAAGATTACATAGAATTTAATGACCACTCCCATTTTCTAAGACCCTGGGGGTCAGGGACTGAAACTAAATGTCAGGTGCACAACTAGACCATGGTCCAAGTAAAATGCAAATGGGGGTCAGGGACTGAAACTAAATGTCAGGTGCACAACTAGACCATGGTCCAAGTAAAATGCAAAAAGAATTAACTTTCTATCCCTAACAGTTTCAGAGGAGTTGTCCGGACAAGAATTGTTTACTGACAGACAGACAGACAGACAGACAGACGGTCAGACGGACGGAAGCCGGACGAAGGGTGATCACATAAGCTCGACTGGTCTGAGACCAGTAGAGCTAATTATAGTGATAAGATCATTGCAATATTCCTGTACATACATGTACGTAATAATCTAAAATTTTGCATGGTTTTTTTTTTTTTATGATATAAACATTTATTTACTCAAACTACTCTTAGTAATAATTATATTTAAACAGCATTGTTTCGTTAAGAACTATAATGTTTAAATGTTTTCAAATTAGGTAAATGCATAATACTACACCTTGGCTCCCACTCCACATAATTTCATTAGTTCTGATTTCGCTTCTTCATAATTTCTCTTCCGTAAACCATGTAGCCACTCAACACTATGATCTCTGGTAATCATCCTTGCTGTTGTGTTGATATACTTTGCTCTATAACCAAAGCCCATGTTTCTTAGTTCATTTTCCACGCTGTCGTCCACCAGGGCCGTTACAGGAGGAAATGCGTAGTAATATTTTCCGTCAACTTCTGCGACCATCTTACCATAATTTTCACACAGTTTTTCCACCATGGAACTGATGCGCGAGATATTATTATTAGATGAACATATAAACGAGAACAGATTCTCCACTGGATCTTGACGAAGTATTCTTACGCCTTCAAAACTTGACGACACATTTCTAAAATTAGCATCACGACTCGACCAGTGTTTGTAAAGATTGCTCAGATTCACATCAAGTTGAAAATAATCTCTTAAAATACAATCGGGCGCTAACGCTTTCATATCTTCCAAAGTTTGCTCACTATCTTGGCAAGTAATTTCTTCTTTAACCTGTGTACCAAATTCTGCTGATTTCACACTGCTGTCTTTATCTTCAGTTAACTTGTCTAAAAACCTTATTTTGTGTTTTGAGGGCTTTGATATTTTTGTGCTTGAAATGCCATCATTAACATTAATTTCTTTGGTACTACTTTGCTTTCTTTTCCTTCTTCCGAGTTGATTCTCACTATATGAAGTGTCCGTCGCTGTATTTATACATTCGCCCTCTGTCCCCCGTACTGGTACATCTTCAGTTTTTGTCCCATCCTGAGCATTCCAAGATGGATATACCTGTTGCAACAATTAATACATTAAAATTTTCATGTGCGTTTACATTTTCATATTTAATTTCAGCTTATTTGTTTCACAGTTGGCCAAATGTCAAGGTCAATATTGACTTTAGTACTATGAAGGAAAGAGAGGGAGCATTAATTATTTTTCAGCTATGCATTGTGTATATTTGTAGAACTTATCACAGATTTTGAGCTATCAACGATTGCAACTACAGCAATTCTATTTCTTTCTTTTTTTTCAAAGTTTATTTATTTATTTTTAACATGGATTCTAATCAAATTGAATATTTGAGTTTTAACATTAATGTTTTGTTATTAGCATTACATAATTTCATACATGAAGGTCCCTCCCACATACTTGTAGCTCAATAGTTGACCATTTTCAATAGAATGTCAAATGCAGAGGACAAGGTCAAAAGGTTACTACTAGAAAGCTCTAATCATAAGGAATACACAATAACTTTTTCTATTATGTCATGTAGAACAGGAATAATAGAATCTAGTACCACTTTGAGTTATGGATAGAAAAATATCAGTCGAGGGTGGGATTGATCAAGTCCCAATCTTGGCTAACGCCTTGGAGGGGACGTTGATCATCCCACCCTCGACTGAAATTTTCTATCCCGAACTCAAATGTGGTGCTTGATTATTTTTCTCCCACATTGAAAACTTCAAAGTCCTCTTGTTTACGCGCATCAGAATGACTGAACGTCATGCTAAATGTATGTGCACATGAAATAACGTACGTCAGTTTGTCTGTGACGTCATAAAGGAACAATCAAAAGTGCTGGATCAGGGGTGCAGGATCGAATTCTCTAGCACTGCTGAAAAGGGGAATCAGCCTATCCAGTGTACGAAAAAACCCCATCTCTAACTATACTCAAGTTATGGCTAATAGTGATGTTTTACAAAAAGTAGGTCAAATTACAAGGTCAAGGTCTCTAAGTAGATATTTTGGTATAAAAACTTGTATAGGGTCTTATCAAAAGAACTTTGCACACATATTTGAAAACTACATGTATACGCAGAGCTAAATAAAATGTGAGTGCAGGTTATTTATTTGTGTTTATATGGCCCCTTGGGTTTCTGTAATTTAACTGGGAAAAGGAAAAGACTTTCTCTTTAAATAGTAATTTAGTGTCTAGTTTTTCTCCCAGAAGAGACCCCCTAATCTTTTTATCAAATCATATTAAAAGATTTTGAAATGTAATTATTCTGTTTAAAAAAATAATCAAACTCACAGAAATAATTAAGTCATGCTTTGAGTTCAAGTAAAGTACATTTGTACTATTATATAGATAAATCACAGACATTCTTGTTCATCAAGACTTCCCAATGTGCATCTATTGATCATGTTGATAAAACAAATTTCTTGCTCCAACTTCGCTAGTCAGTTTTGTAGGCAAAAAAAAATTATCCTAATCCCCTCCCCATCTGAGAATATCAAACAGACCATATCTGGTACCCTAGATTAATACATATACATTGTACATGTATAACATACCAGTATTAGCGGGTATATAAAGGATGAATCTGTAAAGATAATAGATGCATAACCTGGAAATGTAGATCAGTTTCTGTCTGCCATATTTTCCATACTCTATCACATAGCACACCTATCCAGATACCTGGTGAGCATTCTTTCCATCTACAAAATGAAAATCATAGATGAATGAGACTCTCAAGTTAAATGAACAATAATTTCTGCAGTTTTTAATTTTAATTTCACATTTGTCCTTTCAGAATGAATTAAACAATATGGCAAAATTCAAGTTCACTTTACCCAGACACACCTTGTTTGGTAAACAGGTGACCATGACTACTGTCCTGTTCACTAAATCCAGTGCACCCTGTTTTGGCGATTTACACTACCGGCATCGCGTGTTTTTACCCTGTCAAATCATCCCCGCAATCTTTTTTGACCAAGGGTATTAAATCCCCGCGGTCATGGATTAACAATGGAGTTGACTCAACGCGGACACCGATCCTGGCAATTCACCGCAACGATCGCCGGGATACGCGGTGGCGATCGCCGCAGTTCTCAGCGGCAATTAATAACTTGTTATTTACCTGTAACAGTACTATAACCATTCTTTTATATTTTACTTATTCTTTTAAAATTTACGTCCTTTATTTTGATGTATTGTTATCATTGGTGACATAAAAATGTCCTTTAAAAGCGTTACGTTGTACATACGAAAAGAGAACCGTGTGACTGAATGATAGAACTAGTAATAATGTCCAGCTGTGTTTATCTAAGGATTAGAGAACAATGGGCAGTCGACGGGAGCGGTACGGTCAAGCAAAAATGGGTTTAAAGTCTCCGTCTTTCGACTTTGAGAGATACATCGACTGGAGCCGAGGCTTTACGATATTTTTTGTAATCTTTACTGTTCAAGTCCAAAGCACTGGAGACCGTTTCTTTTTGTAGATTCTTCCGTTTGAGATTACTAGTTAGCGGTGTTTTATGTTCGCTAGTTCGTATGTTAAAATGTTGAAAAACGTCAATCTCCCAATTAGTCAAATATAGCCTTGATAGCCTTATTTAGTAATTTATTGTTTATTTGGTTGTTTTGTTTGCGCAAGTGAAGCGATGTATAGTAAAACGTTATCCAAACAAACCAATTATATATATATATACGAAATTACGAACTTCAAGGTGGTAATTAGGTGTGAAACAATTTCAATAGATAATTCAAAATGTCCTGCAAAGTTTACAATTATAGAAGATTTTTTATAGATAACATGTATCTAGAAGTTAAACTCCCATTTCACAATGCATATTTATCTTTTCATACAAAAAAAGCTCCGTTTTTTTGCGCCAGGGACGCAGGACTCAGAGGTAGATTAATCACCTGCGGCCGTCCGGGAGAAGGGGGGGGGGTAATTTTCCTATAAATGGTAGAATAAATTTTCTAGCCTGTCCGTTTATTGACCTTATACATACTATTTTCATCTTTATAAGCATTTTGCGCTGTAATGCAACCCCCCCCCCCCCCCTCTGTCCATGTTAAGTGTGAAATCGCGACCCCCCCCCCCCTCCCTTCACGATTCAAAAAGGCGTGAAGCCAAAATTACTAATAAGATCATTAGATTAATACAGGGGTAGACGATGTTTGTGTGGATCGAAATAATCTGGGTGTCTTCCTGTCTCTTCGACTTCCGTAAAAAATATATGTAAACACTATTTTATTTCTTTCTCAAGAAAAAAAGAATTATAACGTACGTAAACATTATATACAGGAAACCTTATTAAACTTTGAGCGTAATTTTATTTTCTTTCTGTCACAATATGCCTAATTTTCTTCGGACTAAAAAAAAATCTAGACATTATGATAGATAAGATTTGAATTGAGTTATATTTGGTCACTCAGTCTTATTTTTAGATTTTAATCATATATATCACTAATTTTATGTATTTAAAAAAAATCTCAATTTCATGCAGTTAAGGAACATGCAAAGTTTAAATTCAATTCTTCGGAAAAAATCCAGGTACATACTATGTAAAATTTATTTATTATCTACGGCTTAGTCATGTTGGTACAATGTTTGCTTATTATTTTCTTACTTGAAGTAAATAATTATCATAAAATTGCATATATTCTGGAAAGGTCGCTTACGTCGATTTTTCCATGTAAAACCTCCTTAGTTCTGCTTGAGTGACGACGTGTCGCGTGTACGTAGCTGTCAATATTGATTAGGGAAGGGTTATATATGGGCGTGCCTATATGTCTGGTCTTACAAGGTGTGAAGACATCGCCTCTCCCCGTACAGGGGATGATTGTTATACAGGTAGAAGCGCAGGGTAACTGAAAAGGTGTGAACAACTTGTGAGACATCGTTTGTTGATTTAGTTTTGGTTTTGCGTTCACCGGTTTACTTTTGGAATTCAGTGCGAAAAAAAGGGGGGGGGGTTATTGTATTACATCTGTTTTATTATTAGGCTATCCTCATTTTTTTTTTTTTTTTTTTTTTTGCTTTTCTTTGTATGCTGGTCTTTTTTTTTTTTTTTTTTTTTTTTTCATTTTACTTCGTTTACATGATTCATCTTTGTCTGGATACACGTCCTTCATCAATCGATTTCTTTTTTTTTTTTTTGCGGACTTGTTTGACCAGAAAAAGAGGCACGCACTTTTTTCTTTTCTTTCCTTTTTTTTAAAATTGCATTATCGTATGGTCTTCAATTGGTTTTCTCTGAAAGTCCAATCATCGTGAATTGAATTTTTGCTAAGGAGCCAGTGGCGGATCCAGCGCCCCCTTTGCCGGGGGGTCAATGGGCGAATTTTGCCGATTTTTACTGAAAATGGGCCAAACTATACCTGTTTTTGGAAAATTTTGGGTCAGTGCCGGGGGGGGGGGGCGGACGCTTCCTCCGCACCCCCCTGAATCCGCCACTGGGAGCGATACTTTTACAATCTGAATCAATGGGCAGATCTAACTCACGGGGGGGGGGGGGGCTATGAAAATCAGCTTTACTATCATGGCAAATTCCAGGAGGTGGGGACTGGATCCTGACCTCCTATCTCTAGATCGGCGTGTTGACATACAATTCAAAGCTAAGCTATACCCGTTTAAAGACGGGTGCTTATAAAGCGATTAAAAAAGGTTAAAACCCCATCCATTGATTTAAAAAAATAGAATTTTAAAAAAAGGGGGGGGGGAGGGGGAGTGGCGCGTTAATGCAATCGCATTTGACAGGTAGGATCTTCCATCTGGTTCAGGTCTGGCAGTGGGGATTACTAGTTGACGTGTTTTCACACCTTATCGGCGTATCATCTACCTTCAATCGCCGTTTGATTTACCGTTCTGGAAATCTGAAGGGGGTTGGGGGGTTGGAATGCGACTTTGTAAAAAAAAAAAAAAATGAAATGTGACTTTGTACAAAAAAAAAAAAAAAAAAAATATCGAGAAATAAATCTTACCAGCCCAGAGTGCTGGCGTAAATTCTGTATTTTATTTTAATAGGCAGCGACTGAAGAAAATATGTTATTGCAGAAATATTAGATGCCGCAAATGCATGTTCACGTAGCTCCCTCTTGCTATTTCTAAAATGGAGGGTTATATAACTCCAAACTCCCGGTCGAGCTCCCTTGTACATATCTATATGTCGGTATCAAAACTCACTCTTCAAATTTGATTACTTCAACTTGTACCCATTGACTGACCACTTAAAATGAAATGATAATTTTACGGACGAACGCATACACAAGTACCTTTACGTAGATAAGATACGTAAGTGGACGTTGGACATTTAAATCTCAGGCGCAGAACGAGGATAAAAAAGAATGTCGGAGAAAAATCAATATTGTATCATAATAGAAAAGAACCATTATGGTGAGCGGATCCGCACTTTTACGTCCCCGGGGTCAGACGAGTACCCATCACAGTGTAGAGATCGCCGCTCTAATGGCTTTGTTTGTCCAGCAATGTACCTGTCACCTGTATAATTAACACTAATTAATTTGTTTGGAAATTTGATTGTCTGGTCACTACAGACGGCGTAATGCTTAACGTGATACACAAATCGATGCCAACAACCCTCAATGACACCCGCCCCTTCATGTCTCTCTATAGTCAATATATATAAGGAAAGTAGAAGCGGATATTCTTGTGGATCGTTGGAATCGAGTCAGGTTATCAGAAACATTTTTAGGCTCAATTTACAAAATGTACTTATGTTTCATGTCCTAATGTTTACATCATCATTTTATTTATACATGACATGCTTAAAAACAAGTTTCTATTCATCCGTAAGAAATAGCGCCTGGTCAGGTAACACCTGGACAGGTAATTGTCAGCGCGGCAATCAACCGCAACGCCACCGCAACTCCCGGCGATCTTGGCACCGCGATGAAGTGATTTGCGGGGGTCAGCGGCGATGCTGAGGTGGAATTCCACCTTAAATAAGCCAGCCGCGATAGGTGGGCTCAGTAAAAAAACGCTTTGCCGTATGTGTATTCTGTCGTCTGAAGAATTTAGCTATAAATTATTGTTTCTGAGAATTGACCTCCTTTAGTCGTAACTGGAAATTAACTTCAACTTACCCTATCAGCTGCCTTTATACCGCAATATGAAAAATGAAATGTCTACGGGAAATTCCCATGTTAATTTCAAGCCGCCACCATATTGTTCTCCGTGTCAACAATAGTAAACAGTGACGTCAAAGCCTCCGACGTCACACATTTTCAGCGATTTTACTATAGAAAATCCCCGTAGACTTTTTCTTTTCTCTCCTATTTCTAACTTAACTGACGTACAGTCAAAACAATGGTATTTTCTGTTACGACTAAAGGAGTACTATAAAACTGATATCTTTTTGGAAGATGACATTATCATATTTTAGAGAAAATCGGGAAAACAGGGTGCTCTGGAATTAGTGAACAGGACAGTAGTCTAAATCAGTGAAATGCAGCATTGATTGATTTCATTGCTGTTTTACCTGAAATATGTGTACATGTAATACTATATGAAATACATGTATGTATCTACATGTAGTGTTTCAAATTGGGAAATTCCCCAAGAAATTTGAAAACATGTTGATGATGAGTCTGATAAATGTCCTTAAAATCTGCCTTGACAAAATCTGTGTTTTCTTTCCTTTATACCAGTATCTACCAGTAAGAATGTGAACAGCCATACATTTGTAGGACAGTGTAGAAACCTTCTATGAGGGGGTGGACAGGGTGAAAGGGAGCCGGGAGGAAGGAGGGAGGGAAGGGGCAAAAAAGGGAGGGAGGAGGGAGAAAGGGGAGCAGGAGGAGGGAGAGAAGGGTTACACTACATAGTATCCGCAGTGTCGCATTTAGAATTTGGCTAAGGATGATTTTTTAAATAGGGGACAGATGGGGTCCAGCTTCATTATGTGAGCTTTATAATTGAAATAACTATGATTTTTGATATTTGGAAGAAATAATTAGCTTGTTGTCTTGAGAAAAGCCCATTATTTCCATTGTATACCTTATATGTATAGTATGACCGGATGTGAAAGTAAGAGGTCATCATGACTAGCCATGGGCAAAGAAAAGAGTGCTGTATTCATGCAGGTAAGAAAACTTTGACGTCATATTTCTCGAATTGCATCTGGTGAAAATTCAAATAAATTGCACATATTATAGAATAAGAAATACACAACAAATAGACATACAATTTATGAAAAAATCATTTGAGAAGGATGTCAAATTTGAGTCACTTTGAGGGGTCATGCCCCATTTCCATGTCATCTTCTAATGTACTGCTTTAATTTTGAGCAGCATTTCTGACTGACTGGATTTGTCCAGATGAAATCAAGAATTATAGAAGTAATCAGCAATAAGAGTACTTTTTATTGATATGTAGCTTTATGTTGTATGAGCAATATAAAATTATTAATATAACGTCAACTATTGCATGCCTAAATTCATTGAAAACACTCAATTTTCAATGGTCAATACTGTGTAGTGCAACCAAAGGGGCGGAAGGAGGAAGGATGGGGGCGGGAGGGGGGAGGTAAGAGAAGGGTATAAAGGAGGGGGAGGGAGGTAAGAGGGTGGGCGGGGGAGAATAGTTCCGACTACCCCCTGTCCGCCTCCCCCCCTCTATAAATGTACACGTTTTTTATGATGTTCTTAAGCATGTTCAAAGACTCTGCAGAGTCTTCTGTTGAAGATACAAACGACTTTAAATAAAGCTCTGATTAGACACAAATAAGAACATTGCCCGAATTTCCTCTGAATATTGTAATCATACACTCATGAAATATTTTTAATTTAAATTTGAAACAGTATCTTTAAATATCAAAATAAATCACCTAAATGATTGTCCACAAATAAGTGTTTTATCTAAACGTAACTCGGAAATTTTACATGGGATGCTCATGGCAGCTGCCATTTTGGATCTCGTTTCTTCCGATACTTCCGTTGTTGTGGGAAACGTTTACAAATGGCTGCCTACTGCTGTATTCTCGAGGACGGTTCTTGCACATCTGATTTTCTACGGGGATTCGAGATGGAGTGCGTTTGAAGTGGGTAGAATTTTATATTCCAGTTAAATTGCACAATAGCGATTCTTTTCTCGGTCTGTGCAGAGAGGGAGAGGCCCGGAGAGTTTTTACTTTTCTGCTTTTCTACTTTTCTTTTCTCTTTTTTTATTTCTAAAGGAGAGAAAAACTGTCTCATCAGAATATATATCTTAAACCAATCACAAAGAAATAATCACAACGCAATCCACTTGAATATGATCAGTGGTATTCAAAATGTCACCATGTTAAATCGTTTTCATTGTGCGACCGGTTTGAGGGGGGGGGTTAGAAAAAAGAGGGGCATAAACTTCCTTGCATGGAATGGAAACTGCTTAAGGAGGGGGAGGGGGCTGGCCAGTCAGACCTTTTTTTTTTTTTGCCAGTTTTATTTTATTTTATTTTATTTTATTTATTTATTTTTTTTTTTTTTTGGTGGTTGTGCAAGTTGCTTCCATTGCATGCATGCATGGCTCTGGCCCCTTCTTAAAATCAAATAGTCTTAGCTTCATTACTGAGTAATTAATCTCAACATGCAATGTATGCATGCATTATTACAAATAAATTCATTTTATAGTAGTCTACAGTGAAAAGGTCTGAGGGAAATATTTAGAAGATTTCAACTAGTGGATGTGTTCTATTACCACTCATTTAATAAACTGAAGTATTTCATAGTGGAAATAATATTTGACAAACAATATGTCTTGTTAAGTTGATGTGCTAAATTGAACCAACAAATGGTCTATAATCTCTATTAATTGTTGAATGATCTCAGTCTGCCACTGGAATCCATGTGTATATATAGTTCCCCACTCCAACTCCATCTCCTTAAATTACCCGGCCACCACCATGGCCCTTGAAACACCTGTTTGTACGACTTCTGAGTGAACTTCACCACTCGACATATTATATATGGTTTTACATTGTAATTTACGAAATAGAATAGTGATTATTTTTCTTTTTTCTATACAGTCATGTATCATGTGTATATGCCATTTGGAATAATTAAATTATTAACATGATTAAAGGAATTGTTTGATCATTTCATTTTCTGAATGAAATTCTTCTCATAACGATCAAAATATTCTTTCATCAGATTTAGAATTGCAAAAACCAAATAAAGGACTTTATTATAAATAGAAACTATCTAAAATCAAGTCCTTAAGCAGGTGAAATTGATTTATCATGCACTGATTGCAGGTGTATGAAATGTACAACATGTATGAAAACATGGAATAATTGAATTAAAGAATTCAAAGTATACAGAAAAAAAAAAAGATTAAACGTTCAAATATATTCATGCTTTTAAAAGACTGTTGATACCTTAAAAATTTGACCTTGATACCTTGACCTTTGAGTTTTTTTCTACTTTCAGGAAAATACACTATATACAATGCATCCAATATTTATTCTTAGACTCAAAGTTAACATTTTGGACTGACAAAGAGAAATTATTACCCCCAATCTTTTATATTAGGGAATAAAAAAATTGAGAAAGCCTTGCAAAAACCAGACTTGCTATTATATAATTTAATTTTCTGAGGGGAGATCATTCCTCTTGAATAAAAATAGTAATTTAATAATTCATCTTTGATCAATATGTCATATGGATCTCTAATTTTCCAAAAAATTGTTAGGGAGGAATTAAACACATCTTAATTAATTTTTATAGATTTTCAAGAATTTAGTATACATGAGTCTAATGGCATTTTATACACCGATTGCTATAAGGAATGAGGAAGAAAGTGAAGAAATCATTCAATTTTTTTAAAATTTGGCCCAAAACATTTTTCTATTAAGATGGAGATGAGGTGTATGAGTGTGCGAGTGGTGGTTGATGTTGCAATATGTGTGTGAGTGAGGGTGGGTGTGTGTGAGTGACTGTTGGTGTTGTGTCTATGTGTATGAGTGGTGGGTGGTGGTTGCATTTGTGTGAGTGATGGGTGGTGGTTGCATTTGTGTGAGTGGTGGTTGATGTCCCATGTGTGTGAGTGGTGATTGATGTTTGCATGTGTGAGTGGTGGTTAGTGTTGCATGTGTGAGTGGTGGTTGATGTTGCATTTGTGTGAGGGTTGGTTCATGTTGCATATGTGTAAGGGGTGGTTGGTGGTGCATATATGTGTGAGTGGTGGTTGGTGTTGCATGTGTGTAACTGGTGGTTGATGTTGCATAAGTGTGAGTTGTGGTTGGTGTTGCATGTTTGTGAGTTGTGGTTATAGTCTTGCATGTGTTGGTCTTGCTTATTTTGTATGAGACATGGATTGGTGTTTGCATGTGTGTGAGTGGTGATTGATGCTGTGTGATGGGTGTGGTGTGTGGTTGGTGTTGCATGTGTGTGAGTGTTAGTTGGTGATGCATGTGTGAGTGGTAGTTGATGTTGCATTTGTGTGAGTGGTGGTTGGTGTTGTATGTGTGTAAGGGACAGTTGGTGTTGCAAGTGTTTGTGAGTGGTGTTACCTGTGTGTGAGTGGTGTTTGGGGTATGTAAGGGTGTTTTGGGGTGTGGTGATTGATGTTGTGTGTGTGAGTGGTTGTTGGGTAGTGGGATTTATGATTAATGAGGGGTAAGTTTGTGATGGTGAAGAAGTACCTGTTTGGGTTGCGTGTGTGTGAGTTGTTGTTAAGATGTGTGAGTGGTGGTTGGGGTTGCATGTGTGTGTGTGGTTGTTTGTTGTTGCATGGAAATTGGTTTTGAATTTTATTCAAGAAGGTATAGAGTTGGAACCCTTCGACATTATTGTTATGTGAGTGGTGGTTGGTGTGTGTGTGAGTGGTTGTTTGGGTGTGTGAGTGGTTGTTCGGGTGCGTGAGTGGTTGTTCGGGTATGTGAGTGGTGGTTGGTAATGCAAGTATGTGAGTTGTTGCTTGGTCGTGTGAGTGGTGATTTGGATTGCATGTGTGTGGTTGTTAGGGTGTGTGGTGGTTGGTGTTGTGTGCGAGTGGTTGTTGGTGTTGTGTGTGAATGGTTGTTGGGGTTGTGTGTGAGTGGTTGTTGAGGTTGTGTGTGTGGTTGGTGTAGTGAGTGGTGACTGGGATGAGTGAGTGGATGGCGGGGTTGCGTGTGTGTGAGTGGTTGTTGGGCTGTGTGAGTGGTATTGGGGTTGTAACCTCATTGAATAATATTTCTTTCTATCTTCCATACAACGCTCTTGGAATGCTTGAATCCGGGCTATTTTGAAACATTAATCGGGCTGGTAAAATCACTTGTTCTAAAAGGCCTGAATTGGACGTATTGTTAATTGTTGATCGGCCTCTGTTATATATTCTAGTAAGGCCATACCAAATTAATTAAATGTTCTTCGGATTTTCTTGTGAAAAAAAGGGTGCGAGCGGGCGAGAATATAATTATTTTATTTTTTTTAGGTTTTGTAGTTTTTAAGGTGCGAGCGAATGAATTAATTTTATTTTTGATATAGGTTAACCCAAAAATATACATTTCTGATGTTTTTCGTACTCAAAAAGGAATCCCAAAATTAATCTGGTGACTAGAAAGCCTGGCATATAGCAGTACGGAGAAAATTTTCGAACATTCCCCTCTCCTTGACTTTCAGTGCTAAGTATACGGGACAACAAATTTGCTCCACACAATTTTTTTTAAACACAAGAAGTATCATTTTCTTCGAATTTTGCACAATCTGAGACTTCTAGAGGCTTTAAGATTTGCAGAAATCAGAACCGACCCTAAAAAATTCCTGAGCCAGAAATTTAAAAATGGTGCGGGCGAGCATTTTATTTTTATAATATTATTTTTTGAATTTTGAAAAATATGGTGCGGGAAATCCAAAGAACATTAAATTAATTTGGTATGGCCTAATAGCTACTCTCTTACATCAATACAGTTTTTTCCATATCCTGGGAATTCATCTTCCCATTTAAGATTTGTTCAATACAAACATATATAAAGAAAGAAATATTGATTTTTTTTATAAGGTTCAGTATCTTTAAACATGTTGATTCATCCGGTAAAATCGCGTCTCTATATGTCAGAGCCCAAGTCAAGAAGAAAATAACACAGTTAACAACATTAAATAGCTCCCTTTAAAAGAAGGATTAAAATCTCCAGATTTGAAACGATTGAAAAGAGGATATCCAAAAGTAGACTGAAAGACTATAGTAAATGGATTAAGGATCGTAACCAAGGCACCCGGATAACGATCCACAGGGCCCGTAAAATATGAAATATTCAAATTTATGAAAATTATTTAAATTGTTCTTTAAATAATGATTGAATGGTTTTTATTTCTGAAAGTTTGATCATATACGCGTAATGATGTGAATTTGAATTCAGTGGACACCTTGATTAGTATCAACCCTTTTACGAACGAGCAATTTCTGAACAGGTCACTGTATATCATCGTCACCAGGCGCGTACGCGCGTAGCTGCCCATACGCAAGTACGCAACTGCGTACACATCATTTTTGTCAAAAAATATAAATGAATAAATACATAAATAGAAATAAATTTTAAGAAAATAAAGTAGAAAGAAAGAAAAATAGAACCTCACAAAACGAGATTATTTGAATAGCGAGGAAATAGAAGAATTACGTCAGCATGTTATGAACATTACAAAATGCAAAAATAGATATATATATATATATTTAATCGAACCTCGGCATTTGCTTTATACTTGAATATAAGCCATTTTACAGTGGATATTGGGTGTTTCAAATTGCCATATTTCACAAGCTTCCAGCCCCCCTGCCTACACTGATTTGAGTACACATCATTTCTATTCTGGCTACGCGCCTGGACTCACGATCGTCTTCGCCACCGTCATCACCATTCTCATCACCATCTTGCTCTTTTCGTGATTATTGGGGGGGGGGGGGGGGTTGTTTTTTGGTTTTTTGGGGGTTTTTTTTAGCTTCCATCACATTATTTTGATTTCTAAATGTTCATTATTTATAATTTTCATTGATTTTTTTTCTTTATAAATATTGACTGCTTGAATTAATTGTCACAAAAGCACTGATAACTTTGTCTCTGTATTCTGTAACAACATGAATTAATCCCCACTCTTCCGTTGTCCATACAACAGCATGAATTAATCTCCACTCTCACACTGACCCTGCAACAACATGAATTAATCACCATTCTTTATCCATGTTCACTGATCACGTTCGTTGTTCCTCCAACAACATGAATTAATCTCCACTCTTTCACTCATCACTCTCGTTGTCTCTACAACATGAATTAATTTCCACTCTCATACTTGTCATGTTCGTTGTCCCTCCAACACTCTCACATCGAAAGCTTCCGTTGTCCCTACAACAACATGAACAGTTCAACTTCCGATCGCGTCCTTATCTCTCTGTCTTTCAAATTGTCCCTACAGCGACATGGATCGATCTCCATTCTCTGATATCAAAGTATCGTGATCCGCTCCTGAATTCTTTAGTTTGGACTATAGAACTACCTCCTGTATATTGAATATATTAACATGTAATGCCAACTCATTAAATACCTATTTAAATCTACGTCGTTTGATTTTATCGCATATTCATAGGGAATTAGCATGAGAAAGTAGTTTGAGCTTTAGAAATCAATGTTTAAAAGTCTAATTTTACACATTTGATTTTTGAATTTTTTGTATTTCAGTATCACTAGAGTGAGTACTCGTGCAAGTTATGGAATTCAAGAGGTAAATATTCAGAGTGTGGGAGACATCGAAACATAACTATGGTGAGCATACCGGATTGGACCAAGTTTTCACGACTGCACGAGACGCTACGGGAACCATCACAAAATGTGCTTATGAACAAATATTACAAACAGAGAGAGGAACAAGCTATCAAACAAGCTGAAGAAAGAGGGTATTTCAAAGTTCCCTCACAGGAATATTTACTGAAGGAAAGTGCGTATAGAAACGGCAGAAATGTGAAAGAAGTTGGGAAATTAAAACTGATCAAATTGTGTGGTGTGCATTTGAGGAAAGTTGGGGATATCGCTTTTTGTTACAATCTCCAGATCTGTATTTTAAACAACAATTTCCTGACGAAGATAGATGGATTGATGACATGTCACCAACTAGTTCGTCTAGATCTACATAGTAATCAGGTAATGTTATTTGAAAACACAAGTATATACCTGCTGTACAGTACCATGATCTCTCTCCATACGTTGCGTCTCTGATAATAGGCCGTGTCACACAGCATTTGCGCATGAATTACGCATAAAACTGCGTCTAAAATTTTAAGGTATATGCGGAGATACGTAATACATGCACAATATACGTTATTTATAAGTTTTTCAAGCGCAAAACATGCGCGACATAGTAATTCATGCTGCATTTTCCAGTGCATTTCAATTGTCGCTATGCGCAGCGAGTAGAATCCGAGATGAGAATACGCGAACTTGCGCGAAAACGGTTTTGAGCTGCACACTTTTTTCCGACTTTTTGGAATACGCAGTTTTACGCGGTTCATGCGTAATTCATACGCTTATGTGCGCAATGCATACGAGATTCTTACGCAATGTTTGCGATTTTCAGGACCGTGCGTATCTTTAACGAACCTTGCAGACACTAAAAATCCATACATTGCAGATGTATCACTTTGATATTGCGCATTCTGCAAAGAGTTGGCTGTTCTTTGCGTAGTTTATTCGTGTTTCATGCATGGTTTATACATAATGTCTGTGTTGTTCTTGCAAGATAATCAGATTCGTCTGTTTAAATTCCACGTATAACCACCAATTTTCCCCCACTAATCCAGATTTTAAAATTTTATGCGTAAATTATGCAATTTTTTACGAAAATGACTGTGTGACTCGGCCTTATTATAGAATAATTTTGAGCCTTGATTAATTTGTGTTACCACCAATACGCGTATGCAACACAAAGCGCATGTGTAATGGCATTTATTCTGTCCTATGTACCTGAAATCGCCACTTTAACATCCCATGACGGATGGTCTCTGCGGGTTCAGTTTGCACTGCTTGCGAGAAAATGAGGCTGTGATCAGGCGCGTAGTCGGGGTACTTTTCAAGTGGAAGCATTTGAGGCCCCTAATGGATCCAGGGAGAAGTCCTGTGGGGATCCAAGGGTCAAAGCCCCGGAATCTAATGGATTTTACTCATTTACAGGACAATTTTCTACGTTAAAATGACCCTTTGTATATTTTCTTTTATTCGTAGCATTCGCTTGACTACGCGCCCGGACTGATTACATTGAAAGCAACTCTCTCTTTCTTTGGGTGCTTGCTCTGAATTTATAGAGAGCCCATAAAAGTTTGGGTCATGTATGTTACATGTATATATCATGACATTTATAATAAAATAAGAGAATTTGCAAACAAATGGTGTGGTCATCTGGATTAGGCGTGAATAACCCCTAATCTGGAATAAGGTCTCGAAATACTAGTATGATAATTATACTGTCACATACACAGCTAATAAATCATATATCCTTAGAAGCTACAATGAACACGAAGAAGTCGATCTGTTTGAAAATTCCGTACATACGCATGTCCATAATTTTTCAAGGAGGAGTCAGTTCCGAAAGGGGGGGGGGGGTTCCGACTCACGATTTCAGACGATAGTATACGCAGCTACATGTACAACAAATGTAGCATTTTGGACAAACTCCCAGGGGTCCTGACTCCCGTTTCTCCCCTCTAGATCCGCGTATAGCATTGAATATGGAAAAATGGTGATATAGTTCCAAAGAGAGCTGGTCTTATATTCGGTATTGCTCTCTGTTTGTAAAGACCTACGATATTGATATTTACCCTCGCGATTTGTAACACATTAACGCGTTCCCTTTGAAATGTACACAATTAAAACCAGAGCTATTCAATACACTTCAAATGCTCTATATAATAAACCCAAGGTCCCACTTTATTATTAAATACAGTTCAAATATTAAGATAAATATCAATATTGGGATCTGTTGATTAAATATTCTATCGGGCCAACTATTCAGCTAATGGAAAGAAAATGTCCGATGTGTAATCAAACATACTTATCAAACATGACATAAAGGAATGGTGTAGTCGATATACAATTTTTGTCTACCAGCACAAATTTGAAATTTCTTTTATCCCTGAAGCATTGGATTTGAAAGTCTTTTGAATAGCCCGTCGTCGCCATTACGGAACACGCACTGTTATTTGTCTATAGAAGAAGTCAGCTTTGAAAACCAAATCATTGTTCGTCAAAGATACGTCTAAGAAAGGGGGGGGGGTGATCTCCAACAAGACTCGGTTGCAGCACCAACAGCAAAACACCATTGCACCACAAGTGAAAACACAGAGTAGACAAACACAACAAGAAATACGACATCAAAACAACAAACAGAAAAGACAACACATAAACCAACGAGACCAATTGGCTATCGGTGCCGACTAAATCAGATTCGTTATGGAGTCGTGTCTTACGCTTGGTTTGTGAGTACATGGCAACGATTTCGTCATCTGTTAATGTCTACAGCTAAAATCTGCAATGATTTACGTCCATTATTGTTAAATTCTTATCATGGCTTGTTTCATGTCTTCGATATTTTACCTATAGAATCAATGTGTTAAAGAGATATGAATTAGAATATTATGTAGAAGTACTCATCTGTAGGGACATGAATCCGTCTTCCCGTGTATACTTTTTTAAATGATCATCTTGTACCCATCGTAAATACATATATTTAGATTCTATTTTTGTGGAATAATGAAGTAAAAGTCATGCGTAGGGAAGTTCATATAAGAAATAAATTTAAACACTCATTGTCCACAATTTCTTGGACATTAAGTGTTTATTGCCACTTTATTTGAGTTGCGCTTCCCAAAATAATTTGTTGCAATACTCATTTTTTTTGTTTTTCTGTTTTAGTTGAGTCTATTTAATCTTTATTGCAATATTCATTTCAATCTTAGTTGAGTGATGTACCAGACATGGGTTTCTGGTCCGGGATGAGGCGTCTGGAAGTCCTCCAACTTCACGACAATCCTCTCGGGAAATACGAGACCCTCCAGAGTCTGGCTACGTGCCCTAGGCTGGCTGCTCTCACCTTATATGACACACCCTTAAGTCTAAAGAGGAATTACAGGTATGATTACCTTCTTTTGTCATTGTTGTTCTGCATAACGTCATTTAAAATTCAGTTACAGCATCAGATATTGCTCTTAAATGTAAGAGACACTCTTCTGTCATAAAGGCAGGTATCTTATGCAAATATGCTATTCAAAAATTTGGCAAACGTATAAATTAATGTTATTATAATAATATGAATATCTCATATTTGTTTATTGAAAGAAGATTTTTTGGTAAACTCTTTTTAGGTTAAAAAAGATCGAAGTTCAATCAACTGAATATTTCTCTTTATGTTTATGCTTGTAATTTTAAGATAATTGCATAAGATGGCAGTAAAGTACTCTGGTATTACGATTTACAGTCATGAATGTAAAACAAAAACATGTATTTCTTTTATGCCATCCCCGGGGCATCAGTGTTTCACAAACATATTTTGTGATTTATATATACGGGATTTACTGATGGTTATACGAAAGGAATTTGAGGCCACTTTTTTTTTTTAAATTGGATTATGGATTTTTTTTCAAAAAAATTGGGTCGGTAGGCCGAAAAAAAATAAAAATAAAAATTCAATCCGCCTTTACTGACCCAACTTAAATTTGAGTGGTACATCTACACAGAACAGATATAAATTATGCTCAGAATGGCTTCATCTGTTCATTTTCTGTTTTGACACTTGACAGTGACCTTCCTTAGAAGTTAGAATACTACACTATTGTTGATATGTAATATTTACTTGAACACTATTTTTTATCTTTACATGTCACCACGGAATCATGACAATCAACAATAGGGTTGCAGAAGTTTTACAACTTCTAATTTATAAGAGCCAGAAGTTTTAAAAATTTCTAAGCCAATTATTATAAAGCCTGTGTTTGTGAAACACGAATGCCCCCAGTGGCATCTTTGTTAGTATAAACACCATTTTCTGTTAAGTATGTGAAAGATCAAGGTCAGGGTTACTAGGTTAAAGTTTTTGGTAATGATGGAAAAATCTTGTGACAAGGAATACACATGTGAAATATGAAAGCCTTATCACTTACTATTCCAAAGTTATACCCAATGTTAAAGTTTTTCAGACAAACAGACGGACAGACAAACAGACGCCAGACAGGCCAAAAACTATATGCCCCCCATAAAAAAGCAGAAAATGCAATCTTTGAAAATTTTAGGGGGAGGGGCTTTAATCTGTATGCAAGTTATACTTAAAAAAGCAAACCTGTAATTGTGTTTTATCGTTGATTGGAGGGGGAGGTGAGATTCCTGTCTTCCACTAGCAGAAAATGCAATCTTTGGAAATTTTAGGGGGGAGGGGCTTTAATCTGTATGCAAGTTATACTTTAAAAAAAACAAACCTGTAATTGTGTTTTATTCACAGGCTGCCGATGTTTATCTATTAAAAAATCTAAACCAACCTTTTGTTGTTTTTTATCATACGTACAGGGAAAGAGGAAAAGGTATTTTACAGAAATCGGGGCGAAAAATTTAACCTAAAAATGTTGACATGTTTTTTTACCTGCTGAATCGTTTATTTTAGTTTTCATATGGAAATCCAGGCATCGTTCGATTCGTTTACACTTCAGCTATTTGCTTCTATAACGCACAAGTCGAAATAATGTCACTAGAAGACACAGCACGGCCGTTTTCCTGCCCCTGTACGTATGATAAAAAACAATAAAAAGGTTGGTTTATATTTTTTAATAGATAAACATCGGCAGCCTGTGGTTTTATTGTTGATTGGAAGGGGGAGGGGGGGGAGGTGAGATTCTGGTCCTCCATTCTGTCCAATTCAACTCTCATAATGTTATGCCAAATTCATACAGTGCTATACAAGGTATACACACATTTATTCATGCTTTCTGAATACATTGCCTCTACTGTAGCTGTAGCTCTACAGCCTGATTGCATGGGCAACGTCATTTCATTTGTCAGGCCTTGACTTTATTTCACGGTACATGTACCTCCGACCCTGACATTCATCTAACTAAAGGTACCCTACACCATGTCCCCGAAACTTTCGTGACCTTATAACTGTCTTTTAAAAACTAAATTTGAGCTAGGATTGTCAGAACATGATGATTCCATCTCCATCACGACCGAAGTTTTACTTTCGTTTTCCATATACAATAAATGATTAACTCGTTTTATAAAACGATGCGATCGGCCCCTTGGTGTTTATCGTAGGATATTTAGACACAAGCTATTTGAAATCGTTTCAAAAGTAATTATTTTTTATTTTTCTTTTCTTTTTTTTTTTGTGATCACAAATTCCTAGGACTGGAAAATAAAAAAAAAATCCCCAAAAAATGATTTTATTTTTTTCTAGATTAGCAAAAAATACGGTCGCCGGATCCGTAATCCAATTTAAAAAAAAAATCTGGCCTGAGTGTATTTAAATACCACGTCTGACAAGTTTTAACATTTATTACGGCAACACAAAATTGTCCTTGATAAAAACGGCCATGGTATATTCTTCACTTTATCCTAGTTGATTTATTTGAAACTTATAACACGTCGATATAAGGAGACGCCTCAGCTTTAATGTGACTTGATTGAAATCCGACAAGGAATCATTGTTTTCGTACCGTTCCTCTTTATACTGTACATTAGAAGTTTGATATCGATCACTTCTATCAAGAGAGCAAATATAACAGGAGGTGTCTGATTTACGGTCAAAGTAACAAAGTGTGCATGACTACTGTTGATCAACTCTTCTTTGCCATTGATATCTCGACAAGCTACACTATTGGGTAATTTTACACGGAGTATAAAGCTTGTAGATGAACTAGGGGTTTCATCTTATTTCTATTCTCCCAGACATTCAAATCCTACGTAACGGTTATAATCATCAAGGAGCTGATAAGATAAGGCGTAAAATCTGCCCTGAAAAAGTGGAATTTTCAAAATGGGAACTTCAAGAAAATTCTGTCACAAAATTGAAGCCAGTACTTGGTTTCATCATAAAAAGCAGCTGGATAGGACTTATATCGTGCATTGTTTTCCTTAATTTTGGGGCAAAATATGTCTTTTTCTATAGAAATCAATGGAAAATGTATAGTTTTTCATACATTGCCGCATTTGCTCCCCCCTTCCCTAGCTACAGAAAGCCACTTTTACAGAAGGTGTATATCTTTAATACACATCTTTTGACAAAGTGGGGTTCTGTAGCTGGGGGGGGGGGGTCCTAGAGACGAAAAACTGAAAAAGGGAGGGTGGGGGTCGTTTTACGAATCTGTGTTTTAGGCCATAATATAAGCAAAGTTTCATTTTTCCCCCTTTTAAAGTCATTCATTTATTATTCTAAATGAAATGCACACGAATTTGGAATGTTTACTTCTACACAGTGTGTATTTCGCGGTAAAATCCCTACTTTGTGGCCATTGAATACAACCGTATTTCAATATCAAGATTTTAGAATTTATAGACAAAGTTGAGACCGGTCTTTTAAATTTGATTTCTAGTATCTTGTTTAGACGAAAACTATGTTTTAAAGTTTATGGATATCCATAATAGCCAGATACTTCTCGTAAAATTTTCAACGTTTTTTGATTGATATTAGCTTCTTTTCAACAAGGCTACCCCTGTTCTTTAAGTATCTAGAAATAAGCTTTCCAAAATAAAAGTTGTATGAGGAATCTCCAAATACATTACGTTTTCGTAATGATCAAGTTTTTCTTGCGTATAGGTCAGTGTGTGGAAGAGATACTTGACGAGATTCAGGGCTACAATTCAGCCCTTATCTTATCAGCTCCTTTACCAACATTGCGAAGCAATTAACCAACTACTATGGTCCACACTTCCTATATTTTGACTATAAGTTTAGAAAAAGCCACAATCAATGAATGGCAATTAAATTTGTACCAATATTCCTAATTGTTTCAAACTATTGAAATACTGCAGAAATTATCAAATCTGGTCCATATACATGTATAGGATCTGTTTTGTGCGTAGATCATTCGCTGTATTGTGTAGTACTTAGAAGTCTTGGAGTACTTATCTGTTTGATTTACTATGACTTTTTTGTAGACACCATGTTGCGAACAGCATTTGGTCTCTGAAGGCGCTGGATCATCACGTGATATCCGACGAAGAGATAATAGAGGACGCCACTTTTGGTGGATCATTCGGGACACTACATCCAGCATTTAAAATCGATCTTTGTCCTCCCACTCCTGAGGTGAGATAGATCTTTTAAAATGATGTGTCTGAAATTTGATATCCTTGTGTATTATACAGTATGTAGAAAACAGAGGCCGGGACTATCGATCAGGTTTAAAGCTAGAACATCTTTAAGTGAATGCTTATTTTGATACAGAGGGTCTAGGACGTCGGCATATCCAGGGCGGTGTCCTGATGGAAAAAAGAGTACCGTAAGCTCCACCGAAAAGCCATGGAGATTAGAATGATCCACACGAGTCCTGTGGAATGATCAAATTATTGAGAAAAAAATGTGCATGCTTCAGCATTCATGATAGTTATACGTCATTGTTATATATTATAATTGACGATACAAGGTTCATTCTCAGACTCTTGTGGTGTGTACTGTAATTGTGGAAATTTATTAGATTTTGGTCGAATTGCGAAGCAAAGCCGGTCTATGAAATGACTTAGTCCCTCCGTCCGTCTGGCATTCTGTCTGCGTCAACATTTTGATTTATTAAGTTATTAGGAGAGCACTGTTTTGAGTTTACATGTTGATAGACAATGATGATACGAATCAAACGCAGCAACGAAGTTTGCTTTGACCTTTAACATAGAGAATCTGATATAAAATACACAATTTGTGTTTTAGTCAACAAAGAGAAGTATTGACTAGTCACTTTCATGAGGATGGACTATGATGAAATAAACCCAACGTAATAGCTAATTTTTAACTCGACCTTTGAACTTCTGACCTTGAAGTTTGACCTACTTTTCAAAACTTAAATCTGAGGTAAACCCAGCAGACATTTCAACGTTGAATAAACGTTGATTCAACGTTGAACTTCAACGTTGAAACAACGTTGAATTATGGTCTAAAATGAAAGTTGTGTCAACGTTGAAATGCCAACGTTGTTTCAACGTTGAAGTACCAACGTTGAATCAACGTTTAGATATGGACATTGTTGCAACGTTGAAATCTCGACGTTGTTTTAATGTTGAAATTTGGTTTAAAATGAAAGTTGCGTCAACGTTGAAACTTAAACGTTGAAGTATGTTAACTCTCTTTTTTCCTCACACCATCCGGATTCTACAAGTATATTCCTCCTTTCAACATGATCACTGGACTTTTGACAGACTGAAGAACATGTGCCCAAAGTCACAATAAGTTCTTATGAAAAAGTGAAGGAATTTTCGTAACTTTCATCATCAAATAAAAATAAAAAAAAATTGTTCGTTCTAGATAATGTCCTTTCTGGTATCATTTCTACATACTTAATATAAATTCAGAAACTAAAAATCGCGATTATCATTTTATAAGAAGAACTAAGGGATCAAAAGTTACGAAAATTCCTTTTAATTTTTCTTGAATATTTTTGTGAAACAGGCTGCTGCATTTATTTTCCATTTGTCTTTTTGTTGCATTTTCCATGCAAAATTTGTGTAATACATGCATGTTTATCAAGCAAAAGACTTAGAATATTTTGTCTCCACACTCGGTCCGTATTTTCATCATATCAAATCTAATAAAGGTAACATGAAACTCATATTTTCTTTTAATTTCATACTTTACTTCTCTTTTTTATTAATTTACTTTTTTATACAAGTATGGTATTTATAAAGTTTATCTTTCACCAAGTTGTTTTCAGTGTTCAAAGACCTGCTTCCACAGTTTCCTAAACGTTTTTCCAAATAGCTTCGTCAAAGATGCTGCATAGTCGATGAAAATGATGCATCTAATAAAAAAAAAACTCAATTTAGTGAAAAGTTCATCTTTGCCTTATACTAAATTCACTTAGATATTTTCTTAACGATTACATGATCGTAAATCTAGTTTATACTTTACATACCTTCTTCGAATTTTGACAATGAAGTTTGCTCTCAAGTTCCTTCTTATGATTCGGCAATGCTTTGTATGGTTTAGTAATAATCTGAAAGTAAAACAGAAACTCAATATTCATTTGCGATTTGCTAATTATTTAATTATAATGGGTAGTTGTCACTTGTGTCTTTATTTATACAAATACGTATACATCTTCAATTTTTTAAATTGACACATTATTCAAAGCTTACACCCCGCTTTCATAGAAAAGTTATTTATCGTAAAATGAATAGCCCGGGATGTCCTACTCCATTTTGGCGAAAGGGGGGGGGGGGGGGAGAGACGATGTTTGCGGCCAACAGCATAGATTTCAATCAGCATAGAGACATCTAAAAACATATCCGCCTACAGATCATACAGAAAAGTAACACCAAGAAATATAAAAGCGGTGTTTTATTCATAAATAACGATATATTCATATTAGTTTTTACTAGGAGTCGGACACCATCGTCCTCAATATTTTAATGGATTTTGAAATATTGAGAGAGAGAGAGAGAGAGAGAGAGAGAGAGAGAGAGAGAGAGAGAGAGAGAGCGCTCAGCTATTTATCTCTGACCTTGTTTATAAAGTACACAGAAAAGTTACATCATTTGTATTTATGGACGGCCGGCGCTAGCACGCTGAGTCAAAAGGAGGTCAAACTTTCTATACAGAGAGGCATGCACACTGCATATACGTACACATGATATAGATACAATGTTTGTATCTTGATTTGGTTTGTTACCATAGTGTATTTCTTTCGTTCACTTAAACGAATATTTAAAAAAAAATAAGCAATACTTACTATAATACATGTAACATGAGCACAGAACTACAGAGACAACAAAGTGGAAGTTTATCACGATAATACCAAAAATTCTCAGTCGGCACTCTTCGATAAGTTAATTTAACAATGAGAATATCTCTAGAAAGTACTTCAATGTTCTTTTGATAATCATTTTATGCAGAAAAGAAACGAAATACAAGGTAAAATTTACTCACTTTATCTGTGTTCTCCATCCATGCTAACTCCTACTCGGACTCCATTCAAATTTGAAGCAATGCATGAGTCATCTGACCATCCTTTGTTTTGATTGGCGCGTTAGAGGATGTAGATGCTGACCAATATATCAAGGTCTACACGGTGTTTAGTGCAATGTATTTCTCAAAAGGACGAATTTACAAGGGGGAGAGGGTAACGCCCCGTCACGGATCAAGTCGGCGAGGTGGGTGTCAGAAACCCTTGGACTTTGCTGAACATTTTCGTTTTTACAGTTTTTTTTTCAAAGTCAAAGACCATTCCCTTGGACTCATTTTTTATACCCGACCAATTTCGTGTACGATCCTCGTTTAAGAAACGTTTACTTTTCACATAATGCAAGACTTTTCCATCTGACAGAAAAGAATAGATTCGCACACGTGTGACCCCTCCCCCCACCCCCTTTCTTTCTGTTATCTTTTTTTTTAAATGATTTGGTTGAAACACGCAACGTCATATGACGTTGATAAATTCAACGTCGATTTAAGCAACATTGTACAACGTTGAAATATAGTTGATCAACGTCGTCAACTTGGATCAACCATATTTCAACGTTGAATCAACGTTGCGTGTCTGCTGGGAATATCTTGAACGACATAGGGTAGGGCTTTCATATTCCATGTAGATTAACCTTGGCTACATTTGTATATATCTTTTGAATCGTTATGGGTAGAACTTCCTTATCAAATTATTAGATTTCTAACAGCAAGACCTTTCATATGAGACCTTGACTTTCGACGCTGGCTATGACCTTGAAGTTTGGCATACTTTAGATTGACTATATCTCTTGCACCCTAAGCAGTATGACTTTCATATTTCACATGAAGATTCCTTGTGTCTCTTCAATTAAAGAGTACAAGGCTGTGTCATTAAGTGTCTACATTCCATCGAACATGAGTTTTCATTTGATACCATAACCTTTGAAGAAGTGACCTTGACCTTGCTTTCCGACCATATCGTCTTTAGAGGTGTTTTATTATTTCATGTCAGTAATACCATGTTTACGAGAATATAAGAATTTTCGGGGAAGGTCATTCTGGCTCCATATCTGAATTTTATTTAAATCCAAGCATTTGTGTTTTAAACCCCTCTATCATGCCAGTATGCGACTATGCGTCCAGTCATTTAGTTTAGATCTACAGTAAGTATTTTAAGTACCTTTAATCAGTTTATTTAACAGATTTTATTATTATTAGTCTTTTGTTAGGCATGCCCCCATTATACTCATACACATGGTGCTTAATATCTAGTGAATGTGTATCAAGTTGCGGTTTTAAAATGGAGCATTTCAGAATTCCAAATAGAACAGTTTCATTTGCTATACCTAAAATGCCAAATTACATTTCTATTGATGATTTACCGTAAGTATTAACTTTAATCCATTTCATCTTTTTTTTCTTTTAACACTAGGACTCCAATTTCTTCGAGGAGAGATACGTTATTCACTTAATACTTGCCAGAATAAATTACATTCAATCTCACCATTCTCCTGTGCTCATCATTCAACGTTACATCAGAGGGTACCTTACGAGGAAAAGGTAAAGAGTTATTTTCTCCTTTTCATCTTTCATAAAGTGCATATTTTACAGTCCAGGCGCGTAGCCAGAGTACTTTTCAAGTGGAAGCACTTTCAGTCGGGGGTTGGGGAATCGTTTTGAGGCCCCTTATGGGTCCAGGGAGAAGCCCTTGCCGAGATCAAACGGGAGAAGCCCTGGAATCTGATGGATTTTACAGATTTACAGAGGATTTCCCTTCGTTATAGTGACCCTTTGTACACTTTCTTTCATATATATATTTTTTTGCACGACGCTGAATCATCTGCGAGATGCGTACTCCTGGCTACGCGCTTTGATTCTTTTCAGAAGGGTGGGGATAATATACTTGTATAAGTGCTAGCCATTGTTCTTCTAAATAGCAATTTGTTTCAGGGACTCCTACGTCCCTGTTTGTTCAAAGTAATCAAAATAAATTCATATAATTTAAATATTATTACTTTATTTATATCCAGATATGGAACTCGTAGATTACCAAGTGCTCAAACCAAGCCTACTGATGGCACAAGTATTCCCATTGACTTGGTACCCCCTCCGCCCAGCTCATCCCCTGTACTTGATACACCAGGAGGGAACAACGAGGTGTCTGCCCGAGCCTCCACCACCCAGGGGTCTAGTAGACCCTGACACTGACATGTATTATAAAACACCACGCCCAGCATCATCAGCCCCCAGTGATAGCCTGACCATTACATCTACCATCAAACCACCAGAGGTAAGGGGGAAATGCACTTTATTATTCCCTCGCAACATAGTTGCAGGGGAACATTCGGTAATTTGGAAGAACAGAGTTACTTCCCATTTGGGACGGTAATCATGAGGTAGACTATTTGTCATGTCATCAAATTCTATGGAAACAGTCCCGAAATTCCGGGAAACAACGGTACAAAATTGTCGTTACCATACCATTTTCATGATGTCATAATGGTTTTAAGTCAGATACTGTCTCAAGTGGGAAATAACTCTGTATTCCACAAAGACTCAATAGTATACCACCATGGTTTGTGTGCGAGTGTCACAGTATGCGTGTGCATCACATTTTTTGTATACAGCCTGGGGGAAACAGTTTTGTTTGGATCTTAACCAAACTTATTTCCTCATGGCAAGAGGGAAACCCCTATTGATTTTTACGGTCAAAGGTCAAGGTCACAGATTAGAAATAGAAATTCTTGTATACAGCCTTGGGGCACAGCTTTAATTGGATCTTGTCCAAACTTCACACACTTATTTCCTTTTTGCAAGAGGAAGAACCCCATTGATTTTCAAGGTCAAAGGTCAAGGTCACAGATTAGAAATAGAAATGCTTAAAATCCTTGTATACAGCCTTGGGGCGCAACTTTTATTGGATCTTGTCCAAACTTCATACACTTATTTCCTCATTGCAAGAGGAAAACCCCTATTGATTTTCAAGGTCAAAGGTCAAGGTCACAGGTTAGAAATAGAAATGCTTAAAATCCTTGTATACAGCTTTGGGGCGCAGCTTTTATTGGATCTTGTCCAAACTTCATACACTTATTTCCTTTTGGCGAGAGGAAGAACACTATTGATTTTCAAGGTCAAGGTCACAGATTAGAAATAGAAATGCTTAAATTCCTTGTTTACAGCCTTGGGGGTGCAGCTTTTATTGGATCTTGTCCAAACTTCACACACTTATTTCCTTATGGCAAGAGGAAGAACTCTATTGTTTTTCAAGATCATAGTCAAAGGTCAAGATCACAAACCAGAACTGTCTAAGGGGGGAACAATTTTTATGGATTTTGACCAAACTTCATTCGCTTATTCCCTATTGCAAGAGGAAGAGCCCTATTTATTTTCAAGGTCACAGATTTGGAAATCGAAATGTTTTAAGTCCTTGTATACAGCCGAGAGGGTGAAGGTTTTTTTTTTATCTTGTCCAAACTTCATACACTTATTTCCTTATGGCAAGAGGAAGAGCCCTATTGATTTTCAAGGTCACAGATTTGGAAATGCTTAAAATCCTTATATACAGCCTAGAGGGCACAGTTTGCATCTTGACCAAACTTCATACACTTTTTCCGTATGGCAATAGAAAGAACCCTATTGATTTAAATGTCAAAGGTCAAGAATGGAAATTTTACTAGAAGGCACATTAAGTTTCATGCTGTGCGAGGGGATGCTACGCTATGTGTTGCCTAAGTTTTATTCTATAGGCCATAATTAGCTATTTAATGTTGGCATACTTCTAAGTACCAATGGTAACATGCAAGATAATCATGTACTGCACATTACAAGAAAATGAAGATGCAAGTTATAAGGAGTCCCATGTCAACATCTGGAAATAAGTTGCATGTTGAGCAATTTATTAGGCATATAGACAAACATGCTTTTTGAGACACTGAAAAATATCTTAAATACGAGTTTAGTTTAAACATATTTCATATCTTTGTAAGAAAGAGACAGGATTTTTCAAAAGTTGCCACATCATTACTTAATGCAAATTTGACCTTCAAGTGCACTTTGACCTTGACCTTGGTTCAAATTAATGACAGACACTTGAGCTCTGAGCAACTCTACCATGACTACACATTATTGAAACCAACAAAAAAGAGGAGGTATAACCTAGTAAAAGGTTTAATGACCAAATGCATGGTAGCCTTCACCTTTGATCTTACTTCAAGGTCATAACATATCCTTGGGCAGGAAGCATCAATTAAAAAGATAGTATACATGTATATTATTGAAACACATGCTGATAGGAAGAAGTTGGCCTTTACAAGTCTGATCAATCGTATACCTAATGAGTGGATGACTTTGACGTTGACCCATGACCTTGATTCAAGGAATGACATCATCTTTACTCCTAAGAACAAGGATTACTGAAATACCCAAAGTTCATGAAAAGGAGAAGCTAAAGTCCTGACAAAGTTTTCCCTTCATCTGCACTCACAGGTGCTCCTGGACATGGCTTAGGTCCCCGGCGTTTTAGTACTCCACATACCCTATAGAAAACCGGGGACATCTCAGGATACTTATTGACTCATTATCCACGTCCACGAGCACCTATGATCTGAACTGTGACATTAAACTTTGACTTTGGTGTGATTCTGATGACACCCCATTGGTCTCAAGCATATATTCCCATTGTGTCTAAAGCATATATTCTGTGAAATAAAGGAGAAATTATTAGAGCTACTATGACACACTTTACTCTTAATTCCTTTGTTTTCAGTAAGGTCATGACTCATCTTTGTAGTGTTGAAGAAGTTATGGTTTCTACAAAGCTTTTTAGCTCGCCGGGACGAAAAAGTCCGGAGAGCTTAAATGCCATACCCTCCGCGTCGTTGTCGTCATCCATATACAAACTTTAACCTGGGCTATATCTCTTGAACCATAAGGGGTAGGGCTTTGATATTTCACATGTAGATACCTTGTGACGAGACCTTTCATTTGAGACCATGACCTTTGACCTAGTGACCTTGACCTTGGACCTACTTTTCAAAAACTTTAACCTGGTTTCTGACAAAAACCTCTATAGGCGAGCTATATATGTAATCTTTGATTACCCTATGTTTCCCTTCAAGTGCAATGTTACCTTGAAGCAAAAATTTAAAAATCTATCACATAAAATGATATAATATATATATACTTATTACTCCATCTTAATGATTTCAGAGTATTCCTGAGCCCTTTACAACACCAGTGGATGAACAAATACCGACACCCTATGACGAATCAGAGGCACCCAGAAGACGGAAAAATCTTCTTATAAACCTAGCTAAGCTTCAGAGTGGTACCTTCTCAAGTTTGTATGATGAGGGCATTGCAATAGAAACTATCTTACCAGAAATATCACTTGAAAAATCTGGTTCAGCTCCTCCTAATACGAGACGCGGTCGACGGAAAAAGAAGGAACGAGAACCACAAAGAAGGGTCATTAAAAGTGTCAAACAGTTCTTTGGCCCTGTTGTTGAAACAGATAAGCAGGTTGAAGAAGACAAACCTGAAAACGTTGAGGAAGATATACCAATAACAGAGTATAGACTGAGGGGAATCAAGCCTGATATACCTTACGTTGATGCTACCACTGAAATGATCCTAACCAAACAGGAAGCTGGAAGGTTGATCAGGGACGCAGAGGATGAAATTCATGTTAAGACACGAGAAGCTCCAAGGCCAAAATTAACTCCACCTAAAGTTACAAATAGTGATCAAAGAATGTTTGCACGGGTTCATGGAACTATGGGAATTTCTAGTTTACTCGCTGTTCATCAAGCTTATAAGGATAGAGAAAAAGCAGAGAGGACTGCTGCTAAAATGGAACATATATTAAATCTTAGAGATGAAAGAGATCGTGCCAAAGAAAGAATACGCTTGTTTCAAGATGAAAAGCGCAAGCAGGCTTTGAAGAGAAGGGATCAGGAAAGAGCAAGGATGCTGGAAGCTTTAGAGAAACGGGAGATGAAAAGAATCGGCTATCTGGACAGAAGAGCTGATATTAAAGTTAAATCCTCAGATATATCTAGGTCGTTCAAGGCAGATTTTACATTCATTACCGAGTTTAGTAACCAGCATACATCTGTATCGAATGCATTAATGAGACATGATAAACAAGCTAAACAAGAGGACACTTTCAGTAATAAGTCTGAATTTGTACAATCCAATAAAGCTTCCAAGAATGAACAACAAGATGTTGTCAAGAAATATCTAGAGCATCGGCAACTTATGCGACAGACCGAATCTGCGATGGCCAAAAACGCCCTAGATGCTCGAATGCTTCAAGAAGCTAATGACAGACTAATGGAAGCAAAACAAAGAGTTGCTCAGCAAAAGGCGCGACGTGAAATTGTACAAGCATTTTATCCCCTGCCACAAACTATAACCCCCGGCCCGGGTCAGGAGCCGCGTCCTGTAGATAGGGAGGTATCCATGACACCGGGGGCCACACATTATGAGGCCAGTGCATTGGTAGCTCAAGGCAGAGTAGGCAAACATCCAACATTGACGACTTAAAATTCAATCTCAAAATTTTTTTATGTTTGTGATATATTCCATGATCTTTTACGGTAATTACATCCTTTGAAAAAATATCGTAATTATTGTAAAATTATCGTAATAATGTGTTATACACTAGCAAAAGGGTAGGGCCACGAAGCCCCTAAAACGGCCCTGCAATTTTCCTTAAAATTAAACTTAATGAGAAATAATATTACATAGAATATAATTAAGGTTTTCCGCTTTTATTGAGACAAACATATCACCCACGGAATCATCATAGAAAGTATTATGACGTCATTTTGACATTAATTGACAAAATATGGTCAAAAATGGTCGAAAATTTATTTTTAGAGAAAAATTTCGATGTGGCCACATGCGTCGAGAAACACGAAACTTTTATGACGAGATGATATAATGGTAATCTTTCATTTGTAAATTGTTCATGTTTCTCGATGCATGTGGCCAATGCTTATTTTAAAGAAACCGATTTTGGGGGTTTTCAAAGGGCTTAAAGCTAGTGATAAATGCAAAATCTCAACCCATAACTTAGTAAAGAACTTTAAAAAGAATCAAATTACAAAAAAATATTCAATAATTCAAATATTAAGTAACAGGGCCAATTTAGGGCTTCGCAGGTCCTACCCCTTTTCAGTTAACATTATGTAAGTAGAATTAATTCTATAATTTACCATAAAATTATATTCATAAGCTTTATAATGCTACATAAAATCAGTAAAATGAGGTCACTAATCTCCATTATTGATATGACATTATATTTTAAAATATTGCACTTTAATACATTTTGTAGTATAAATGCAATACAATAGTTTTTACCTCACACTTTCTGTGATGCAAATAGATGTGATAATATAATGACTTGTTATTTTTATGTCATTGTTGTATATTTACACCTCAGTGTTGTCTATATACTAATCTAGTGCCAAATATCTAAATTAAAATAAACAACATGCCAAGCATTTAGTTGTATATAACATGTAAAGTGTTCTAAAATGTATTTAGTAATTTTTTTCACTGTTCAACTTTATCTCAATGAAAAAAAAATCATTTCAATCTTCAGAATAGCAATTATTTCTATTTGTTCAATGATCTCTATTTTTGAAATTCTGAAGTGATTTCCTGTCAAAATTAAAAAAATAATTTCAGACTTATACGGAGCAAAAACACTCTAGCACAATTCAAAATTAGTGTATTTGATTTACATGTAACAGTCAAAGTCAGTTCATTTATATAGAAAAAGAAAGACTCGATGCAATTAATGTCATACCAAAGACCATTAAGGATGCTTTAGATGTAAAATCATTATTATTTTTAGTCTACCTATTCAGTGCAGATGGACAGTTATAAGTATGTACCTTGACTCAATTTTCTTTCCAGACCTGTACTTTTTCACTTAAAATTTTGTAATATGAATAAAAGAATCAAATTTTCCATTATTTTCAGTTTCTTTGTAGACATTATCACACTGCTGCACCAGAGCAATGACTGACAAAGCCATATAAAGGTCTCAAGTAGGTCAAAGTTCAAAGTCAAGGTCACTTGTTTATCACAAACAACCTTTGCCAATATTCCAACATCAAAACTCAAGATGTGGAATGCTTGATGATACCAGGACTAGTGTCTTTGTGACCATTTCACGTTCAGGGATGAATATGTTTCTGTGAAGATAATTTATTGCATATGTAACCTACATGTACGAGGGTTGTCCCAGAAAAACGTAGACATTGCTCACATTTTCTTAATTTAGCATTAAATGTAAACAAGATTTTCCAAGATGTAAATTTAATTATCTAGGTAGCATCAAATGTTAATGGTGTTGAAATCTACTGTTAATATTAAAACTTAATAAAATAATTAGAAGAGCGGTTGGACAGCACCGGAGCAGTCCGAAATTTTCACGCGCCAAAAAATGAGTCGATATTAAAACCAGTTGAATACTTATCAATGTATGTATAAATAGTATAAAAGTGTAATCAACAGAAAGTACTGATTTTTGCGAGTACATACATGCTATATTTTCATCAATAACGTAATAAGCAATTTAATTTAGAAGCAATTTATAAAGCAATCCCCTCATCAATCCTTCAAAAGACGGCGACGTCAATGCTATGAGCGGAGCAGGAAATCGTACTAAGATATTGCGTTAATCGTGGACTGACCCCTTTTTAGACAAAGTAAGAAATGAAAACACCAGAAATGTCTATGGAAATGCTCGCAGAGTATAATTGTATCTAAAAGAGAGTTGCGACGAATTGACAGCCAAAACTAAACAAGGACACAAGAAGATTGTTAATATTATGACAGTAAACTTGGCCAGAAACCTCATTGATGAAATCTGGCGTCGAACAGTAAGAAATAGTAGAGAGGGTCCAGAAAAAAAATTACTGTGCAGAGAATCTTGTCGAGAGGATAAGATATGAGTCGCATGTCTGCTCGATGAGTACCAAGTCTTTTATTAATGTATGAGATGAATTTATGAATTGCTTCCGTTAGGTATATTCTAAACCGCAGTCGCCGGAATCCATGACGTTAAATATAATGCGCCGGTGGACGTCACTCTGTGCCTTTATAAATTATTGATCTTACATATACAGAAGCCGATTTGTATGTCAAATTAATCAATTCAAAGTTTATAAAAATGCAGCCCTCTAAAACTTTCTTATTGCCGATGTCTACGATTTTCTGGGACAACCCTCGTATATATGAATACATGTAATATAAACATGGTCATTTTTGCTGGGGGAAATTTTAGCGAAATGACCATTGCAAGAGTATGTGTGGGTGTAATTTTGGCGAAATTGGGAATATTTATACTGGTTGTAATTTTCATACTGGGATTACTTTTGCGTTTACAGTGGCGTAGCGCATATCATGCCAGTACTTACATGTATAACATAGTAACAAATTCAATCATTGTATGTCTAATTTTTCATTTATTTCTACATATTAAAACTTAAAATACAAGTACTTACAGAGATTCAAATTGCACAAATATGAAATGAACAAATATAAATTATAGAATCTAATAATAAAAGCAAGTTTCCTCTATGGATTTCCAATCAGAACTTCCTATTTCGGTAAGTTGTCAATCACAGAATGAGTAAAGTCACTGGTGTAAGCATAGCCTCCCATATCCCGGGTTTTGACCTGTTAAATAAAAGGTGAACCATGACATCTGACTAGGTAAAATTGAACGTATTACACTAAATAATATACATAATGAACTTCATATTCCATTTAATAGTAGTATTAATAAGGCCACAACAAAAACAATTGTAGGATTTTTGAGATGTTCTCTCTTAGTATACAACCAAATGACACCAAGTAGAGCTAGTTCATCTGTTGTATTTACATGGCATTACAAAGCCCATACACCATGAACACTGACAGACACTGACATCACCTAATGGACACTGACATCACACAATGGACACTGACATCACACAATGGACACTGACATCACCCAATGGACACTGACATCACACAATGCACACTGACATCACACAATGGACACTGACATCACACAATCACACAATGGACACTGACATCACACAATGCACACTGACATCACACAATGGACACTGACATCACCTAATGGACACTGACATCACACAATAGACACTGACATCACACAATGGACACTGACATCACCCAATGGACACTGACATCACACAATGGACACTGACATCACACAATGGACACTGACATCACACAATGGACACTGACATCACACAATGGACACTGACATCACACAATGGACACTGACATCACATAATGCACACTGACATCACACAATAGACACTGACATCACACAATGGACACTGACATCACACAATGGACACTGACATCACATAATGCACACTGACATCACACAATAGACACTGACATCACACAATGCACACTGACATCACACAATAGACACTGACATCACACAATGGACACTGACATCACCCAATGGACACTGACATCACATAATGCACACTGACATTACACAATGGACACTGACATCACACAATGCACACTGACATCACACAATGCACACTGACATAACACAATGCACACTGACATCACCTAATTAGACACTGACTTCACCCAATAGACACTGACATCACACAATGGACACTGATATCACACAATGGACACTGACATCACACAATGGACACTGACATCACACAATGGACACTGACATCACACAATGCACACTGACATCACACAATGGACACTGACATCACACAATGCACACTGACATCACCCAATGGACACTGACATCACCCAATGAACACTGACATCACACAATGGACACTGACATCACACAATGCACACTGACATCACCCAATGGACACTGACATCACCTAATGAACACTGACATCACACAATGGACACTGACATCACACAATGCACACTGACATCACACAATGCACACTGACATCACCCAATGGACACTGACATCACCTAATGAACACTGACATCACACAATGGACACTGACATCACACAATGGACACTGACATCACACAATGGACACTGACATCACACAATGCACACTGACATCACCAAATGGACACTGACATCACCCAATGGACACTGACATCACCCAATGGACACTGACATCACACAATGGACACTGACATCACACAATAGACACTGACATCACACAATGGACACTGACATCACCCAATGGACACTGACATCACACAATGGACACTGACATCACACAATGCACACTGACATCACACAATGCACACTGACATCACACAATGGACACTGACATCACACAATGCACACTGACATCACACAATGGACACTGATATCACACAATGCACAATGACATCACCCAATGGACACTGACATCACCTAATGGACACTGACATCACACAATAGACACTGACATCACACAATGGACACTGACATCACACAATGGACACTGACATCACCTATTGGACACTGACATCACACAATGCACACTGACATCACCCAATGGACACTGACATCACACAATGCACACTGACATCACACAATGGACACTGACATCACACAATGCACACTGACATCACACAATGCACACTGACATCACACAATGCACACTGACATCACACAATGCACACTGACATCACACAATGGACACTGATATCACACAATGCACACTGACATCACCCAATGGACACTGACATCACCTAATGGACACTGACATCACACAATAGACACTGACATCACACAATGGACACTGACATCACACAATGCACACTGACATCACCCAATGGACACTGACATCACCTAATGGACACTGACATCACACAATAGACACTGACATCACACAATGGACACTGACATCACACAATGCACACTGACATCACCCAATGCACACTGACATCACACAATGGACACTGACATCACACAATAGACACTGACATCACACAATGGACACTGACATCACACAATGCACACTGACATCACACAATGGACACTGACATCACACAATGGACACTGACATCACCTAATGGACACTGACATCACACAATAGACACTGACATCACACAATGGACACTGACATCACACAATGCACACTGACATCACCCAATGGACACTGACATCACCTAATGGACACTGACATCACACAATAGACACTGACATCACACAATGGACACTGACATCACACAATGGACACTGACATCACACAATGGACACTGACATCACACAATGCACACTGACATCACACAATGCACACTGACATCACACAATGGACACTGACATCACACAATGGACACTGACATCACACAATGGACACTGACATCACACAATGGACACTGACATCACACAATGGACACTGACATCACACAATGGACACTGACATCACACAATGGACACTGACATCACACAATGGACACTGACATCACACAATGCACACTGACATCACACAATGGACACTGACATCACACAATGGACACTGACATCACACAATGGACACTGACATCACACAATGGACACTGACATCACACAATGGACACTGACATCACACAATGGACACTGACATCACACAATGGACACTGACATCACACAATGCACACTGACATCACCCAATGGACACTGACATCACACAATGCACACTGACATCACACAATGCACACTGACATCACCCAATGCACACTGACATCACCCAATGGACACTGACATCACACAATGCACACTGACATCACACAATGCACACTGACATCACACAATGGACACTGACATCACACAATAGACACTGACATCACACAATGGACACTGACATCACACAATGCACACTGACATCACACAATGGACACTGACATCACACAATGCACACTGATATCACCAAATGGACACTGACATCACACAATGCACACTGACATCACCCAATGCACACTGACATCACCCAATGGACACTGACATCACACAATGCACACTGACATCACCCAATGCACACTGACATCACACAATGCACACTGACATCACACAATGCACACTGACATCACACAATGCACACTGACATCACCTATTGGACACTGACATCACCCAATGCACACTGACATCACATAATGCACACTGACATCACACAATGCACACTGACATCACACAATGGACACTGACATCACCTATTGGACACTGACATCACACATTTTACAATAGAACAATCAGGGATATATTGATCACTTGAAGCATCACTGATGAGAATTTAAATATTCGAAAAACACGTGTCTGGTGCATAAAAATTGGTTTGAAATTTTCTTTAAGAAGGTATAGAGTTGGAACCCTTCCGCATTATTGATTTATATGAAGTAACAACCAAAATGAGTTTGTGAAACACAATGCCCCTGGGGGCAGCTTTTTCTTTATTTAGATCAGGAATGTCTAAGGACAGGGTCTAGGTAACTGCATGAATCAAAGGTCATGGTTCTTTCACAATGAATGTGCATGTGAAACACGTTCATTGTACGCTCATCTTGAAAGATGTGAAAATTATGTCAGAATCACAGGCAAAGTGGACAGGTCAAAGGTTAAGGACAACAATGAAAGGTCTCATCACAAGTAATCTTTATGTGACAGTGAAATATGTACATCATATTGTTAAAGACGACAGAGATAAAAGAGAGGTTGAGCAAACCCAACTTGTACGTGTACGAGAACTTGTACGTGTATTTACACGTAATTGACATGCGGTTGAGCAGAAATCACGATGCGTACTGGTACGTGTAAATTGTAAATCCGTTTTTGTGATGTAATTCATCAACTGCGTGTTTGTCAAGAACTTGGCCTCAAGATTCTAAAGGTAAGGAGTGTTAAGGAATGACGGTAATCTAATTTTTCTATTCCAATTAATCGGATATATATCACATTTAGTAGTGCTGTTAGCGTAGTGGTTAGCGCGGTGGACTGTGAATCTATAGGTCATGGGTTCGAATCTCACCGTCACCAATCATTGCAAACCATTGTAACCTTGGGCAAGTTACTTTACACTACGTTGCACTCTCTCCACCCAGGAGTAAACCGGGTACCTGGCATATGAGACGAGCTTGTAATGTGAATGAAAAGCATTAGCGCCTAAACGGCAGCTCTGCTTGTATACTCCCAAGGGAGTTGAGAATGCACTAGATTGTACAGGTCTCGCCAGGGAGGTGATTGTAGAAGTTGCGTGAGGCTCAGGCGAACGAGACTATAAACCCTACCTTTACCTTTTTTTTTTTTAACCTTTATATCAAAATTAAACTTCAAGGATAAAAGCTTGGGTCAACTTTGAGGGCTCTTCTTTACAATGTGATGCATTTAATTCCTTCAAATATTCAGAAAGTACATATGTTCCCGAATAAATTAAACATAGGTTTTCATAGACTATCTACATTTAGTTGCTTATAAAATCTACAAGTAACCATAAACGTGTTATTACCAATTCACACGTTTTACCAAACGTGTAACATGTAGCACAGGTGCGTGGAAGGCAAAATATGATGAAGTCATAAACAACTTTTTGACGTATGCGTACACGTACAAGTTCAGTTTGCTCAACCCCTCTAGTCTTCTGAAAAAAGTCAAACTCTATGATCAAGTCACAGATAAATGAAAGGACTTGTCTCTATGCATGCATGTATGTAATATACATGTATCATTGCTTTACCAGCTGTGACTCAAAAGTAGTCTAAGACTTCTCCGTAAAATTCTATATAATGATATCGGTCTAAAGTTTTTGGTCAAATTTGAGATCAGCTATGGGAGTCAAGGTCATAGGTAAAAAAATCATGCTCACAATAGAATGGTTGGGTCATGAATACACATGTGAAATATACTTTTAAAAGTGTATTTTCCTAAAAGTAATTCAAACTCCAAGGTCAAGGTAAGTCAGGGTTGCCATCACCCTGGGATTATAAATTCCATGACTATTACCTGATTTTCACTGACCACCAAACATCTAAAGGACCTACATGTACATGTACACCTCCCCATTACCCATCCTATCTTCCCATCCATCCTTTTATTCCTTTTTTCAACTTGCCAGGACTAAAGTCAGGAGAGCTACTTTAACCTTTGACCTGAAAATCGATAGGGAACATCCTCTCCCCATTGGGAACATTTGTGGAAGGTTTGGTGATAGGGAACATCCTCTCCCCATTGGGAACATTTGCGGAAGGTTTTGTGATCTTATGATGAAACTGCCGATTTTAAACCTAAATTCACTGTGACCTTGGATCCTTGACCTTGAAAATCAAAAGGGTTCACCCTCAACCATTGGGAACATTTGTGGAAGGTTTGATATTTCTATGATGATTCCTTTTGGCTTCTATGCTGTTCACAAGAAAATCCGGACACACACAGTAACACACGGCAGCAATGCTATATCCCCTCCGCAACAGATTTGAGAGGGGATAAGTTCAAGAATGAATCAACCATACACAAGAACCAATCGGTACCAGAATCAACCATGCACCTGAACCAATATTACAGAACTTAAAGTACATCTGTACCAGATGAATCATTTTTGTGTCAAAATCCAACAAACGAATTGTCTCTTATGCAAAACTGGATTAAATTTTCTCTCAACCCGGACAGAGATATCTACAGATTTACCCGTTCTGAGATTTATAGGTTCTATCACGATCTCCTGAGTGAGACATAAAAATTTACACGAGAGACGGAAATTTCGTCTTTTCCCGATTGGAGCGTAGCGGAATGATGGAAACGATGAAAAATATCCGTCACGAGTGTAAAGTTTTATGTCTCACTTAGTAGAAAGTGATGGAATCTTTTTCTTCTTCCATGAAACATAAGAAAAAAGGGAAATAAAACAACGTTTTATGCCATCTAACGCCATGTTTTCTGACGACGTTACTGTGACGTCACAATAAGATGCTCTTTTATCATTGGTCAATTGGAGCCTTCGAGACAACTTACAATGTATGTGTCTCACATAGGCTGTCTCACAGGGTACGAGCAAAACTGGAGAAGAAAACTCTGTCTCGCACCCCCGGATGTTTGTCTCGAACCCCATATTGTGACGTCATAGACGTTTACGTAGGTTTAGCAGTGTTTGACGTCATATGGAGCAACATTTAACGCAAAACAAGCAATGTTTATTCATGAATTATGTGAAAATATATGGGTGAGAGAAAAATAATCAATCACCCCTTTGTACAGGGACAGGGAAATCCCACCCTCGTATCAAAGTTTTCCAACGTCCACGGCTCGGCAAGCGTCGTCGTGGACTGCAAATCTTTGATACTCGGGTGGGATTTCCCTGTCCCTGTACAAAGGGGTGATAGATTCTATTAATCTTCATGTCTGCCTAACATGTACATCAAATTTTATACATACTTGTTCTTCTCTGACGACTTTGTAGACGGCTTCCTCTATGAGACCAGCATGATGATGTAGATTTATATGCTTCAGCATGTTACAGGCAGAGAGAAGCGTTGCCGTAGGGTTGGCGATATTTTTTCCTATAGCTTCTGCGAAGGCATGTCTGGCTCCCTGTAAATAAAGCGTGTAATATAATGTACATTTTTGTATTATTTTCGGAACAATTCCGTAGAAACTTGGGTGTATTTTGCAATAGAAGGATAAAGCAACAATATGTACATGTGTGAGCTGAGTGGATGGAATAATTCACCACAATATACATGTATGTCTATTTATCACACCCGTTAGCTATAGTGTATTCCCACATAACCATATTTCCTTCAAATTGGATCTCCCTCTTTGGATTACAACTCTCGGACTTTATCCATCTCAGACTGTTCTACTTTAACAAGTTTTCCCATGTTTTATATCATATACATCAATGCTTTGATGAGAATTACAAACAATTAAATATTTCCCAAGAATAGTCAGAAGGTTAGTTATGAAATCTCTTCTGAAAATTTATGTATAATTTTGTCAATGTCAACAATTAAAGTCAAAGAGTTGTAATCCAATATGGTGGTCTTCTTTGGGGTGTGACATCATCATAGGCAAATACTGTTATCAGCATGGTACACTGTACGGATGATGTAATATTACAGTTATCGCAAAATGATGACATGTGAACATACATGTACATTTTTATATGACTTTTTCAACATGATACTTATTTGACTGCGTTTGATTTTATCAACACCTGAGTCTTGTGTGTTGATGTGCACATGCATACTCCAATAATATGAGTAATAAACAAATTGTGTCCAATGTTCATGGCTCCCAGAACTAAGTTAAAGCCCTTTAAGTTATAAATTATCTTCAAATATTTAAATTTAATTATCCCTAATACATGTATTTTGATGTTATAATTTCATAGATACTAGTTGTCAATTCCTTGCCCATCATCTTGGAACTTGATTACTTCCGGTAAATTGGGGAGTCTTGTTCAATGCTCGTACCCGACACTTGTCGTTTGATTTCACTATAGTAAAACACATGTAACATGAATAGTCTAATCAAATGCAGCCATTAAGATCAAGTAGTGTAAGAGCAAAGAAAGGAAATACATGTTCATATACCTGTTCAAATACAGCGACATCAGATCCAAAGCTCTCCCCCGGTACCACACCAGCCCCACCTACAAGACCAGCTGCCAGGTTATCTACTATGTTACCATACAGGTTTGGCATAACCATCACGTCAAACTGGTGGGGATTGGACACCAACTGTAAGTCAAACAAAAACAATCTCTTCATTAGAACAGGTACAAATATACTGTAATCATGGTTATTTTCACTGGGGGAAAATTTCGTGATTATAACATTAAGATATTGGGCTTGGCGATAATGTCCGCAATATGTCTCTGCCTTTGTTAGAATGTAGCAGGGTTGTTTTCACGTGGGGGAAATTTTCTTGAAGTCTCTTGATTCGTGAAATTACGCAAAATATTACCCCCACCATGCAAAAATTTTCACTTTTACAGTATCTATTTTTGCATGATAAACATTGATAAATACATGTAAAACATTAGTCAATATCAAGATATCGACTAATTCTAGATTTGTACAGGTTTGTCAACTTTCGATTTGATTCATCAGATTCAACATTGCAATAGGGGCAATTGTCCGATAGAAAGAAACATTCTTGTGACTAGTGAAAAACACGTGACCAGAGCTATCCACTTCAAAAAGTAGGACATGTCGTCATGACAACGCTTTGGCATCTCAATTCTGAATTGAAATATTGCACATTAACGTAATATCTACAATGATATTTTTTCTTGAACAATTTTTACTTTTAGACCAATTAGTGTGTGATACAGTAAACCCTGTGCCTTCAAAATCCCTAATGACATTTCTGGATCCTTGGATCCATTGCATCAAAGAAACGTTTGGATACTTAGAATGCAAGGCTGCCAGTGGGCTAATTAAAAAGTTTCTCACCATCCAGCCGACTAAGCTGTTTCGTTGAGGATAATCCATTTTGTTTGTATATTTTCTTTCCAAAGACAAATTGATAAATGAAACAAAGAAATTAATGAGCGATATAAAAATCGATAAGACTGTGCGTAGTCACATAATTTAATAGGAATTTTTTTTAGAAGTTTCCCCTTATTTCCCCAAAATTCTTTAATCGGAACTCTCCGCTTTTCCCGCGAATATATATACTGAAAGGCTTTTGATTGGTCAAGTGAATTTGCGTTATAATGGAATTTTCCTACCGCACAGGTCAAGCAATTTATGAATGACTGTGACTTGAGTTGTCTAGTGCAAATGCACTATTTTCTAACTTTTCAGAATTATCAACACAAGTTCCTATTGTGTAACCAGTTTTTTGTGTGAATTTCATGCATAGCCTTACTAATACTACTCTTTACTCTTTATTCTAAGAGTCAAAATTTTAAACCTATTTTGAACCAAAGTTTTTTTTTTTCGCTTTTAAATAAATGTTGATATCGACCAAGCTTATTTGGAAAGCTAATACTTGTATAACTATATAATGTAAGTGACCTTATGTATGCTGTATAGGCCATTTTCAATCATTTTCTACAATTTCAACGGACCATTTCCTAAAAATGTACACATAGTTACTTCAGTGGGACATCATTCAAACTAATAGGACTATAGCACATGGCCCCTGTCCTTCCAAGTCCCTGACCACACTGCGTTTTTTTTTTTTCAAATTTTTTAGCCCAATGATGGCCAGTTATTAACATGCAATAATTTTACCTGCATACAACAGTTGTCTATGATCATTGTTTCAAACTTTATCTGCGGATAAAACTGGGCCACTTCCTCACAGCATCGGATAAACAAACCATCACTCTGCTTCCTGTTGCAAAACAAATATCATTTTCATTAATAAAGTATTTTCACACTTGTAAAACAATTTTCATAAAATTCTTTCAGAAGATTAAATAAATCTTGAATTTCACTTATATTCCAATAGAATAAAACTACAAAAGCTACCTTTTGGTTTCACATGAACACAAATACCCTAGACAAAGAAACAAGAAGTCTCTGACAAGACTAAGCTCTCCTAGTTGTTTTGTTAAATTCTCTAAGGTGACACACCCATTTTCCAAGATCTTGGGGGTCAAGGGATCTATCAAAATATCAGGTGCACAACTAGATCAGAAACTGCTTGTAATGCAAAAAGAATTTTATGCTATCAATTATACTGAGAACTTGTGTTCACAAGATGACATAGAGTTATATACATGTACATGTACAAGAACATGTAAAAGTTTACAGATTAACCATGGACGGACGACAGACAAAACACTATGACAAAAACACACATGAGCCTTTGGCTCAGGTGAGCAAAAAGGTAAATGTGATTTCAAAAAAAAATTGAGAGTACATTGTAAATGAATTTTGAGATCAAGTGTGCAATACCCTTCACCTCAATTACAATATTTTCAGTGTATTCAGATATTTAATGTATTAGTATGCCTTACTTACATGATATTTGCTTTATGTACAGCTGTGACCTTCTTTCTCTTGTGCTTAGTGGCATATTGAAAAGCAAACTTAGCTATTCTTTCAGAATTTTTCCTGGTGATTATTTTCAAGCTTTCAATTACTCCTGGATCAGCCTGAATCAAAATAAAACATAATTTCATACATTTCATGTGCATGTACATTGTAGGTATGGGCACTAACAAAATACCAATTCTATCAATAATGAATCATGCTGAACATGCAACTTCAAGAAATTATCATTGTTTCCTATTGTAAATTACAGTGGCGGATCCAGCTTTTCAGTTGGGGGGGGGGGGGGGGGGGGGGGGGGGGGGGGGGTAAAGTATTGGCGAGGCGGTCCCCAGTGGGTCCAGGACAAAGCTCTTGAATTTCTGCATTAATTTTTAGGACCCATTTTCATGACTGTCATTGATTGAAGAATGAGACTTTAAGCATTTAACAATTATATTTACTAACAGGTAGTTAATATTCACTAATATTTACTATTTTTTGATTGAAAATGATTGTTTTACCCATAATTGGAAAATTTTAGGGGGGTGTACGCCCCCTACGCCCCCTTGAATCCGCCAGTAAATCATGTATACAAAATGTTCCCCATTGGAAATAAGCCTTAGGGCTTTAATGGGCTATCCTAGTAATTACAATGTCCTTTTCTCATTTTTTCATTCATCAAAGTAAATGTTTCAATCCAAATTTGAAAGCCATATTGTTGAAAAGTGCTTTTAAAGCTACATATGTGATATACATGTATACTTCAGGTATTTCATTTTTTATGTGTATATTGAGTTTAATTAAGATCATCTAATTTTTAAGGAATACTCTTAGACATTGTTTGGTCTGTTTGGATTATTTTACATATGAAAGTGCTTTTAGACTGTGATATTCATTATTTTAAATGATATATGAGTTGTTAACTATGACATTGTTTTACTGAATAAATACTAAACTAAGCTACCATCAACAATTTTTCAACAAATTCTCCAGGTTAACGTAAACTTACTGACCAGTGCCAAGTATCACAAAAATTCTTAGGAAAAAAATTAATAAAATTTTGTAACTTTCGCCATTAAATAAAAGGTTGAAAAGTCGTTCCATTTAGATTGTATCATATTTTCTAACATCATTTCTACATACATGTACTTACATGTATTATAAATTCAAACAGAACATAGCCATTTTTAGTTTACAAGAAGAATTAAGCAATCTAAAATTACAAAAATTGGGCACAGTCACTGTTACTAGTACTTGGGTCTAAGGTAGACTATAAAGTAATGAATTTCTACAATTTCGATCCTATACTTACTTCATGTTCCTTTGCACTGTATTCTCCTTCGATTTGTTCCCTTATTACGACAAAATTTAAATTGTCATGTCGCGTCTTAAACCCTGGTAGACTTTTTATCAACACTACATTGGCAAACAGATCCAGTTCATTCCTACAAGAGAAGTCTATAGTTACATGTACATCTATGTTTGTTCTTCACAAGATTTCTAAGCTTATTGTCCTTTGCTAGTAAGGCCTTTGGTCCCTGACCTTGAAGATCAATAAGTCAAATCTTTCTTCAGAGGATAGCATTTGTGGAAGATTTGGTTGTCCTACAGTAACTTTTACCAGTCATGCCGGTACTGCTTCGTCTTTTGCTGTTCACAAGATTTTTGGGAATAAATATCAATACTTTGCAACTTTTAGAAAGAAATAAGATATCTTTATTAACCTTACATCATATTTCACACCGTGCAATATCATAAAATACAGAGGTAAAATAGCAATCCAAGGAATGCTTGTGTCGCCTGCGAAGCGGATTTTTTTTTATTGAAAAAGGTCAAATATCAAGGGCAAGGTCACTAGGTAAAAAATTATGGAATGTTAAGAAAGGTCTTTTCATAAGGAATACAAATGTGAAATATCAAAGCCTATCACCCACCAATCAAGAGATATAGCCAACCTAAGATTTTTTGAAAAGTAGGTCAAATATCTAGGTCAAGGTCATGAGGTCAAAAATTATAGTATGAGTAGAAAGGTCTAGTCACAAAGATTACACATGTGAAATATCAAAGCCCTATCACTTACCAATCAAGAGATATAGCCAACCTTAGATTTTTTTGAAAAGTAGGTCAAATATCTAGGTCAAGGTCATGAGGTCAAAACTTTTGGTATGTGTAGAAAGGTCTTGTCACAAAGATTACACATGTGAAATATCAAAGCCCTATCACTTACCAATCAAGAGATATAGCTAATCTTAGATTTTTTGAAAAGTAGGTCAAATATCTAGGTCAACGTCACAAGGTCAAAAATTTTGGTATGTGTAGAAAGGTCTTGTCACAAGGAATACACATGTGAAATATCAAAGCCCTATCACTTACCAATGAAAAGTTATGGGGTGTGACACCCAAAGTGTGACAGACAGACAGACGGACGGACTGACTGACTGACTGAGTCATTAGTCTGACTGACTGACAGACGGACAGATGGACAACGGACAAAGTGATCCCTAAGTGTCGCTACACAGGCGACACAAAAATGAAATCAGTTAATTGCATTATCTATGTTTTGTGCCACGACTCCGATCTTCATTCAGCTTGTTTATCATGTGTTCAAAGCCGAATTATCTTAAATGCTTGTGAAATAAAGATTAAAAGACAATGAAAATTAATAAAAAAAAAACCTGTGTTTGTAAAACACGAATGCCCCCGTTGTTATCTTTGACAGTAAAACAGCTGAAAACTAGTTTCACATTTTGAGGGCAAGGACACAAGGTCAAATTTGGTATCATGGAACAGTCTTGCCACAAGGAATTCATGTGTGAAATATGAAAGCCATATCAATTAGCATTCAAACGTTATGGCTAAAGTTTAAATTTTCGAAATTAGGTCAAACACCAAGGTCAAGTTCAAGAGGTAAATAATTTTGGTATCTTTGGAAAGGTCTTGTCACAAGGAATGCACATGAGAAATATGAAAGCCATATCACTTACCATTCAAAAGTTATGGCCAAGGTTTAAGTTTTTCAAAAGTAGGTCAAACTCCAAGGTCACAAGGTCAAAAAATTTTGGTATCCATGGAAAGGTCTTGTCACAAGAAATGCACATGTGAAATATGAAAGCCTTATCACTTACCATTCAAAAGTTATGCCCAAGGTTAAAGTTTTTCAAAAATAGGTCAAAATCCAAGGTCAAGGTCAGAAGGTAAAAAATTTTGGTATCCATGGAAAGGTCTGTCACAAGGAATACACATGTGAAATATGAAACCCCTATCACTTACCATTCAAAAGTTAAGGCCATGATTAAAGTTTTTGCGGACAAACAAACAAACAGACAGACAGATGGGCAGACCAAAAACTATATGCCCCTGAATCTTCAATTACGGGGGCAATAAAAGCTGTAACGTCCCGCAAAATTCGAATGAGCAGAGGTAAAAAATGTACGTTCAGTTCATTTCATTTTTTTTCAAATTGTTGTAAAATTAGGGTCGGCAGATCCGTAAAACTAAAAATTAAATTTCTGTCGCCTTATTACCTGAGCTTCATATTCAGTGTCTGCAGTATTCCCCCTTTAAAGGAGCTTGGTGTGGTTATAATGCCTTTCAGACCCACTCCATTCTGTTTGAAGGAATCCACTACAGACTCTAAGCTGGCAGCTCTGGACAGGGTTGTACTTCACTGCAAAATCATACAAAAAAATGTAGAAATGATTTCTTTGTACAATGTATCACCATTCTGGTGATCTCTAAGGAGAGAGATAAATCTGAGAGAAGTCTGATTTAAAGTAGAGTCTTGATTATGTATAAATTGTATTTGATACTGGTAAAACAATTATATGATGAAATGTATTCATGAGATTTCCACTGATGCATTGATCTATTTTGTTTTCTACATCCAACATGAGTGGTTGTTAGATCTCTATAAAATACAGATCAAGTGCTTGATTCAAATCTCATCAAGAGGAAAGTATCATATAGAGATACACTCATCTTGGTAACGCTTATTTATGTATGATGTAAAATTTATAGTTTACCTCAAAAAGAGTTCTTCAAAGTCTACAGGGACGCCAGCGGATGTGAAGACATCTTTAACGCTGGTCATTAGCTCTGGTCCAACCCCATCTCCAGGCACCAGGGTCACCAGTCTTCTACCCTCCGGCTTAGATACAGGCTCTGTAACCGCCTGACAAAAAAAAATATAGTGTCTGTTCGTAAATATATACTGAAAACTATACTAACCTCAGGAATCTATCATCAGGAGCCTAGAATTCCTATTTGCTGTTGCAGGGGATTCAGGGGGGGGGGGAGCAAGTGAAAAGTATTTACAGTTGGGAACCCGTTGGCTAGTAGACTTGTTGGACGTTTTTCCTCTTAATTATCTCCTACCTTTAAAACAGGGTTTCAACTTATTCTAAGGAATCAATCATTCTATTTTACTAAAATTTGACATATTTCAGTGAGTATCCTATAAAGAATTTTCGGTATCAGACCTATCCTTTTCCACATATGATTTTTAATGGGCAAGTGATTTTTTTAATAGGGCAATGTCCGACAGACGAAAAACGAAAAAAGGGGGGATGGGCTACAAATGAATCAGTCTGCCTACCTGACAGCATACAGATCCTGTTGAGAATGAACATTGTGATGCATCACATACTGAACCTCCATTCTGAAAAAAAGAAAAAGTTCATGCAGTTTGTTAACATGCCATGGCACCAGCTGAACTATCGGACTATATTACAAAATGCATAATCCATACCATTAATTGACAAGAAACGTATATGCAGTAGAGATGAAATAATTAGTAAATAAAACTAAAATAGAAAATACACACTTTAGTAAGAGATGAAAGTGGTTCTTTCGATATATTTGCGATTCTTCGCAGACACGACCTTGTCAAGGCGGCTGCCATGATGCTCAATGACGTCACAATGAAACTAGGAAATCCCCTTTTCCTAAATTAAGTTATTTATAACAGTTTTGCAGTGGTTTTTGTTTTCAGTCATAGCCCCCGTATAGGCTGGACCCCTCGGAAAATTTTTTAGATGCGCCCAAGAAATTTAATTAACACGCATGGGTGGATCTTGAAATTTTTCCAAGGGGCTCAGACTGTCGGGGGGGGGGGGGGGGGGGGGGGGGGCTATACACGCCGTCAAAAACGGGTGAAATCAGCATTTTTGTTAGATTTGCGTCATGGATTAGATGTCAAGATTAGAATTTTGGATAAGGGAGTCCCGACGACCCCCTCTCCTCCCCCCCAAAAAATACATTTTAAAATTCATCAAGGACTTTTATAATCCATTGAATTCATTAAGGATTCGACGCAATGGAGCATGCAAATATATATGGTTATATGGTTATTACTTCATGTAAGAAATCACCAAATTCTGTAGCTTATAGTTAGATTGAGACATCAATACAAAATAGTGCAATGAGCGGTATGAACCATTTATTAACAGTGGCGGATTGAGGGGGGATGTAGGGAGTCAGTGTACGCCCCCATCCCACTAAAATTTGCAAATCATATGTAAAACGATCAATTTCAATCCAAAAAAAGATAAATATTAACTCGGTACTTCTTAAGGAGCAACCATTTGATTTTAATTGGGGTGGGGTTGGGAATATGGGAGGGGGGGGGGGGGGGGTTGGCAGGAATACTTTGTAAAAAAAAATCTGGATCGAGATTTTAAGGCGAAAATATCCGGATCGTGGAATCCCCCCCCCCCCCTCTTCCGACTTTTTATGAAGCAAACTGTATTCAATGGAACGAAATCAAATTCAAAAGTCATTATAGAACCATATAACCTGTTTGCGTTTCATTTAACACCAATTCTCTGCAAGGACCAAAATTGGCTGGCCACGGCATGTCATGGATTTTGCTGATTTTTTTCTACAAATGGTACCTTTGGTACATTGACAAGGAAAATGACCTTTTTCGGACAATGAAATTAACGGTTGCCATGGAAACGAGGTCAGTTTATTTTTAGCCCTCACAAGATTGTGGAGTAAGCTATATTTGGACAATGTGTTACCATGGAAACCACTTTAATAGCTTTACAACATAACCATATGTGACTCTTTAAAACTTCTTTTCTAAGAAAATCTATTCATTTTAAAGATATTTCTTGAACTCTACAACAGCAAATCAAAAACAGTCAAAAACAGACATAAAAACAAGGCTAATTTTTCGGCTCTTTTTGTGCAATTTTGAGCATTTTTAACCACATATATCTCTGAAGCCAGGCGTAATAGAATCTTTGTTTTGTTGAAATGAAATAAATATCATCCGATTAACAAAATTAGGGAAAAAAACTCGATGGGGAAAATAATCATTTTCCTCAAATTTGCCATTAAAGTTGGTTGCTATGGCAACATTTGATGTGAAACCCCTATTATATTACTCTTTTATAGGGGTCTGTACTTGATTACGCTATGATTTACAATAGCAAATTTCTATGAATTATCAACACATATACTTTCCTTTTTTTTCTTACAACCTTAACTTTTTCAAGGTCATTGACTTCAAGGTCATTTCAATTCTATAATTTCACTGAAATCTGCAATTTTCCTTTTTTTTTTTGTGTGTCAGTTTTTTATTTGGTTTTTATTGTAATGATGAATGGGGTAAATGTTTATAAAGTTTAAATGTATAAGAAGAGAAAAACGAACAAATTACATGACTGTCAAATATCTGATAGAAAAAATGTAAATAAAAAAGTAAGAAATTGATATATTTTACACATTTTTCCTTCAAATGTATGCATGGGACTTAGTATTTCAGAGAATCAAAGTTTCTGTGCAACTCATCTCAATGAATAATTAAGGGATATATGTCAAATACTATAATGTATAAAACAATTTTGGTATTATATGATATCATCTGATTTCTGGAATATGGCTTTTCTGTTTTCATGAAAATTACATTATTTTTTTTTTAAATTCGGACATATACAAAACATAGACTAAATAATCCAGTCTCTCCGTGTCTCTGTAGCGGAGAGACTGGATTATTAGTCTAATAGAAAACAGTGACCTTGACACAAGAACGAATGACCTTGAAATGTTTATTTCAAGCATGGCAACGGAAACTATAATTGCAAAAATTAAGCCAATTTTCATCATAGTGATTCATACCTATATGTCCTTTACCAAAAAAAATTATTTCGGTGACATGTACGTCGTGCCAAGGCCACAATTAAAAAATTGTTTGTTTCCCCTCCCCCCGGGTCTGTTTATTACAAGTGACCCGGCATGTGTAGGCGGGTACTGTTTTTTTTTTTTTTTTTTTTTTTTTTTTTTTGCTGCCAGAACTACATGTATCAAATATGTTTAAAGTCGTTTGAATCCAAATTGCACATTACTGGACTCCTTACAGCTGTGCAGTCACACTCTGTGTTTCTAGTTGATATGATGAAGACTAAGAGCTGGCAGTCGGCGATTTTTCGCCTTTTACCTCGTGAAAAATCGTCGCCTGCTTTCCGTAAAAAAAATATCCGTTGTGTCTCAATTTATATCGCTGATTAATTAAGAAATGACTGTCTTACTTTGGGTGTTCATGGTAGTATAATTCTGGTTGGTCACGTGCAAATTCCGTGAATCGCGAAGCGATTCTCGGAAAATTTGCACGTGTCCAACCAGAATTATACTACCATGAACACCCAAAGTAAGACAGTCATTACTTATATTTCCATTTGTACTAAATATCAGTTAACCCATTTACCATTTATAATGAGCAAGTTGAATCTTAGAACGTCAAAAGTATACGAACGTTGGTAAATTCTCCGTACTTTCAAAACTAAAGCGTGACGTCACAATAGGCAACCAGAATTATAGTTTATAAATCCCTTTGCCTAACGGGCGCTTAACATGGGGATTCTTATGCAATGGAAATATTTAAGAAATGACTGTCTTACTTTGGGTGTTCATGGTAGTATAATTCTGGTTGGTCACGTGCAAATTCCGTGAATCGCGAAGCGATTCTCGGAAAATTTGCACGTGTCCAACCAGAATTATACTACCATGAACACCCAAAGTAAGACAGTCATTACTTATATTTCCATTTGTACTAAATATCAGTTAACCCATTTACCATTTATAATGAGCAAGTTGAATCTTAGAACGTCAAAAGTATACGAACGTTGGTAAATTCTCCGTACTTTCAAAACTAAAGCGTGACGTCACAATAGGCAACCAGAATTATAGTTTATAAATCCCTTTGCCTAACGGGCGCTTAACATGGGGATTCTTATGCAATGGAAATATGTATGAAATGTCTATCTATTTCATTGAACATTCAAAAGAAAATTACGTTGTCCTGGTAAAACCTATTCTATATTAACAAAATTATCCCAAGATACACGATAAATATTTCCGCAACAAGTGCATCAAGTGTTTCAGCGCGGCGTATATGGTTGGCCATCTATACTCAGAATTAAATATTTATACTGCAGTATAATTATTTATACTGCAGTACAAATAAAACACTGGCCATATGTACTCACAATTAAATATTTACACTGCAGTATAATTATTTATACTGCAGTATAATTATTTATACTGCAGTATAATTATTTATACTGCAGTGTAAATATTTAATTGTGAGTACATATGGCCAGTGTTTTATTTATACTGCAGTATAAATAATTATACTGCAGTATAAATATTTAATTCTGAGTATAGATGGCCAACCATAGGCGTAACGGGTTATATAATGGCAACGTCAAATCTGCGAGAATAAGATGCACTATAGAGCGATTACATCTCGGCTTTTTTTTTACGACTTGTAAATATTGAATTTGTATAGATATTGACCACGCGCAACCACGAGTCACGGACTACAAATGGCCGGCGTTTTTCAATGCATGATAAAGATGAAATAAGTTTGTATACTTTTCTTTCTCGGTCCGTTTATTGTATGTAAACGGCGTAAGTGAAAAATAATTATACGAACAACATCAAGAATTCATTCATTGTAATATTGAGTCTATTGATAATGACGTTCACGATGCAAAAATTTGCACGGACCGCCGACGACCGCTAAAGAAACATAGGTTAATCATGATCAGGTAGTAGTTTAATAGCCATTCTCTGTAAGGACCAAAATCGTTCGGCACGGCATGTCATGGATTTTGATGATTTTCGGTATAATGGGTATATATTAAGTACTGACCATGAAAATAACACTTTTCGGCCAATGTGACCTCTGGTTGCCATGGTAACGAGGTCATTCTATTTAAAGCACTTTTGGGACCATGAAATAAGCCAGCTCCGGAGACTTCGTTGCCATGGATACCACTGTAACAGCTTGTTCATCTTTATATAATCTATTCTTCCTTACTTCCATTCTTACTTAGTACACTTAGATATGTGATATTAATTACAGGAAGCTTATTGTATTAAGCCAAAATAAGTCAAAATGAAGCGAAAAATAGAGGTGAAAATAAGGGCCAATTTAGTGTGTTTTTGACCATTTTCAATCTTAAATATCACAAAAGGCACCAATAGGAGACTAGTGATTTTCATCAATGGAAATGTATGTTTATTGACAAATAAAATGAACGAAAAATTTGAATGGGTATTTAAGAGTTTTACCTAAATTCTGTCGTCAAAGACCGTTGCCATGGCAACATTAGACCTTTTTGCTTATTTCATACTATCTTTGAAATTGATTTTATTCCTCTTTAGAGTTACATAAGATTGTCAAAATGTATGCATGTATAAATATGACTTATATCTTTTACATAAGAACAATTAAAGTGTTCAAGGTCATTGGCTTGATGTTCAAGGTCATTTATACTCTGAGACTCAAATTTTGCATAAAATATTGATTTTTTAATTTTTTTGTTACCGATTTTAGTGATTTTCTTATATAAATATTTTCATAGGTTATATATATTATGAAAGCACATGAATATAAGAAAGACAAATCTTAGAATTTATTGAATTGTAGCAATTCAATAGGAAAATATTTTTCCGTCAAAAAACAAGAAAAATGCAGATTTCGTCCCTTTTTTATCAAAATATTCACCAAGAATTTGGATATTCGATGATGTGAAGAAACGTAATCAATAGTTCTAAGAAATAAGTGATACATTTATCATTTTATGGCAAATAACTGTTAAGTTCAATATTCCAAGGTTTCTAAAATATTGACACCTTCATTTTATGAAAAATCAGGATTTTTCGTCAAATCTGGTCACTTAAAGTTTAATGACCTTGAAAATTCAGTGGGTGACCTTGAAATAATTTCAAGGTCATTTTTATATCAAAACGCCTCTGATAGATGTATACATGAACTTCTGTTCCAATATCATGCGTAGATCGTTTGATAGAGGTTGTGTTTAAATTCATCGTATGAAAACCTTTCAGCCGATTGTTGCCATAGCAACTAAATTTGATGCTGCTTTGCAATAAAAGGTCAAATTAGCCCAATTAATTTTTTGTATTCATGTACAGTTCAAAGATGATACTATAATTGGATAACTAGAATTTGGACTTCAAAAATTGGTGCTTTTATGAAATTTTCAACCTTGCAAAACAGTAAAAACATGCAAAAAAGGGCCTTTAAGTGCCCAAAACAGAGCCATTTAATACCCTGTTTTGGCCCAATTTTTCGTCTTGTATACACAAATCAACCGAGATGAATGTAAAAAACTTTACAAATATGCATAATAATAAGGATCAAAAGAAAATAATCAAAGCAATTTCAGATTAAAAAAAAAGTACCTGTTTCCATGGTAACGAAGCCTACAAATATGCCTGGTCCTATAGATTTTCCCGATTTTTGAAACTTCAGACACGGTTACCATGGCAACGACAACCTTTTTGAAAAAAACTGGGGTTAATTTACATACTAGTGCTTCATAATAAATTATTGAACTTCCATACCAAAAATCTCAAAAATCCATGACATGCCGTGCCAACATGTCTTGAAATTCTTTGGTTCTTACAGAGAATTGCTGTTAAATTTCTTATTCACTCGATTTATTTGCCTGAATTTTGGCCCACTCAGCGGACCCTCCTAAATAAGCGATGGGTCTTTATAGCGTCTAAACGCCTATTCGTGAACAAGATTTCATAAGTTGAGGAACTAGATTGGGCACATGCGTATACATGTAAAGATGGGAGCCCACAATACCTGCCGCACTCGCAGAACTCGAAAGGCACATGCTTTTTTAAAATTTTACATCCGTAGACCCCGAGCACTCGTCTATCATGTTCTCAAAAACATTGGGACGATATTAACAAGAGAGAGACATAATTATCAATGTACCAATAATACATAATTTATGACTGACGGTTCAAAGCCAAAGGTAATGGGAAGACGGGGGAAGGGGGGGGGGTTACGGCAAGATTTCTTATTATAATGTAGGAATGAGAAAGCTATTGAGTTGATTTACAATTCTATTTGGATAGAATAGAATACTGTAACGTTGAAACTGAAATTGGACATGGCCGTGATTCGATTTCTGGAAAAAAAAAATATCGGACTTTTTGGCTGTAAAAAAATCTGACTCGGCGGCGTTTTTCCTGACCCGGTCGGGGCGAGGGGAAACAAACAATTTTTTTAATTATGGCCCAAGGTCCTATGGAATTTTTTTTGTCCTTACAGAGAATTCGTATAAAGTGAAAAGATATATATAGGTGTTCAGTGATACTCTTCCTTTGCACCAGGTGACCTAATCACACTCCGTGTTTGATATTTTTAAAATTATATGGCCTTTTCATTCATTCATTCTTTATTTCCTCTGAGTCAGAGATATCATAATACATATACAAATAATTCAGGAAGTATACAAATCAAATGTTTAAACATAAGTTGGGGAAAGCAAAATTACCAGATGACCAAAAAAAAAAAGAGAAAACAAAATTACAAGGTGATTAAAATGAGAGAACATAACTACAACGTTACAAAGACAAGAGTACATGACAGATATAATTTTATCATTTATGGACAGTTTTACTGTTCCCGCCGACCACAGACCGTGAAACACCCAAGACGAGCAATGTGCTCGTCTCGAACAGTTCGGGGTCCAGGAGTGGACAAGAGTTACATGTAGAATTTTCTATAAGAGCAAGAAGACACCGTTTTCTCACATTGTAAACAGCAGACGATTCTTTTACATATTTAAAATTCAGAAGACAAAAATTTCTCACTCACTTACGTCGTGAGACAAAAGAAAAAACGTAGATGTAGCAGTTTGAGATTTCCTTGTCTCACACTCCACGTGACTCCTATTATGACGTCATAGAAAGTAACGTCACGCCATCGTTAGATTTGTGTAGGTTTTGGTATCGATTCTAGTTTAAAAAAAAAAAACATTAAAGTGATGATAAAATGAGGTGAGTGAGAAAAATAATCAATCACGACGATACGACTGAGACAGGGGAATCTCATCCTCGTGCAAAAGATTTGCTACATCCACGACTCGGCAAGCCTCGTCGTGGATTGCAAATCTTTTACACTCGGATGAGATTCCACTGTCTCAGTCTCAACGTCGTGATAGATTCTATTAATCTTCTTTCATCCTTATTCAAATAAAACGATGTTTTACGACCCAATAGGGTTGAATAGAAATCTTCATCACAGAGGCTCGTTAGTTCAGCACAAAAATCATGCTGAATTATTTAAACTCTAAAAAAAAAAAAAAAAAGTCGAACCGAAGGGCCCCGCGAAAAAAATAATTTTTCATTAAGGTACATCGCGGCGTTACGACACGGAAAATTTTGCGAGAAGACAGCCTGAAAATTTGTCTACATGAAATATAAGATTTGATCAATCTTTGATATAATTTTCATGTAACTATTTCACGAAGTTTTTCGAGATTTTAAGCCTCAAAGACTGCATTGACGTTCTAATTCGAAAATATGCATTTTCTGAACTAAAATAATTTTTATCTAGAAAATTGAACAAGGAGGGTGAAAAGGGAGATCAAAAATATTGTTGCCATGTTGATTATTGTATTTCTACGGATTATTGTGTCTCTAAGGGGAAATTTGCCATTTTTATCGCCATTTTGCAACTTATTATTAAAAAATCCGCACTCATTCAAAAGGCAAAACACGGCTTGCTTCATTATCATTTTCTTCATTAAGTTGAGGAGGTCCTTATAGCCCTTCTTACACGTAAAAGTAGAGAATGAGCTGAATTCGAATATATAAAAACATGGATAGGTCTTCTCGGCAGATTTTTTGCAATTTAAGATTGAAAATTTGTTTTGCGTGGCTTCGGCGTCAATTTTACTCGCAACGTCAAAGTCACAGCGTGTTCAGATCGCATATGTCAACATGACGTCAAGGAGTATGCGGAATATTTGATTCTCTGTAACGGTCTTCTTTAAAACATCCAGAAACCCTTTTTTTTTTAAAGATAATTAATCAACAATTACATGGGCTGTATTCGAACTAGACCTTATATCTTAATGTAAAAATAAAATTCTCCGTACATGACATTTTTTTCTTCAAATATTTGAAAACATCATACGGAACAGACGGACGGACATGCTCATTACTATTTAATCCGATATCTTTTGGCGGGGTATACAAAAAATTCCCTCTTGTTCATATGTACATATACTTTATAATATCGGAAAAGGGTTGGGGAGGGGCGGTCCATATAAGATATACATTGTGATTTTCATTTCATGCTCGTTTTCTATCATTACGTTCAGCCGCCTCGATTGTCGTTATATATATTATTAAATTTCTCCGAGTTCAGGAATTCCTCAAGAAGGCAGTACGGTATCTTTTTTTCCGATAACAAAAAAAAAATAAAATAAATAAATAAATGAATAAATGAATAAAATGAAAATCCAAACAAACAAACAACTTGAACATATGTAGTCTCTTTTTAACACTGACCTTGACTCCTAAGTATGGTACAATAAAGAAATTAGATAAGGATCGATGGAGGAGGGTGGATGAGAGAGCAGAATGTATAAGAGAGAGGTCGTTTTATAAGTAGTTACAGTATCAATAATTCAACATTAATTTCAACATTTGAAGAAAAAATTGCATTCATACATCATTCCAAAGAAATAGTAAAAATATAACCATACATTCCAAAAAGTTTCCGGTTCTCATTGCAAATTAAGCTGGTCTAAATACATTGATTGTTTAGACACTTTATTTATGTAAACTTCACGTTTAAGAATTTCAGCTCGCTACGCTCTCTGGAAAATATCCATATCAAATTTTAGAATATTAAACAGGTATTTTCAAAAAACGAAATTTTACACCAGTATTTGCGCCCTATCAATGAATGTCGCGCAATGTAACGTGACGTTACGATGAAGTACAGTTTATGACGTCATAGCGTAGATGTGCACATAAAAATTTTGACGGTGAAACATGCGTACACATTTGATTGTGATGAAAGCTTCCCCGCGAGCTACGTTAAATATTTCAAAAATTGATTTGTGCTTTAGTACGCGGAACACTCTCCCTCTTTATACTTTCAAAAGGGAGGTCGACGTCGACCGGGGAGTTTGGGGGTCCAGTTTAAATACAAGTTCAAAAGGTTCACCGTTTGTCAATCAAGGAACGTAACTCTGCATGGCAGATTGACTGCGCATGTGCAATATGTCCTTGACCCGAATCACTAGTGGAGAAACTCTAGTAGGTACACTGACAGATTGACAGTATAAAACTGTATTGTTGTATAGGAGTATGTCAAATAATTTTGTTTCTAAGATGAGTAAGATTCCATGACTGAAAATGCATATAAATTCAAGTAGATGGTCTGTCCTAATGAGTTTCCAACTGATTTACTGGCAGTTCTGCCTGACTGAACATTGAAAATGAAAGTACACTTGTTACGTGAGGAGTTTCCCCTACCCTTTCATGGCACGAAAGATACGAGTCAGAGTGGGACGGCTCGAAATAAATACTCTAAGTTTTGATGGTGTGCCGGACAAAGATCCCTTGGGGTACTATTTGACAAAATGCGGGAGTCTCCTTGTTTCATCTTCTTTGAAGATGAAACGGGTTTTTTTTCAACATGTCATATTCATACATTTCAACCCTCCGACATTGTGTGGGAGACTCCTGCATTTTTGTCAAATTTTCTAAAACTCCAGCATTGCTGTATCTCCTGCACTGGGTAGCCAAATTTCCCTCATTCTTCTTCTTCTTCTTCATAGTATCCGGTTTCAAAATTGAATTGCATGCGTGGCGTACAGTATATAAAATTTAAATGTGCAAAACAAAAATTTATTAAAAAGGGGGACTTTCAAGGGAAAACCTAAATACTTTAAAATAGATAATTGACCCTTTCGATTGCGGGAAAAAAAAATGTAAAAAGTTGTGACGTCACAATGCTTTTAACTCGGACAAACAAGCTTCGAACCTCGGTCAAACATCGAAATTGCATTGTGACGTCATGAACTTCTCAAATTTTTCCTGCGTTCGGAGGGTCAATTGGATTAATGAGGGGGTAAACGTTTGTTTGTGCATTTTAATTTTGTTTATGCATTAAGCCATTATTCATTTATTATCCTAAATAAATTGGATTGATGAGGGGGTAAACGTTAACGTTTGTTTGTGCGATGTAGTGTAATTGATATGATTAATACATGTAATATTGACAGCAAGTCTCGAAGCTATCCATGCCTTCATTAATAAATTTTCTTAATAAGACCAGAGCTGGGCTGAAATTTAGATGAAAATAAATACATCTCTTAAATTGGTATTTGAGAAATCTTATCTTATTCGATGAAAAGAAAATTAAACATCGCTTGGTAGTCATAAAACTAAATGCTTGTAATTCATGTAACTTCTAGCTGTTTTCAACATCATGAAAGTTTGCGTTCATGTGGTTTAGTTGCACTCGTCATGCTCGTGTATATATGCAGGGGTCATCCTAGGGGGCGACTGGGGCGAAATAGTCGCTTTTTGTGTGAAGACTTCGCCCCAATTTCTTCCGGGGGAGAAGTTTGAGTCGCCCTAAATTTTATCCTCACACCCTGCAGCTAGCAGATTATCTCAAAAAGGCAAGCAGTTGGAAATTCTCGGCGGGTTACTTATTATTTTGTTTTCATAATGCTCACGGGAAGTGGGTCCGCTAACCAGGTGTTTAATATTGACAAGTAATATCAGTACTCTGATCGATGTGACTTTGTCAAATAATATACGTTTGTAAATGTAGTAGTCTATATCCCGTTAACTTTAGGCAATTTTCTCATGTTTATTTCTCGGACATTGCCGCGCGATGTAATTGTCGCCGATTAGACGTACATGTATTTTTTAGAACGTTAGAAAAAAATATCCTCCGTGTTTCATTTTCGATCGTTGATTAAATATACAACATTAATTTTATTGAATTTCAATTGTCCTGTAAAACGTTCACACTACACGATAAATCTCTGCGCGCCCCGTATTTTCGTCACGGAGTCACGAGACATCTTTATAGTATACGGTAACGTTTATCTTCGAGTATATCCTGATATACTTCAAATGCTTACATCCCAACTTTTTTTCCTGCCTTGTACTGTTGTAAATAGATTCGTAAGAAAATTGTTGTACCATTTGACGATATACATGTAGAGTTATACTGACCACGTGCCGACACGCGTCATGGTGCTGACAATTATAAGTTTGTTTACTTTCCTTTCTCGGTCTCCGCTCTTTATATAAACAGCATATAGTATTGTGCGAATTAATACTTAAAATAATTATGCCGAACATTATCAAGAAGTCATTGAAATATTTCCGAGTCTTTATTGATAATGACGTTTGCGATGTAAGAAGTTAGAAGAGACCGCAGACAACTGCTGATGTCGAATCCTATGATCTACGGATAAAAGAATGTACCCGAGTACATAATTTGTTCAAGCATTGTTGTCTAAAACACTTTGTCCGATTTTAGATTCCGCTTCATCTGGACTTGACCTCCGGTACACTATATGTCGGAATATTGATGTATTCGACGGACCCATTTTGGCGCAAACGACAATCGGAGAAAAGGGGGGGGGGTCGACTTAACTATCCTGTTTGGATAGAAAACAACTATTTCCCAGTAATAATAACTATGGAAATATTTTCTATCAAGAAACAAACCTTCCACTACAGAATAAATGATGGGAATACACACAATTTACTTAATGAGAAAATAGAGGGGGGGATGTTAATCATGTTAATGCTTTACACATATAAGGGTACCCTTGAAAAATTACAGAGAATTTTAATATGGTTAATTATACTCTACCTACATTTGTTCATTGCCACTTTTTGGAGACCAAATTGTCTGAGAAACATGTATTTTTTATTTAGATTATAAATATTTAATTTTCTGAAAAAAACTTTTTTTTACTCATCTGCTCATGAATGTTGTATTTAGAAAAATTTTAACATGCACGCATAAGGAACATGTAAATCAACTGACAACAGTGTGCATTAAAAGATGCGTACGTTAAGTTTTGCGACTTTGTTCCACTTCTCCCTGTTTCCCCACCACTTCTCCCTATTTTGAGCTGAGGGAGAAGTGAAGTCTCCCTAAAATTTTGGTCTAGGATGACCCCTGATATGTTGAATTTAGTATGAAACTTTCTGAACAATTTTGCATCACACTTTGCACCAGACTTAGGACAAATGCCTTTAAACAAATCTTTTACAAATTTACATTGTGTTTAAAACCATTCTTCGAAAAAAGAGCAGCGGGGAAAAAACATCACAAGGCAGATTAGACTGAGCAGCAATTCGATCACGTTAGGACTGCAACGATTCATTGCGGTTCTCAATTAATTGACGGTACAATAACGGTATGGCACTGTCTCTGTATCAAGATTTTTCAATACATTTGGATAACAACTTCATGACATTTGCAAAGATAAACACATTGTTTTCAAAATTTAGATTTATCAACCCGTAGAGAACTCATCAAAGTGTCCGATTACAAATGAATATTCCATGAAGTACAATGTTGGAAACTAGGGCTAATATCAGGCTTCATGGCCCTACCCCTTTATATAGATCTATATAATAATTTTTTCATTCACTCGCTTCTTCCCTTTCTGACCTTCTCTCTGGCTTTTAAAAGTTATAACCATGATAAAGAAGTATGTTCACCAATGAAAAAGTAATTTATAGAAATTAAACTTATCATAATCATGATAATTATACAGATAACATGGACATGATGGATAAGAAAGAAATCAAAACATGCTAAATGAATTAAAAAAAGTTTACTTGCCCACATCCTCGAAAACCCAGGCTCGATTGCATTTTACTCTTTAAGAAGTGTGACACAATGGAGCCTGCATGGCTTTCTGAGGATGACTTGCCCATGGATAAGTGCACAATTTCTTTACCACTTTCCCAATCTTAAGTTACTTTTCACTTTTCAAGAAATGGGATTTCTAAACCCTTAGATAATTCAGGATTTATACAAAACTGTACTGTAAGTGTAAAAGTAAGATTGCTCTAAAAATATACAATTGTATAAACAAATTTATCCTCATGTTGTAGATTGTGACTGGTCATGTACTTGTACAGACATAGCTGATACAGGAGATGAATCTCGCATCCATTATTATATGTATGGATAAATTTACAAGTTCCGTCTTATCCTATAGTTAAGTATCGTAGAAACAACAAGAGAACAAAATGTCTTTAATGTCCGTAACATATGAAGTGGTATTTATGGTGCGTGTGGAAGTTGAACCAGATGAAGTCGTATGTGTAGTAGGGGACTGTACTGCCCTCGGGAACTGGAATCCACATCACGCTGTAAAGCTACACCGGGAATCTAGCCCTAGACTACAGAGAAAAGGACCTGAGCAGAAAGATGATGCTGCCCCCCATAGGTACGTAGGTACTCCAATATTGTCTGAAGACATAATCCTTTTGATTACAAGCTGATAAGAAAAAAATTGTAATGAAAATTGATATAGATATTGTGCACAATAAAATCATGAAAATTGCAATAAGAATTGATATAGTCTTTTTTTTCATAGATATTGTGCACAATAAAATTGTGATGAAAATCACAAAAAAAAACAAAAAAATTTTAATCTGTTGCTTTGCAACTTGCAAGATGTTATGCTTTTCATTGATTTTATGTTTGAAGCAATGTCTCATTTTGTACGTTGATTTTCAGAGATATATGGAAGAAAAAAGTCAAGTTACATGGGACGTGTGGTATGAGAGACTTTCAGTACCGTTACTTTGTGTGTAAGATTCGTGACTCTGACAGTGAGGAGTCTGATCGCTATGTCAAGGTCATTCGCTGGGAAACTAACCTTAAACCAAGAGTGTTTTCACCTGCAGGTAAGTCACTGTGGACTTGTTTACACAAGTTAATGGAGCATTATAGCATTTCACGTTACTGCATACAAGCATTTCTAAATGTTCCCATCTGGAATTTTAAATTGCTAAACGAGCTGATCAGTCATACAATGGCTATCAATAGATCTGATTGGCTGATGCATTGAGGTCTTGGTCATTGGAAGATCAGCGATGATATACATGTACGTGTATGGTACATGTATGTATATAACATGGTACAATGCATTTCTCTATAGAATATTTCTAGTCTATTTTATTTCTGAAATTTCAGATTTTATGCAGAATCCTACCAAGTATGATGATAAGGAGATTGCCATGTTTGGTGACTATGGTAAGTTAAGATGGTTATTTTCCAATTTTCTGTATCATGCCTCGTGCTAATTTCAGCCAATGAGGTTGCAGTATGATGGTCCCGTGGTGTCCTTGTTTAACGCTGTAGTTAAGGTACATGTAAATAAATTTTCTAATGCCAAAAGTTACAAAAAGGATTTTCGGCACGATTAATTTGTTTTAGGGTTTATTCCTGTCATACTTTCCACTCAAAGATGTCAAAGCACATGTAGGTGTGTAAATTTATGGGGGATGAGGTCTTTGTGCAAAATGCTCAACAATTGACCCTTTCGAACGCGGGAAAAATTTGAGAAATTCCATGACATCACAATGCAATTTCGATGTTTGACCGAGGTTCGAAGCGTGTTTGTCCGAGGTACATGTTAATGCATTGTGACATTTGCATTTTTTCCTGCAATCAGAAGGGTCAATTAACTTGTGCATTTTAGCTCACTCTGGCCTAAAAGTCAAAGTGAGTGAATGTCATAGCCTGACGTCAATAGTCTGTCTGTCATACATGTACTGTAGTAAATATTTTGTACATACATGTATATACATGTGCCTTTGCCAAAAATGATTGGGTATATTCGGTAGCAATGCCCATGTTCCGCTGTCTCTTTGATCAGGCTGATGTTATATTTAGACAGAAAATTGTCACAGAGACTTACTAATTATATGTCTATGTTTTTGATCTTTTATGGCAAAGGTATTTATGATCAGTATCTGAATGTAATCCAATGATAAGAAATATATAACCAATTTAGGGTATCTGTGGCCCAACCCCTTTATGGAGAGCATTTACAACTTTTCTTAAAGGCAAATACAGCACTGTATATATGTTTCTTTTATTACATTGTAACTGTTGATAGAATTCTTTGATGACGTTTACATTTGGTTGATATACATGTATATTGCTTTTTTTAGCTCACCTCGACGAAGTTGAGTGAGCTTATGCTATAACCCCACGCGTCCGCGTCCGCGTCCGTGTCCGCGTCCGGTTAAGAAGTTTGGGGTAGCTCAGTATCTGACAAAGTACTAATGCTACAGTAACCAAACTTGCACAAGTGATTCATCTTTGGATGCTGAGGTGAACCCATGCATCGAATGCAGCATCTGACCTACATTTTCCGCTTGAGTGACTTGGTTAAGAAGTTTGGGGTAGCTCAGTATCTGACAAAGTACTAATGCTACAGTAACCAAACTGGCACAAGTGATTCATCTTTGGATGCTGAGGTGAACCCATGCATCGTATGCAGCATCTGACCTACATTTTCCGCTTGAGTGACTTGGTTAAGAAGTTTGGGGTAGCTCAGTAACTGACAAAGTACTGACGCTACAGTAACCAAACTTGCACAAGTGATTTATCTTTGGATGCTGAGGTGAACCCATGCATCGGATGCAGCATCTGACCTACATTTTCCGCTTGAGTGACTTGGTTAAGAAGTTTGGGGTAGCTCAGTATCTGACAAAGTACTGATGCTACAGTAACCAAACTTGCACAAGTGATTCATCTTTGGATGCCCAGATGGACCCATGCATCAGATGCAGCATCTGACCTACTTTTTCCACTTGAGTGATTTCGCTTTTAAAAGCCAATATTGAGCAAAGTATAAGTGCTACATATACCAAACTTGCATATTGGATGTATCTTTGATCAAACTTTCATAAAATGACCTTGACCTACTTTTTCCGCTTGAGTGATTTCGCCTTTAAAAGCCAATATTGAGCAAAGTATAAGTGCTAGATGTTCCAAATTTGCATATTAAATGTATCTTTGATCAAACTTTCATAAAATGACCTCGACCTACTTTTTCCGCTTAAGTGATTTTGCCTTTAAAAGCCAATATTGAGCAAAGTATAAGTGATACATGTACCAAACTTGCATTTTGGATGTATCTTTGATCAATCTTTCATAAAATGACCTTGACCTACTTTTTCCGCCTGAGTGATTTTGCTCTATAAAGCCAATATTGAGCAAAGTATAAGTGCTAGATGTTCAAAACTTGCATATTAGATGTATCTTTGATCAAACTTTCATAAAATGACCTTGACCTACTTTTTCCGCTTGAGAGATTTTGCCTTTAAAAGCCAATATTGAGCAAAGTATAAGTGATACATGTACCAAACTTGCATATTTGATGTATCTTTGATCAAGCTTTCATAAAATGACCTTGACCTACTTTTTCCGCTTGAGTGATTTTGCTCTATAAAGCCAATATTGAGCAAAATATAACTGCTACATGTACCAAACTTGCATATTGGATGTATCTTTGATCAATCTTTCATAAAATGACCTTGACCTACTTTTTCTGCTTGAGTGGTTTTGCCTTTAAAAGCCAATATACATGTACGAAGAAATATGTTTGAATTGAATTTTGCTGTCACGAGGTGAGCTTCGTAATCTGTGATTACCTATGTTTTTTTCAGGAGGTAAAAGTCTCATTTCATTAGGATGGTTAACTGACCAATCAGAAATCCATATACGCTTCACTGACAACCCCATTCACATGTGGAAACCTAAGTATCGTAAACAGACGTACAGTATCAAGTGTACACCTCTAGACCAACGATATAAAGATGTAAGCTTGTTTGTCTCTGTTATAATTTGCTTTATGGAATTATCTACATAGATATTGTCAAGGCAAACTGACCTGACCTGGTGGGGCTTATTTTCACCTGGTCATCAGAAGAGTTTACTTTTGACCAGGTGATATAAGCTTTAAAATCACAAGAGTATACGCTCTAATTACCAATGCATGCAATTCATAGTCTATCCTAAAATTTAATTGACTTGTCTCATTTGCTTAATTGAATTAGCTCTGCCCGGTCCAAGAAACTTTTTGGTGACATAGAAACAAGATAAAAATTAGCATGATTTCAAGGTCACTGTGAAAAAATGAGATTTATGTAACCCTGATGAGTGGGTGAATGAAATATCCCCAGTTAAGGGGATAAAGAAGCATTGAAACTATGGAACCTGTACCACTCAAGGGGTATGTTAAACATCATAACACTTCTATCTCAGACACTTTATACCAGATTATTTACTGTTTCAGCATTTAGATGAAGATGAGGAGGAGGAAGATTGGGGTACACATAACTCACCGCCTTCTACATTCACCAAAGTGCTCGTTTCTGTAAGTTTTTTTTCATCTCTGATAAAGATTGCCTTAATTTGTTTTCCATCAATGTCTATACACTTACATGTACATGTATGCGCTAGTCTCCTGATGGTATTTAAAGAGACTTTGATGCAAGGCTCGAGTTTCTTGTTAAATAACTATGCACCATGTAAGATAATACATGTAGGCTGTCCTAAAATAAAGAATTAATATTTTGATAGAAAATATCAAGGCAAGTGCTTAGAATAGGAGAAGAAATATGACCTGATGATCTGCTAAAGTACCAAAGTTTTCCTAAGATTACCTTGACTTTAGTATTATAATTGTATATGGTGCCTATTGATTTTAGTGTGTCCTATTAATCATAAATATACAGCATGTAATTCTGTCTTACATGTATTATGTGATTTATTTTCTCTGTAAATTAAAAATTGTGAAAAAACATTCAGTTTGGTCTTAACTTTTAGAAGCCTTTTATTAGGGTCAAATGTGTGTTAACGCTAAAAAACAGATTAATATACATGTATCATGCATATTATGAAACCTGTCATGGTATTCTTTTCCTTTTAATTTCAATTTTACCATCATAGCCATCACCACCAGCTACGTGTATTTAGCCTATACATGAACATTTAAAAAATTCTTGCATTTTGTAGGTTCTGAATGAAGAACACTGTGTACCTGCAGTGCAGTCTCAGTTTGGTACAATATACAACAAAGATGACTATATGATATTTACAGCCCAAACACCTGAACCAGAAAGCTTGGTAAGTCTTGTTTGATTTAACAAACAACGTTAATCTTGGCCTTAAGGTTTGAAACACAGTACATACAATGTACATATACAGCTAAGATATTTTACACTGCATTCATACATGTCATGTTTGAAAATTTCAAATAATACAGGTCTCCCTTCTTGCATCTTGCCCGGGAGGGAGGTTTTATGCAAAATGATTTTGTGATATGTACAATCGTGTACTTCTTCCATCCATCAACTTTAAAATCTGGCTGAAATTTTCAAACGTGGTGACATTTTGTCTCCTATTAATGGCTTATAACTTTTAATATGATACATACATGTACACATTTTATCATGGTACTTATTAGGCACTTTGCTGACAGCAATGTATTTTATTGAAAAATCCAATGCAATTTACTCTTTTTATGGGAAAAATGACACATGTACATGTACAATGTACATGTAAGTGGGAGATGCGGACTCTCTCTCCTAGGAGAAAGCTTGTAATTTGAAGAGGGAGATGAGGTCCAAAATAGGGAGACATAACATGTACATGTACATGTATTTGCATTTTAGACAAGATACAGACTTGATACAGTAACATGTATCTTGACCTTTGATACCTTGACCTCGAAACCAAGTTCAAGTGCATATACATGTAGATTCCAGCTCTCTTTTGTCTGAAGACATAGACTGTTTGTTGGAATTTTGACCTTTGCAACGGAAAAAGTTAGGGTTATTAACGTGCCCTTACAGATCTGAGACTCACAACCTGGACATTAAGTCCCTTTCAATTTATGAATGCCATACACAAAACTTTCGGGAGTTCTGCTCAGAGAGTATATACAACAAGATAGGAGTCTATATTTTATTATTCTTTCATATACAAGCAATTTTGATAATAAAAATCAACAAGCACTTAAATTGCTAGTAATTTATTCGAAGTTTTGGCCTGATGAGTTCCTGCGATAAAACTCAGTAGAGACGCAGTTTTATTTATGACATACAACAAAGGGGAGTAAGGTATTATGTAATGTACATTTGTCTCAAGAAGATTACTTGTATGATTCCTGGCATTTATTTTTCAGGGTTTTCAGTTTGATTTCTATGTGAGAGAGCCAGACATGGAGCCCAAGCATATAGGATACTGCTATCTCTTGCCAATCGATCTAACAAAATGCAATGATGTAAAGAAAGTGCCTATAACAGGCCTAAGGCATAAACCTATTGGCCAAGTCAGATGTAAGTAACCATTTGAATCCATGCATGATTATTAAATGCAGCTCTTGTATCAGTTCAATTTTAATAAGAAAGTTTAATAAAAATATAATTTGTATTGTGTAGAAGTTTTCTGTACAAAAGTGAAGGCATCAAATGTCATCGGGGCTTTTTTCTGCTCACTATAGGGCCAGAATTTGGCCCTATTCCCAGTGGAAAATCGTATCTTTTTTTCCCCAATTTCTAGCCAGAAGTTCCCAATTATTATAAATTCCCAATTACATGTATAATCTAAAAATTAATAACAAAAATGCTGCCAAATCATGAATTTTATAAGAATTTTATGATTGAAAATTGCTCCAAGCATGAAAACCAAACCTAAACATAAAGTGAGGTAACTCTATAGACTACATGTACATGTATAATTTTCTCAGTGCATAATGATCACTTTATGACATGTCTTTGTTAAATTTCTGATATACAGACTGAGATGAAAATTTTCCTCTGTTCAGCTACATGTATGGAGTATTGGAGTAGGTTCTGTTACCTATATATTTGGAGGAGTTGATGCCCTTGGACTATAAATACATTTTAGGGGGGTTTAATACATGTACAAGTCATGTATATCCCCTTTAGGGCAGTTCTAGTCTTGCTGAATTCCTGCACTACTTTTGATGTTATGTTTTAGTGGAATATTTAATAGCCAAACCAGTACCAGGTCTCAATATGAATATGGAGGTATCATATAGAAATTACTGGAAGTTTGAAAGAGGGTCACTAGACGTGGGGCATCGAGGAATGGGCTCATCATATAAACATAAAAAGTAAGTCACATGATACAGAAGTAAGCAAAACTAACTATCATAACCTTACAGTGCGTAAACCTATCGTAGATCAATCAGGCTTTGTTGGCGAATGTAATAAAATCGCCAAATTTAAAAGCAGCATAAAAAATTTTGCATGATAAAGTAGTCAAAATCGCGTTAATTCAGTTTCCAAAGTGAGCTGCACAGACAGTAAGGTCTCGCAACACATCCCTTCGCAAGAATTGCATGAAATTAAAGGCCAGTTTGGGTTTTCTGTAAATGGTTGATATGGCAACAGTTTTACAATTATTTTTTCTTTGCTTTATTACCACCAAGACTGTAATGTATCATAATAGTGCTATATCATCTATACAGCTTACTTACCTTTGACATAATAATCAATAAGCTCAGCATCAAATATCACTAAAAATGAGTAAAAAATCCCCAAAGTAACCCCATTTCTGACACCTCTGACCTCAAAAATAACAATTTTCCAGGAATTTTGAATCTGTCAATTTCTTGCACAAATCTTGCTCTTTCCAATGATACCACATTCAATGTACATTCATAGATTCAATTTTCCAAAATTTCAGCAGCTTTTCAAACGCATGTATACTCACACTTCAATTCTGCCCAATTCCCCCACATGTCATTTGAGTGTATACAAGAAGTCAGCTAACTATACATACTGTAAAATCAGGAGCAGTTTCGTATTTCAAGATCAGTCTATTTTCACCAGAAAAGACTTCTTAGCAAGTTTAAAGTAGTTCTCAAATGATGTATGGTCCAATTGGGTTCATAAGGCAGCCTCGTATAAAATACCCATTTTTGACAGTGGTCACTACGAAAATAACCCTTGTCGCAATAACGGAAAGGGGGGGGGGGGGGGGGGGGGTGTTGCGAGACCTACATGTAAGTGCATTTACTTGGTTTTGTTTTCATAGCAATTAATATTTGAATAGTTGATATGATTGATGTGCTACAATGTATTTGTTTTATGTACATGTATAATTTCTTTTGATCATTTATGTAAAATTATAATATGTGAAAAGAAATGTTCTTTTGATTGATAATTATCAAACATGTATTTCCATTTCTAGGCTGGAGGCAGTTAGAGAAAATACAGTGGAATCCCTCCAGAAAGCGGGTAGTCATGTAAGTTTCCTAAATTTAATACATGGATAGTGTAAGGCCACACAAAATTTATTAAAAGTTCTTTTATTTTTACACTCGTAAAAACGTGTGATGATTCTGATGTGAGGGTGAACCCCTTATATGTTGTAGTTCAGAGGTCAATCAGCTCCGAGGTCAAGTTCACAGATGAGGCATGTAAATCAAAATCTGTGTAATACACATAGAATAAAATTAATGTGCTTTTGCTTAGTTTTTGTGTTTAGAGTTGTCTTTATTATGTCACATTACAAGTATTGTAACATAATCTCAGAAGGGCTGAGAAAACATTTACATTGAAAAATTACTTTATCCAGTAGTATGCCTTGTGTACATGTGTATGTTGTATTTTTGTATGTTATGATCAGAGTTTATAACTTTGTTTTCAGGGTGCTGACTATGTGGAGTTTGATGTTCAGTTAAGCAAGGACTTGATACCCATCATTTATCATGATTTTGACGTGGCACTTACATACCGCAAGGTAAGTTACTGAAGATTCTCATTTTGGCTTCTTTACAATTTTGGCATAATTTTTACGATTTTTGACTTACAATTACCAGCTGTACGCTTTTGCTGCTCTATTTTAGGCCTAAAACAATTATTTCCTTGCAAAATGATTTTCTAAAAATATTTTCAACAAATGAATAGACCTGCGCACATAAATCCTTTGTAAGTTGAGCGTTTGATATCATATACATGTACATGTACATGTAAGCAATTGTCCATATGATTAAGAAATGTAACAATGTCGAAGTGGGGAAAAGACAATGGATTTTTTTTCTCGCAAAATTAATTCATATAACGCTTTACTTTGCTACATTACATTTTCTCGAGAACAATATTACACTTTTGGTAAGAAATACAAATAAAAGGTAAGGTCTAAATACATGTATTTTGATGCATAGTTTACATGTATATTTGAAATGTTATAAGAACTGCTTCCTCTCAGGTTTGCTGTCATGACTCTTGAGTCTATGACTCATGATGGATGGAGAAACAGCAAGCAGATTGTATAGCCATGCTCACACCAATAACTCATAGCTATTACATGTATATACAGTACATATAAAAAATCAGCACATGTTACTTGTATCCACGTGCATGCCTCAAATGACAACGTAATTCTGTAGTGGAGGGATGTAATAAATGCGAAATGTGAATTTGTTTTGTTCATTGTAGAAAAAGCATGATGAGCTGGAATACTTCAAGTTACCAGTAAAAGATTTAACATTGGCGGAACTTCAACAGATGAAGGTTAGTTCTTACTCACATTTTCCTAGTAAACATTTTAATCGTGAACATCTTGTAGACATACAAATGTACATACTCTTACGATTTATGTATGTGTAGTTTTTACAATTCTGCTCCCCACAACTCAAAAATTAAAGTTTAATCTTTCATTGCTTAGGTCATCTTACAAAGATAATTTTTATAGAATATTTATATGACATTTAATATATTTGTGTTGCTATGATGACTTTTACTTTTGTAGCTATCTCACACGTCAGACATATCAGAAAAAGATCCTGGTGAGTGAAGCATCACCACATCTATACACATTGGTTTAATAAAAAAAACTTCTTTATGGCTTTATTAGTTTCTATTTGAAGTACCGCACCTCTTCACAATGTTATCATGTAATGTAGACAAAGCAGGACTTAAACGATGCAGCAAGTTTTATCTGGTTTAATTAATTTTGATTTAAGTATAAAATTCATCATTATTCTATTGACAATGTATACGTGAGGATATTTAAGAAATACGCCTTTTTTAAAGAAATGAATCTTATACATGTATTTATTTTGTTGATGCAAGTATCAGCAGTAAAACTTCACAGAAAACTGCATCAATGCACAAAAGAAATTGATGCAAAGTTTTCAATCTATAATTTTTGGGTGATACCGCATCAACAGAAAAAAAAACAGTAAACATGGAAATTTTCATGTGGGGGATTCCTCGCTGCATTCCTACAAAGGCAGATATGTTTATATTGCAAGTATTTCCCCTAAAGCCTTATGTCTGGGTTTTAAAATTGCAAAATTTTTCTCTTGCGAACAGTGATTTTTTTCAGTAACTTGGGAATGGAGTCGGGGCCCATGCAATTGGGAAAATTAACGACATTTGGGAATATTTTGGGAAGTACTAACATAAAAGTAAGAAAGTTTAATCAAATAATTTTCTTTTCAATATGATTTAATTTCTTATGCTTACAAAAATATGGCAAATAATTAGCAAATTCACTACGTTTGAACCAGTAGATTTACATGTATCTATAATTTCGGTGATAATTCCATCTTTAAGTGATTGGGAAATTTTAGAGCCACAATTGGGAAAAAAAGATACTATTTTTCATTGGGAATGGGGCCAAATAACGGCCCCAAAAAGGGGCAAAAAAATCCCTGGCGAAAATAACCATGTTTACAGTAAAAGATTTATTTCTTCTACATGTACATGTATATGTTTTAAAGCAGACTGTGTCATCTTTCAATCTATCCCTGCACTATATTTCGTAAGTTCGGGTGTTGGCAGTGATACAATTGCCCCTAAGAAAACAAAAAGTTATTGCCATTTAGGATAAAAACTAGTTTTAGGATACCTTGCATGCACAGTAAAATTTTGAGAAAAGCCTCCTTCATACTTTCACAGATCATGCCACAGATACATGTAGCTACAGATCAAGCTACATCAATATTACGCATCCGTAGCTATCCGAGTGGTGCGAGTTGCTACGTGTACATGTACATTGTATCTGTAGCAATCCATGAGAGCAAAGAAAATTTTTGAACATTTTCCAAATTTTTCTATGACTTTAGAATTACCCTTAATAATTCTTGAGCAGACATTAAACAGTTATATATTACAAATCATTCATTTCAAATGCCTAAATTCTCAGGTTCTATTAAAGGAAGATAGAAATACATGAATACTATATCATGTACATGTATGATGATTTTGGGAACATTTGAAAGTGGATAGTCAGTCAATGTTCAAGCTTGTTTCTCTTAAGATAACAATGTACAAGTACTGTACATGTATCTTGAATGCCTGTTTTAAGCTAACAATGTATGTTTTAAGGGGAAGTTTTCATTTTTGTAGAGAAGATGAGGAAGGATGACCTTGACCCCCAGGACCTACAACCTTTTCCTACGTTACAGCGCTGTTTTGAAGGTGTAGATTCACATGTAGGATTCAATGTTGAGATTAAATATCCAATGGAGGATATGGTTAGTATACTAAATATCCAATGAAGAATATGGTTAGTAAACTAAATATCCAATGGAGAATTTGGTTAGTATCGTACATATCAAATGGAGAATTTGGTTAGTTAACTAAATATCCAGTTTAAAATATGGTTAGTAAACTAAATATCCAGTGGAACATATGGTTAGTAAACTAAATATCCAGTTGAACATACATGTATGGTTAGTAATTGAAATATCCAATAAAGAATATGGTTAGTAAACTAAATATATGATGGAAAATATGGTTAGTAAACTAAATATCCAATGGAAAATACATGTATGGTCAGTTTACTGAAAAACTGATAAAGAATACAGTTCGTAAACTTAATATCCTATGGAGAATGTGTTAGTACATGTATACTAGATATCCAGTTACAAAAGCATTAGGAGGATCTAGAGAGATGTCTTAAGAAGTGTTGTTATTTTTGGTTCCACTCCGATGTCAAATTTATAAGGCTTTTTGGACGTCTTTTCGGAGTTAGTCAGAGATGCACATTTTTGCACTATTTCATTTGATCTTCATACATTTCAGCTTCTTTTCCATAACCATGTATCAGATTTTCATGAAACTTTGTTTGTACAAGGTACTCATGGTCTCTACCAGTGTTGTTGTTTTTGTCCAGATGGGTCAACAGGTGGCGCCATTACAGATAGAAATAGATCTCAGTGGTTACTCTCCTTTGACAAACTTCTTCAGAATCAAAGCATGTATCGACAAACTGAAAGCTTCAGAATGATCTATAAAGATGTCTTAAGAAGTGTTGTTATTTTTGGTTCCACTCCGAAGTCATGTTTTTTTCCTTTTACAAACTTTTTTATGTTTGATGTGCTTAGTTAACGTACATGTACATGTAGTTTTCAGATGAGCGACTGTGGTCCTCTTGGGCCTCTTGTTTATTTTAGAGACATATTGTTAGGGATGTATAAATTTATCTATACATGTCCTTTAATTGTATTGATTTTATACATGTAAATGTACTTAGATATAAAATTACTATTTTTAAAACAGATTTAAAATGTAGATGAGTGCTGCTTTGACTGGAAAACTAATATAATTGTTTTTTTTTCCAGGAAGGCAAGTGGGAAGATGCGAATTTCATGAATCGGAATAAGTACATAGACACGATACTCAGATGTGTATTTCAACATGCAGGAAACAGGAGGATAGTGTTCTCCAGTTTTGACCCAGACACATGTGTTTTGTAAGTGACATACTAATATATTGTCAATATTGAAATATACACCTATAAGGCAACAGAAATTTTATTCTTAGTTTTACGGATCCACCGATCCAAATTTTACCACAATTGGAAAAAAAATAAAATGAACTGATTGCACATTTGTTTCTTCCCCTTATCTGAATCACTGGTTATTACTTAACATTTTCATTTAACTTTTCTTGTGCAAGTGTTTTAGAAAATGCGGCATTTAAAACAAGCTGAATTAAGATCGTGATCGTGGCACAAAACTTGAAATGTTGAAATTTACCAATTTTTATATTATTTTTATTCCCTCCTCCTACCCTATTTTGAGAAATAAAATCCGTAAAACAAAAAATTAAATTTTTGTCGCCTAATCTACTATAAAGTTTTAGTGCACCATGTGCTCATTTCAACAATCTAAGTCTTATCAGTGATACTTGAAGAAGAGAAAATCTTATTACATGTAATATGAAATTATGAAGAGCAAATGTCTAAACTTGACCTTAAACAAAGAACCTGCCAAGGACAGAGCTATGCCTTAAAGGAGATACCCCTTAGTTTAAGAGTATCTTCATAAAATTTTGTGACAGAGAATTTACTAATATATTTTAAATCAAGTACTGGAACACTATAAAACAAGGTAAACGATATTCTCGGGACTAAACAATCTACCAGCATTGATATCAACCTAGTGTTTTGAAATTGTCAATATTGAAATATACATGTATGTTCTATTATAAAATTTCAGTGTGCCATATGGTATATGAAATGCAGTGTGAAAAAGAAAATCATTAAAGTACATTTAGATCTTTTATGTACATGTATGTTAACACTTTGATTTTTATCCCTGGAATGAATGTCCATAGAACTTACTACAGCCCTAATTTGGTTTTGATGACATAGACAAAAACTTCATCTTGGTCAAATCTCCTAAACCATTGTAATGGAGAATGCTTTATAATTTCACATTACATGTATATGTTCCTTGTGACAAAAGCTTATATTTGATTCTATCACTATTGGCCCAGTGTCCATAGAGTTTGACCTTCTTATCTCTGGAGGGAAATTACTTTAATATTCCACTTGTAGATTTGACAAGAATAGCGCAAGGTTGCTGGAGCCTCGCTAAGACCACTGGTCGGCCGACATTTACACTTCTATGTTATGTGTAATATGCCCAAAAATTGTCCTTGTAAGGCCATGTAAAATAAAATCTATGTTTCTCAGACACCGCCGCGCGCTATAATTTGCCGCCGACGAGACGTTTTTATTGCAACTTCAGAAAAAAATATACGCCGTGTCTCATCCTCGATCGTCAATTTAAAAAGAAATCTCCATTTATTTCATTGAACATGTTTATTGTCCTTTATAATCGTCAAAACTGTACCCGATGAATAAATACTTTTAAAAGCCCGTATAAATCACGGCGTGTTCCATATTTACGTTACGAGTAAAGACTTAATCAACGCGTCGTTTAAAGGGAATTGTATAGGATACTAGTTAGTATACTAACAACGTGCCGCGGACACTTGGACGACTGGCTATTCGCGTGCTTAATACATCGAGTATTACATGTATTAAACGTTCGTACAGTTTTTTTTATTGATCTCCACAGCATATGTAAATACCTATGCCGAACAATAGCAAGTGTCCAATGTAATACTTCCGAATCTATTAATAATGACATTCACGTTGTAAAAAGTATAAGCAAGGACCGCCGACGAACGCAAGAGAAACGTAGTTAAATCCTTAAATCTATGAATAAAAGAATGTATATTGTACCCGGGCCGTGTACATCATTTTATCAGACGGTGGTTAATGCTGAACACTTCAGTTGATTTCTAAAGATTCTGCTTCATCCAGACTCGACTTCCGAAGATATACGCTATCGGCCAAATTTTTACTTACCATATGAACGGATCCATTCGAGAAGTGACGGGTCGTATTTAATTTGAACTGGGTTTAAACAAGATGTGAGCAAATACTGTAACAGCCTTCGAGTCTCTTACGCGATTCTACTAAATACTCACGGCAATCAAAACATGTCATACTTCGTATATCAAATTTTGAATCGATTATCTGCTTCCATTCAGACAGATGAGCTATGACTCCCCGTTCTCAGAAGGAATAGGTTATTTTACTTTAAAAAAACTCAACTTATTTACAGGAGAAAGCCACAGATTTTAATGTACATGTACCATTATTTTGACTGACGATTCAAAGACAGTTTTCTATGAAGAAAAACGGAGGGGGGGGGGGGGCAGCATAAGATTTTTTGCCTTACATGAATAATGGGGGGGGGGGGGACAGGACAGACAACTTTTTTGTCTTACATGAATAATAAGAGCACTCTTGATGAAAAAAAAACAAAAAATAAAAACCCTACCTACCTTGCCACTTTTTTAGACCCAATTATCTGAGAAACATAGAATTTATTTTACATGGCCTAATATTTATTTGTCTGTGATGTTTTTTTTCAAATATTGAAATAAAAAAAGTTTATCATCATAGTAACAAGTTACTGGTTTTAGATTTTAAAAGTACATGTATTATAAAGGGTTCTAGATTTTAAAAGTTTCCTAAATACATGTAAATGTTCTTTCATTGCAGATTACAACTGAAGCAGAACAAATACCCAGTGCTCTTCCTGACCAATGGAGAACAAGATTATTATGTACCTTACAAGGACTACAGAACCAAGACGATGATGCGTGCCGTGTATTTTGCTAAATTCTCAAATTTATTGGTAGGTACATGTATACTTATTTATGCTTGGTTATAACTAAGACACAATGCCCTACGATGTAACAATTGAGTAAAGTTGTGGAACTCCACACTTTATCACATGTACGTTTCATTACGATTATCGTGATTAGCTATCATGCTCTGTCATGATTCCCCAGGCTTTCACGATATGACTCAACACTACGCTCTTTCATGTTCTCTATAACGAATTGTAGAAATCGTGGCTTAGTGTACACCTGGCGTACTGGTATGTGAAGGAACATGATTTATAACATTATGTAAAGACTGAAGAAATGATTCAGCATAATGTATTTGATGATGTGTCTGATGATTTCTTGTTTTATTCAGGGTTCTCAATTTGTTTGGATGTAGCATGTGAATATGAATAAAGTAGAAAGTGACAAATCCAAGCCCTGATATACATGTACATGTACACTGCTCCCCCGATTTATCGCCCCTCGTTAAACCGCCAACCCCGGCTACCGCCACTTTTTTCCAATGTACAGATTTCCTTACATTATAAACCCCCGTTGTAACGCCAACCCCCGCATACCGCCATCCGCCACTGAATTCGGCGTACAAATTGTCGTATTTGGTATATAAAACCCCCCGATTACAATGCCATTTAAATGAATTGTTATCACTTAACAACCTAGATTCATAGGAGCACTGCCTTGTTAATTATCGCGCTTGGGTTTATTTTCGTTTACATGAATGTTTTGATAAACAATCAATATGTACGTTTACCTAGATAGTGTAATTTGAACTTAAATTAATACTTATGGAGAGTCTAGTGAGGATGCAGATATTTAAAAAAGAAAACAGCATTTAGCCCAGCATTAAATTCAAGCGTCATTGAGCCGACTATAGACGAAAAAGTAAAAGATGCGTTGTGCACGTATCTCGGCGCTACTAATGCCAATGCAAGGAATGTGCTCATCAGTCATCAGTGCCTTCATGTTCTAAAATACGAATAAACCTGTATCATGTATTTCATGTTACTGTTTAACACTGAACTCCATAAGGGGCGGCACCCGGCGAAATTTCGCCGACTCTGATGATAAAGGTCGCCGGTTTGAATTTCCTCTGATAGTTTATTTGCTCTAAAATTTCTCAATCGCCGCCTCAAATAAATCGTTTTGAACACTCTGCATGTACATGCATTTTTCTTTGACCCAGCACATTCTTGAAATGCGAAAATAAGAATTTTTCAAAGCGTATAGCTGTCTATGATCCTTTTTTTTACTCCCTCGATGTAACGCCACCCTCACTTTAACGCCAATTTTTTCTCTGGACGGATGTTGGCGTTATATCGGGGGAGCACTGTATATAATAAAGTACAATATTTTTTACGTTTAATTTCAGGGCATAGATGTTTTCACTAAGTGTCTGTTACAAAACGTAGACCTTATACCTGCCGTGAAGAAGGCAGGTTTGGTACTATTTTGTTGGGGAGAGGATAATAACAGTTCAAATGTGATAAACACACTACGGCAGCACGGAGTAGACGGCATTATATACGACAGGTAATGTCATTCTACATCATTTAAACCTCACATTATTACATGTAGTTATGGAGGGGGTTTATAGGAATCACCATGTCTGTCTGTCTGTCATGTTTGATTGTTCATTATGCATGTATCCTTTATTCTGTTTAGATATAAGATGAGGTTGTCATGATGGCCTTGGGGTTTTACATACATGTACATTAGAAAAATGTAACCTGGGCTTTATCTCATGAACTATAAGGGGTAGACCTTTGATATTTCACATGTAGTTTCATATTGACCAGACCTTTCATTTGAGTCCTGGACTTTTTGACCTAGTGACCTTAACCTTTGAGTTTGACCTACTTTTAAACTGTAAAATGACCACATCTCGCTATACTAATAGACCAAAAACCTACAAAGCAAGCAATGCTGTCTTCTGACAAGTCTTGGGATATACATGTACATGTACATGTACATGTAGTAATGCTGCATTCATGTGTAAGTGAGTGTGTGCATGTGTACATCTTACTTCTTTTGAATACAGCCTAGGGGCACAGTTTTGACTGGCTCTTAACGAGGCTGTGTACAATTAGAAAAAATTGATGACGGTGAAATTTCAATTTCTTTTTCTTAAAATGATATTTGAAGTACAACAAATAAATAACATGAATTTGATTAAAATCTCTTGCGCAGAAACATGAAAAATTTAAGGAAAATCATTATTTTGCAGTAAAACCCCTAAGGTCTCATTGTAAGATGCCATTATCTTTGAGATGACCCCTACATAATACTGAACAGTCAACTTCTATTTTCTTTCCCATAAAATGAATTTTATAATAATGCAATTATATGATCCGAATTTTGTCAAAATACCTTGGGTAGAAGTTCATCATTTTCTAATTAGACCCAGCCTCATTAAGCAAACATTATACAATTATTCCTTATAGCAAGACGAAGAACCCTATTGATATTCAAAGGTCAAAGTCACATAATGGAAATGTATAAAATCCTTGTATACAACGTAGAGGGCACACTTTTGATTGGATCGTGAACAAACTTCATACAATTATTTCCCATTGCAAGAGGGAGAATCCTACTGATTTTCAAGGTCAAAGGTCAAGGTCACAGATTGGAAATGGTCAAAATTCTTGTATACACCCTAGACATGCTAGAAGGTGCAGTTTTGATTGGATCTTGACCTAGCTTCATGCAATCATTTCTTGTGGCAAGATGGAGAACCCTATTGATTGTCAAGGTCATCATTCAAGGTCACAGATTGGAAATGGTTACAATCCTTGTATACAGCCTAGAGGACCCAGCTTTGATTGGAATCTTGACCAAACTTCATACAATTATTCCCTATGGCAATATGAAGAACCTATTGATTCTCAAGGTTAAAGGTCAGGGTCACAGATTGAAATGGTTTAAATCCTAGTGTTCAGCCTAGAGGGTGCAGTTTTGATTGGATCTTGACCAAACTTCATACAATCTTTCCTTATGGCAAAACAAAGAACCCTATTGATTTTCAAGGTCAAAGGTCTAGGTCAGATTGGAAATGGTTAAAATCCTTGTATACAGCGTACATGGCGCAGTTTTGAAGAATCTTAACCAAAGTTCATATCATTATTCTTTATGGCAAGATGAAGAAGCCTTTTGATTTTCTACGTCAAAGGCCAAGGTCACAGATGGAAATGTATAAATCCTTGTATACAGCAATCTTCATACACCTATTGCGAATAACAATAGGAAGAAACCTAATTGATTTTCAAGGTTTCATATACTAACGGTCAAGGACACTGATTTTAATGGGTCAAAATCCTTGAATAGTCTCTAGAGATGTCATTCATTAACAGATTTTGGTAAAACTTCATATAGTCTGCAGTCTATACAAGTGATGTTATTATCAGGGTCAAAGGTCAAGATCACAGACAGATAGGGGGTTGGGGCATTTTTGCCTTGCGTGGGGATGCTACACTTTATGTTGCTTTATAGATTTTATTTTTAATTACATTTGAAGTAAGAGGAGATCAAGTCAAATAAGTATTTCACTTTGAATTTTAAGGAGTGTTACAACATCACAGAATCTTAGTATTTTCTCTTATTGGAACTATAATAGAGTATACATACATGTATCATGTCTGAATAAATTATAAATTTATTTAAATCTGAAGTTATGACAATGTGGTGAAGATGAACATTATTTACAGAATCTTGCTTAATATGGAAATGTATGGAGATACTCCAGTGTTTGAAGTCCCTCCAGATTGTGAATGTGTTCATAAACACCTGTGTCGATGCAACTCCTCTGAGGAGGAAGGCACAGGGTTGTCATGGTAACTGTCGTCTTGGTAACAAGAGTCACCTGTAAACTTGCTTTTCCTTTTGTTTTGCTCATCTCGAGGTGAAGCTTAGAAGCTGTAGTGCACGGTTGCAAATAACATCTGCTTTTACCAATATGGTACATAAATTAGCTACATGTAATTGAAATGAGTTTGAAGACAAGATATTTCAGTTGCATTTCTCCCAATCCCTGATTTTATCCTAAAGAATTTATCACATTGTGTAAAATATTATTTAAGAAGGAAAAGTACAGAATATCGAATTCCATCAAGTCCTACCAGAAGCTGCAGTATTGACCAACACACAGCAAGAGGAAGCTAGGGGAGGGGAAGGGGGGGGGGCAGTTGTCCTGTATGACAGTATTGTTTACACGTGTATTTCTTGTTCAACAAATCCCTCTGGTGTTCAGACTGAAGAAACCGTAGTAAAACAATAGAAATATGACTCCTTTTAGTCTGAATTTTGGTTTATTTTGGAGCAACATCTTACCAGAAGTGATATTTGGAGCTATGAGAGGGCTGAAATTTACTGTTAAGATTTATTGTTTTGATTTATAAAGTATTAGCTTAAGATTTGTTGTCCAATTTTCAAGATTAAGGCAGACGGTGTTTAATACTCACAAGAAAATAAACAGATAAATTTCAGTCGGTTAGATTCATCCATTTTTTTCAAAGTGTTTGCCATAAAGCTTTGCAATTAACAATATTGGCCCATAAAATCACAATCTTACAAAAATTTAATTAAAAAAAAAAGATTTCAAAGCAATGAACATCTCCTCGAGATGAGCTGTTTTGGTCTTTGTGTTTATTGTGATACACCCTACTAAAGTTAGTGTTCTTTGTGGTGTTTTTTTTCTTGTCATAATTATGTTCTTTATTTCAATATTTTTAAACATACATGTATCTTGGGTTTTTAAACTTCTATCTTATCTGCAATATCTACATTCATTTTCTGTATACTAGGTATATCTCAATTTTAACCTATCTTTTCCAAGTATAAGGTTGATTGTAACTTTAGTATTTAGGTACTTTTCTTTATGAAAAGAGCTTTCTGAATGAACAAATTCATACATGTATTGTAATTTGATTTGGCTATGAAATAGTCCACTAAAACAACATAACATGTTTAAGAGCTTCTCTTTCCGTTATCTTACTTTAGATCAACAAAAATATGCAATGTAGCATTTCTCTCAAATCAATATTGAGTGTTAATACTTTATCAAAATACTATTGCCTATTCATTGTAACTTTATAATTAAAAAGAACCCATTTACTTGAATTGGAGTACATTATCATAATCACTGCGTATGTATAGAGATTCGAGTTGTTTTAATTTGCTTTCATACTCCCATGATCCCTTACCCAAAAGGTACTCTTCATAGAGATTTTAAATGGATAACTAATGTGAGCATTATAGATTTTTGCAGTACTAACATTGCAGTTTGCTTTATGTACTTGTACTATGTAGCTTTGCCTTTTCTTGGGTTGGAAGTCAAAAGACCTAAAATAGTTTAACAAAAAATATCTTAGTTAATTTTTTTTTCCAGTTTAAGAACATTGATCAAAATGGCTAGATTCAATCTACAAAAATATTGATTTTGTGCAGTATGCATATGAAACTAAAGCAAATAATGTGCAAATAATCGTCACCATTTCTATTTTGACATCATAATTGATCCTGAGTGTTTTGTCCTGCGACAATGCACAAAAGTGTTATGTAACACATGTCAAAACACAAATATTATGAAGCGCGATAATAAAATTTATGATTTTTCCTGCACTTATTTCATTCTTTTTCTTTTTAGAATTGACGAGTTCAAGTCTACAAAGAAAAGCGTCTTCAAACTGGAGAGGGACGTGAAGCAGCAGTTACTAGCTCAGTTAGGGGTCGTCTCACCTTTACGTAACGGCCTGTCTAACGACACAGACTCAGACATTAGTGATGTCAATAGCTGATTATCAATATGTCATTGTTAGATTCTGTCTCTTTGATATGTAGTCATTGTATTGAGGGAGGTGCAGTAATTAAGGATCCCACGCCCTAATAGAGTGCTTCCGGTTAAAATTAAACACATTTTCATAATTTCACGACAAATACCGATGATTTCATAATCGGGAATCTGCCGGTTGACGGAGTTGATTATTGTATGCAAATTGTAATCCCTCGTTTGAGCTGGAATAGTTCGTATAGCATTCTTTTATAAAGTTGATCCATGGTATTTATTATTGAAAATGCCTAAGGGGTTGTATCACATTGATATTTTATTGTGAAGCATTTTAAAACTATTGAAGGTTTAAGAAAAAAATAACTTGATGTTATTTTGATTTGATACTATGCATGACACCTACATTTGTACAAGCCAAGCATATAGTGCAGGGTCTGTCTGTACATTTGTCCATCTTTGTCTTAGGTCAAGGTCATAGTTCAAGGTCACCTACACCTTTTTTAGCTCTTTAAAAGCATCTCCAAGTCTGTCTGTTACATGTAATTGCTTTTATCAGTATAAAGTAAAAGCTAACAAAGCATTTATCAAGAAATCTCTGAATTTGAAACAGAAGTAGTCTCAATTATTTATATGTACATGTACTTTATTAGAACATATTCTTCAAAACAACAAGATGCTCTATACTTTCTTGAAATGGCCTCCTTGTGATTTTTTTTCAATGATTATATTTTGACACTGTGAAGATGTGGTTCAGATGTAACTTATAAATTTTTATAGATGTTTGGTATAATCCTTTTATATTCTGGATTGTGGCACATAGTTCTAATGCAGTTTTTGCAAAAAATAAATTTTTAGAGAAAATATTGCCAAAGATATGGTTTAAAACAAAAACCAGGCAATTTTTGAAGAAAAATATTGCCTAAGATACAGTCAAAATTTTGAAATAATTGTACTATATTAAAGTAAAAAACATGCTGTCATTATTGAGTCAGCTTCATACATTTTGGAGAAGATGAAATATCGAAATGTACTTTCAATAAACTTATGTTTATAACATTTGATGGGTTAGAATATATTAATGGTTTGTATATTGTACAATTCAGTAGGCTCTGGTTACACGTGTTAAATGATCATTACTGTCCACCAAGGGTTCATATATACATGTTTGTGTCACTTCATTTATAATTGCTCAATATCATATATCATTCTATCAATATTGTGCACAGAATATCGATTTACATATTATCGCCTATACAAGCTTACTTGCCAAATTTCATCAGTAATAAGTCGGAGAACAACAAGTCATTATTTTAGAAAATTAGTGTCGTAATTTGTGTTTTGTTACAGGTATGCAACACACAGCAAGTGCATGTAATGCACATTAGTGCATTTCATATGATAAATGCACTTGCTGTGTGTTGCATACCGGTAACAAAACACAAATTGTGGCATTTATTCTATGTTTATGCACTACAATTGTCACGTTTCATTATTGTTTTCTGAATTTGCATTTATACACTGTCAGGTAAAAAGAAATGTTAAAATTTAGGTGACCATGAGTTCAGTTTACAGGCTAGAACAGCTGTCGCTGCATGTTTCTGTAGGGTAAATGGATTGTGACGTCACACGTTTTGACGTCACGTTTTTATGTGGAAATGCAACACGTACCACTCCCAATAATTTTATCCGGGAATTACAATGATTGTGCATATATACATGTATGAAGATAACAGGTCAGAGAAGAAATATAAAGATATGGATTGTCTATAAAATAAATTTCTATGTTGCCCATCCTTGGAGTATATGTTAATTTAATGATAATGAATTTATTGATGATTCGAATGATTGTTTATACGGTGATTTTAAATTTATTACAATTGATTAATGTGGTCTATATGTACATGGATATTTTTGACATGTATTGGCTATATTTGTTGGTTTTGTTTGTTGAGAGACATGTACATGTATGTATTGTTATAGATATATCAATGATGCTCAATGAATGCAGTAACAATAAAGTTAAATTTGTTAATGTTAAAGTGCAATGTACACATGTATTTCTGTCAACCAGTAAGTTGTGTACACATTGGTAGTTTTCAAATAAAAGGAATTTCAAGATGAGAGAGCCTATGACCAATGTTGGTGAAGGATTTAAATGTAATTTATGCATACATGTATTTATTTCAGCTTTGTCATATTTTATAGACCCTTTCATGCTAATGTCCGTTCGGTTCACTTCTGTCTCTTCATAGGACATTTTTTGCCCGCAAGAACAATCAAATGACGTCATCCATGATAATAAATGATTTGATTTGGAGCGGAAAGATTTGATTGATTAAGATGGGCATACATGTCGTATGAAGAGACAAAAAAAAAGGAATGGAGATTTGAGCGAAATGGTCCATTAAAAAGGCATAAAAATAGGGCATTGTGACATAATAGCATAATTATGGTTCGTGTGCATAATTTTCTGATATAAATCATAAATATGTGTATAAACTTTACACAAAGTGTAGTCTTGAATCTCTAAGCTAAAATATGAATCATATTGAGATAGGTAGACATACAGTATATTATTTCAAGTATGAATTCTTAATATATACTAGTATAATCAAAGGTGTTACAAATACACATATGTTGCCTCTACTGATTATATCTAGGAACAGCATACCTGTCAACTCTCCCTCTTTTGGAAAGAGTCTTTCTGTTTTGGGCCACTCTTTCACTTGTAAAGAGTATCATTTTTCCCATGAAAAAGGGTAAATTATATTGAATTTTTTCAATAAAAATGCATTACTGTCGGCAAAGTGTCCAGTACAATTTTAAAATTTGCACCATATTGTAGTCATTGTTTATACATTTTCTTAGACTTAGAAGTTAAGCATGCAATGAAATTGTTTAAATGATGATTCCCTCCAAATGTCGCAATTTATCATAAATGTCACAAAATCGGTTCACGCATGATCTCCCTCTATTTCAACTGCCAAGGAGGGAGATTCTCTTTCAAGAAATACAAAGTTGACAGGTATGGAACAGTAGTTAATAGAATGTTCTTTTCATTTTATACATGTACGTATTTTCATATACTAGGTATACAGTTATTATACATCAACATTGCATTATTGTACTCTCAACCACTCTTTTCTGATCTCAAGATGTACACTCTACAATACTCCCTCTGTAGTAAAATACCGTATAACCAGAAATTTTCGCGAGATACTAATTTTCGCTATATTCGCGAGTGATTTGGAATCGCGAAAAATTATTCTCGCAAAAAATTGTGTTTGATAAGGTATAACATCAATTGGTATATTAGTGCCATTTTGGTTTTACTGTACATGTGTCATTCTTCACATATCCCGAAGTAAATGGAGTGTATTCTTAAGATAGAAATAATTGAAGCTTCAATAATGGAAGGTACAAAACAGAGAGGTCATATGTACATATTTTTTTGTAATTTCGGAATCGCGAAAAATTGTACTCGCGAAAATAAAGATACCATATTTTACCATGAAATCGCGAAATTTGATACTCGCGAAAACCTGGTTATACGGTATTCTCATGTAAATTCACTTTTACATATTTGCTGATAATGCCAATTAGAAGAATGTATCACAAAAGAGGGGGGAAATCTAGGATTTGTACATTGTATTTTAAGAACTTGTAATTTTCCTTCAATTTTCTGAAGGGGTATTGTAATGTTTTATTGTAACGAGAATTGTGTATTACAATGTATTTATTGAGCTCAAGCTGTGTATGCAGATTTATCTTAGAGTAAAACCCAAGTCTGTGATAAACAGATTTTACACAGAAAATAACTTCTTGTGCTTTATTGTGCGTACACTCATTCTCTTGAAAAAAAACACATCGAAGGGTATACTGCTGTCACCATGCCTGTGGGTTTGTCTCCAGAGTAATACAATTTCATTTCAACACCCTGACGCAACTCTTGACCTACAATAATGATGATTATAGTAATGAACCAATCGTCCCTGACAATCGATTGTCATTTGCTAAAAGTCTTTAGATTCTGATTATCATTTTAAAATTCTTACAATCGATTGTCGATTAAAGGACGATGTTTTGCTTGAAGGTATTTATTTTTCTCTTTTTCCTTGTAACATGTACGTTACTTGTTTTTTAGCTCGACTTCACTTTAGTGCAAAAGAGCTATTGCAATACCCCCGGCGTCCGCGTCCACGTCGTCCCAACTAGATGATAAGGTAAATGTTAAGATTACACATTTACCTTTCCTATATTCATATTCTGTTGGTTTTTTTTGTTGCAAATGTTTAATTATACATCATTTAATATATCCAGATGAGGATATAGCCCCTGGGGTTGGGATTTTTAAAATTATTTCAAATGATTAGGCAAATGTTGAGATGATAAGGTAAATGTTAAGATAGCAATAAAGTCTTTAAAAGCCAATATTGAGCAAAGTATAAGTGCTACATGTACCAAACTTGCATATTGGATGTATCTTTGATCAAACTTTTATAAAATGACCTTGACCTACTTTTTTCCGCTTGAATGATTTTACCTTTAAAAGCCAATATTGAGCAAAGTATAAGTGCTACATGTACCAAACTTGCATATTGGATGTATCTTTGATCAAACTTTTATAAAATGACCTTGACCTACTTTTTTCCGCTTGAATGATTTTACCTTTAAAAGCCAATATTGAGCAAAGTATAAGTGCTACATGTACCAAACTTGCATATTGGGTGTATCTTTGATCAAACTTTCATAAAATGACCTTGACCTACTTTTTCTGCTTGAATTATTTTACCTTTAAAAGCCAATATTGAGCAAAGTATAAGTGCTACATGCACCAGACTTGCATATTGGATGCATCTTGGGTTAGACTATTGAAATATGACCTTGACCTACTGTCATGCATTCTTAGATCAGTCCAGTAACTGCCATATTACCAAGAAAAAAACATGCAACTATTTCAACATACAAGGTATGTATTTAGAACTTGATAGCATAACTTTCCATGTCTGATGATTCATGGTTTTGTTTAGGATTTTCCTATATATATGCAGTGTTCTGCATCTCAAAGAGTGTGGGCTTTTTTCAGCTCATATGAGCAAAGGGTAAGTGACCTTTTGTCATAGTGTATCCTCTGTCATTGGTTCACCATAAACTAATTTTAATTTATAACTTTAAATTTTTTATGTGACTTGGTATATGTTGTTGCCTGAGAAAGGGAGTTTAAATAAATTGGCTGTCATGAGAGATATTATGCTATGCAGTCGAGCATTAGGTGACTCTGGCAACTATTTTTTTTTTACATGCAAACAGGCAGATAATTTGAATTATCTTTATTTTGTTTTCAGCAAAATTTTCTTTTTTTTTTTTAATTATTAGCTGAGTTGCTCTTAATTTGATGTGAGACGGGCGGGCGGGCGGGCATCAACAATTGGTTTCCGGACTGTAAGTCAAGTATGATACATGCTAGTGCAATGAAACTTCATACACATACTCGCCATGAGTCTAGGATGACCCCTATTGATTCTGTGGTCCAAAGGAAAAGGTCATAGTACTCTGATGTTTGAAAATGTTTTCCGGATGATATAAGAGGATGTATTGCACCTATGATCATGAAACTTCCCAGAAATGATTCCCATGAAGCAAGGATGACCCGTATTGATTTTGGGGTCCAAAGGTCAAGGTTATAGTACTCCAATGTTTGAAAATGGTTTCCGGATGATATAAGAGGGTGTATTGCACCTATGATCATGAAACTTGCCAGAAATGTATCCCATGAATCAAGAATTACCCCTATTGATTTTGGGGTCGAAAGGTCAAGGTCATAGTACTCCGATGATTGAAAATAGTTTCTGGATGATACAAGAGGGTGTATTGCACCTATGATCATGAAACTTGCCAGAAATGTTTCCCATGAATCAAGGATGACCCCTATTGATTTTGGGGTCCAAAGGTCAAGGTCAAAGTACTCCAATGTTTGAAAATGTTTTCCAGATGATATTAGAGGGTGTATTGCACCTATGATCATGAAACTTTCCAGAAATATTTCTCATGAAACAAGGATGACCCCTATTGATGTATGGGTCAAAGGTTAAGGTCACAAAACCCTGAGGATTGAAAATGGTTTCCAGACCATAATAGAGCCTGTATAGCATCTATAATCATGAAACTTGCCAGAAATGCTTTCCATGAATCAAGGATGACCTGTTTTGATTTTGAGGTCAAAAGGTCATGGGTCAAGCTCATATCAATGATGATTGAAAATGGTTTCCGGATTATATTTGAGCCTGTATTGCACTTATGATCATGAAATGTTTCTGATGAATCAAGGATGACCCCTACTGATTTTGGCATTAAAAAGTCAAAGGTCATAGGACATTGATAATTGAAAATGGTTTCGGGACCATATTTGAGCATGTATTGCACCTATATACTTCATACACATACTTACTATGAGTCAAAGATGACCCCTATCAATTTTGGCATCCAAAGGTCAAGGTCATAGGACTCTGATAATTGAAAATGGGTTCGGGACCATATTTGAGCATGTATTGCTCCTATAATCATGAAACTTGTCAGAAAAGTTTTCCATGAATCAAGGATGACCCCTATTGATTTTGGGATCAAAAGATCAAAGGTCAAATTCATAGTACTCGGGTAATTGAAAATGGTTTCTGAATTATATAGAGAATAAGTGTCTTAATTTGTGTTTTGTTACGGGTATACAACACACAGCAAGTGCATTTATCGTTTCTTTAGATCTTATGCATTGTGACGTCACGAGTGTTAATACACGAATTGCAGCACATTTCTTTCGATAGTAACATCTCATGGAATTACATTGGTTGTGCATATATATATGAATGAGTATCGGCCTGAAACGTGCCTGTGATGTTTCCCATCTGTCGAGACCATTTACGTTTTGCAACTTGGCATCTTTGATGCATTTTAAGCTTATTGAGTAATTTTTTGAGTAAGACTTTATTGTACTATCTTAAATAGCACATTAATATTTTACATGGAGGTAGAACATGATAACTGGACCTGATGTCGGGTATTGTCCTTGCCCTTGACAGTTTTATTAAAAACTGGACATAGGCCATTACTCAATGAAGAATCAATTTAAAACTTGCCATAGAGTTAGAACATGGTTAGTGGAACTGATTTCTGGTACTGAAGTTAACCTTGAGGATTGACCTAGACCTTGAAGATATGATTTTCAGTTAGTCTAATCTCACACTGAAACTTTGAATGGAGATATAAATATTACACTCTGTTGCTTTCAATGGACATAGTGTTTTAAAACACAATCTGCTGCCAGCGATTGGGCCATTAATACTGTCTTTAGCAGTGTCTTGTTATCCACTCGCAACTCTGTTACAGAGGGACTATAGCATTGCTGCTGTGCATCCATATGTATGTGTGAGGGAGGGTGTGTGTGTTCTGATTCTTGTGAAAAGCACAGAAGACAAAGCAATGATCATGGAAACATCAAATTTTCCCAATGGGGAGAGGATGAACCCTATAAATTGATTGTCAAGGTAACTGTGAACTTTGGTTTTAAATCCTAAATGTGAACAGCATGGAAGACAAAGTAATGGCCATAGAGACGTCAAATGTTCCCCATGGGGAGATGATTGACCCAAAGGTCAAGGTATTTGTTGACTTTGGCGTAAAATCCTTGTGAACAGCATAAAAAGACAAAGTAATGATGATAGAAGCATCAAACCTTCCACAAATGTTTCCCATGGGGAGAGGATGAACCCTATTGATTTTCAAGGTCAAGGTCACTGAGAATTTAGGCTTTTTGGTATCAATGGAAAGGTCTTGTCACAAGAAATATGCATGTGAAATATGAAAGCCCTATCACCATTCAAAAGTTATGCCCAATGTTAAAGTTGTTCAAAAGTAGTTCAAACTCCAAGGTCAAGGTAAAAAAATTTGGTATCCATGGAAAGGTCTTGTCACAAGGAATACACATGTGAAATATGAAAGACCTATCACTTGCCATTCAAAAGTTATGGCCAAGGTTTAAGTTTCTGTGGACAAACAGACAGACATACCAAAAACTATTTGCCCCCCAAATCTCTGATAACGAGGGCATAAAAATGTCAAGGTCAAACATGGCACATTTAAGGACAGCGTATTTGCAGAGCTTTAACACAGCCAATTGTGCCTCACATGAAATTCATATGAAATGAGCATCATGTAAATTTCACATGAAAGTTCATGTAGAATTCATATAAATTTCACATAAGATTTATGTGAAAAATATTTCACATGAATTTCACAAATTTTCTTCACATGAATTTCACATGAATTTTCTACATGACCTTCACAGGATACTGAATCCACATAACATCCATGTAAAATCTTCACATGAATTTCATGTGAAAAATTTCATGTGAAAAATTTCATGTAAACTTCATGTTCGTGCTCGTTTCACATAAATTTCATGTGAACTTGAATGTAAAGTTAATGTAAATTTCATATGAGGCACAAATGGCTGTGTAAGAGGTCCTGTTTGATCTTTGAATCAAATCTTAACCAAACTGGACAACATATGACGTCACAGATGGGTAATTATAGAGAATTATAATAGATGAGCAATTATAAAGAAATCATGCCAAAGACATCGAAATTATGTGTATTCATCATTTAATATTCTTCTGTAAGTTTGTGAACGTGGCACTAAGAGTTTGCTCAATATTGGCATTTAACAGCAAAATCACTCCAGCAGAAAAAGTAGGTCAATGTCATTTTAAGAAAGTTTGATCAAAGATACACCCAATATGCAAGTTTTGTACATGTAGCACTAATATTTTGGTCAATACTGGCTTTTAAAAGCAAAATCACTCAAGCGGAAAAAGTAGGTCAAGGTTAGTTAATGAAAGTTTGATCCAAGATCCAATATGCATGTTGGATCACTCAAGCGGAAAAAGGTCAAGATCACTTGATGAAAGTTTGATCAAAGATACATCCAATACGCAAGTTTGGTACATGCAGCATATATACTTTGCTCAATATTTATTTTTAAAAGCAAAATCTCTCGAGCAGAAAAAGTAGGTCAGTTGCTGCATCTAATACATAGGTCCATACCAGTATCCCAAGATGTATCACTTGACATTCAAGTTTGGTTACTGTAGCATCAATTCTTTGTCTGATACCGAGCTACCCCAAAATCCAAGTCATACTGAGCTACACAAAACTTCTTAACAAATTCACTGAAGTGGAAAAATGTAGGCGAGATGCAGCATTCAATGCATGGGTTCATCTCAGCAACACAAGATGAATCCCTTGTGCAAGTTTGTCACTGTAGCATCAGTAATTTTTCAGATACTTAGATACTCCAAAATCTTTAACTGGACAAGGACACTGGGGATAAAGCATAATCTCATTTCAACTTCGTTGAGTTGAGCTAAAAACAAGTTTAATGAAAGGCCATCAGTGTTAGTTATGACCAATCATATCCCAAAATTTTGTAAAGTCAATAATAGGCAAAAACCCAAGTTCATTGACAATGAAAGGTCTTATTGCAACAAATATAGGTCAGATGCAGCATTGCATGGGTACATCAAAGTATCTTATTAAGGTTATTCAGTTGTGCAAATAGCATCTGTACTTTGTCCAACTTGAAGCTACCCAATCCTTCTACTTCATGCACACACAAAAATAAGGTCAGATGCAGTATCTCTACAAAAAAATCGTACGTTTTTAGATTAATCACATGAAAGCATCATTACTTTGTCAAATAATGAGCTATAAGAACTTTCTCATCAGAGGTTTAGCATAAGCTCAATCAACTTCATCAAGGTGAGGTAAACATGTTCTGTATGTGTACTAATTTAAGCCGGATTCATACATGTTATTTCAGCTGAGTTAGTGTTGCCAAGACTCCCCTATATCATCAATCTCTTATAGATTATTGCGCAAAATAAGTCAAGCGCACTCTTATACATGTACATGTATGTCAATTTGCTTGTTCTGTAACCAATGAAATTTGGTTGCGCTAAAATAAGTACATTGTACACAAAGTATTTCCTCCTGTTATATGTAACTATTCTTAGAGCTTTCACAACTTGATTAGTGAATACTCATGCGGATGTAGTTAATAAATACCCATCAAATACTCAGTATTTCAAACTTTAATAAGATAATTGACAGAAATTTAAAAGCATGAACAATTTTAAGTCAAAAGATAATCTAGGTAAGTCTTGTTTGCTCTTCATCACATAAATACCCATCAAGTAGTTTCTTACTTTGATAAATAAGATAATTGACAGAAACTTTCCATCATGAACAATTTGAAGTCGAAAGTTAATCTAGGTAAGTCTTGCTTGCTTCTTCATCAGGTAATGGTTCTATATTTAGATTTTTTCGTAGCTGATGTAGGTCGTCTTCCCAGTGTTTTTCCCAGTACACTGCCATCAGGAACCTTGCATTCCTTCCATTTCTGATCGCCCATGGTAAGTATGTACTGACATACTTCTGACTGTGTCTGAAATCAATGTAAATCATACATATAACATACCGTAAATGCGCATGTGGAAATTGTCGCTTGGGGGTAATTTTTGCCTATATTACGAATCGAGAAACTTCATGAAAATTTTCCGAACATGAAAATATCATGCTGCATTCTTACAAAGGGGATGACGTTTATGACGCAAATGTTTCCCCTAAGAGCATGAAAATTTTCCCAACGCGAAAATTATCATGCTGCATTCTTACTAAGGCAGTGACGTTTATGATGCAAATGTTTCCCCTAAGAGTAAAGTCTTGATGTTACGTTTCTACTCAGCAAAACCCACCATGTTTACAGTATATAGTGGACGCCACTAATTTGCATAAAGATTATTGACTGGAATATTTTTACACAAAACTATTTCCTAAATATTAAATGTTAAAATATGTCATAATCAAAGCTTTGATTGTGCCCATTTGATTTGAGAAAGTCTCAATGTTATCAATTTGTTTCATTAACTGGAATATTCTTACACAGAACTATTTCCTAAATATTGAATGTTAAAATATGTCGTAATCAAAGCTTTTATTTTGCCCACTTGATTTGAAAAAGTCTAAGTGTTATCAATTTCTTAAGATTTCACTACAAAATGTAATTTGCATGCAGTTTCTGGCCATGTGAAATATGGTCCTTACCTAGGGCCAAGTCTGAGTGGGCCAAAGAATGCCCCTAGGGCACACATGGGCAGTCCTGTCTGCAGTGCCTCCACCCATTTTACAGCTACCTCTCCAAGCATGTGTGGTGGCATTCCCAACACAGAATGAAACAAATCATGAACTTGTCGATATCTCAGCATGACGTAATACAAGTCTGGGTCATCCACGAAATGTACAGGTAATCTAGCGTCAGGAGAAAAACCCTGAAATTAATTAATTCATTGAGACATTATTCATTATAGTTGACATGTACTATATACATGGAAATTTTCACATTTTTAGCGAAAAGAGATATTTCGCGAAAAATTTCCCCTACACGAAAATATCCCTGTTGCATTCTTACAATGGGAAAGACATTTTTATTGCGAATATTTCCTCCACACGAAAAGTCTTGATGTATATATCGCGAAATTTCCCCTCGAGAAAATAACCACATTTTCAGTATTTTACTGGTAGCAATTTCAAATATCAACGTAGTCAATGTCCTCAGAGTGTATTACTGCAATGGATGTGAAAGTCTCTTTCAACGTCTGAAAGCCCACTTCCTGCACAACAGTGCCTAAGCTTGTGATGTTTGATCAAATTGTGCTGAAAAGTTTATGTATCTATTTTCATGTAATGTAAACGTGGAAATTTTTGCGTGGGGGTAATTTTTGTGTATTTCGAAAGATACATTGTACAGGCTTAATTTCTACTCTACCTTGATGAAAAAGTAGGAAAAAAGTAGGAGTAGTCAATGAAAAAAAGTAGGAGAAAAATAGGAAAAAGTAGGAATTAATAGGGGAAAAGTAGGAAATTTTCCATCACTTTTAGCGCCAATTTTTCAGTAAGTATGACTTAAGAAATGAATCTTATATTTTTTCTGTTGATGCAGGTATCACCCGAAAAATTGGACAGAAAACTGCATCAATGCGCGTAGCGCGTTGATGCAAAAGTTTTCTGTCCAATTTTTCGGGTGATACCTGCATCAACAGAAAAAATATAAGATTCATTTCTTATCATTTAATTATGGAAAACAGACTGTTTTCTTGGATCTAAGAACGATCAATCACCGCACTTTATTTCGTAAGTCGAAAGATTTCGCAGTGATACGTCTGCCAAAACAAGTTATGGCAGCCGCCATGATTCAAACAGCGAACGGTCGTCTCTCTATATCTTTGGAATAAGGACTAGTTTGAGCAAATTCTACATGCACTGTTAATTTTTGAGTAAGTAGAAAAGAAATGGTACCCTTGAAATGATAAACAAATATCTACAAATTGTATTTTCAGCAACGAGTTCATTCGTGTTTGAGGGAACCCCCAGTTCTAAAAATAGTGCTATAAATAGACTTCCGTGAAAAATTGTGTTGATCGATGTATCAACAAAATTTCTCAGCCAATCAGAATCTTCGTTTCTTGAAAATGACAATGGAAATTAAATGATACACAAATCACAGTAAGCAATGATTGTAGACTGGTAATGTTCATTGAGGAAATGACAGAGAGAAATAAGGACAGATTGATTTTTCATGTAAAATATCAGAATGGGCGAGCGAAGTGAGCCCAAATTTTTTTAAAAAACATTGAATCAGATGTCGATGACAAGTGAAGCAAGTAATTTTTTACTTTTTAGATGATAAAGTAGGAATAGTAGGAGGTTTTGAAGAAAAAGTAGGAAAAAATAGGATCAAAATAAAAAAGTAGGAAAAGTAGGAAATAGTAGGAAATAGTAGGAACAGTAGAAAGCCTGATTGTATGTTTATATGGCTAATATTTCCACCAAGCATAACGTCTTGATGTTATAATTGCAAAATTTTCCCACAGCAAAAAAAAAATCATGCTTACAGTATTTTGAATCCAAGTTAAAAAGTGACCTTGACCTTTCTGAAAAAACCTTGCACAGCCGTTAAGGCATTTGACCTATGACCAAGAAACCAATTGCTGACACATCTCATATCCAATTCAAAAATGTATGATGCATAAACTTTCAGCATAATAAAGACAAGTTTAAATTTGGCTTATCAATACAAGAACTAGATGATGACTTCACTGAATCAGTTGATAAATATCTGCTTATCATTTCACAGAAATTCTTAGTAACTTGTAGTAATTTTCATACCATAATAAATTTATCTGGTGTTCTCATTAAGATTTATCACGATTTCTTGCATCATTTCTATTATTGCATTTACATTTTTTTTTTTGTATTTGAAAAAAAATGAAATTTTAAATTAAAAAAAAAAAGAATGAGCCAAACAAAAGTAAAGGAAATTCAATGAAGATTCCAAAATGTCAATAATTACCTAAAGATTCTAAAATGTCCATAATTACTAAATGATTCCAAAATGTCCATTATTAAAGACGCAGTCAAAATGAGCCCTTGTTTACCTCTGGTTGAGACTCAGAGCAGACCTGTGAATGAACTGCCCTATGGACACACATAGACTTGTTTGATGTACCTTCACCTAGTCTTTACAGATACTGTACACATTTATATTTTCGCTACGGGAAAATTTCACTAAATATAACATCAATACCTTATGCTTAGGAGAAATTTTCGCAGTTTTAGCGGCTCTGCCTTTGTAAGAATGCAGCAAGTTTACTGGTATATTTCTGTGGGTCATATTTTCGCGAAGTCTCTTAATTCGTGAAATACACAAAAATTACCTCCATGCAAAATTTCCACATTAACTTTACAGTACATGTGGTGGTCACTTAAAATAAGACACATCAGAAACTCAAAGTATCATAAACTTACATTTTTACTTAAAAACTTCCAGTATTGTTTTCCAAAAGTTCCCTCCGGCAGTTCTCCTAATTTGTCCACATCTAAAGTTTGTGTATTGATGAGAGGCTGCTCTCTGAAACATGGAGAATGTTTTTTTAAAATGATTTATGCATTATACTTGTACGGTTTTACTACAAATCACAAGTCACATCTTAACTTACCAAAAGGTCATACAGGCTGTAAAGTGTATACCAGGTTCCTAGAAAATTATAAAGGGATGTCTGAGTTTGGTATAAAACCTAGTGACTAGGTATAATATCGTACAAGGTCACTAAATGACTAGGCAATGAAGTAACTCCACCAATGAATTATTTTCATAATATCTATGAAGTGTTTGGACGTCATTGTGAATAACACTAAGACGTCAACAGGAAACATTTATCATTAGCCAGGTAGAAAAATCCAGGCACTGAGTCAGCAAAAGATCACGTGCCTGTTTTAAGCCAATCGCTACTTGGAGGTTTCCAGCCAACTTGTCTTAATAGTAAACTAAGATTTACCACTAAAGTTAGTTATAGATGACAGTGGCATAAGAATTTTGTTCAAAACTGAACTAATGATCTGCATCAAACTTTTCGACAAATTCACCCGATGAAAATGTAGCTTAGATGCCGCATCTAAGTGTCCAAAGATTAACCAAACATATTCTATAAATACTGAGCTAACCAAAATTTCTTGAGAGAATGATTGAATTCCTAGTTTAATCTGAACATATGTTAAACAGAGGTTTAAGAAAAGCCATAATTTCCTTTATAGAGACCAGGACTACTGTCAGTGCAGTTCAGTTTGGAAATGGAAAAATTGTCTGCTTTGTCGTCAATTTTTCTGATTGGAATTCATATACAGGTATATATCTCGAACTCTCAAAACTAACGGTGTAAGTTTGTGCAACCATGCTACCTTCACAATGACAAAAAAATAGAGTTACAGATGGCAATTTTCCTATATTATTTTCAGGGAGAAGTCACCCACGTTTAAAATTGAGTCTATGGAGAACGTCATGCAACCATTAACACAAAAAAATTCACATGTAAAACTATTTTCTTTAGGTGTGAGCACAGTATTGGTCATAGGGACAGATAACTTCTATTGTCAGTTACGAGAATTTGAGATATCTCCCCTAATATGAATTCTAATCTGAAAATATTCCAACAAATGAAACAAAACTTCAATTTTCTGATTTCCGAAGTTGGCTTCGCGGACAGTACATGTGTATCATGAACATAGAATAAGATATTGACATGATGTTCATACTGTAAGATCTGCCTTCCCACTTCATCTTGCTCCATCTTTTCCTTCATCCATTTCAATGCCCGATATCCCGTCGTCTCCCCCAGGGTGGCTATCATATCTACAACACAACAATTTTACAATCTGATATCTCGTAAAAACATACATGTATGATAAATAGAGTGTTAGCTTCATAAAGTATAAAGTATATAATAGTAATATATACTAGTATTCCTTGAATCAACATTATACAAGAGAAGTTGGTTTCTAAAAATGTTTAAGAGGATGTTGGTATTGGATTTGGACAAAGGTAATTTTAGAAAGGTCAAAGTCATTTTAGAAAGGTCGAGGTCATTTTAGAAAGATCAAGGTCATTTTGGAAAAATCAGGACCACTTATTAACTTGGACTTAAAACACTAAGATCATGACAATGTAATTCAAAATTTGATTATACTTCACCAAAATCTTTTCAAAGGAAGGACCTTTGAAAAAAGGTCACTCAAGGTCATTTATGAGTACAATGTATATCTACTAAGACTTTCATCAGAATGTTATCATACTTCACCACACAATGTAGGCTTTTAGCTGAAGCACTCAAGGTCATTTTTGAAACATCAACGACACTAAGTTACATCATCAGGATTTTATCAAACAGAAACAAAATTTCTGACAGCTTGATGATACCTGTTAACTTATTGGTATACTATAGATACACTCAAGTTCTTTTCACACTTCAAGAGCCATGATGGAAGACCCAACATACATACCATCCCTACCCCCATTCGGCCCACACATGACCTTTTTGTGAAGAGGTTGGAACACTACGTACGATGTCAACAAGAGAGATAACACAGTGATGTGAGGTAAATGCCTGGTATAAAAGTCTAGGAACTCAGCTAGGTACTGTAAACAGTTGAATGTTCAGCATAGGGGTAATTTTCGCACATTATGCGATGGTATTATTATCGCAAAAATAACCCTCGCATGAAAATTACAACCAGTATAAACATGATAAAAGACTAAGGGAATATTCCCAATTTCACAAAATCACACCATGCTTAATGCTGTTATGGTAATTTCGCCCAAATTTCCCCTAGAAAAAAATCTGTGTATGTGAAGCACTAATGCCCCATAGGCATATTTGTCATATAAACACCATTTTTGTAGGTGAAAGGTCAAGGTCAAGAGGTTTAAAATGTTGTTATAAATGGAAAGGTCTTGTCACAAGGAATACACGTGTGAAAAATTAAAACCCTATCACATATTACTATTCAAAAGTTATGTCCAATGAGAATGTTTTTAAAAGTGGGTCAAAGATCAAGGCCAAGGTCACAAGGTAAAAATTTTGGTATTCATGGAAAGGTTTTGTCACAAAGAATATACATGTGAAATATGAAAGCTCTATCACCTACCATGGAAAGGTCATTACCTATGATAAAGTCTTTTTCAAAAGTAGGTAAGAGGTCAAGATCAAGAGGTAAAAAGTATTGTTATCAATAGAATGGTATTGCCACAATGATTAAACAATTGAAATACAGTATCAAAGCCCTATTACCAACCAAGTTACATGTATATATATCCAATGTTAAAGTTTTATGAAAAGTAGGTCAAAGTCACGATCATGAAGTCAAAAGTTTTGGTAACAATTGAAAGGATATGTCACATTAGGTTTTAGGAATACACATGTGAAATATCAAAGCCCTATTACTTACCAATCAAAAGTTATGCCCAATGTTAAAGTTTTTGAAAAGAAGGTCAAAGTCAAGGTCAAGAGGTTATAAGTTTTGGTATCAATGGAAAGGTCTAGTCACAAGGAATACACATGTGAAATATCAAAGCCCTATCACTAATCATTCAAAAGTAATGCCCAATGTTAAAGTATTTGAAAAGTAGGTCAAAGGTCAAGGTCACAAGGTCAAAATATTTGATATCAATGAAAAGGTCTTGTTACAAGGAAACACATATGAAATATCAAAGCCTTAACACTTACGATTCAAAAGTTATGCCCGATGTTAAAGTTTTTGTCACGGACAAACAGACAAACAAACAGATGGACAGGCCAAAAACTATATGCCCCCGGAAATCTTTGATTCCGGGGATATAAAAATAATCATGTCAACAGTATAAGATATGCCATGTCTTCATGTGACCACAGGAACCTGTGACTATTATAAGCCAATCACTATCGGGATATTAGGGGTGGGCTAAATATACATACCATCCCTGGATGGGTCAAGCAGAGCCATGCTAGCTGACCCCACAGACAGGAGGACTTTCTGTAATGGCGTTGTTGGTATGTGTCCTTCATAAAGTTCATCATACTCTAGCTGTCTCTCTCTGATCTGACCATTGGCATCCACATATGTTCTATCATCATCTAGAATTTTAAGAACCGTAAGATAAATGCTACATGATAATATGGCTTAATATTTGCGACAAGTGATGTACTTTCAATATCACATCTCACTTTTTCATCATCTTTGAATTTCGGACTATTAAAAGATGAAATAATTTTTAAAAAACATCAAATCTTATTTCATAAGTTAATGTTCAATCAGTTACATGTATACATGTAATATTAGTACAACATAGTCCAATTCAGAATCTTGTTTTCAATGTCAAGGGCAAATCTCAAGGTCAAGGTAAATACCTAAAATCAGGTCCCCTTGCTTAGATATATCGTCATGCAAAGATTAAATGTGATATATAATATCAGTCCCTAACTATGGTAAATTCAAAGTAAAAATTGCATCTTTAAGGTCAAGGTGAAATGGTCAGGTCAAGGTCAATACTTGATATAAAGTCAACTCACTATTTCCTATCTCTATGCAAAGTTTGAATGAAAAATTCCATATAGGATTTGTACAATAGAGATTTTAAACTCTATATTACATTTTTCAAGGTCAAGGTCAAAGACAATACCGATCCTCTCGCCATGATTTATCTTTGTGCCAAAATTGAAGATTATACCCTTATAACTCTTTCACAACTAACTAAACACAAAATTACATTTTTCAAGGCCAACGTCAAACCTAAAGGTCAAGGTAAAAAACAATACCTGCGTTCAGATCCTCTCACAAAGCTTTATCTCTAAATCAAGTTCGAATATTGTTCCTCTTGTAGTTTGTTCACAGCTAACCTAAACTCAAAATTACATTATTCAATGTCTAGGGCAAAGCTCAAGGTCAAAGGCAATACCTGCGTCAAGATTCACTAACCATGCTTTATCTTTGTACCAAGTTTGAAGATTGTAACCCTTTCATCTTTTTTTCTCAACTAACCTAAACACAAAATCAGGTTTTTCAAGGTCAAAACTCAAGGTAAAGGTAAAAAACAGTACCTGCATTCTGATCATTTCACCATGCTTTATCTTTGTACTAGGTTTAAAGATTGTACCCTTATAGTTAGTTCACAACTAACCTAAACGCAAAATTACGATTTTAAAGGTCAAGGTCAAACCTCAAGGTCAAGAACAATTCATTGTACCTGCGTTATGATCCTGAGCCTCACCATGCTTAATATATCTTTGTACCAAGTTTGATGATTGTACCCCTTATAGTTTTTTAAATTCACATTACTAACCTTAGGATTAATGCGCAACAGCTAAACCAAATTGTTGACACAGATGGACAGACTGATTGCCATTTCACAAGCCGAATTTTGCCTCGCAATCTGGCCAAAAATGACATGGACAAAAAGGACATGAACATCCCACATGTACATGTATATACAGAAACTTGTATGATATATATATCAATACATGCATATGAACATGATGAAGTACCGGTAATTATGTTTGACCAACTATCTATAGGTGAAAAGTCACATTTATACAAAGCTCGCATCACTGGCACCAGATTCCTAAAAGAAAATTTAAATCCAATCTTTAAAACCTAAAAGTGCCCATATCTCTTCTCTTTATCCTTTCCTAAGGCACGAGACTATATATTAAAGCTCTCATGTGTATAAAATTGAGTCGAAACCTACACTGTAATTACAGTCATCGGCAAGGATGATATTACTTGTAATTAACATACTGCACATGCAAAGAAAAGCGTTAAGTGTAGGTTTCAACTCAATTCGTTTCAGGTATTTAGATTAATAGACAATTTTCACATTATAACTCTTATAGACTTGCATTTATGACTCTCCAACTTGACCTGACATCACAATTTTTGATGTAATTTGTCATTATGACATCACAAACCTGTTTCGACGTCACAATAAGAAATAATGTCAAATGTTGTGATGTCAGGTCTTGGAGTGTCTACAATTCAAGACGCTCGTCCTGCTTTAAGGGTTTACTAAACACAAAGTTAGCGTGTCAGGAATATCACGATTATTACAAAAACTGTAGAATTATTCCGCAAAACATCTCCAATAACGAATTAACTGATACAAAAATATTTGGCTTTCATTAAAATTATAGTTTGTACTGTACTATTTTGTGAGTACAAGCATCAATCGAGTTGCTGATTTTCAAAAAAATAGAACAGACCGTAAAAGTCATTAAACAATATGATTTATGCATATATACCGTCTTTGATTCCTTCCCGAGGGCAAGCTAGTAGCATTCAATTTGGGATACTGATTTGCAAATCTATATTTTCCCTATTCAAATAAACCTACCCCTCTCTCACACCTACATTTGATTATCGAACACTCTACCCATTGTGTATTATAATGAAAAGTAATCGCTGTGCATGCTTTGTACAGGTATCTACACAGGTGTATACAAAATGTATATACATATTGAAGGGTTACACATTTAGGAGTTGGCAGGCTTTCTACTCTACCTTGATGAAAAAGTAGGAAAAAAGACGGAGTAGTCAATGAAAAAAAGTAGGAGAAATAATATTATAGGAAAAAGTAGGAATTAATAGGGTAAAAGTAGGAAATTTTCCATCACTTTTAGAGACAATTTTCAGTAAGTATGACACACAAATCAACGTAAGCAATGCGTTTAGACTACATTGTAGTAATGTTCATCTTTGAGGAAATCATGGAAAGAAATAAGGATATATTGATTTTTCATGTAAAATATACTGAAGGGCGAGCGAAGCGAGCCCGAAATTTTTAAAAAAAACTTTGAATCAGATGTCGATGACATGTGAAGCAAGTAATTTTTTACTTTTGAGATGCAAAAGTAGGTATAGTAGGAGGTTTTGAAGAAAAAGTAGGAAAAAATAGGATCAAAATAAAAAAGTAGGAAAAGTAGGAAAAAGTAGGAACAGTAGAAAGGCTAGCTGAGTTAGACTACACTTTGTAGAAATATTTTCAAACAATTTGAAAAGTAGCTTGCCCTCGGGAAGAAATTAGAGAAGGTAACTATTCACAAATTATATTGTTTTACGACGTTAAAAACGAGTTTAATTTTTTGAAAAATTTACAACTTGTTTAAGACTTTGCTAACGAAATATCAAAGTCGTACAAGCTAAAATTTTAATGAGAAACATTTAGTTACACTAAGATTCACTCACAAATGTGGCTGATTTGCTAAATTATTTCATACTTTTGTGATAATCGAGATTTTCTTTTTCATAGATTTTGTGTTTAGTAAACCCTTTATGTGAAGATCATCTATTGCAGCTACATGCATGTATAATCAAAGGCAAGTAGGTTATGATAGCAAAGAAAAATAATGAAGCTTTAAATGTTGAATTCTCAGATTGAGAGGATTTTTTTCAAAATATTTTGTGTAGGAATCTGGTGCTCGTCACAGATAAAGCTTTGTAGGCTCAGGTCCGCTGTAAAAAAGAAAAGTCGATTTCAGTCACCAGTTTGGCTCCCTTTCAGAAGAACCCCTACGTAAACGCACGTGCAAGAAATCTCAAAAGACTGTAAGAGACTGTATAACCAATGTGTGAAAGAAACTGCAACACCATTGGGGTGATCAGAGGAAATTCTAATGCACATCTTAAGTGAGCACAACAGTACCATTTGTATGAGAAGAAGAATTGTATCTTTTTGTTATAACCGGCAAGCTTATTCCTTTTCTCATAGCACGAAGAACAGAAAAAGAAAACACATTTCCCAACAATTTTATGGGCGCCGCCATTTTTTTTTTTCGTTCTAGTTACCGACCTCGTTATATATAATCTTGTCAGCGTGGTTTAGACATCGATAGTTCGAAAGAAAAAGGATGTTGAACAACTGAAAATTATCTCACCAATGTCTATCAATCTCGAAACCTGCACGTCTGAATATTTGAAAGGAGGATAACACTCCTGATAGAATCTATGTACATTACATCATCTATGACATCGTGGACATCTTCGTACTCATAGTAGATCAGTGTATATCTATTTGCAATTTTAGGGCGTCGTGATGTTCACACATAAATTAAAAAATAGCAGACAGATTTTTAAGTCCATTGTCACACTTCACTATCCAAAAAAGACATCTGAATATGTGAAACCAGTAAGATGGATCAATTCTTTTGTGCGTTCACACTCGCCATGCTCACAGCTCCAGGATCAAAAGGGAATGTTGCTGGACAGATTTTACCCAAGCAACCAAGTAAACTTCATGTGTAGACAATACTTTTCGAGAACTGTGACTTCAAATGAAAAGGATGATCAAACAAAACATCCTATTGGACAATTGGAGGGAACCATGTATATATCTTTCACATGTAAAGTGTGCCAAACAAAAAATGCTCATACTTTCTCAAAACATGCGTACAGGAAAGGTGTAGTGATTGTAACTTGTGAAGGCTGTAACAACCATCATCTTATAGCAGATAATCTAGACTGGTTCAGTCACTTCAAGGGCAGGTACATGCATATATTAAATGTTCATACATTCATCTAAGGCACAGTCCATTTGATATTCTGGGGGGGGGGGGGGCTTGGGTTTTTTGTCGGGGCAAGATTATTTTTTTCGCCCCGGACAGGGGCAAAATTATTTTTTTCTCGCAAAGTTGGAGCAAGGAATTTTTTTTTTAACAAAGTGATGCGCATATTTAGAATATTTGTGTTTTATCAATAGAAATTATTAAATTTTTACTAAAAACTCTAAATATCATTATATATTAGTTTACTTTTATGCAACTAGTATTTAATTCACTTTTAAACAGAGAGATAACAGATTTTTACAATGCAATTCTCAACATTTTTTATAAGGCACATGTATATAACATGTATAAGAGGGTCTGAGGGGAAGGTCTAGACAAATTTGAAAGATGTAGAATTTTAAATTGGTGAATAACCATGATAACTGAAGTAATTCTCCTTCCAAGCTTACAAGAACATAAAATTAGACTCTTTGGGATACATGCAACATGTATTAATAGCAATACATAGATATTGATAATATATTTAAGCTTTTAAGAATAATGTTTTGGTAGAAAACCATGCATGGCAAGCGAAGCGAGCAAAAAATTTTCAAGAATTTAGCGAAATTTTATATTCTATAAATTCAGATAACTTGTAAGAGCAAGATTATTTTTTTCTGTCACACCATAAGCAAATTAATTTTTTTCATCAAAATTGGGAGCAAAATTATTTTTTTCGAAAAAAACCCAAGCCCCCCCCCAGAATATCAAATGGACCGTGCCTAAGTAGCATGTCTAAGTTGTGAGATATATTTTATGTAGAATATTTTATGTAGAATTTTGACATCATGTCTGCCCCTTAATTATAGTTAATTTGATTGATTGAATGATTGATTTAATTTTAAATTCCTTTGTTTTCAGGAACATAGAAGATTTTCTTGCAGAGAGAGGTGAAAAAATCAACAAAGGATCCAACTTTGAGTATGTCTGTGATCAGAACAATAATTAGATTTACATACATTGTTACCTGCATTGATGTTCAACACAAAAGGTGTTATACTACATCCATTCTGGCATTAATCAACATCACATTAAAAATATCAGTTCTCTTCATTTCTTATCTATTGTAGATGATAGAGAGATCAACCCGGTTTTCAAAATTAACTTAGCAAAATCAAGTTATATATTCTTTTCACACTCATTTTCATTCTGTTCAACATGTTCAATCATCAGTTAGGAATCTCAGAATTGTTGAATATATTGAAAAGAATAAAATTGTAAAATCTGAATATAATTGTTGTATATTTTAGAAACATTGACAAGTTTGTGAAAGCTGCCCTCTTAACTGGTTTGCCAGTATTTTAAGCTGTTAATCACTTAATGAAGATTAAAATAAAAGGTCAAGGTGACAGGAAGGTTTCGTCACATACACAAATATGAAAGCCCTAATATGAACAATTCAAATCTTGTTATCATGGTAACCATGGCAACCACTGAGAAACACACCATGATGCTGATCAAGGTCAAAAGGAAAATTTTCCAACTGAAAATCAAACAAGTAAAGTAGTGTATCATACAAAATGTATATGGGGGAAAATTTCGCTATTATAAAATCAAGACTTTAATCTTGGGGGAAATATTCATGATATAAATGTCTCTGCTTATGTAAGAATTTACTCAACTGTTATTTTCGCCTGGGGGAAATTATCCTTGATTTGCGAAAATTACCACGTTTTAATACAGTACACATCAAAATAGTATGTAACATCTCTGATCAAGGGAGTTAATCAAAGAAGTAATTTTAAGACAACTGAACACTTAACCATGTTAAACCAACATCCATAGGCACCTGTTGGACTCTTTATACCTTACTTTGAAATTAATTGAGTCCTATGTATGTGATGGGAGTACAAGTGTTACCAATTGCAAGTTCCACCCACACATACGAAAATATGTGACTACCAAACAGACACTGTCAACTGAAAAATGGGTCTTATATTCACCTTTGCATTCCATTCAATATGAAAATTAACAAATCTGGCGAAACATGTATCTGCAAAATGTCAAATGTAGTTTAGCCAAAACAACACTTCAAAAGACATCATATTTGGTTTGTGGATACAGTTGTGTTGTTACGAAAAGGAAGTTTCTCAAAGGAGTTCCTCTGCATGACCTACTTTTTCCTGTGGTGGCACTGGGGCACTAGGTCAAAAGATCACTCTGTTTACTTGTCCAACCAATCTACAATCTAATTAAAATTAGAGTTTAGATCCATTCAATGTGATCCCTGCACAAAACATCTAACAACACTCGGTAAAGGGTTCATGTCGGGTCTTTGGATCTATATAAAAATATTGAGTCAATCTGAAAACTTTGATTTGAATATCAAGCCAATCAGAAGACGCCATGAGACTCTTCAATGTGATGTTTGGAATTCTGGAAAATAGATCTAGATTCACTGGTAGACACAAGGTATTCCAACATTTGACCCGCCATAAACTCTTATCGAATGTTGTTAGATACTGAAGCTAGTGGATCTGCAGACCATTTCATAAAATTCTTAAATAAAATTTCAGGATTTTTTGTAAGTTTTGATCGCTTAGTTCTTCTCATAAACTAAAACTCTCAATGATTTGTTTCAGATTTCATTTTAATTTTGGTATAAATAAATGATATTTGAAAATATAATACAATCTAAATGGAAATTTATACACCTTTTATTTCATGCGGAAAGTTACAAAAATTCCTCCAATTTTTCAGTCTAGAATTTTTGTAAATTTGGGCACTGAACTCTAATTCTAATTAGATTGAGCAATCTAGAAACAGCTTGGAACAACCTCAGTACAGTAAACTTCGTTTATAACGAAGCCCAGGGAACCATTGGTCCAAATTCGTTATAGCCATATTTCGTTACATGCATTTTGATGCTAAATATGTTTCCTTGGTGTTGCCGTTCTGAATGAATGAAAAGTTAAGACCAGTATTTGGTCATATTACATTGTTTAGATTGAGGAACACTGACGAGGGTTTATTATCCGAAACATGCATGTCTGGTCCATGCTGTACATTTATCTGCTCTAAAATGATGCTAATGAATTTGAAGACATTAAGGGGTAACGAGTGTCTGCTTCTATAAATGACAGAAAAAATTAAAAATCTGAATAATTTTTTTCAGTTATTTGGTATTATTTACTGAAAATATGAGTGGTTTTGAAGCATATGACAGTAATTTTGATACACCTTTCCATTAATACTACATCAGAAACTGATATTGAAGATGGTGACAGTCTCATGAGACAATGCACAAAATTTGTACACCTAATAGAAATCTAAAAAAATTACTGTTGTAGAATATTTTTGGGGGATGCAACTTATGTAATACTCATGTACTGGGACATAAAAAGTAGAAAAAAACATTAAACACTGAGGTATCCATCAATACTTTTATGTTACAGCTTGGCAAATCTGATCAGCTTCAAAGTTTCAAATACAAAAGTTGCTAGAGTTATCTTTCCTGTATAGTATATTCTTGTGAAGTAAAGGCAATCACACGACATGTCATTTTCTTCTCATTTTCAAATAAAAACCTGATCCTCTTAAGAATTATTTAGACTTTCTAAATGAACGTAATTAGATTTTTTTCCTAGGCGAGGGGGGGGGGGGGGGAGTTCCAAGCAAATGAGGGGGGGTGTTCTCTAACCTATTGTTGTTATAAAATTTATACGTATAAAGACGAGAAAAATCAGCCAAATAAAATTAAATTTAAGGTAATGGGAATACGATTTTGAGGAAATCATCGGGAAAAAGAATAAGTCCTGACGATTTCCACTGATCCAGAGCACCAGACCTGATAAAAACTATGCTATATCAAAAGTAGATGTCCTAGTCTTTTCGTTTAACAGTAAAATTTTGAGTGAATGTTCCCATTACTTAGCGATCAAGTCATTTGGATTTTATCCTCAATGTTTTAAAAAGTTGTGCGTGCATTCCCGCGTTGGACTAGTAAAGGGTTGTCAAATGCGAATATTTCCAGTGCGAAAACTTTTTGGTGCGAGTCAAACCGCTAACTTTTTATGTAACTCTTTGTTAAAGAGTTCCGATAATTTGTAAAATTTGACTCTGACTTTAACGGGAAAACAGTTAAACACGGATTGAAACGAAGTAATTGACTGTGCGAGTTAGCTCGCTTACCAGCCACTCGTTACCCCTTAAACATTCAATATTTATGTTGTGATTTATTAAGTAAGCATACTTAACAACTGACATGCCAACAGAGTATTAAATGAGGGGCAATCATTACCTCCTGTGTATATAACATGTCTCCTAATAGGTAATTAGCGCGGGGACAACAGACGGGGAGAGCAATTATTTGATAATTAGTAATTATCTGTCCACCAGGTGTGTTTGTTAATTGGGAATGCCTGGAGATCATTTCGTTACATCAGGTGAAAATAGTGAAGAAACTATGACCACGGTACCATGAGATGGCTTCGTAAAAGCCGATAATTCCTTATATACAAATTCGTTACATGCATACAAAAATCAATGGATGGTAATAGGACTTCTGCAGGGACTCTCTTTTCACTTCGTTACAAGCAGAATTTCGCTATAAGCCTGTTCGTAATAGGTGAAGTTTACTGTACACATATCTTGATACAGAAAATTATTATGTCAGGATCTTCATTCTCCCTAGAAATTTATAATCACATTTCTGATTTGGATATTTTATTTTTAAAAAATGCAACATATTACTGTCATACGAGTAGAAAAAGAAAATCTTACATGAAATGATCATATTTATCAAACATATACTTGTCCTTAAAGATACCTTTTTTTTTTTCTCATTATCTGAATTCCCATCTATAAAAAGTCAACTATGTCTGACAATTACCAATTCTTTTAATTATCCCCTTAGCAGAGGTTAATTATTAGCAAAATGGCTCAAAATGATTAAATTTCTTTGTATGAGATAAGTATATGATCTGCACTTTTACTTGAAAACTTACCAACAAAGTATACAATGTCATGTAACAGTGCACTTAACCAGACATACATGTATAAACCTCATTTCCTGATGAAACATTTGAAATTGATATTTCCTATTTAGGTTTTAAAAATCATTAATGGCTATTTCCTTTAATGGGATAATTTGATGCTTTCAATTTGAACCATTTCCTACGAGCAAATCTGTCTAAATCAAGAATGTCTATGAAAGAATTGTAAATATTATGAGAGATTCTCCCCATTTTGCAGCCCAAAATTATCACTGGAAATAGGTTTACATGTCGACAGATATACATGTAAATCCCTGGAATTCCACAAAATTGCATTTTTTTCCAAACTTTGGTATATCAGTTGCTGAAAACAATAAACTTTGATCCCTGTGCCTAAAGACTTGTTTTCAACATATACATGTACCCATGGATGAAGCATTAATTGTTTGAAGTCTGTTAAAACCAAAACAAGCATGGTTCTAAATCATAAATTTGTAAATACAATATGAGGTTTTGAAGTACCTATTGCACTGGATGAATGAACATGTCTACAGAAACTCACAAAGCTAAATTAGAATGTACTTAAAAATTGTACTGTAAACGAGAGAAAAATTTTCAATGACAATTGCAACATTATGCATGGGGGTAATTTTGACAAAATCGGAAGAATTCTCTTTAGTCTTTTAAACTGGTTCATGTGGGGCTATTTTGCAATGAAAATACAATCGAAAAATAGTGAAAAAAACACAATGCAAAAATTTCCACGTTTACAATATTACATATAGTGCTAGCATGACAGCAATAAATTGAGAGACTCAAGAAAATGATACATGTATTCTATACAAACTAGTCTGACTTAATCGATGAAAATGTCCATGTACTTTAACAATCTTATTAAAGCGCGACTTGAACTTCCGATACTCTCCATGTTGAGAGTGTTGGATGTTCAAGTCACATTTTAATAAGATTGTGTATTTTAACATTTGAAATTTAAACAAAGTGAATTTAAATGAAGTTGCGTCTCATAATACATTTCTTATGTTCTGTTACAAAACCATTTACATACACAAAATCCAGATGGTCAATGTTAATACACATGAACAATGTTTGCTATAATATATACATGTTTGATATATTACAACATTAAACATTTCAGTCCAGTATTAAATGCCATCATTGTCATTTTTCAACACACATCACTTGTTCATATGTCTTCCGATCACCTTCTAAACAACCTGGCGCAGCTTTCACTTTCACACAGTAATTGTTTGTGTCTCATCTTTGTCGATTCTGAGCAGCTTCTTTCCTTGTTGCGTCCTGTAAGAGCTGTGTGTCACACTCGTCAGCCGGTAACTGGACGTACCTCACTACTGACCCTCTGATGAAACAGTTCTTCACGGACAGCTGAAAAAATCAACAAAAACATTAAGCAAAACAAAAGGAGAGATACCTATATAAACAAGCAGTTCATGTTTATTGTTAGCAGACAACATGTTATTACAAAGACTAAATTGATGTTCTCAGCAGTGTGACTATATACAGGCTTTCTACTGTTCCTACTTTTTCCTACTTTTCCTACTTTTTTATTTTGATCCTATTTTTTCCTACTTTTTCTTCAAAACCTCCTACTATTCCTACTTTTTTATCTCAAAAGTAAAAGATTACTTGCTTCACTTTCATCGACATCTATTTCAAAGTTTTAAAAAATTTTGGGCTCGCTTCGCTCGCCCATTCTGTATATTTTACATGAAAAATCAATCTGTCCTTATTTCTCTCTGTGTTTTCCTCAAAGATGAACATTACCCGTCTACAATCATTGCTTTCTGTGATTTGTGTGTCATACTTACTAAAAATTGTCGCTAAAAGTGATGGAAAATTTCCTACTTTTCCGCTATTAATTCCTACTTTTTCCTATTTTTCTCCTACTTTTTTTCATTGGCTACTCCTACTTTTTTCCTACTTTTTCATCAAGGTAGAGTAGAAAGCCTGTATATACACAGCCAATTGTGCCTCACATGAAATTCATATGAAATGAGCATCATGTAAACTTCACATGAAAGTTCATGTGAAATTCATATTATAAATTTCACATAAGATTTATGTGAAAAACATTTTACATGAATTTCACATAAATTTTCCTCACATAAATTTTACATGAATTTTTCTTTGTGACCTCCATGCAAAATTGAAACCACATAAAATTCATTTCAGAAACTTCACATCAATTTTATGTAAAAATTTTCATGGAAATTTCATGTTCGTGCTCGTTTCACATGAATTTCATGTGAACTTTTATGTAAACTTCATGTAAATTTCACATGAATTTCATATGAGGCACAATTGGCTGTGTATGGTTACCTGTGTGATTGCCCACAGGATTTCCTTCACTCAGGGTTTAGTTTAAGCATATTCAATTTCATTATTTTTGAAGCAAAATATGTTTTAACTAAACTCTTAAAGAAGGCAATCCCAAGGGCGCTATTAACCAACGTCCCTGTCAGCTTCTTTATCAGTAAAACAGCAGCAACGCATAAAGGTGGTTAAACACCAAGGTCAAGGTCACAAGGTAAGATATTTGTGTATCCATCATGTCCATGGAAAGGACTTGTCACAAGATCAAAGCCCTATCACTTACCATTCAAATGTTATGGCCAAGGTAATTTTTTTTCAGAAGTAGGTCAAACTCTAATGTCAAGGTAAAAGGTCAAAATTTTTGGAAAGGACTTGTGAAAAGAATACCATAAGAATTACTAAAGCCCCATCATTTACCATTCAAAAATTATGGCCAAGGTTAAAGTTTTTCAAAAGTATATGTATAACTCAAAGATCAAGGTCAGAAGGTCAAAATTATTGGTATCCATGGAAAGGTCCTGTCACAAAGAATACACATGAAATATCAAAGCCCTATCACTGACCATGCTGACCATTAAAAAGTTATAGCCAAGGTTCAAGTTTTTGCAGACAAACAGACTAAACAAGCTATATTCTCCAAATCTCCAATTACAATAAGAACTGGGAATTCCATGGGAAAAATACCAAATATATATTTAAATTAATTTTCAGAACAAGAGGCATATGTGGCCACATTGCTCACTTGCATGAGTACACTGTATGTTAAAATGACATTCCATTCTAATAATGGTTCATGATTGAGTTGAGGACCTAAACAGTGACGGCTGAAGAGAACTGTAAAAAGTATTTTATTAATGTAGGTACAAAATTGCGGTTAGTAGCCAATTTGAAAGAGGCCTTGAGAAACTGCTTCCTGTTAGGTTTTGTGGAGTTCTGTGCTGCAGTTCAATATGAAGGAGAAGCTGAAAGTGTCTTACTTAATCAGAGCCCTTTGCAGCCATATTTGTTGACTAATCTGCTGGAAAAACAAAAACTTGGTGGAGGACCTTGAGTATTTGCTTCAAGTAAGGTTACGTAAAATTCTGAGTAGAAGTTGCAGAGGAGATGTTGAAAATGCATCAGCCAATCAGAGCCTTTGGTGGCTATATTTGTTGACCAGTCTGCTGGAAAAACAAAAACTTTAATAGAGGAGCTTGAGCACTTGCTTCCAGTAAGGTTATGTGAAATTTTGAGAAGCAGCTGCAAAGGAGATGCTGAAAACGTGTCCGCCAATCAGTGTCCTTGGCGGCCATATTCATCGCTGACGAACAGACAGCAATAATGAACGATCTTGACTATAATACTGACCATGTGAGGATATTTATCTGGGTCCGTTACAGTGATATCCGTCAGTTTTATGTTAAGGAACTGATCCACAGAATGAAGAGTCCCACATATACTGTAAAATATAAATATGTCGTTATATATACATAGAGTACTGTACTTATTCATTTCAATAAAGTATACAAGAAGTGTGATCAAGAAGTTTTTATTTACATGTACTTGCATGAAGCTAGTCTTAGTACTATTTGCACTGAAGTTTTTAAAAACCCTAATTTTAAACACATAAATGTCTATTTAGTATCAGAATAATTTTTTATGCCTATGCATGGAAACTGAGTTTTTCAATTTAAATGAATGCCAAATGTCCAATATATACAAAATGTAAATGAAATTATTTTCTTGATCAGTTGCTCCAGAGAATTTTTTTTTATATATTTGACACAAGTACATGTACCTATTGTTTCCATCTCCAGAAATTGCTCATTTTAGTATGTCTATTAAAAAGACAGATTAATATAATCTGAACATTTTGCAAGATCTCTTTATTTCTTTCCCCTTCATAGAAAAGTACCTGGATCAATTGTGTGGTACATGTTGTAGTAAGTAAGTTATTTCATTTCTTTTACAATCTGAGTTATCAAACTTACCTTAAATCATTCTTGAGTTCCACTACTACATCTTTGCCAACAAGTGACTTGAAGAAGGAATAAAACAACTGAAAAATAAATAAGAGAGACTTGTCAGAAGACGACATTGGTCGACATGAAGGATTTTGATAGTAAAATGCGCCCCCCCCCCCTTTTTTTTCAGAAAGTAGAGATATGGCCCAGGTTAAAGTTTTAATCTCCAAGGTCACCAGGTCAAGGTCACAAATAAAAGATCTGATCATGAGGAATTCACATGTGAAATAGCACAGTCCTACTTCTAATATTTCCTAAGATCATGACGATATACATGTACATTTGTAGCCTACTAAGGTTAAGACTTTTTTAAAAGAAGGACAAAGTCCAAGGTCATTAGGTCAAAAGTCAAGGTCCTGAATGAAAGGTCTAGTCATCATGGTCAAGAGGAATCCACATGTTAAATATCAAAGCCCTGAACCTTAAATTCAAGAGATATAGCCCATGTTTCAGATTTTTACAAGTAGGTCAAATTCCGAGGACTCGGAGGTCAAGGTCACTATGTCAAAAAATTAAGGTTCCAATAGTACAAAATAAGCCAATGTTGGACAAAATTGGGGCCATAAATCTCTAATGACAAGTTTGAAGGTGATAGATGAAAATGTTGAAAAGCAAGGTCAATACTCCATTTATGCTATCACATGTACTTGATTTACTAAAGTACTGGTTTTACTCAGTAATTCTAATTATATGTCTAACAGTGATACCTTAACTAAGTTACACAAAGGGAAAATGTAAAGGTATGCAATAAAGGAGCTGATAAGATAAGGGCTGTATTTAGCCCTGAATCTCATCAAGTATTTCTTCTACACAATGATCTGTACGCAAGAAAAACTTGATAATTACTAAAATGAAATGTATTTGGAGATTCCTCATACAACTTTTATTTTGGTAAGCTTATTTCTAGATACTTAAATTACAATCTAAAGAGTAGGGGGTAGCCATGTTGAAAAGAAGCTAATATCGATCAAAAAATGTTGACAATTAAGAACAATTTGGCTAATATGGATATCTATAAGCTTTAAAACATAGTTATAGTCTAAACAAGATACTAGAAATTAAATTCAAAAGACTGGTCCAAATCTTTTCCATGAATTTTAAAATCTTGAATCAGAAATATGGTTGTATTTTGTATTCATTGATTACAAAGCAGGCATTTTACCGCGAAATACACATTGTGTAGAAATAAACTGCACACTCCAGTTTATTTCATTCCAAAATCTTGTGCATTTCATGTGAACATGTTAAGAATAAATAAATGAATGACTTTAAAAGGAAAAAAAATTAAATTTTGCTTATATTATGGCCTAAAACACAGTTTGTAAAAAGCCCCCCACCCTCCCTTTTTCAGTTTTTTGTCTCTGGGGCATTGTTCCCCCCTTAGCTACAGAACCCCACTTTGTCAAAAGATGTGTATTAGTGATATACACCTTCTGTAAAAGTGGCGTTCTGTAGCTGAGGGGGGAACAATGTTTTAAAAAACTTTTCCATTTTCCATTGGTTTCTATAGAGAAAAGACATATTTTGCCCCAAAATTTAGGAAAACTATGCATGATAAAACTTATGCAACTGCTGATTATGATGAAACCAAGAACTGGCATCAATTTTGTAAAAGAATTTTTTTGAAGTTCCCATTTTGAAAATTCCACTTTTTCAGGGCAGATTTTACGCCTTATCTTATCAGCTCCTTGCAAAGACTTTACAATCGGAGCAAGTTGCATTGACTCGAACTGTTACACGTTGAAACTAATTGCATATATTTTGTCTAAAATCCATACCTTTCCAGTAGGGGTGAAATGATACGCCAAAAGTGAATCGCAATATATTGCGATAGTTCATTAGCTGATTAGCTGTATTGCGATATATTGGGATAAATTGTTTCTTTTCATTTTTTAAATAAATTCGGGTTCATCTTTTCATGTTTGTCCAAACTATTCATACTTTTTCTGATTGAATTTCACATTTGTGAATGTCATTTGCTTGAAAGAATCAAACACGTCAAGTCATTGAATCTTTCAAATTTTTAGCGATGTGTACCATGGGGCTCTTTGTTTTCAATTAAACTTATGAAAATAAAAGTGCTTGAAATTCAATAATTAATTCAAAAAGACTTATAATCTATAAAGGCGCAATATATTGCGATACGAATTTCATATTGCCATACGATACGAATTCATCAAATATCGTAATATATCGATATTTTGTTACACCCCTACTTTCCAGCCCAAATTCGACCAACTAGACAAATTATGTTTGTAAAACATATGCCCCAGGGATTTCTTTTGCCCCTTTTTCATGTTTTTGGGGCCGTTATTCGGCCCCATTCCCAATGAAAAATAGTATCTTTTTAACCCAATTGTGGGTCTAAATTTTCCCAATGTCATTCAGATGGAATTATCAGCAGAAACAGTGAAAATTACTGGTTCAAAAGTAGCAATTTACTAATTATTTGCCGTATTGTTGTAAGCATAAGAAATTAAATCATATTTAAAAGAAAATTATATGATTAAACATTCAATTCTGAACTTTTGATTGTATAAACTGTCATTTTACTTTTATATTTAGTACTTCCCAAATATTCCCAAATGTTGTTAATTTTCCCAATTGCATGGGCCCGACCCCATTACCAAATTACTGAAAAAAATCACTGTGCCCTCACTGAACAGTTTCACTTTCTTGACAGCAACCAGTAGAAGGAAGAAATTACATGTACCTTGACCTATTGACCCTGATATCAATCAGCTTTTTTCCATATTTGAGGTCTATTTCTCTGTACAGTAAACTTGATCTTTGTTTCAATAGGTTACAGTACTTGAGTTGTCATTTGAAAACCATCACATTCCGTGTTATTTCAGGGCTACAATGACCTTGCCCTTTGACATACATTTTTGTATGTAGTCTTCTCCCCCTCCTACATGTAATAAGCATATTTCAAAATTCGATGTGAATTGTGTGAAAGAGACTGAGTTCATTAGCTATCCTCTGGAAACTATTATTTTATGTGTATTTTCCCTACCAGACTAGTAACCAGTGACCTTGACCTTTGACCTACTGATCCCAAAATCTATGGGCATCTTCCTCTCTTGATAAGTAAGCATATACCCAAGTAAGGTTTGGATACATGTAGGTGAAATGGTTCTTGAGTTACCATCTGGAAACCATGGTTTTACTATACAATGTTTTTTTCCTAACAGTGACGTTGACCTTTGACCTTGACCTTTGACCTACATGTATTGACCCCAAAATGTATAGGCGTCTTCCTCACTCGACCAATCAGAACGAAGGATACAATTTACAAATATCACATGATCAACTTTCTTTGACCTTTGCATGTTTGGTTAGGTAGGGAGTTAAAAAGTGGCAAAAATGTGACAACGCAGCGAGAAAAAACGCGAGGTGAGTAGAGATAGTTAGTTTAATGTTTACTTAAGTGTCCCCTGCAAGAAAAATGTGAAGTTTGACTATACAGCAGACATTAACACACAATCCAGGAGTCACAAAAGTATGATTAAGTTTGTAGAAGAAGAAGAGGTGGACATAGTGGCAGATACAGCCAGCGTCCACTGAAGATCCTAAGGTATCCTAAGGTAAGGTAAAATCAATATTAAAGGTCTGTAAAATGGAAAAATCGTTGGGCAACAGTTTCGTCCAACTTCGTTCTGTAAAAACCATAGTGGGGTTCAGTCTATGTAAGCAGCAACATTGTCAACTTTAGATCAAGGAACAATTCGAGACCAGTGGAAATTCCAAATTCAAAAACAGACCAACACAGGAACGCTTTCTTCATCCGTACAGCGTCCGACTGGAACCACTTAAGTGACGAAATAGTGCGCGCAAATAAGATCGAAGAGTTCAAATACGCAATTCAAAAGCAGCGTGACTAAGCGCCCTCCACCGTTGCATTAAAGCCCGCACGGGATACTGCGACGTAACAATACAGATACAGATAGCAGCAGCGGAGAGACTGGATTATTTAGTCTATGAAGTGAGAATTGTGTGGACAAATAAAAAGATTAATGACACTGAGTGTATGGCATTGGCTGAGCGAGCTAAATGGGTCACAAATACAAATGCGGTTCATATCAACAGAATCTGCCCAAATGCCTTACTGTATACATGATTTCCCCTATTTCTTACATCATTAACAGGTTGGGGAAAACTTCAAATCGAGCTATAATAGCTTGATGAGGCTATAATAGCTAGAACAAGCTATTGCCTAATAACATTTTTCAATACAAAATTAAACTAAAATCAAAATTTTTGAAAAATATTTACTGATTCCATTTGTACTCGATATATATCAAAATTTTTAACAAGACATATATATTCAAATATATACCGATGATGAGCAACAAGATTTTGAAAAAATGAAAACTTTGAGGTTCCTTATCTCCTAATCTGTTGGTATTTCAATTAGCAACAACCACGGGTTTTATAAATAAATAATTTTTCTCATCAATATTACTTTTCTTATATGAAAAAAGTATGCTGAGTTCAAATCTGTAATCTGTTTTATTGTATCTTTTATATGTAAAAAGTTATTTGACATTTAACATACCCACCCCGCAACCTAATTTAAAACGAAAATGCACAACTTTTATAGAAAAAACGTCACAACTCATTTTCTTTACAGGGATGCTGATTATGGACTATATTTTGTTCATTTTAACCTATTTCAGGTATGCTGATTTCAAAAATGACAAGAGTTCTTTTCTATCATTGACCAAATAGCTGTAATTTAGACTTAAAGATGGTTACCCCCTATATTTGCATTGTGAAAATTTACAAATTATGACTTGATTTGTCATAATCCTTTGTTAAAAACACATTTATCACATGTATTTACCAATATAACAAAAAAGGAAAACATTTGAAGATAATAGACAAGTTATATTTACAAATCAAAAGCTATCCACATGGTCAAATCAACAGTCGGACAGATATATATATACATCCGAGAACCATTGGCGTCATTAATAGTACCATGTTTGAAATAAGCTGTCAAACATGTAGATCTTAGCTACCCAATGCATATAACCATACTTAATTTCTCAGCCCACCCAGTGAACATTAGAAAATAAAACCAAGAATTGTTCTTAATGTCTATAAGATAAGTAAATTGTCAATCTTGAACATGAACCTTATATACATTGTGAGAATTTTGAGAAAAAAAGAAAGAAAATTCTACACATATATAATGTATGGTTTTAATTTGAACAACTTTCACATGCTGAATATTGGTACATATCCTACAAGGAAATATTCCCTATTGTTTCTGTATTATATCTTAGACATTGCTTGAACTGAGCTCTGGGCTCCTCTTCTCACACACAAAGATGTTATTGTGTTTAATGTAAAAAAAATAACAGTGAGAGATAGATGCATTTACCTCATTATCCCAAACCGACAAAAGGAGATGTTTTAACTTGGTGTGATGAATGTATTTAGATCTATCATTAGCCTTCAGCCCTTAATATAATTTCCCTTAAAAAAAATTCAGACTAATCACTCCAAATATTTTAAGAATTGTTTTATCTTGGTACAAAACTTGCTAAATTTATCTGTAAATAAAACTCTTAGTAATCGCTGTCCAACCCCCCCCCCCTCTACCATACCCCAATTTCCAAGGCTAACCCCACAGACCATTAATGCATGTAGTTAATCCAAGGAGGATAACTAATGCTATGAACAGATAGATCTAAGATAAAAATCCAGATGTACAAAGTCTTTGATAAAGTGAGAAGTGGAAAAGTCAGCATTTACAATTACATGTTTATGTGGTAATATTATTACTGGACCAGGGTATCCCATTCCCTATCTAGGTCAGATTTATCTGTATTAAAATTAGTACTACAGGTATATAGTACACTAATATTGTTGTAAGACCTGTGTTCAATTTGCACAGAGTGACAGAAACATTTTTATTTAGCTACATCCTGGAAATAGGGTAGTTTTAATGTAAGAAATGAAGTATAAATGGTATTTATATCATAACTAATAGAAAATAAATTAACTCCAAGAATGTTGCAAAAGTTAATATTTGGAGCTTTAATTATCAATTCATATTTGATGTAGAATGCGGATCCAGTCAGATGGGACTGGGGGGGGGGGGGGGGGGGGGGGGGTCCAGTATATGGTTTTGAGAAAAAAAATTAATGGGAAAATCATAATTTTTTGCACATTTCTTGACTTCCCCTTCATCAGACCCCACTAGATCCACGCTTTTATATGTTATACATTTTCTTAACTTTATTCAGAAATAAATTACTTGAAGTAGAAGCTGTTTTCGCTTGATTGTACATGCGTAAATTGAAACGTATATTGTTGTAAACAAAATAGAGTTATCGTTCTTGATACTGACTTGTGATGGAAATCGGCGAAGTTTGATGTGAATACGGGCATATACCATGGAAAATCTTTATGAATTATTATTATGGATAAATATGCAATCATTTAATCCCGCTCAGTACCCGGTATACGATCGTTATCACGAATTTTGACAGCTCTGAATATTTCAATTCCTTCCCGCGATATGTAAATGACTTGGAAATCCCCTTATTTATTCATATACCAAAGGGTCAAAGTATCAAGCTTTGATGTCATAGGTTTTTCGGAACAAAAACTGCTAGATTTATCCATAACGGCCCGTAAAAGATACCGAGGCGAGTCGAGACGTTTTTGGCGGACATACTGAATCAATGTCATGTTGCGCCCTCTAGCGAGCGTGGTTGTTGCTATTTCAATAGGGGTTTCTATACAAAAGTTGTAGTATTTTATCAGTACTAGTGCGACTTGTAAACAAAATTTAATTATCATCAATTTTTTATTTTTTTCTTAAGAAAAAAATAGTTTTAAGATAGCTAAATGGAGCTATTATAGCCCGATCGAACTATTATAGCTCGATCTGAAGTTTTCCCCAACCTGATTAAACCAAATAAAACTTTCCCTTTCAGAAAATATTGTTGACAAAGTTCGAAAAGAAGACCAAAACTCGTAAAAATTGAATTCAGATTGGCAACAAAAAATGTACAATATTAGTAAGATAGTATACTGACCATGTCAACACAAAATATTTATCTGAGGCAGTTCGAACGAAACATATGCACCGGCGTTTTGATGTGAAGTTGTTTCACATTTCAAATTATTCAAGCTACAGTCGTTTCGTACTATCGGTCACCAAATTTATGAATTCAAATTTGCATGTTCACATGCAGTTTTAAGATTGGAAAGTTTTAGAATTTTTTTCTGTCTGTTTAATTTTTAATGTGTTTATATCATCCATATAATGGTAACTTGTTTATGGTTGAAAATATGAACATATGAAGCGGTCTGTTGTGAATTATACATAGGGCGAATCTATCAAAAAGGAACGATAACTCGTAGTTGGTCGTTTTTCATTTGTCACTGTGGAAAATGAGTATGCTTCGCGAAAGATCTATGAACGAAGAGAGCAGTTATGCTCCAAAACAAGCTTATTTCAATCCGTATGCAATGAATGGAGGGTAAGTTCAAGTTTCGCTCATGGATTACCTTTAATAACAGTTTAATGATAAGTCAGAGGTAATGCGGTATCAATGTTTCACTTTTCAGGTTGTGGCAATATGTATCGCGTTCAAAGGAGCTCTCTTTCCAAAGAATTATTGTTGTTGAATTCATGATGGTGTAGAAAACAAGAGACTACCCCCACCTAGGATCGAACTCGCATAAGTCCGACGCTCTACCGAGTGAGCCAAAGAGACGTCCCACTGGCCCAGTCTAGTACAAACGCCAGTTTACTACACTACTCTCCCCTTTCAATTTTGGGCCTCCCTGCTCCTGTTCAACAACCCTCCTACCCACCACCTCTCTGTGGGATTTACGTTGGGCGCCATTGTAGAAAACACGAGACTACCCCCACGTGGGATCGAACCCACAACCTTCTGATGTCAAGTCTGACGCTCTACCGAGTGAGCCAAAGAGGCGTCCCACTGGCCCAGTCTAGTACAAACGCCAGTTTACTACAATAGTTATGTGTCACTTTGTTTGATGACTACTGTCCGCTGAGCTCCAGGAGAACGGTTACCAGTACTTTTGACCGTAATTTATCTTTTGACTGCAGTCTTTTTGACCTTTTGAACTTTCAACCTTTTTAGAGTTCAACCTGTCAAATTTTTTTCGACCCGAAGACTTTTCGACCAATTTTTGGGTACTTTCAACCCAAGTGAAAATTTTTAAGACAAAAAAAATTTCCTGCCTATTTGAACGAAAGGGTAGGGCCACGAGACCCCTAATTCGGCCCTCAATTTTTCTCTAGAAATAAATTTCATGAGAAATACTTGATATCTCTCATGAAAATACACAAATGTTTGCCGCTTTTCATGAAAAGAAAAATATCACCAAACAAAGTACAATTTAACTTTGATGACGTCATGAAGTGACGTCATACATGTACTGGCGTTATTGACAAAATATGGCGAAAATTTCTCAGAATTTTGTCTATTGTTGAAGAATTCAATGTGGCCGCATGCGTTAACTGAGATAAAAAGTTTATGACAAAAGGATTTAATGATGATCTTTCACGTATAAATTTTTCATCTAAGTTAATGCATGCGGCCATTGCTAATTTAATAGAAATACAGGTATCAATTTCGCGGAATATAACCTATTTTGGCGTTTTCAAAGGGTTAAAAGGTATTGATAAACGCAATGTTTACAAAAGATAGATGTGTAATTCAGTAGAGAACGTTTCAAAATGTCAAATAATAGTTAAATATTCTATGAAGTACAATGTTCAAAATTAGGGCCAATATCGGGCTTCGTGGTCCTACCCCGTTTCTGTAATATTCAGAGTTTGACTAACACTAACGCCAACACTAAGTCAGAGTCTACTCCAACATCTTCATCGATGTACTGCTTAAGTGCACTAGAGTACTCCTGTTTCCTAATTAAAGTGTATTCAGGATGGGAAGCTGATAAAAAAACTGCCCTTTTATGCTTGTGGGTCAGGAAAATCACAGCTCAAATTTTGCGTAACCCACACATTTGTACAACCATAGAGGTGGAAGACAGTGATACACTGCCCTATTAAAATCCCCTAGCCTAATTGGAAATTAAGTCAGGGAATTTCAGAATTTGGTCTGTGAAAAATGAAAATCCATAAAAGTCAGGGAAAAATTATTTCAGAGCTGAAAAATATTATTAAGATTAAAATTTTATTACTCCGGTAAATTAAAGTAATTAGAAATTAATTTTAAATGATAAAGGTCTCATAAGAATACTTTCATGTTGATTTATTAAAATATTGAAAAATAAACATAAAACAATCAGAATAAAACCATTTGGCGGATTTGATGGCTAATGCGATGGTCAGGAGGCCGTTTAAATATTTGGCAGTTTTGGTCAGTGAAAAACATAAATTGGTCAGTGGAAAGTCAGGAAATTTTGTTCACCAAGAGTGCTGGCAACCCTGCTCAGATCCATCCCGTCACTTGGACTTATAAACAGCATCCAGAATCAGGGTTTTTTTCCTTGTTTTGGGGCCGAATTTCGGCCCCTTCCCAATGCCAAATTTCTTTTATTTTTCCCAAAAAATCACTCTTCAGTGATTTTTTTCAGTAATTTGGGAATGGGGTCGGGGCCCGTGCAATTGGGAAAATTGACGACGTTTGGGAATATTTTGGGAAGTACTTATATAAACGTTAAATGACAGTTTATACAATCAAATGTTCAGAATTGAATGTTTAATAAGATGTTTCTCTTTTAAATAAGATTTAATTTCTTATTCTTACAACAATTTGGCAAATAATTAGTAAATTTGCTAATTTTGAACCAGTAAATTTCACTAATTTCAGTTATTATTCCATCTCTTTGTGATTGGGAATTTTAGAGCCAAAATTGGGAAAAAAAGATACTATTTCTCATTGGGAATGGGGCCGAATAACGGCCCCAAAAAGGGGCAAAAAAAATCCCTGCTCTTAAATTCCCAAAGAGGAATTATGAAAAAATCTCCTGAGAAAATAAGACTCAAAACTTGGATTTCAGCACAAAATGTCCTATTTCTGAGTACATCTTTAAGTTTTTCATTCATCCCTTGTTCAGTTCAAGCAAATCAGTGGATTAGCAGTGTTAATAAATGATACTTTAGGGTTTTACTGTGGTGAGAATTTGTACAAAAATTTTCCCAATTTCAGCAAAATGTCGTAAATTTTCCCAAATAGGACAGGCACAGGCACCTTCCCCAAAAGAAAAAAAAAACCTGCTGAATAAACCATGTTTTAATTTTAGCTTAATGTCACAAATGTTTTTCATTGAGTCTTTGGAGAATGTCAATGACGTAACACTAAAATTAACATTGAAAAATTCCCATCTACATGTAAAACTATTTTTGTTCTTTTGACAGGTAAGATAAAACTTCAATTTTCCAATTTCCAAAGTGAGCTGTGCGGATAGTACTTGTTACTGCGTCTTAGAAAAAAATTATCAGAAAATCATGATGCTTCTTTGAGAAGGGCATTAAAAATTTGCTTTGTACGTCATTCTGTCATTTCATCACTCTGTGACTCTGTCACACATTAAGTTTCCAAATGATAACTCAAGAAACCTTTCACTTATCCAATCCAAATTTGGATATATACTTACCAGTACTTATCAAGAGGGTAGAAGTTCAAGACATGTATGCTACCGGTTCTTGTACTTTGTAGAATAAAATAATAATTCAATAAAGAGAATTCTAAGATATATGTAGATGGGCATGTTTATTTTCAGGACAGTGTTGGCTATAGCTGGGGAGGACTTCTCTGTGATAGCATCCGACACACGACTCAGTCAAGGATTCTCTATACATTCCAGGGACATGCCTAAAACATACAAACTGTAAGTTATCCTTAAATAACTAAAATGGATTACGCAGTGATTAGGAAGGAATTTAAGTGATTGAGTCATTTTCCATTATTTTCTACAATTTAAATGGGCCATTGCTTATGAAAATATGCAGCCTCTTTCAAATTACAAATGTAAAAGAACTCTAGCAGTCAAGCCAAAAGCCACCAGACAAATCTGGTAAATGCTTCGGTCTTGCAAAATATTTCAATATTTTCTTTATAATTTTGAATTTCTACAAAAATTTAAAATGTTTGGTAAGTTATAAAAACTTTGGCAATGTCTGCAGTATTGCGTATGGCCCCTGCATCCCAATCACTGGATACATATATGTAAACTGACCCATTATCGTACACTTTTTCTTTGTGCATTATTTCAACATACAACATGTACAATGTACATTGTCACTTGCTTTGCAAATGAATTGTATTGCATTGATTTTGAATTATAAATATACTTCAAAAAGATCCATGGTATATCAGTTTTATGTAGAATTATATATATATTTGTGATGTTCTTATAAACAGTTGTCTGTCATTACAAAGTCATCCCACTCTCAGATAGGGGATTGGGCACCAAGTTCAATATTCTGAATTAATATAGTGTACAATGTATGTTAAGTAAAATATAAAACGATAATGACTGATAGCTTATATATTTCTATTTTTAGCACTGGATCTACGGTATTAGGAGCCTGTGGTTTCCATGGTGATGTTCTTACCCTTACTAAAGTACTTCAAGCCAGATTAAAGGTAGAGATAATTGTGTTCTAAGAAATTTGAAGTGTTCCAACACAAAATATTAGTGAAACGGTTATGATTGGATTATAAAATCAAGTTCTCTGACGAATTATATAACTATTATCAATTATAAATCTTCCGAACTTGAAATCAGTTAGCGAAGATACCTACAGATTATAGGGTCAATAGATAAAGAGTCCAGGTTACTCATGAATTTTTTTTTCAATAAATTCTGTTATTTTGACAAATTTCCATAATTTGGATCAGTTACCATGGTTACTGGCGTATTGATTTTTCTTATATATCCATGTAAATGTATGCACAGATTCTGCTTCCAAGTTAAGTCATGTTTATGAATATAGTCATACAGTAAGGGAGATCTAGGCTCCAAATATTATATAATGGTGTTTGCCATAACCTGTTCTCCGTTTAACTTTTATGTTATGTGAGTGTTTCATCATACGGAGATGTCGAGATGTTCCGATTCACAGATTTATTATTGAAGAAAGCGGATTTATTTTTGAACACCTAGCAAAGTATTACTTATGCACAAGTATTATTTGACAAAAATGTATCCTATATATTCGTTCAGATCTTTCAAAAGTAAGAGGATAAAATTAAAGCCAGACAACAAGAATTTAGATATTGGATTTTTCGTAGGACGAGACGATAAATCCAAGAAGTATGACTGATAACTTATAAAATGCCAATCCCATTAAGATGACTGAGTTCTTTATGTTTACAGATATATGAGCATGATCATAACGAGAAGATGTCTACACCAGCCATAGCTGCCATGTTGTCCACCATGTTATATTACCGCAGATTTTTCCCTTATTACGTATATAATATTGTTGCTGGTATTGATGACCAAGGTAAGCTGACAAAATAAACTATTTCAAGTTTCATGTTATTTTAGCCTACTTAGATGAAACTGCTTTCCTAGTAGCATTTCTCTGACATCTGAATATTAACAATTATAATATAACTAATGTACATACATGGTTAATTGACCTTATGGCCTTGACCTTGCCCAAAAATCTAAGTCGTACTATATATTTTGAATTTTAAAGGACAGAGATTCCATATTAATATACACTGGTTAGTTGACCTTGACCTTGCTAAAAATCTATGTCCTACAATATATTTTGAATTTTAGCGGACAAAGATCCTATATAATGTACACTGGTTAGTTGACCTTGACCTTTGTGAAAAATCTATGTCCTACTATATGTTTTAAATTCATATAATGTACATATTCACTGGTTAGTTGACCTTGACCTTGCTAAAATATCTAAGGCGTACTGTATCTTTTGAACTTCAAAGGACAAAGATTCCATATAAATATTTTCTTAGGTGCATGATCTTTAAATGTTTGGGTAATAGCCTTGACCTTTGATTTTTTTTTTCAAAATTCCTATTTGTGTTATATCTATAAAAGCCTAAGATATCTTCTCATTACTGTCTCTAGCAGTATCTTGTCTTTATAAATGAAACTGGGATTTTACAAAAGGTTTTAGATAATTTACACATGCTTATAGAAGAACAGACTCACTGACTGAATGGCATTAGTTTGAAGTTTGACAAATACATAACTCAACCATTGTATTAATTTTATTCTATAAAATTGAGTTTTCATTAGATTCAGATACTCAAAAGTTACATCACTGCAGGTTTAGAGTCTGTAAGAAATGATTTTTTATGAATTTGTAGGTAAGGGATGTGTTTTCAGTTTTGATCCTGTAGGATCGTATGAAAGAGAATCCTACAGAGCTGGAGGATCAGCCAGTGCTATGCTTCAACCTTTACTAGATAATCAGGTAATTAGTATGGTTATATTTACTGAAAAGTATAAACGTATATCTTAACAACACCTAAATCTTGAAAAACCATTGGCTAATCCATACCATGTGAACACTGTGTATATCCTGCTGCTATAATTTATATCGGGTGACGCAGCTATGACTTCATGAAGGCCCATTGTTTCTTGACGTCATTTCGAGTATTTCCCATAAAAATTCAAATGTCAAATAGTGTTTTGCTGCGCTTAATTTCGTTTATTCTAAATCTCTGCCTACAATGAATTCAGTTTTCTGTTAGTTCATTATGAATAAACCATTTTTATCTACGATCTTCTTAATGGAGAAAAAAATTAAAAAATTTTTTAAATACAGCCACGAATAGAATGAAATCTATTGTTGATCTAAGGATCAATGATACCCCCGCCCGGCATATTTTACATATAAGCAATGTATAAAAAGTTTGAAGGGGCACAGTTCAACACAAAATTGAGGAACATGACCCTTTATTTGAACTTGACCTGTATTTCTCAATGGAAAGCTATATCAAAGAAATAAATATATTCTCTGTTACAGTTTTCATTTAAATGTCAGGCAAGCAAAAAATATTGATTTTTTTTCCAAGTTTAAAGGGGCACAACTCTGCATAAAATTGAGCCATATTCAAACCTTACCTGTAATTTTTGGTGTAATAGCTACATTCAACAAATAAATTTATTATCTGTAACAGTTGTCCTTCTAATGTCCAGAAACCACAAAGTTGTGAATTTTTCTAAGTTTGAAGGGGCATAACTCTACATGTAATTGAGGGGCATGACCTATATTCGAACTTTACCTGTATTTCTTGGTGTAATAGCTATATGCAAGAACTGAATTGATTATCTGTAACGGTTTTCCTTTAAACATCCAGAAACCAATCAGTTGTGAATTTCTCTAAGTTTCAAGTCACATAACTCTGCTTATCATTGAGGGACTTGACCCATATCCTAACTTGATCTGTATTTCTTGGTGTAAAAGCTATATGCAAGAAATGAATTGATTATCTATAATGGTTTTCCTTTAAATGTCAAGAAACCACAAAATTTAGAATTTTTCTAAGTTTCATGGGGCATAACTCTGCACAAAATTGAGGGACATGACCCATATTCTAACTTGACCTGTATTTCTTGGTGTAAAAGCTATATGCAAGAAATGAATTATCTGTAACGGTTTACTTTTAAATGTCCAGAAATCACAAAATTTTGAATTTTTCTAAGTTTCAAGGGGCATAACTCTGCACAAAATTGAGGGACATGACCCATATTCGAACTTGACCTGTATTTCTTGGTGTAAAAGCTATATGCAAGAAATGAATTGATAATCTGTAACGGTTTACTTTTAAATGTCCAGAAATCACAAAATTTTGAATTTTTCTAAGTTTCAAGGGGCATAACTCTGCAAAAAATTGAGGGACATGGCCCATATTCGAAGTTGACCTGTATTTCTTGGTGTAAAAGCTATATGCAAGAAATGAATTGATAATCTGTAACGGTTTACTTTTAAATGTCCAGAAATCACAAAATTTTGAATTTTTCTAAGTTTCAAGGGGCATAACTCTGCAAAAAATTGAGGGACATGGCCCATATTCGAAGTTGACCTGTATTTCTTGGTGTAAAAGCTATATGCAAGAAATGAATTGATAATCTATAATAGTTTACCTTTGAATGTCCGGAAACCACAAAATTTAGAATTTTTCTAAGTTTCAAAGGGCATAACTCTGCACAAAATTGAGGGACATGACCCATATTCAAAATTGACCTGTATTTCTTCATGTAATAGCTATTTGCAAGAAATGAATTGATTATCTGTAACGGTTTTCCTTTAAACATCCGGAAACCACAAAATTTTGAATTTTTCTAAGTTTCAAGGGGCATTACTCTGCACAAAATTGAGGGACATGACCCAAATTCGAACTTGACCTGTATTTCTTGGTGTAAGTGCTGTATCCAAGAAATGAATTGATTATCTGTAATGGTTTTCCTTTAAATGTCCGGAAACCATAAAATTTTGAATTTTTCTAAGTTTCAAGGGGCATAACTCTGCACATACCCTGTAATTGCGGAACATGACCAATATTCGAACTTGACCTGTATTTCTTGGTGTAAGTGCGATATGCAAGTAATGAATTGATAATCTGTAATAGTTTTCCTTTAAATGTCCGGAAACCACAAAATTTAGAATTTTTCTTAGTTTCAAGGGGCATAACTCTGCACGAAATTGAGGGACATGACCCAAATTCGAACTTGACCTGTATTTCTTGGTGTAAGTGCTATATCCAAGAAATGAATTGATTATCTGTAACTGTTTTCCTTTAAATGTCCGGAAACCACAAAATTTTGAATTTTTCTAAGTTTCAAGGGGCATAACTCTGCACAAAATTGAGGGACATGACCCATATTCGAACTTGACATGTATTTCTTGGTGTAAAAGGTACATGTAAGAAATGAATTGATAATCTATAACGGTTTACCTTTAAATGTCCGGAAACCACAAAATTTTGAATTTTTCTAAGTTTCAAGGGGCATAACTCGGCACAGAATTGAGGGACATGACCCAAATTCGAACTTGACCTGTATTTCTTGGAGTAAGTGCTATATTCAAGAAATGAATTGATTATCTGTAACGGTTTTTTAGCTCTACTGGTCTCAGACCAGTCGAGCTTATGCGATCACCCTTTGTCCGGCGTCCGTCCGTCTGTCCGTCTGTACGTCTGTCCGTCTGTCCGTCTGTCTGTCTGTCCGTCTGTCCGTAAACAATTCTTGTCCGGACAACTCCTCTGAAACTGTTAGAGATAGAAAGTTAATTCTTTTTGCATTTTACTTGGACCATGGTCTAGTTGTGCACCTGACATATAGTTTCAGTCCCTGACCCCCAGGGTCTTATAAAATGGGCGTGGTCATTAAATTCTATGTAATCTTGTGCTTGCAACTCCTCTGACACTATAAATGATGGAGACTTAATTCTTTTTGCAATATGATGGGTCTGTGGTCTTGTTGTGCACCTGATATTTTGTTTGAGCCCCTGACCCCCAGGGTCTTAGAAAATGGGTGTGGTCATTTTTTCCTATATAACTCTATGTAATCTTGTGTTCGCAACTCCTCTGACACTATAAATGATGGAGACTTAATTCTTTTTGCAATATGATGGGTCTTTAGTCTAGTTGTGCACCTGATATTTTGTTTGAGCCCCTGACCCCCAGGGTCTTAGAAATGGGTGTGGTCATTTTCTCCTATATAACTCTATGTAACCTTGTGTTCGCAACTCCTCTGACACTATAAATGATGGAGACTTAAATCTTTTTGCAATATGATGGGTCTGTGGTCTAGTTGTGCACCTGATATTTTGTTTGAGCCCCTGACCCCCAGGGTCTTAGAAATGGGTGTGGTCATTTTCTCCAATATAACTCTATGTAATCTTGTGTTCGCAACTCCTCTGACACTATAAATGATGGAGACTTAATTCTTTTTGCAATATGATGGGTCTGTAGTCTAGTTGTGCACCTGATATTTTGTTTGAGCCCCTGACCCCCAGGGTCTTAGAAATGGGTGTGGTCATTTTCTCCTATACAACTCTATGTAATCTTGTGCTCGCAACTCCTCTGACACTATAAATGATGGAGACCTAATTCTTTTTGCAATATGATGGGTCTGTGGTCTGGCTGTGCTGCTATTTTGTTTGAGCCCCTGACCCCCAGGGTCATAGAAATGGGTGTGGTCATTTTCTCCTATATGTAATCTTGTGCTCACAACTCCTCTGACTAAATTCTTATTGCAATATTATGGGTCTCTGGTCTAGTTGTGCACCTGTTATTATGTTTTAGCCCCTGACTCTTAGGGTCTCAGAAATGGGTGTGGTAATTTTTTCCTATATAAGTAAATGTAATCTTGTGCTTGCAACTCCTCTGACACTATAAATGATGTAGAATTAATTCTTTTTGTAATGATTGGTCTGTGGCATAGATGTGCACCTGATATTTTGTTTTAGCCTTATACCCCCAGGGTCTTTGAAAATGGGTGTGGTAATTTTTCCTGTATAGTTGTGCTCTCTTCTCGTTTAAAGCTATTTATGATGGGGAGTTAATTCTTTATCCAAGTCTTGATGTGTCATTGGTAGTTCATCTGAGCTAGTAGTCCTTGGCCCCTAGGATCTTTGAAAATGGGTGTGACATTCTTTTTAGAAATACTTTATCTCGGATATTATGAATTATATGAGTGCTATTATAGTTGCAGTATAATGGGTATGTAGTTTTGTCATGCTACTTATAATTTGTTAGAGTGCCTGCTCCCTATGGTCTTGGTTTTAAAAAAAAAGAAAGGAAATTGATGTTTTAGAAAAAACAACCAGGAGAGCTACAGTCTCGTCAGAGACTTCTGGTCTTTAAATGTATGGAAACCTCAAAATTTTGAATTTTTCTAAGTTTCAAGGGGCATAACTCTGCACAAAATTGAGGGACATGACCCATATTCGAACTTGACCTGTATTTCTTGCTTCTAAGAGATGTATGCAAGAAATGAATCGATTATCTGTAATAGTTTTCCTTTAAATGTCCGGAAACCACAGGTGGGATGCACAGACGTACAAGTGCATCACTATATACCCCCACCATTATATGGCGGGGGTATAAAAAGTTAGAATTTTGCATTAGACGCCATTTTGTGTTATACATGAACTTGATTAAAGAATCATACAGTTCGCTCTCGTCCCATATGAAATTTACTAACCCCACATATCCTATATCAGGTAAACTACACACTATATAACATGTATAACTTATCATACTGTATGTGTTGTCCCTCTAGAGAATTCAAATTTTAGCTGAGTTTGCACTGTTAAGAGTGTGCTTCATATACTATTGTTGGAATTTATATATTTACAATACTTGTAGATTCCCCATGTTGAACTCCCATTAGGCAACTACAATTATATTCCAATAACTTGGGTTACTTTTGTGACGTCACGTTCAAGTTTTGCATGTAGGGAGAATTTACCAAAGTTAAGAAACATTTGACGCTGTTACAGGCAAAATGTGCAATGTTCATGCAGAGAAAAATGACCAATAATTAGAATAAATGTAAATATAAGTAATGACTGTTTTACTTTTGGTGTTCATTGGTGTATAATTCTGGTTGGACACGTGCAAATTTTCCGAGAATCCCGAATTTGCACGTGACCAACCAGAATTATACACCCATGAACACCAAAAGTAAGACAGTCATTTGTTAAATGGAAGAAATAGAGAGTGCTAATTTAAGACCATGCTATATTACTGTAAAGGTGGAAACTTTCCCATGGGGGTAATTATCGCGTCTCTCTGGATTCTATTATTATTAGTACATGTTAGTATAAAAGACTAAAGGGAATACTCCAGATTTCGGCAAAATTATCCCCAGTTTCAATTATCTTTTCCACCAGCGAAAATAACCACGTTTACAGTTTATTCATACGTAATTACAATGTTTGTCTGATTTGACTTTCAGATTGGCTTTAAGAATCAAGAGAATGTGACCAAAACATCTTTATCACAGGAAAAAGCCGTCAATCTAGTGAAGGACTGTGTTCATCTCGGCAGCGGAGAGGGACATTTATACTGGTGATGCTATTGTAATAAACGTCATCACCAAAGACGGTGTTAAGGAGGAACGATTTGAACTGAGAAGAGATTAGGACGTCCAAATTTTTTTCCGTCTATTTATCCATGATACAGTGCTCTAGGAGAACATAAAGTGCTAACGATTGTAAACTTCCGTGTAGAACTTGTCTGAGCAATTCATTTCATTGATATCACAGACATTTGTTTTAATTTGTTGGAGAAGTGTTTACATGTTTACATTACATACTCTAGGAATCAGATCTTATTTTCTTCAACTGAAATGTTGTGTAAACTTTCAAGATAACATGAAAATATCATTAAAATATCATGAGAATATTGCAATTTTTTTTTCAATTCCAAAGAAGCTTCAATTTTAAACTGCTAGAGATATGAATCTTGATCATGTTCAGATTTTATGCAAGACATGCCAACTTTCTTCAGTAACTCATTTTGTCACCAGGGAAACAAAAGCAGCAGATAGGAATCTTTTTGTCTGTCTTTTAGTCACAAGTATTATTCAAACTTGATAGACAATCATTATAATATAGCAAGCAAACTATCACAATTGGCCGTGCTAAATGAGGATCAACACCAAATTAGAGTCTAATATTATGGAAGTGTTCCAACTCTGTACATGTACCTTCATGAAGAAAATTTCAAACCAATTTCACTGCACCAGACACTTGTTTTGAATATTAAATTCTCATCGGTTATGCTTCCAGCGGAGCCACAAAATTCATTTCAGTAGCGCCCTCTTTTAATTTTTTTTAAATTTAGATTTGTGCATTTACTTTACAGAGAGTGCGCAGCTCCAAATTTCCTGTAGGGTCTATTCAGTAGCATATCCAAATAAAAATATATGTTCAAAATAGCATTGGAGGGATGGTGCTAAGATGTTAACCTTCTTTAATTTCGATGATAATTTTGAATGGAATGACAAGTTTTCGAAATAGCAAAATAATATTTATGATGTTGATTCTATAAAGGGCCAAAACGAAGCAAATCTTTCTGGAAAGAAGTAATTAATACACTTCTAAACATCAAGTCACGGGGAACAATTTCAACTGCTCCACACTGCTCTAAGTCACATAATTTTAAGTTCAAAATTGCAGTATACATATTCTTGGAAAAGATACTGGTATAATACTTAGACCTGTATGTCAAATCAAGTACTGCATATCAGTCATTTCTTCTAGACTTCCAAGGTAAACTTGGTATTTGAGAAAGTGGTAATGTTGATAGTATCAGTATATCAATTATGTTGTACAACTCATTTTAAAATATCTCAAATTGGCTCAGATGCTAGCATGAGCATAATCCATCAAGTTTTTGTGTGATAATCATTATCTTAACCATAGAAAAGTTCAAAACCAAACATAAGAACAAAGGAGCAATAGTGAATCGCCAATGGAGGTTTCCTTAAAGACTTTGAAAATTCTAAAACCAATCAAAGGGGCCTAAAGGCATAGCCATGCCCTTAGCCGGTTCTTTGGCAATATATTCTAGGTTATATTTAGAAGTTCTCTCCTTATTTTCTATATTTGAATTTCCTCTATTTCTACCTCTAGCATCACTGATGATAAATCACTTGCTGAATGTGCATATGGTGCACTGAAATGTTTACAATAGCATATTGATTCAATAATGTTTCCTGCTATGTTCAAAATACTTTTTATGCCCCCGGAATCAAAGATTCGGGGGCATATAGTTTTTGGCCTGTTTGTCTGTCTGTCTGTTCGTCCGAAAAACTTTAACATTGGACATAACTTTTGAATGGGAAGTGATAGGTCTTTCATATTTCACATGTGTATTTCTTGTGACAAGACCTTTCCATTGATACCAAAATTTTTGACCTTGTGACCTTGACCTTTGACCCACTTTTCAAAAACTTTAAAATCGGGCATAACTTTTGATAGGTAAGTGATAGGGCTTTCATATTTCATATGTTTATTCCTTGTAACAAGACCTTTCCATTGATACCAAATAATTTGTGACCTTGACCTTGAACTTTGACCTACTTTTCAAAAACTTTGACATTGGGCATAACTTTTGAGAGGTAAGTGGTAGGGCTTTCATATTTCATATGTGTATTCCTTGTGACAAGACCTTTCCATTGATACTAAAATTTTTGACCTTGTGACCATGACCTTTGACCTACTTTTCAAAAACTTTAACATTGGACATAACTTTTGATAGGTAAGTGATAGGGATTTCATATGTGTATTCATTGTGACAAGACCTTTCCATTCATACCAAAATTTTTGACCTCGTGACCTTGACCTTGACTTTTGACCTACTTTTCAAAAACTTTAACATTGGGCATAACTTTTGATAGATAAGTGATAGGGCTTTCATATTTCATATGTGTATTTCTTATGACAAGCCCTTTCCGTTGATATCAAAATTTTTGACCTCATGACCTTGAACTTTGACATATCTTTCAAAAACTTTAACATTGGGCATAACTTTTGAATGTTAAGTTATACGGCTTTCATATTTCATATGTGTATTCCTTGTGACAAGACCTTTCCATTGATACCAAAATTTGTGACCTTGACCTTGACCTTTGACCTACTTTTCAAAAACTTTAACATTGGGCATAACTTTTGAATGGGAAGTGATATGGCTTTCATATTTCATATGTGTATTCCTTGTGACAAGACCTTTCCATTGATACCAAAATTTTTGACTTCTTGACCTTGACCTTTGACCTATCTTTCAAAAACTTTAACATTGGGCATAACTTTTGAATGGTAAGTTATACGGCTTTGATATTGTGTACGTGTATTTGTTATGTAAAAACCTTTCTATTGATGCCAAATTTTTTATCATTGACCTTTGACCTACTTTACAAAAACTTTCAAATGGTGTTTATACTAACAAAGATGCCACCGGGGGCATTCGTGTTTCAAAAACACAGGCTTTATTGATCTTGACATTGACCTTTGACCTACTTTACAAAAACTTTCAAATGGTGTTTACACTAACAAAGATGCCACCGGGGGCATTCGTGTTTCACAAACACAGGCTTTATTATTAGTCATGTTAATGGTAATGAACCAACAGTGGGGACAAGGAAGGATATTTAATGTTGTTTATTGCAAGTGTTAAACGTCTTCAAATTCAATAGATTCATTTAAGAACAAGTAAGTTCTCATCATGGACCAGACATGCAGGCCTCGGGTACTAAACCCTCGTCAGTGATCCTCAATCTAAGCATTGTAATATGGCCGAAGAGTGTGAACGTTATGTCCAAAAATGTACCGAAAGACGTAGCAGGATTACTGGGATATAATGCTACAGGACCCATGTTTTAGAAATTTCAAGAAATTTTGATAACAGAAATTTTTGAATGCGTTGAAGAAACGAAGCGAGATGAACATTTTGTTTCTGAGCAAAGGGATGTTATGCTTTGTGCTGCTTGTTGAAAAAGTACTTGTGTGTGACTAAGTGATTTGAGGTCAAACTCCCTTACAGGAATAAAGTAATTCATATAATTGAAGGAATGCATACTCATTTCCAATGCATTACAGCATCGTTTTATGAAGCAATCTTGTTTCCTGTAATTTTCAGACGTAAGACATCAGCATTATACTCTCGATATCCGAATCTCATAAAATGAAGTGAAAACAAACGATAACTGTTTGCTTAGCGATTACTGCGAAGTGCAATTTGTGGCCTGATTCAAGTCCAAAGATCGATTTTCAACTCAGATTCAGGATGCATCAATGTTTCTTGGGTGTATTTTCTAAACTGATAAGTGATTCTGAATTATCATCAAGAGAATAAAAACAAGAAATGGCCTGACTGTCTGGTAGCTTTTTCAATAAAAAGGACGCAAAACAAAATAAAGACAAGAAATGGCCTTACGAACAATTTTTCAAACTTTATGCTCTTTTACATGTGTAGTCAATTGAAGTGTTCAATAGAGTAAGGAATGATATATTGACTATGCTAAATTGAATTATTCAAGTTCAATGCATGAGTGCTAAAACAGGAATTGCGCAAGAATTATACAAAATAGTGGCAAATGGCGCATCTATCACTTTCCAGGTGGCGTCGGTAGAGGACATGTATAGCTTCAGCAATACTCAATTTTCTTGTCATCGTTGATTCAAGGTCGATGATCTTACCCTTATTGTCCATTGCACCATGAAAAAGATAACGGAATGAATAAAACTTGATGGAGGTCGTAAAAACTTCACATGACCAAGATACACGCAAAACAAGTGAAACGAGAAACAACAGTTAACATTATGTCACCTACATGTAAAATTATGATTCAACAACCTCAAATAAAGAATTTATCATGCCGAGAACCATTTTGCAACGTTTTATTTGTAATTTTTGACGTTTGAACATTTAGTGACCTACCTCAGCATCATGGTAGGACACCACGTGACCGTCATACTGCGACGTAATTGGATGAAATTAGTACGAGGCGTGATAAAATGAAAAATTATGATTCAACAACCTCAAATAAAGCAAGCATGCCATTGGGGCTAGACACACGTGAAAATAGTTAAACAGGCAACAGAAACACAAAAGCAACACTAAAAGCCATGCAACTACGATGTAGGGTATACAGCACGATACAATATGTGCTTTGGTATCGTTGGTTTATGTGTGATCTTTTGTATTTGCATGATGTTTTTATGTGAGTTGGTGTTCCTTGTCCCTTTGGCCTCTCTTTCTGTGCATGTCTGCTTTGTGTTTTTGCATTGGGTGTTACAGAGTTTTGCTGTTGGTGCTGCTACCGAGTGTTGTTGGCGATCCCCATCTTTGTTTTATAAGGTCCTGTTGGGGAACTACTACATAAACCATTATGGATTTAACTTACAGGAACAATGAATATATAGTTGAAAAGGGTCTTTCGAGATTTCCCTATTTGGTAAGAGTTGGACTTTAAATAAACTTGGACTTTAAATAAACCTAAAAAATTATGAAATTTACATATTGATTACTCTGACAATATGGATCAACTTTTCACACACCAATTATAGGACAATATTTGTACTAACCCCCACCCGCCTTCGAATCAGAATACTTCATGTATATTATCGGTCGAATGACCATAAATCTACGAACAAGACTCGAACTTGATTTCTATATTAATCTGTATTATAGAAATATTCATTTCCATGATTTAGGATATATTCGAGTGCAACCTTTCCAATTTACAGTCTTTTACCTATATGGATATTACCGGGTGTTGCATGCAGTCAGAGGACGCTCACTCCTCCCGGACACTTTACCCTGCCTTCATTCTGGGTTCGTGGTTGCCTTTTAATAGAGACTCAGGCAAATATGCCATATTCACCTGGATCTTTTAATTCTGAACTGCCTTAGGTTAGGATACGAAATTGATCTGGGATATCAACATTTGCTCTCAGAGAGAGTAAAACAGTATGGGTGATGTTTACCTTCCGACCTTCATAACTGATCAATTCTCTGTATAATCTTTCATAAAATTAATTCTACCGCCTGACATTGTTGCTTTAGTTGACAGGATAATTTGATTTGACGAATAAATTGTTTTTCTTTTCACGGGAAATACAGTTATCCCAAATTAAATTTGCATATTCCGAACAAGGCTTATCAAAATGTTGGCGGTTTCTGGTAGTTTTAATCAAACTTTTGCATGAATTAATGATCGAAATGTGCACTTAAGTGCACTAGACATGTTTCTGAACAAATAATCGATTGCAAACAAGGCAGGTAGTGAGCAGATAATTTTTTTCAGCTGAATCACAATTTATAAAATATTTTCTTTAAAACGTACACTAAATTCCTGTAATATATCCTTCTCTCCTTCGCCATCTTTGGTTGAACTATGCATGGAAATGTCATTTTCGTGTGACCAATGTCTTCAAAGTTCAGCAAGAGCACAAGGATGTATGACTAATTCGGAAAATAAGGAGATGTATAGATATGAGACATATTGATTTGAAAGGGAATTAAGTCGAAACAAAGGAAAATTTTAGTTGAAAAAGCCAATTGTTCATCCATAGACACACCCTAAAGTTAACATTACGGACAGTTCCGTTTTATTTGCATAACTTGATTTTAACCTCAGTGGCCGTGATAACATTGTTTGTGATCATGTGACAATTTGCTCGACCGACCTCTCTCATGCATATATGTATTAATAATACAAAGGTCAAGACCGGAATCGATAGCTTTTTTCAGTTATGCCGTAAGACCCGTTCACGATACACACAGCACACTGTTAAATTTTTGAATACAAAAGAAGGGAGGAGATCTCCAACCAGACCCGGTTGCAGTGTCAACAGCAAAACACCTAGACACCTGATGCGAAAACACAGAGAAGACGAGCACAGCAAGGGACGAAAAGAGACATACGACATTATACAGTTAAAGTATACCATTGAGGGAGTTAGCATGATTCTGGTTTCCCGAGACTAGACCTACTTCCCGATGCGAAGCCAGGGAAATAAGGCGAGGGAAACCAGAATCATGCTAACTTCCTCAATGGTATACTTTAACTGTTTTATAATACCGTCACGCGCTGTACATAGCTCCTCCCCATTTCGACGTCACGCGCTGTAGTACCGCCCCATATTGAAGCTATATCCCTAGGGAAATTGTCTTCTCAACTAACGCACCCTTTGCAGGGAAATAGTCTCATCTGATCAGGCGTGTTACAGCTAGTTTTAATGAGTATCTTTTTATATAGAAAAAAAAAAACAAGTAGAGGTAAAATAAAATCGTTAAACACAATAGACTAGTGGAACTGCAACATTTACTGAAGGTCATGAAAGGTCCGTTGATCATGGACCCGCGCACTCTCTGCAAATTGCACAAATTTAATTTTGAAAATATAACCAGAGGGCGCCACTAAAATGAATTTTGGCTGTGTCTAAAAATCACTTTGCATGAAAGCATCACTGATGAGGATTTGATATGTCTGGTGCATGATAAATTAATTTGAAATTTTCTTCGGAAGGGATAAAGTTTGAACACTTTGAACCGTATTATTTTATATCTATATTTTTTGGCTATTTTCGTAAACTTGCAATTTCATCGAAAAATATCATAGAAATTCAAGGAGGTTAACATCTTAGCACCATCCCTCCAATGCTATTTTGAACATAGATTTTATTTGGATATGCTACTGAATCGACCCTACAGGAAATTTTGAAGCCGCGCACTTTATATAAAGTAAATTCAGAAATTTAAATTCTAAAACTAACGCAAGGGGGCGCTAGTGAATTTAATTTTGACTGCTTATGTAAAGCACTTTGGCTAGAAGCATCACTGCATGATGAGAATTTTTCAAATATTCGAAACACGTGTCTGGTGCATGGATTTTCTTAAGAAGGTATAGAGTTGGAACGCTTCCGCATTATTGATGTAAAAATAATATAATTTGCCTTAAATTCTTCGTTTTATGAGGGGTAAAATATAACTTCTGAATATTTTTACCAACCAGCCGGTCATATTGGTAAAGGTAACTATTCAATTATCCAAGACAGGCAATTCCGTGGACTTCTTATTAAAGGACCTAAGTTGATAGAATCCCATCCAAGATAGATTATATTAAATGCCGCTAAGTGCCAAGGGAAGACTTAGATAACTATACCAAAAGATGGTGTAAAACAAAAGGAGTCGAATCACATGCTCTGAATGACTGGAAAAACCTTATTAAAGGTATAACGGATATTCGAATAGATAACTTCCATAAAAACCCTCATCTTATTCAAAATCCACGTTTCAAATCTGAAAGATATTTCAAATCCAAGTTAAGTGATTTACTTGAAAAAAAATTGGGTTTTTTTTGCACCTGCTGATTAATCATTTGAAAACATTACTACACATCAACTTTAGTTTCGGAACTTCCGTCTTCTTATACTTATATCAAAAGCAATGAAAGTGTATCTAACATTTTGAGCAAACATATCAGTAAACTGTCTTCATTCAGATCCCTATTTCTTCATTGGATCTCCCTACTATATATTGCTTTCAAAACTACACAAATCTCCTCACAAATTTCGATTCATTCCCGATTCTAGCAACTGCTCCACTACAATTTTGTCAAGAAATCTGACGTCAGCACTTACGGCGATTAAAGAACACATGGAAAGATATTGTTAAACTGTTCTAAACAGTAAAATTTCTTTTGGTCTATTAAAAATTCAGGGGATGTGATTGACAAATTGAAATGTAAAAATTTCCAAGCCAATGCGATTTCTTCATACGACTTCTCTAATATGCACACCACGCTTCCTCGAAAAATTAATGATCGATTGTGGTGTTTTGATCGAGAGAGGAAAACTAACATTTGTAAATCTGATTCAAAGGGTTTCTTTTCCTCGACAGCCTACAAATCATGGACATGTAGTGACCTGTGTGTAATGCCCTGTCCTTCCTCCTGGACAACATTTATGTTAGATTTGGTGATGATCTATACAAGCAGGCTGTAGGGATTCCTATACGTACTATCTGTGCGCCTCTCGTTGCAAAATTTTCTTACACTTATGAAAAATAATTTATTAAAAATCCTCAAAAGCAAAGACAATTCGATAATTTGAAATGTTTCAACGGTACCTAGATGATATTCTGACTATTGACAACCCTGCTTTTGAATTATATGAGAAAAAAATATCCACATGAATTGACACTCAACAATGCTAACGTTACAAACAAAGAAACACCATTTTTGGACCTAAAATATCAAAATCATAAACGGAAAGATTGATACAAGTGTATATAAACATCAAAGAAACAGTAATTCAGTCTCAAAGTCGAGAAGGCAAGGCCAAATCGTAAAAATTCTCATTGGAACGGGTTCGAACCCCGGAAAGAACAGCACTCTAAAGCGAGACCAGGTGCCCGAGGAGAGTCAGCGTCTCCTGACTGCATGCAACACCCGTCGCAACAGCTCCATGGAAACCTGTCAAATTTGGTGATTGTCTCGATGTACACTTTGATGTACATATAAGTATGTCTTGTTTGGTGATGACTATGATGTAAATAATATAAGAGATGATTTTGAATTCAACATTCAACATAGTAAATTTTACTCTGGCTTCACGGTGATGTTCCCAGATATCAATGCTCAATGACTGTATTACGGACGCCCCCCACGCCTTTAATATCCATTTACATATTCATCTGTGTTGCTGAGGCCCTTGCATTTTGCTGTCTTGTTTGTGTTTTCATCTGACTGTGAAGATGTTATTTTACACAACAATTGTGTATTCTTCAAGACCTTTGGGTAAACAGAAAAGTGGGAAGGTTGCGCGCACACAATCCGGATAAACACACCATTTCCTACTTGCGTAGCAGATGACTGTCCTAAGTCGGCACCGATTGCCCATGTGTCTCGTTGGTTTATGTGTGGTCTTTTTGTGTTGGATGTTTGATGTCTCGTTTGCTGTTAATTGTCTCTTGCTGTGTGTGTTTTCTCTGTGTTTTCACTTAGGGTGTTTAGTGTGTTGCTGTTGGTGCTGCAACAGGGTCTTGTTGGAGATCCCCTCCTTTCTTGCGTAGCAGATGCCCGTCCTTAGTTGGTACCGATTGCCCATTGGTCTCGTTGGTTTATGTATAGTCTTTAAAATGTGTCTAGGTAGTGTGTCTCTTTTGGGTATCTTGCAGTGCTTGTCTTCTACGTGTTTTTGCATCAAGTGTTTTTGGTGCTTTGATGTTGGTACTGTAACCAGGTCTTGTTTGATATCATTCTCCTTTTTTGTTTAAGTATATTTTCATTTAAATGTTTCGGAGGAGAAATAAGGTAATTGCCAAAACACTGTAAAACTAGGCGAACGATATCATCGGGGACTGAATAGTCCACCAACAACGATTACAACGTAGTGGTACGGCACGAATTGGCAAGTTTTCTAGGGGGACATTTCAAATTACAACACTAAAAAGCTGAAATTTAATTAAATGTATGAAGTCAAGTGTTTCATAAATTGTCATTAGAATTAAAAGGTACATGTATATATAACATTTCGTAAATTTCCATATATTTCGATGATTTTTAAGTTGAATAAAGGAAAAATGTCAAAACATTTTTTTATACGTTGAACACAAACTACTCTGTTGTCATATATTCATTACTTTCCACGGCATTTGCACAAAATTTTCAGCTCTCTCCTAAATCTTGGATCAAAGAAACAATAAATAATTGGATTACAAACATTGTTAAAAATATACAGACGGTAGAAAAATAATGCCACGCCCAGTTTATTATCTGGGATATCTACCCAGAAGGTTTTGTTGGCAGCCTCCACTAGAATTAGGGCAATTTTTGGAATGTAACAGGCCACACAAATGCCAGTAATGAGCATAAACATCCATGAAAAGTGATGCATATTTTTCAAATGACCACTGGCTTTTTTCTCTTTTTGACGATTCCCGACCCCGCGTAAATCTGGACTTTGAGGATAAGATATAACTTCGTTTTCATTTCTTTGTTTTTGCTGTATAGCTTGTGTCATGGTGTCACTCCTTTCTTTTGAACTTGATAACTGTGTCTTCTTTCTGGTGCAGACATCTCTTTCTTTACCCAACCAACCGTTACCCGAGAGTACATTAATATCATCACAGGAGATTGGTCGATTTCCGTTATCAGGTTTCATCATATTGCTGCTGCACAATTTGGGATGGGATATTATTGACACTGGCTGATAGTTCTGTTCGTTTTCTCCTCTCTTGCCTCCATGAATATCATCGTCAGATTTACTTCCAGTCGACCCTTTATAACTAGATATGTCAGAGCAATCTGTAGACAATTCTTCATTGTAAATGTGACTTTTGTTTCCCTTACGAAGCTTCTTCTTAGACGAAGGTTTGATTGGTAATGAAAGCTTAAATTTGGATGTTGGCCGGCATTGCTGAGGCGAAGGAGACATTCGAATACTCGTTTTGTCAATATTACCATTTCGAACACTCTTTTTGTCATTATTACCGATGTTGTTTCGATGTCCGTTTTTTTCTCTGTTTTTATGTTCTGACTGGCACACAACTCTACCGCTGTAGAAAGATGTTGAAGTTTTACAAGAATTCGTCTGAAATTGTCGTCTAAACTTGATGTGCTCGTACAGTTTACATCCAATGCGCACATAAAGAATACAAAGAAAGATCGGGGTCGTCACGCTGCAAAGTGCTAAAACAAAGCTATAGTAAATTGGCTCGTTGTTTTCCCAATGTCTGGTCCGAGTACATCTGTATCTTGTCAAATTTTTGGATGATATAAAAGTTGGAACTCTTCCGTAAAAGATGCTACTGGGGAAAGCTAAAGCTACAGACAAAGCAAAAATTGAAACAATGATGATCCTTTTTGTCTTTAATTTTAGTTGAAATGACAACGGTTTACAAACCTTCAAGTATCGCTCCACTGTTATTGATAGAAGCATGAAGACTGACCAGAAAGTTGTCATGGTACTGAAGAACCACATACTTTTGCAAAAAGCATCACTTTCAAAATTTGCTTGTTGAAAATTTAGTGCGAAAGTAAAAATTGAACACATAAGACTCGCAAATAAATCTGATACGGCTAAATACGGAATGAAATAACGGTCATCTCTGTAATTCCGAAATCTGTAAGTAATATACAATGATAACGGCTCCATTTCCGATGAGTCCTATGATAAAGTACATAGGACAGGATTACGCTGTTCGGGGTTAAACGGATTGTCAAGTCTTTATTCCAGTCTTCTAAAGAATACGGGTTCACATCTATTTTTGATGCTTCAGAATAGTTTAAGGAACTACTGCAATTCTCATTCATACCGGTTAAGTGTTCTAATTAGTCCCTTATCGTATTTGCTCTGGACTTACAACGGCGATTGATTTAGTAGAAGAATAATCAATTCCACGTATGAAATAAAATGTCTTAAATCAAGTTAATCTAATCAGCATCTTAATTAATTGCTCCTGATGATAAAAATAATAATTTTTCCGCTTTTCTACTTATTTTCACTTTTTCTTCTGTAAAATGTTTATTGATGTTATCCGACAGTTGAGCTGATTTCAGATTTCAGATTTATTTCTAAGTGTTAAAATGTCCCATTTCGTTCCTTGGACCAGTCTGATAATTTTCTGTTTCAAAGCAATACAACCTCATTTATATAGCCCTATTGATTATACTTTTGATGACGTCCGGTTGTAAAATCAGAGAGCAAAGTAATTATCCAATATAGCTGTGATCAAAACGGAGGATGAGACAAAACACGGATTTCCTAGCACTCTCATGTTGGAAAAGCATTTCACAAGACAATCGATGTACATATATGTCAACTATCGCGCAAGCGCTCTTTAATTTCTTCTCAGGCGTACAGATTTGATGCAATAAGATAGAAGTGTTGCGACTTCGTTAATTTCATGAAAAAAATCCAACCAATTTTTATGCACCATATACGTGTTTCGAAAAGTATATCCTGATCACTGGTAATTTTAAAATTCCAAATTGATTTTCAGAGACAACCAAATATACAGGCACAACCAAATATTTAGGCAAACCTAGTATTCAGGCACAACCAAATATTCAGGCACAACCAAATTTCAGGCACAACCAGCCAAATATTCAGTCACAAGAATAGCACCATCTACTTTTACTTAGTGAATTTTGTATGTCTACTTAGCAAAGAGTGTGCGGCTCCAAATTTTCCTGTAAGGTCTATCAGTATCATGTATATACAAGAACAGAAAAAAACATTTACCTATCTTAGGGATATAGATTTTTTAAATATCAAACTTCATGCAGTCAAAGTCCCAAATTTCAAAGTACACTACGAACGTGCAGATAAATCTCACTTTGTACGTCGTTGGCTAATCATAAAACCACCGTCTTAATGGTATCCGGTATGTCTAAATATAAAACTTCCCTTAAGTATCGTTTTATCAAATGGAAACAGGTTGATGTTTGTTCAGCCAACCATCAAAAATTATACTTTAAATATCTTTTTGAAGAACAGGATATTGGTATAATTCTCAACAAAATTGATTTTAGAAAAAGAGGGTAGGTCGACGTATTCTTAAATGACATCACCGTACATGTTTTTAGATGAAGATTAGAATCATTTCAATCAAACTAATACTTTCTGAATATTAAACGAATAAAGGAATACATCTTGAAAATTTCTTTAGAATATATTCATAAGATGGTGGTAGTGTATAATGTTTTGTAATATACTACATACTATATTATTATAGTACGCCGAATACATGAATAAGATGTTTTGTGAATACAACAATGAAGTGTTAATTATTTAGTTTATTAATTACTTCTTTCCAGCTCTGTCGCCTGAAGGATGATTTGTTTTGGCACTCTATCAATTTGACATCAAATATATGTTTTTCTATTTCGGAAATTTGCCATTTCATCGAAAAATATCGTCGACATTAAAGGAGATTAACATCTTAGCACCATACCTCCGATGCTATTTTGAATATAGATTTTATTTGGATATGCCACTGAATCGACCTTACAGGAAATTCGGAGCCTCGCACTCTCTGTAAAGTAAATGCATAAATTCAAATTCTAAAAATAAAACCAGAGGGCGCTAGTGAAATGAATTTGGGTGGCGCATGAAAAGCACTTTGGCTGGAAAGATCTCTGGTGAGAATTTGATATTCGAAACACGAGTCTGGTGCATCAAAACTGGTTTGAAATTTTCTTCAAGAAGGTGTAGAGTTGGAACACTTCCATTTCGTGATTTATGATAAACATTAACAAAGTATCGATCAGTTATTCAGTCTCAAAGTCGAGAAGGCAAGGCAAAGTCATTAGATTTTCGTATGAAACCTAAATATCACAGAGGAGATATTACTTGTTGAAAAGCGTCTAAGTGCATTTAAAATATTAATGATATTACAACAGAACAATATTTCAATATTGACATCTGGTATCTTTGCTGGTGGAATGTGAATCCCCGATCATTTGGTCCGCAAGGAAAAGGGGGTGATCTCAAGCATGACCACCCTGCACCCTCCCAGCGAAACAAACCCTCAAGAAAGCGATACGTAAATTACATCAGGCAATACTACAAACCACAAAAAAAAACACGACAAGAATCACTAGAACATCATACATAACAATCGAATCAGACGTACAAAAACATCAAACATTAATGACAGCACATAAAAGGAAGGAGACCAATGTGCACCCGGCGCCGACTTTGGACGGCCATCTGCTATAAGCAAACGAAGTTGTTATCCGGATTACGTGCGCACAACCCTCCCATTTATCCGGATGCACAGAGGTCTCCATAGACGCACAATGGTTGTATAAACATAAAACTTATTGTAAGGTGATGTCACAAACAAGACAGTTAAAGATACATTGTCCCTGAAAATGAATTTTATCGAAAACGTAAAATTTATTCAGCATGTTCAGAAGGGTCTAGATTAAGAAAAAAAGGAGCCATACAAAGTTTTATATGAAAATATGCAGTACCGTCGTCAATTATGACAGTGTGCAACGTTGGGAAAGACACTGGTACAAAACTGTAGATTGGTCCAGTACCATGCCCAGTGTACTTTTTTATGACGTTGGGATAATATCCTCTGTAAAGCAGGCAACCGACTATTTTCTTACATTTGTGGTTGAAGTTTGATCTACCTTTGATCCTTCTGATTTCGTTTACTAAGTCACCGTAAAATGAAGGTAATGCAATTCCCAATGGTACATACTCTGATGCTGAACTTGTCCCAAATTTTGCAAGAAGTTCAGAATAGCTTTTGTAAAATTTCCAAAAAAAGATTTTACAAGTTTATGATATCTAAATCCTTGGTTGATAAGTTTCTTTGTAATTTGTCTATTTGTATCATGGAAGTCCGAAACATGGGAGCAAGCTCGTGCGTATCTGATGAGCTGAGAGATGTAAATGCTGTAGGATGGCAACCTTGGAACATCGCTATCAAGCCAAGGAAAATTAACAATGTTGAAGCCAATGTCTGTAAATGATAAATAGCCACTGGCCGCAGACAGTGCATGTATTTTATATATTATTTTCATTTTCTTGCGTGAACATCGACGGCGGGTCAACAGGCGATGCTTACTCCTCCCGGGCACATGGTCCCACCTCTAGATTGCTGGAGGTCCGTCGATGCTCAATTTGGTTCTCTTTTGTGAGTGCTGTTGAGATTATTGTCAGGATCTTCTTTAACTCATTCATTTGATATACTTCTAAATACTCAGTCACTAAATTCTTTGAATTATTCGGAAATAATGGGAATCTGCCTGAAGGCATAACTGTGTCCCTATCTGGTTCTTGGGCATCAATTTTACGTCATGTTTAGAATTTTGCAGAGAACATTACTTCATGAACTCACCGAATTTAAAACGGATTTTTACAGGTTTCCATGGAGCTGTTGCGACGCTTGTTGTAAGGAATCAACTACATGCATATAGATCTGACAAATATGGAAAATGACCGATAATTCAGAAAATCACTAACCGAAGACATACCAAATGAGGATAAAACAGAAACCAAATCGAACAAACAAAACCTTCCACCACTTGAAAAGAAGCGATCTCCCAATATGGGAGTGAGACCAGGTGCCCGGGAAGAGTCAGCATCACCTGCTTGCATGTAACACTCGTCGCTTCAATTTGACAGAAGTATCACATCCGGTTACTTCCACCTCGGAAGATACAAGTATATTCTGTGGTTGAATGGTTCAAGTGGTCTAAGACAGCATATCATTCACCGTTCTGGAGAATAAGACATCATAGATTCATAGTGTATGACGAGTTCCCCATATCTACCGTAGAACCCTTCAATGCCGATGTTAGGCGATCACAATCGTATCCCTGACCGAGAAGCCTATCTGAAAGACGCCTAGCTCTCAGAAAATAATCTGTAAATTTAGAACAAAATCTGTATATTTGTTACTTGCTCTGACATAACGTATCAATTGAGATTTGAGTACGCCATAAGCAGGCGATGAAGTGATGTTGCTACTCATAAAAGGAAAGTTTGTAATGCCGAGTCGTGTATCCATGGCTTTTGTAAAGTCGTCACACTTGTCATAGAGTAAGGTGTTGATGTGACCATCTGTGTCGTAGGACAACATTTTGTCCAAATAGGATGCTGAATTATTTGTTACTGTAGTTTCTTTGAATTGGTTCTCCTCACGTTCTCGTCATGTTTAAAACACTTTCATTACATGTGTACTTCGTTTCCTTCTTTTATTGTATCCTTTTATCAGCGAGATGTGATTTTGACAACAATTTTATGAAATCCTTCTAGAGGATGGTTGGACACTAAGATTCAGGAAAAAAATTCATTTGTTGTTATGTTAAATGTCTTCAAATTCAATAAATCATCCATACTAGCAATGTTTCTTTCATATCTTGCCAATGCTGTTCCATGGTATATTTGTCTCTTTGCTTGGTATGTTTTTGTTTGTTATATAAAAAGGAAGGGACAACTTCACAACATAGAAACATCAAACACAAAAGACCACACATAAACCAACGAGACCAATGGGCAACCGGTGCCGACTTTGGACGGCCATCTGCCACTCAAGCAGCATATGGTGTGGTTATCAGGATTACGTGCGCACAACCCTCTCACTCGTCCAATTACCCAGAGGTCTCGAAGAACGCACAGTTGTGGTGTAAAATAACCTCCTCACTGTAAGATGAACATACAAACAGACAGCATGACGAAGGGGCCCGAGGAACACACAGATGGATTTGTAAATGTATATAAAACAGAAGGTATACGAAATACAGTCCGAGCTCATGCATGTGATCATCCGAGGAGTCTGACCGAAATTCAGAGAGGACAGGTGGTCGGGGCGCTGTTGAAGTTGGGATATTGATAGCCTTAATTGGGATAAATGAAACATCATCTTTTCGTTTTCGTTATTTTTGTGCTATCCATATTTCCCCCATTTTCTGGTCTATCCTGCAAATTTATCTTTTCTTTAATGATGCTTTTGAATTTGAAAACGTTTTAAAACATTCCAACGTTCGCGACTCCTTTCAAACTACATTCGTTTCCATTCCAACATAATGAAGTTACAAGGATGTGATATTTCAGTTTGAACTTTTTTCGTGAGTGTGATGTTGACTTTCAATTTGTTTATTCATGAACAGATGGTGTTTTCAAATAACATAAACTTCATCTGAAATTGAACACGTAAATATTGATATATTACTCGAAGTTAGACAGTTATTGTATTTATTTGCCTGAACTAAGAGTTATAGTAGACTGAACCATTCATTGCGTTTGGTTTATTGACATGTTATTATTATAATGCTGTGATCAGTGCATAAAGTACATTATATATATATTTCAGATAATATGCCAAAATGTGGGCAAGCTAAAATTTCACGGACTCCTGTGAGAAAGACGTCTTTCATATCTTCATCGGCTGGAAACGTTACAGAGGAAGTTTTAAGTCAACACGAATAACAATGTTTCATGAATTTCTACATAAAGCCATGTACTTCGATCCAGGAATCTTCGAATTGTAGATGTTGCCATTTAATTGGCATTAAGTTAATACAAACATATCCGACATGTGCCATGCTCATACAAGTTTTGCCTACATTAGGATCAATTTAAGATAAGGGTTGAAGCTAGGGTTAGTGCTGCTACAAAGGGTTAGGACTAGGGTTGGTTCTTAAGGGAGAGAGTTGGGATAAAATATAACTTCAGGTTGAGGACTTGACCTTACTTTCACTAGAATTAGGGCGTCACCCATGGATCAGCTTTAAATAAATTGTTTGACGAAGTGGTTGATCTTGACGTCCAAGTCAATTCGGAGAACCTCCTATACTGTCTGATACCCTCTTTTCTATAGGTTCATCCACTCACAATGTGCCTTTTTGTTCATAAGAATTATATGGTTTTGTTCATAAGGGTTATATGGTTTTGTTCATAAGGATCACATGGTTTTGTTCATAAGTATTATATGGTTTTGTTCATAAGAGTTATATGGTTCTGTCCATAAGAGTTATATGGTTTTGTTCATAAGGGTTATATTGTTTTGTTCATAAGGGTTATATGATTTTGTTTATAAGGGTTATTTGGTTTTGTTCGTAAGGGTTATATGGTTTTGTTCATAAGGGTCATATGGTTTTGTTCATAAAAAGGTATATGGATTTTTTCATAAGAGTTATATGGTTTTGTTCATAAGAGGTATATGGTTTTGTTCATAAAGGTTATAAGGTTTTGTCCATAAGGGTCACATGTTTTTGTTCATAAGAGTTATATGGTTTTTTGTTCTTAAGGGTCACATGATTTTGGGTCCGCTCAGCGGTTTTCATAGTGAATCCAGAATGTCCAGGGTGGAAAAGCTGAAATAGGGGAAATTGAGCGGTTTTGAAAGGTTGGTTGAGAAGACCATTTTGAAAATAGTCTATAATGGTAAGATGCATATTGTAGAGTCATGCCTGCGTTGTGTAAGAGCAATAAAGTTTTTGGGTCACATGACTTATTTAGTCTAAATGTAGATATTGTAAAAGGCGTAAAGAATTTTCTCTGTTTGACAAGACATCATAAGGGAAAATATGAAGTTTTTAGGTTTGTACACATTTTTTGAGTTACATGTGTTGGAGTTTTTTAAAATTTGGCTAGAATGGAGTATAAAATGATAGTTTAAGGAAATATAAGCATTATTTCTGAAAATTTTCCAGGAGACCAGATACAATACGCAAAAAATTCCAAAAACCGTAAATTTTAGGCCAATTTTCTAAACCTTTTTTAGCAAACACATGTGATATTTATTATGTATAGCAATCTTAACATGACCTTAAGACTAGTGTCCTATAAAAGCTGTAGATATAACGAACAGATTGATATATCGTATAATAATGTGAAATATATTGAAATAAAATGAGATGACGTCAAATTATGTATGATTGCGCAATATTTCTTCTCCGCGTGACAGGGTAAGAGAAACTGGTGAGGCTATATGGTTTTGTTCATAAGGGTAATACGGTTTTATTCATACAGGTTATATGGTTTTGTTCATAGGAGTTATATCGTTTTGTCCATAAGAGTTATATGGTTTTGTTCATAAAAATTATATGGTTTTGTTCATAAGGGTCATATGGTTTTGTTCATAAGAGGTATATGGTTTTTTGTTGATAAATCTAATATGGTTTTGTTCATAAGGCATATATGGTTTTATTCATAAGAGTTATATGTTTTTGTTTATAAGAGGTATATGGTTTAATTCATAAGGGCCACATGGTTTTGTTAAAAAATGTGATATGGTTTTTCTGTTCATAAGGGTCATATTGTTTTTCGATTCATAATGGTCATATGGTTTTGTTCATAGGAGTTATATGGTTTTGTCCATAAGAGTTATATGGTTTTGTTCATAAGAATTATATGATTTTGTTCATAAGGGTCATATGGTTTTGATCATAAGAGTTATAACTATAGTTTTCTTCATAAAAGTTATAATTATGGTTTTGTTCATTAGAGTTATAATTATGGTTTTGTTTATAAGAGTTATAATTATGGTTTTGTTCATAAGGGTTATATGGTTTTGTTCATAAGGGTTATATGACTTTGTTCATAAGATTTATATGGTTTTGTTCATAAGGGTTATATGGTTTTGTTCATAAGAGTTATAATTATGGTTTTGTTCATAAGGGTTATATGGTTTTGTTCATAAGGGTTATATGGTTTTGTTTATAAGAGTTATAATTATGGTTTTGTTCATAAGGGTTATATTGTTTTGTTCATAAGGGTTATATGACTTTGTTCATAAGATTTATATGGTTTTGTTCATAAGGGTTATATGGTTTTGTTCATAAGAGTTATAATTATTGTTTTGTTCATAAGGGTTATATGGTTTAGTTGAAAAGAGGTTTATGGTATTGTTCATAAGTGTCATATGTTTTTGTTCATATGAGTTATAGTAGACTTTATGATTCATTTCGTTTGGTTTATTGACATGTTATTATTATAATGCTGTGATTTCATATAATTTGTGTAGAAAGACTTATGTTTTTATCTATTTTCTATTTTTATTGACAAAAATACATCAATGTCAACAATTTATAAATCATACATATGTTTAACATCTTCATATTAACTACGTAGCATCATTTTAGAGCAGATAAATTTACAGCATGGAGCAGACATGTACTTTTCGGGTATTCAAACATATCAGTATATGAATTTGCATTTGGTCGTTTTATGTATCATGGGTGTCTTGATTTTTGTATCCATGGCTTTTACACAAAAAGGAGAAGACTTCCAACCAGGCAAGGTTGCAGTTCACACAGCAAAGCATCAAAACATCTTACGCTGAACATAAAACGGCACCTTTTAAACTTTTAAGTAGGGTTATAGTTGGAGTTGATAGTTTTTTTTTAATATTGGGTATGAAAGATGTACAAGTGTAGAGCCGCGTAGCTGGTCTAACTACTAGAATTATTACATTAAGACACTAATATGTAAAGTGTCTTGAACTTCTTCGAATTTTTCAAATGTTCAAAGTGAAAACTTGGTGTATGCCGACTCACCCCGGCAGGAGTAGTCTCCTTTTCAGTTTAACATATATGAACTGTTTCGAATATGATACTATAAAATTCATTCATGAATTCTTTTCGAATAGAATTTCTCGCTGAAGTAATTCTGATTCTATTTTGAAATATAAATAGTACTAGTTTGAAATTACCCATACTCGTTTGAGATAACAGCCTCTTGGGATAATGCATAATACACGGTGTTGAAACCATTGTGTTGCTGAAAGGGGGTGGGGGATAAAACATACTTTAAACATAGTGTTTTAAGGGATTATTTAATTCAGTTATCCATTTAAATATGTTTGAAGTCCGTTGTGTTCAAAAGATTATGTCATTTTGATTCCTCAAGGATAAGTAAAATTATCAGCCCATTATACATTGGAAAATGGTTATTATTCATGGATTCGAGAAATGAAAAGAAACTCTTTCTGTTATTCATACATAGTCAGCAAAGAGTTGTAGGGGATAAAACAGACTTTAAAGACAGATTTTAATGGATTATCTAATTCCATTTAGATATGTTTGAAGTCTGTTGTATTCAGAAACTTATGTCAGTCCATTATATATAAGAGAATGGTTATTAATCTCGGATTAAAGGAATGAAAAGAATATAAACTCTTTACTCTTTAACCGACATTGTCATCATAGACATACAACTTTATGGTGCACATTGAATGATGACAGATCGATATTCCCAGGAGAAGCCTGTTCGCGGAATTTGGAACAAATACTTTTCTAGCACATAGATCATAATAAACATCAATAAACACCTATAAGTTATTCAGTCTCAAAGTCGAGAAGGCAAGGCAGATTCATTAGAATTTACATTGGAACGATTGCGAACCTCGGAATGAATAACATTCCAAAGTGAGACCAGGTGAACGGGGAGGGTCAGCGTCTCCTGATTGCTTGCAAAAGTAAATCAAAAGTAAAACTGGTTTCAGTTTATGTTTCATTGAATAAAAACGTACAATTTCTGTTTTACGTTCTCCCGTTTTGCCTGATTTTTTCCTGAAGCAACAAAGAGATTTACCGCGCTTCCTGGTAACTTGATGTATTATGGTATTTATTATAGAAATAACCCATAGTAAATTTAACCGGAATGCGCGATAAATCCCTGTGGAAGCGACTGTTTGAATTCAATTTTTGTTTCGTCGCTCCCATATTTCCTGGGTTTTTCCTGGAGCAATTTTTGATTCATTTTATTAATATTTAATCCGAACGTCAATTTAACTGAAGGTGCCGCTCTTCGCGCGCCGCATAATTGATTGTGATGTTGATATGTTTCAATTATCTAATTTCAGATGATAGTTTAGATAGATAATATCACATACTCTGTATTTGTTACCGTTTGCAGGTCCCAAAGGATCAATGATTCGTACATTGATATTGAAACTAGAATAAATATGCAAAGAACGGTTTATAATCTTGTTTGTCTGTGACTAATGCAGATATTTTATTTAATTTGTTTGATTTAAGATACATTGTGTATTCCCGATAACAATCATCATTAAGCAATGACCACCTTCGAATAGAAGCTCACGTGTTATTTGTCGTTAATTTTATCAGCAATCCTGTTTGAATTGAACAGGAAATCGTAAGACGTAAAAGATTATATTGACGCGGAATCTTGCTAGAGCTTTTGTAATGAGATTTGATCTTTGCGAACATTATTTTGCAAGATTGTATGTTCTATGTTCTAAAATGATACAGAATTTTTTTCTCTCTTTGTTTGAAATGGAATCATGGATTCCATTTTATTATGATGAATTAACATGACCTTGGTTCAAGATCATGCACTCATTTATGTCCTGGTTAGGCGAATGTTGCAAAAGCCCGGTAAAGGTCCAATAAAAAGGTAAAAGTTCTTTCAGTTTGGAAAAGTTAGGAATCCTAATGGGGGATTAAGTGAAAAAGAAAAAACCAGTTCTGCGAAAATCATATGAATATTTCTGATAATTTTGTGGGGGTTCAAAGTATAATTAAGTTACTACAATTTATTTTTCAACTAAGAAACGGAAGAACGGTTGATCGTTATTTCAACGCATTCGCAAAATTCTGTAGTCAAAATTTCTAGAAATTTCTAAAACTTGGGTCTGTAGCATCATATCCCACCCATTCTGCTACATCTTTCCGTACATTTTTGGACATAATAATTTTCACACATTTTTGTCATTTTACATTGATTAGCTAGAGGATCACTGATAAGGGTAAGTACCCGAAACGTGCATGTCTGGTCCATGCTGCGAATTAATCTGTTCTTAAATGATGCAGCTATTGAACTTGAAGACGTTAAACATTCAGGCTTTAATTACGTAACCTGAGACCTAGCCCTAACCCTTTATCAAACACAAGCACTTTCTATCCCTGTATGGGTACATTATATTTTGCTTGCTGGGTAAGAGCTCCCAAGAGACAACGTTTGTTGATGATCGATGGATCGGCATACAAATTCTTGTAAATATATAAGAATTAACATCCTCATGAGTAAAGAAAATGCAGACAAACAGACTGAGATAATAACACAGCACCATAGAAACCCGAATGACATTACTAATAAACTATCTAATGAACAATCTCCAGTGCCCAGTTCAAGAAGGGAGGGGATCTCCAACAAGACCCTGTTGCAGCATCAACAGCAAAACACCAATACAACCGATGCAAAAACACAAAAGACGAGCATAGTATGAGACGAAAAAGAGACATACGACATGTAAACATCAAACACAAAAGACTACACATAATCCGACGAGACCAATGGGCAACCGGTGCCGACTTTGGACGACCATTTGCCACGCGAGTAGCAAATGGTGGTGTCGTTATCCTGGATTACGTGCGCACAACCCTCTCACTTCTCCAATTACCCAAAGGTCTCGAAGAACGTACAATTGTGGTGTAAAACAACCTCCTCACTGTAAGATGACCTCACACAAACAAGACCGTAAAACGTAGAGGCCCCAGCAACACAGATGGGTATGTAAGAATATAAAAAGAGGGCGTGCGTAATACAGTCCGTGTTCTGCCGGCTGTGGCGAGCTCATGTATGTAATTACCCGAGGAGTCCGACTGACATTTAGAGGGGACAGGTGGTCGGGGCCCTGTTTTCTCTAAAGAGGTTTCGGCAGGGCCCGTCATGGAGTCCCGTCGTCACAGTTAGTCAGAGTCTCAAGGATGCCCTGGTACAAGACTGTAGATTGGTCGAGTACCAAGCCTAGTGTCCGTCTGGTGACATTAGGATCATATCCACGGTATAAAAGGCGTTTGATGTTTCTGACGCATTTTCGATGGTTATGCTGCCTACCTTTGATCCGTCTAATTTTGTTTATCATATCAAGAACGGATTTATTGTAGGTGACGATATAAAATGTTAAACGATTTCAAATTCAATAGCATCTTTTTAGAACAGATAAAAATTAAGCGCTGTATTAATTATAGTTTAAACATTTCTATTCAAATAGCACATGATCCATGCCAAATATACAAAACAAACAACTGTATAATTAAGTAGGTCAGAAATGGAAGCATTAATATCTTATTCACATTTCTCTGGCTCTGTAAAGTTTTACTGTGTCTGAAAATCACTTTGGCTGGAAGCATCACTGAAGAGGATTTACTATCCGAAACACGTGTCTTGTGCATTAAAATTGCATGGTTTGAAATTTTCTGCGATAAGGTAAAGAGTTGGAACACTTCCGTATTATTAAAACACGGGGTCGCACTTTGAACCCTGGATAAAAATGTAGAGTAGAAAATTAACAAAGTCCATTTGTGGCGCCAACATGAATAAAAAAAACTGCGTCATTATTAGTTATTATGTTTGTTACTCCACAGAGATTTGTCAGGTTGATCAAGCCCATAGTTTAAGGCGAGGCGAAGCCGTGCCCTCTATGGGCTTGATCAACCCGACAAATCTCTGTGGTCAGTCAGTAGCAAACCTTATAACTTTTTTATTCTGCCGAAGACCAAAATCTCCGGAGGTTTTTTTGCAGAAAATTGGCGTTTCACGGCTCCTTTTACATGATAATTCATTTATACGGCAATGGCGGAAATACGGACGGTCTATAGAAATTTCGACGGCGTGCACGTGACGCGATTTACGCTCTCTGATTGGTTCAAACTAGTCCGATGCAAAATAAACTACATTGACTACATTATCTGTCCTTGTATAATGCAAAAATGCAAATTCATTGATCCCAAGGTCTGCCAAACATTAATTTCCCGTTGAATCTGCCATTATGAAATAGAAACACCGAGTACACTGAAAAATACCACACCGAAAAACAGTAAGAAAATAGAAAAAAATAATTCAAAAGACAAAGAACAAAATTTACTCCACCGTTCTGCGATGAATCAAAAGTGAATCCCCAATGGAGATGAGATAAGTTGCCCATGGAGAGTAAGTGGTTTAATTTCAAAAGACATTAAACATTTGATAATATACATGATATAAGGTAAGTATAAGTTCTCTCATTTTACGAAATTTAGTCTCTGTTGAAAACTTTTGAAAGCCTATTCCAAAAATATATCAGTTCTTCTGGATCATCTTTCTTCGGAAACTGAAGGCAGACAGTTCTCCATCATATTTTCTTCAGCAAATTCGGTAACTCGTGTACTTGAATGTCATCTTTCAAAATGATTAATATTGTATCAGAGTCATTCATAAAGACATGTTGTCTAGCTAATTCCATTTCAAACATGCTCCATTTACTCTCTAGAAAGTTTCTGGTGATAACGAAGACAGATTTTCTGCTTGAATCAATACTTCGGAGGATCTCTTCAGCTATTGATTCGCCGGGAATAAAGTCTTTTTGATACATGCACACCTGTAAGGACAGTTCTTGTGTGAGATATTGAAAAAGAGAACCAATCACCCAATCACAATCTAAATGTGAGTAGGACAGGAATACGTCATACGTATAATTGTCTCCAGAATCTTGAAGATGTCTTTGCTTCTTTATCCGCCTTGCCGCCATCAGATACAGGTAAATAACAACAGCTTTGTTTCTGTATCCAATAGCTACCATGACAATTGTTACAATCATAAGCAATAGTAACACAACTGAAAAGTCCAACCAGAACTCAGACAGGCAATTGATTTGAAAAGTCCGAACATCTTTTATATAATCGGACATTTCCATTCCATCTTGACAAAAGAGATTTTTAAATTGCGTTTCCTTTGTATCCAAACAAGACTCTCTTCGTGTATGCAGCTACATAAAATCGGTTTCCGTTGAAATCAAATGTAGTATTCTTAAACATGTCAAGTAATTCTCTTTCTATTTTGTCAAAATACGTGAAATAATTATTACTTAGGTCAACCAGATCAATTCGACGAAGAGGCATCAATGCTGAAGGAATGGTCCGAAGCTTGTTGTCTCTCAGATAAAGAATCCTCAAGGACTGTTTTTGGTCTTCAAAGAAATCACTCACAAGTGTTTCAATGCCATTGCCAGAAAGATCTAAAACTTCTAAGGTTCGTAATCCTCTGATCAAAGGATCCTGATTAGTGTTGATGTAATGTCCTATATTGGAGTTGGACATGTTAAGATAAGATAAGTATATGTGTCTTTGTATGAATTTTGGATTGATCTCCCTACACTGCCATCCTGACATGTCGAAGCAGGATAAACTTGTTTCAAACTCTACATCATATTCACATAGTGCAAAATATGTACTTGGGGCTTTTACTGACGTAAGGTTCGGGAAGTTTAACTTATACAGCAAAGGAAGAATCACTTCTTTTCTAAGACTGGTTCCAGAAATGTCTAAATATTCTAGCGGCAAAGGTCCTTTCACTGTTAGGTTGACGCGTTGCAGAAAATCAGGGTATACATATTTGCCAGAAATATCACCGAGATTATGCTGAAGTATATCATCAGGAGTCTGTGAAAAATCACTAGGATAATTTTCAAGGGGTCTATATGATATTGATGCTAGATCCAAATATCGTAGCTTTGGAAAGTACACAAGGTTAAACGCCTCAAAATATGTCCAGACTATTGTATTAGAAGCCATGTTAAGTTTTTCCAGGCATCTAAAGAATGGACTACCCAATGATTTAGAGAAGGGAAAATAACTTATTCTATTATTGAACAAATTGAGCTCTGTTACACACATAGTAAGTAAGTTATCGACGTCTTCTTTTGTAAGATGAACATGTCTCATAATGTTCCAGTTGTTTCCACTGAGGTCCAAGACATCTAAAACCGTATGACGTACACCGTGCAACACTTTCAAGGCTTTCATGATGTCAAAATGATAGCTTAGGTCCACTTTTAGTCTTTTGAGATGTCGGAAGGGTCGAAGAAAACCATCACCAATTGGCGCGTAAACCATCCTATGAAAATTTAGTTTCAGTTCAACTATAGGAGAATTACGGAATTCTTGGAATGAATCATTGTATATTGCAAATGTTGTTCTCGGATGAAAATATACATTTGATAGATTAAGAAGGGTTGAAAAATTGTCGTTGAATCGAAAGTCTTGGAATACGTCTATTTTTAATGAATGAAGATTTCCATTATACGCAAATGATTCAGGATACGACGTGTAGCTGTTTTCCGCAATGTCAAGAAAGTACAAATTAGGTAAATCTTTGAGATTTTCAAAAGCGTCTTTTTGGAGCCTGTTATTACAAAGACTTAGATTTCTAAGCGACTTTAATTGCGAAAAACTACCTATCTCAATGTAGGAAATTATGTTATTGTCCAGATGGAGGTACAACAGAGACGTCAATCCACTTAATGAATCATTCCTTATTGATGATATGTTGTTATTACTGAGATCAATGGATGTGGAGGTGTTGGGAAATCTTGGTACGTTTTGTAGACCGTTGTGAGAGCAATTGTAACGAGTGTCAACTGTTGGAATTCTTGTACAGGCGTGTACTTTGTTCGCTTCCACATCTGAAATACATCAAATCATGTAATATATGGTGTGCTTTGTTACATTAGTTTTTAATATGTTAGTTTGAAACGTATGGGATAGGTCAAAATTACTTACAATTTTATATGATATCATTGTAATTTTTCATGCGTATGTATCTTTGCATAATGTCTAGCAAAAAATGAGATTTTTTTAATTAGCGTTTAAAATCAAATTGAATTTCACCCTATTTTGAAAATAAAATTCATGATAATTTTAAATACATTTAAATGATTAAAAAAAAAATTAAGTACCACGGTGTCCGTATTTAAAAGGACTGCATGCACCCTTATCAAAATTAATAATAAGACTTGTCAGAAGAGAACATCGCTTGTCGTGCAAGTTTTTTATAGTAAAATGGCAATTTTATGTAAAAGAAATAAATGTGAAGATTACCTAGTCAAAAGGCATTAAAATAGGTATCAAATGAAAGCTCTAGTCATGAGAAATGTATGTGTAAAATATCAACCCTACCCTTTATAGTTTAAAAGTAGGTAAAATTAAAAGTAAACGTCTTCAAATTGAATAGCATCATTTAAGAACAGATAAGTTGGCAACGTGGATCAGACATGCACGTTAAAGGTCAAGGTCAAGTTCACTAGGTCAAACGTCAAGATATCAAATGGAAGCTCTGGTAATGAGTAATATATTGTGAAATATCAAATCCTACCCCTTATAGTTTAAAAGTAGGTCACAGGTCAAGGTCGACATGATATCAAATGAAAGCTCTGGTCATGAGGAATCTTTATGTGAAATATCAAAGCCCTACCCTTTGTAGTCAAAAGGTCAATTTCACTTGGTCAAAATTCATGGTATCAAATGTAGGCTCGTGTGATATACGTCCATTTTTGGCCTATTTTAACATTTTTGTTATTTTAGAGAACACCACATCATAACTTTACATACCTCTGAAATGCATGAAATTTCAAAAATTCATATATATCCTTATTTTTCAAGATTCTTATAGCTTGTGGATGAAGTAAAGGCTATTTTTAGAAATTCTGATAAAATAATCAGTTCTAAGGAGAGACTTTTCTTATAAAAATTATGTTACTGGTTGCCATGGCAACAACGCGTTGTTTTTATTAATAGCTAGACGGTCGCCAGCTACACAATTTTTTTCTGCATATATATATATGGTATTGCTTTATCCAAAAGCAGTCAAATTAATATGTTCCCGAATTAGTGTTTGAGCAAAATGACTGTTTCTATAAATAGCACAATAATTTATGCAAAAAATCAATATTTTGACCCAAAAACATAGAGTTTAACTTGAAGTTCGAATTTCTTATTATCTCACTTTTAAAGAGTATAACCCAGTTAACACAATCATGTTTAAAAACATGTCAAAAATATTTCAGTAAATGTTACAGAAACGTGATTTTGTATGGTTCCATAACTATCAATAAAACATTTCTGGAAACATTTCATTTTTTTCAGCACTCTTAAATGTTGTTAAAAGGTTTTAAAAACGTTCTATTCAACTGCACAGTGTTTTAAAAATGTTCTCGGAGCGTTTTGTCAGAAATGTTTCAACAGAACCTGTTTGAAAACATAAAATATATTTCGAAAATGTTTTGTGTTACCTGGAAATGGATAGTAAATATTCTGATGTTTGAATCTTTGGTAACAGAACTCGCGCGAAAATGACAATTTTTTTCCTATTTTCGGCGATTTTTTTTTTATTGAAAAATAGGCATTTCCCTCCAAAATATCCATTCAGCAATGATGGTTCAAAGGAGTATTATTTTTTTTTCTAAAATATTGTAACAATCTGAGCTTATACCATGTATCGTTTTTGTCGGTTCAAATGTTAAACGTCTTCAAATTCAATAGCATCATTTAAGACCAGATGAATTAACAGCATGGACCAGACATGCACGTTTCAGGTACTAAACCCTCGTCAGTAATCCTCAATCTAAACAATGAAATATAGCCAAAAAGTGTGAAAACTATTATGTCCAAAAGTGTACCAAAAGAAGTAGCAGAATGGTTGGGATATGATGCTACAGGACACACGTTTAGAAATTTCAAGAAATTTTGTAACAGAAAATTTCAAATGCGTTGAAGAGACAACCGAAGATGATCGAACATGGTTACATGTGCCCTCGGGGACTCTTGGTCCACCAGCAGTGACACTCAGGTACTAAACCCTCGTCAGTGATCCTCAATCTAAACAATGAAATATGGCCAAAAAGTGTGAAAACTATTATGTCAAAAAGTGTACCAAAAGATGTAGCAGAATGGGTGGGATATAATGCTACAGGACCCACGTTTTAGAAATTTCAAGAAATTTTGTAACAGAACATTTCAAATGCGTTGAAGAGACAGACGATCAACCGAAGTTGATCGAACATGGTTACATGTGCCCTCGGGGACTCTTGGTCCACCAGCAGTGACACTCACCAAGTAGTTCAAATGTTAAACGTCTTCAAATTCAATAGCATCATTTAAGACCACATAAATTAACAGCATGGACCAGACATGCACGTTTCGGGTACTAAACCCTCGTCAGTGATCCTCAATCTAAACAATGAAATATGGCAAAAAAGTGTGAAAACTATTATGTCAAAAAGTGTAGCAAAAGAAGTAGCAGAATGGGAGGGATATGATGCTACAGGACCCACGTTTAGAAATTTCAAGAAATTTTGTAACAGAAATAATATGTGATATGAAAATAGAGTTATCTCCCTGTAGTCGCAATCCTTACCTTAAAAGGTCAAAAGTCAAGGTCTCAAAAGTTCTGGTCATGAGAATTCCAGATGTGAAATATTAAACCCACACCCTTTATAGTACATGAGGTATATCCTAGCTGGTGGACCGGACCCCAAGGGTACATGTAGCCAACTTCGGTTGATCGTTTCTTCAAAATGCTATTTTGAACATAGATTTTATTTGGATATGCAACTGAATCGACCCTACAGGAAATTTGGAGCCGCGCACTCTCTGTAAAGAAAATAAAAGCAGAGGGCACTACTGAAATCAAGGGGTAGGGTCACGAAGCCCCTAAAACGGCCCTGCAATTTTCCTTGTAATTAAACTTCATGACAAATACTTGATATATCAAATAAAATATAATGAATGTTTTCCGCTTTTAATAAAAGGAACATAACACGGACTAAAGCACCATAGGAAGACTTATATGACGTCATCAAGTGACGTCATTTTGACGTTATTGACAAAAAATTGCCAAAAATGCACGAAAATGTGTCTTTCGTGGAGAATTTGGACATGGCCACATTCGTCGAGAAACATAAAACTTTTATGACAAGAAGATATAATGGTTATCTTTCATTTGTAAATTTTTCATGTTTCTCGATGCATGTGGCTAATGTTAATTTTAAAGAAACATGCAGGTTTTGCAGAATTTTGACGGAATATTGCCGATTTTTAGGTTTTCAAAGGGCTCAAAGCTGCTGATACATGTATTATTTACAAAGTCTAAACACATAATTTAGTGAAGAACTTAACAAAGTATCAAGTCATACAAAAATATTTAATCAATTCAAAGGTTAAGAAACATGGCCGATTTAGGGGTATCGTGGTCCTACCCCTTTCGGCGGCTCCTGCAAAATCACTTTGGCTGGAAGCATCACTGATGAGGATTTAATATTCGAAACACGTGTCTGGTGTATAAAAATTGGTTTGAAATTTTCTTCAGGAAGGTATAGAGTTGGAATACTGTTCCCAAAATGTTCTCGAAATTTCTGAAAGTGGGTCCTGTAGCATCATTATTATCCCACCCATCCTGCTACGTCTTACGGTATTTTAGTCCCCCACCGGCTCGCCGGAGGGGACTTATAGTTTCCACCCCGTTTGTCTGTCCGTCCGTCTGTCTGTCTGTCCGTCACACTTTAGTTTTCCAGACATTTTTCGCTTTTATTGCATATATTGAACTCATTTTTTGGCATGTGAGTTTATCTCAATGTGATACAGATCAAGTTCGAGTTTGGGTTCGATTCACCTATTTTTACGAGAGTTATGGCCCTTGGACTTAGCAAATTTCATGAAATTCTCAGTTTTGCGGACTTTTCTTCCAAGGTATTGCAGATATTGAAATTATTTTTTATATGTGAATACATTTTAGTGTTATACAGCTCAGGTTTGAGTTTGGTTCCGGTGGACCTATTTTTACAAGAGTTATGGCCCATGGACTTAACAAATTTCATGAAATTCTCAGCATTCCGGATTTTTCTCGGCTGTTGTTGTAGATATTGAAATATTTCTTTTTATGTGATTACATCTTAGTGTTATACAGATCAAGTTCGAGTTTGGTTTTGATTGACCTATTTTCTCAAGAGTTATGGCCCTTGGGCTTAGACAATTTCATGAAATTCTCAGTTCTTCGGACTTTTCTTCCATGGTATTGCAGGTATTGAAATCATTTTTGGTATGTGAATATTATATCTCAGTGTGATACAAATCAAGTTCGTGTTTCGATTTGATTGACCCATTTCTACAGGAGTTATGGCCCCTGGACTTAGCAAATTTCATGAACTTCTCGGTTTCCAGTTTTTTCATGCCTTTGGTGGCTCCGCTGGAAGCATCACTGATGAGAATTTAATATTCAAATGAGTTAAAGAAGATCCTGACGATAATCTCAACAGCACTCACAATAGAGCACCAAATTGAGCATCGACAGACCCCTAGCAAGCTAGAGGTAGGATCAGGTGCCCGGGAGGAGTAAGCATCCCCTGTTGGCTAGCCGCATCCGCCGTCGATGTTCACGCACGAAAATGAAAAGAATATGTAAAATGCATGCACTGTCTGAGGCCACGTCTATATAGAAAGTGCTATGGCAACAATGTCAGGGGAAACACGTGTCTGGTGCAGGAAAAATTGGTTTGGAATTTTCTTCATGAAGGCACAGAGTTAAAAGAACACTTCCGTATTATTTTGGTATGCAGATACATAATAGTATGATAAAGAATAAGTTGAAGTTGGGTTTGATTTTTTTTTGTTCTTACAAAAGGCATGGCCTCATAAAATTTCATTAGATTTTCCTGTTTTCCAGACCTTCTTCTAATACACATATTGAACTTATTTTGTTGTTGGATTCATCTTTTGGTGTAAGTACAGGTCAATGCAGAGTTGAAGGATATATCGCTTGCGATTCATAAATTTTTGGACATAACTCCCTCATTGCATAGCTTTGTCCTTTGCTGGGGTTTGGACATATATTTTTCGGTCATGTTTAGAACTAAGCTCCTTGTGCCTACCCTCCGACGATTCTTGGCTATATTTTGCACTTACATATGCTTCTGAATAAACCCTATACAAAATTTGGAGCCGCTCATTTTGGCAAGAGGAAATTAAAATTCTGTATTGTAGATGGCGCCAGGAAAATTCACTTCGGCTTTATTTAAACTCTTCGGCATGAAGTACTTATGACGAGGATTCAAATATCCGAAACACGTGTCTAGTACAATACAATTGGTACTATAGAACATATATTTCAATATTGACAATTTCACGGTCTTTATCCATATTTTATTGTTTGGATTGAGGAATGAGGATCAATGACGAGTACCCGAAACGTACATGTCATGTCCATGCGGCAAATTTAATTATCTATTCTAAAATTATGTTCTAAAATGATACTTTGAATTTGAAGACGTGTAACATTATGAATATACTCACAAGAATTGACGAGGAAAAAGTACAGGTAAAATATATTAAGTGGTATGGAATCCATCCGTTCCGATATGTACGTTACTTCATTCAAGGTGTATTTCAGAATCACTTCTGTAGAAAAGGAAGTGTCACAATATAGGTCACCGGAAGTTCTTCTTTCTCGTTTGTTGAATTTGAATTTCCTTTCTTCAAGAATGTAAAGAGTTGGAGTGCAATGCAAATATACATGCAGCATATTCTATTAGTAAATGTTAACTTAAGGGATAGCCATTTAAGGTGGGTCCCTACTCGTGAATTTAACAGATGAATTTTGTATTTTAAGGCTATTTTCTATACATAATAGTCAAAATGACATAATGAACACAGACATAGATAGGCAATTTAATTTTCATTAAAGATACAGTACATTAAAGAAAGGTGCCCTAACACTTAAGGAGGCTCAATAATCGTTTGACGTCATCATATTCCTGGTTCGAATAGTACCAAGTGCGGTTTCGGTCTTCAAACTCCTCTAATTCGCTTGAATCTTGACGGATTTCAACAAGTTTGGTATCGATGGAACCAGAAAATTATCATCTACAATCTGAGTATAATATATCTAATGTCAAATGCATCGTTAAATCTATATATTAAAAAATATCCCGTAAGTGAGACACCCTTGCTACTGCCGTAAACGTATTATTTTTATTACGTCATCATCGGAAATTCAACCGTGTGTTGCTTAGCAATAAAATCAAGTAGAAAAACTAAAGTTTAATGATCAAACAGGATATTTCTTTGAGATTTTAGCAATATAATAGATAAAATATTTCAAGTTTGCTTTCTCTAATTATCTTGGGTAATACAAATTTTTTACAATTTTGTCAACTATCGTACTTTGCAGCAAGATGTTATCGAATATAGTTTCCCTATTTAAAAACTTTGAGCGAGTGAATTTTAGTTTTAAACCTGCTTTGTTCAAAGATATATCCATTTTACAGATGAGTGCACGTATTATCGAGAACGAGGGAGGTTAGCGACGTCTATTTATTGACATTGAACGTCAAAATGTTTAAAAACGCTTCCGTTTACTTTTTCTATTTCTCTTATTCATATTTCGGTCTCTCCGACACCCGGCGATCGTTGTGCTTTGAAAAAAAAATACGCTTATTTTACATTGTTAACGCCGTTTAAAATATAACTAAATCTAGAAATTTCATCTTCTGTGTTACTTATTTCAGAATCACCCCAATCTTTAAACATTATTGACAACCCTAACCCCCCCCCTTAAAATCGTTACTATGACAACCAAGTATAATAATTTTGAATCAGGATGAACGAAAACATGTACTTTTTTATAATTATTTTTGAAGAACAGAGTTTGTCGTTGAGAAATATGTAAAAGAAAATAACTTCTGACAAAGACTTCTTATCACTTTGATGACAAATAAGGGTACTTGGTACTTTTTTTTAGATTTTCATTTTGGGTGGAGGTGCACAAAAATGTACGTTTAAGGAACAGTTTTACCTATTTTACTCTTTGAAAGCATTATCTATAAAGAAATAGACATATTTGATTACATCATGGTGAAAATAATCACAAGAATGGTTTTGATGTGAAATTATTATCCCTATATCATGTATTTATCTATCAAAATTCATTGTTTTGCGACAGATCTCGGAATTGGTTTACACATGTATATTCAGAGGACCACTAGTCAATCAAATGAACGATGATATTACGGGCCCTTCTTTAGGTAATAAAGCATATCTTATCTTATCTGTAATCTTAATTACAAATATTAATCATCAGACATGAATGTCAAATAAACAGAATAAATTTTTTGACTCTGACAAAGAATTCTTGGATTATTGAGCCACCTTAAGAATTGAGAAATATCAAATATCCATCATATGCTTTTGAACCCTCCAAATTCAGTGATGATACGAATGTGGTTATTTGTTTTGTTTTATTTTATGATAACAAGTCATATAGAAGAAATACAACACATAAAATGATATTGTAATATAAATCTAAGTATAATATATCTCCAAACATCAGGGTACCCCCTGATAATTTCATAACATTTTTAACCAAGGGTATGTACTAAATCCAACTTTTTGCATAAAAAACGGATGAATTATTTTCATTTTGTAATATTTCATAAAATAAATTATATAGATGAAGAAAAAATCACATACAGGAACACAGTTTTTGAAATGATCAAGGTATGGCTCCAAACATTGGGGTACCCCCTTATTATGTTATCATATTTTCGACAAATGATATATAGTATATCACATTTTTGTGCAAAAAAACAAAAGATGGAATTTCTTCAAAATGGATCATTTTATACGATAGTGTATATAGATGGTGAAAAAATAGCATACATGTATACAATTTTATAAATGATCAAGATATGGCTACAAACATAAGGGTACCCCCTAATAATTTCATCACATTTTCAACTAAGAAATGATACTGTATGATGGGTGTGGATATTGATAGATTGCACCATCTTTTGCTTCTTTTGGCATTTAAGATCTTCTGTCTGTGTTTTTCAATGCGCTGGCTCGTCCCACACCAGCCATTGTAAAACGTTATACGCAGACTGCTGCATATAAGGAAAAACCTATAACGGTTCGAGTAGGGAGCCACCTTAATATTATGAAGAGGGTAGCTGAAAATCCAGTACGGTCAGATAACATACTTTTCATGCAAGAGCCCCACTACAAATTTTGAAAATAATAATTAATATAGCAAGAATCTCACAGAAAAACAACCGATAAATGCCCCAGCACAAATATGCGTTACGAATTACACGATATCAAGATATATCAAATTATTTCATAATAAATGCAGGCAAAGGAAGTTATTTCATGATTTTCGGTTTTCTGAGGCGAGCCGCGTGGGGAGTAGACTATTTCCTTCCTGTCCAAGTGTATTTATGAAGGGTATTAAAATTCGAATTGATGTTAATGAGTAAAGAAGATCCTGACGATAATCTCAACAGCACTCACAATAGAGCGCAAAATTAAACATCGACGGACCCCTAGCAAGCTAGAGGTGGGACCAGGTGCCCGGGAGGAGTAAGCATCCCCTGTTGGTTAGCCGCACCCGCCGTCGATGTTTATGAAGCACGGAAATGAAATATACAAAATTCATGCACTGTCTGACGTTATGTCTATATAGAAAGTGCCATGGCGACAATGTCAGGGACGCATATTCAAAACACTTACTGTCAAACCCCTCGCGGGGAACTTTTTTACGAGCTCCACACGGCAAAGGGCATAAGTGTGACATAAATGAATTAAGTCGAATTCACTAAAGTCCGACTTTGACAAGGTCAGGGAAACTGAATCCAGGTTGTTATTGTATTTATGAAATGAGTTAAAGAAGATCCTGACGATAATCTCAACAGCACTCACAATAAAGCACCAAATTGAGCATCGACAGACCCCTAGCAAGCTAGAGGTGGGACCAGGTGCCCGGGAGGAGTAAGCATCCCCTGTTGGCTAGCCGCACCCGCCGTCGATGTTCAAGCACGGAAATGAATAAAACATAAAAATCGTGCACTGTCTGAGGTTATGTCTATATAGAAAGTGCTGTGGCGACAATGTCAGGGAAATATATTCAAAACACTTACTGTCAAACCCCTCGCGGGGAACTTTTTTACGAGCTCCACACGGCAAAGGGCATAAGTGTGACACAGATGAGGAATTCAAATTCGATTGTTTATTGCCTTCAAAGCCATCCTCTACACGCAAACTATGTTGACTTTCTCGATTAAGTTATCATAATGATATTTTTCATAATCTTATATTTTTGGTTTAGCCCCTATAATTGACTTATGCCTCTAGATTCCTAGGGGAAGATAGGGCTGCAATAGGTGTCCTCTAACGGACACGGTATTGGGAGGTTCTCTTTATATATACGTATATATGTATTTTAAAAAAGCTCAGTCAATGTCATTCCGGCGGCCTCTACTTTGGGTTTCAGTTAAAAATAAAACGGAAGTGTTCCAACTCTATACCTTATTGAAGAAAAATTCCAAACCAATTAATTATGCAACAGACACGTGTTTCGAATATTAAATTCTCATCAATGATGAAATGCTTCCAGCCGAAATGCTTCCAGCCGAAATGCTTCTTATAGGCCGCCAAATTTCATTTCATTAGCGCCCTCTGGTGTTATTTTTAGAATTTAAATTTGATTATTGGCTTTCCAGAGAGTGTGCGGGTCAAAATTTCCTGTCAATTCAGTAGCATATCCAAATAAAATATATGTTCAAAATAGCATTGTTCAGAGGGATGGCGCTAAGATGTTAACCTCCTTTAATTTCGATAATATCTTTTGATGAAATGACAAGTTTGCGAAATAGCCAAATATATGTATGATGTCAAAGTGATTAAGTGCCAAAACTAAGCTTCTTTCAGGAGACAGAGCTGGAAAGGAGTAATTAATACACTTTCAAATCATCCAATGTCACAGGGAACAAGTTTAACTGCTCCACACTGCATCAGGGAATAAGTGTTTAGATTAATAATGCGGAAGGGTTCCAACTATTAGCATCTTGAAGAAAACAAACGATCAATTATGCACCAGACACGTGTTTCGAATATTAAAATTTCATCAGTGATGCTTCCAGCCAAAAAGCTTTTTATAAAGACCCGCCTGGTGACATTTGCTTCAGGCTTTCTAAGATGACATATGACAGATCCATCCCCATTTTCCTTTCTTTATCTCCATCTCTAATGGGGCCTGCCTTGTCCTTTCCTACAAACGTTCATTTAAGACAACGTCTTGCCAACTGATGTTGAGAATATTTCGGAGGCATCTGTTGGTAAAAGTCTGGAATGTGTGTGACATCATCTGACAGTGAGGAGGTTGTTTTACACCACAATTATACGTTCTTTGAGACCTCTGGGTAATCAGAAAAGTGGGAGGGTTGTGCGCACGTAATCCAGGATAACCACACCTTCTGCTAATTTCACGGCAAATGGCCGTCCTAAGTCGACACCGGTTGCCCATTGGTCTCGTTGGTTTTTGTGTGGTCATTTGTGTTTGATGTTTCTGTGTTGTGCGTTCCTTGTCCCTTTTTCGTCTCTTTCTGTGCTTGACTGCTCTGTGTTTTTGCATTGGGTGTTTCGGGGTTTTGCTGTGGGTGTTGCAACCTGGTGTTGTTGGAGATCCCCTCCTTTGTTTGGTCTTGGTTACCCGCCATGTTTCAGAGCCATAGAGTAGAACTGACTTCACGTTTGAATAAATAAAATGCTGATTTTGCTGTGGAGTGAGAGAGCTGTTTGTCTTTATTTCGGCCGCAAGGTGTTGAAAGTGTGTCCGGGTTTGTTTAAGGGGTATGGCCAAAAGTTTTTCGGCCATATTGGATTTGACGTGAAGCATTCTTGAAAATCTTCCGTTCTGCAGAATAAAGACTCCAATTTTAATCATTTTAATACTAAGTTTTCTGTACCTCAACATCTTCATTTTCCCATCTTTCTGAGCAAAAAGTGCATCAATATTTTTCATGACGACCTTTTGAACTTAGTGCACCGAACTGCGCAGCTACGGCTCTGCAGAATTCATGATTAGTACTAAAACCTACCTTAAACGTTACTATGATCATATGTCTACAAACATTTGTCCTCCAATTTCGATCAAACTTTCTCAAAATGCCAGCTATATTCATTTTACATGCGTAGGGCTAGTGGCCATATCAACATAGAGAGGAATCCAGAGGTGGATCCTCGGAATACTGTACATTTATTACCAATAATTCACAAGACTGTCCCACTTTTTAAAGATATATCATGTAAATAATTAAGGAATTAATCACATACAGTCGAAATTCTAGTGAATTACCCTAGGATGTATAGAATCATTTATTTTTTTCTACCTGTGTTGAGGCGGATCCGGGCACGTGAAAATGGCTACCTGTAAAAATTCGTGTTCGAAAGGACCCCGTATTGTGTAAACATGAGATTTATAGGATAATGGGATCGTGTACTCAAAATTGAAGGACAAATGGTTGTAGACATAGAATCAATGTAATGTTAAAGGTAAGTTATAGCTATATTCATGAATTCTTCTAAGGTGGAGCTGTGCAGTTCGGTGCATTTATTTAAAAGTGTTCTAGTGTTAAAATATAAGTGTAATTTTTCGTAGAAAAGATGGGAAAATGTAGCTATTGAGGTAGAGAATACTTGGGGTGAAAAAAAATAAAGTTGGAGTCTTAACTCAGTGTAGGGAAATAATTTCAATAATACACTACATAAACCCGTTAAACGGCTCTTGATATCTTCGTCCGACCCTCCGGATTTGCTGACTATGCTACCCAAGTAAACAAACTTGTCGACTTTCTTGATATTTTCTTTGTTTAGTTGTACAGGATCTTGCTACTTGTTATTTATCCTCATTACTTCATTTTTCCTTATGTTTATCTTGAGTCCGGTTTCTTCGGCTTCCTCTGCGACACAGCGTGGCACCTGGCCTCACTTCGGAATTTTGTTCACTCCGAGGTTCGCAACCGTTCCTGTGGAAAATCTAACGATGTTGCCTTGCCTTCTTGACTATGAAACTGAATAAATAATGGGTTCTTCTGTAATGTTTATTCTCTCATGTGTCTTGCTTCTTGTGTGAGATTAGCTAGGCTAAAGTCATCCGCGAAACCCAGATGTTTTGTGAAGGTTCACTGGATATTGGTCTTAATTCTTGCCTGCTGCGAACTGTCGCATGATCCAGCCGACCACCATCAGGAAAATTGTCGGCAAGGGTAAGTAGCACTGGCGAATCAAGGTTTTTACAGAGGAGGTTTCTGTCAGCTTACGATCATGACATCTTCGTATAGTAGTTGAATGATATTGACAAATTTTGTGGGAGGCTGTAGTGACGCATCGGACTTCAGATGCAGATGACGTATCTGTCAACACTGTCGAACGCCTTTTGGAAATCAAAATAGACTGTGCAGATGGGATTTTACCACTCTTAACGACTGCTCGATTATAATACGCATGGTGGCAATGTAGACGTCTGTGTATGATCTGTCTTGGCAGAATCATTCTTGTTCTTTTCGCAGTGTCCTGTTCATTGCATTCTTCAGTCTCTCCAGTATTTGACAGCACTATCCCAGGGGTAGCATGATTCCCCTTCAGTTGTTGCAGGATGACAAATCCATGTCTTTTTAGCTTTGCGAGATTTCATTTCTTCCAGTCTTCTGGCACTATCTCTTGCTCCCAGATCTTGTCCAAGCGGGTGTATCCTCTCAGTTAAGTCTGAATGTCGGCTTTCAGTCCTTGAGGTGTTGAGTCCCTATAGGTAACTACCACTAGTAATTAAAACTATTAGTACGATATATAGATCAAACAAATAAGGAGACAAAACTGATCTGGGTAATCAGCCTCTAAAGTTTATTGGAAGCACATACTTAATGTCATCTCAGAAAATTGAATTTTTCTTTCTAATTCTTCAGATGCATCCGATTCCCTTTCACGTTTCCTTCTCCTACGCTTCTGTAACTTAATTCATACTATCTTAAAGGAAAGCAGCTAGGAAGCTGAGAACCTTTTCCAAAATTACTTCTCGACAGAATGGTATCCAAATATCTAATTGACATGTACTTTGTCTACTCCTACTCTGTAATATACATGTATAGGCATCTTTTCTCGATATTTTCGTGTCTATCGTTGTACTTGCCTACTCTGTGTATTCCAGTGTTACTGGAGACTTACTCAAGTCCTTATATCTAATGTTAAACGTCATCAAATTCATTAGCATCATTTAATTAATATTTTAAAAATTAAATAACCTTAAATAACTTTTTATTCGTAGAGCAAAATATCTTAACCAGCAACCAAAAGTTTTCTTTCGTGATATATCTCTGCAACCTTTATTGCTCACTGCTTATACTTTTAAAGGGGCATTTCTTTTCTTCTTGAAAATTTAAATGAATAATTGCAATTATCTTCACTTAACTTAATTTGAAATAAGGACTTGAGCAAGTCTACTGTGCGTGATATAACCGAGTCCTGATTGGCCGAGTTTCAAGAGACCTTACAGAAAGCATTTATCGAGGCCCTTTTCGAAAATGCTTTTGTCCCAATATTTGAAATAAGATGCATGATGGTGAATGAATGCGATTCGACTCGACCATCTGTAACCGCTGCATATATTTCTTGAAAATTCACAGAAATAGATTCATCAAGAACCTCCATCAAATATTCGGCAATTGAATCTGATTCAGTGGCGCAGCTATAGGGTAAAATTCAGCGAATTCTTTTCATGATGCAGGAATTCTTTGACTTCGAGGTAGACCTCTATATTATTAGGTAATATGTCCTGGTGGGAGCACAGAGAAGGAAGCCCTTGGAAGCTCTTCAGAAATAGGTCTTTGGGATACTACTGACAATTCGACTTGAAGACGAATTCAGTGTTTTTATTCACAATTAAACAAATGTTGATGCTTTAGCACACATGGTAGCTACGCCACTGAGATTGGATGTCGTCTTTTGACTACTTCTTCGGAAGCATCACATAGAAAATCGCACATATTTATAGTAGGCAAGTATTCAAGGTGTTCTACCAAATTTGTGTTTCGGCCTGATTTGTCTGACCTGGTTGGCAGACTTTCTTTCTCACATTCTGAGTCTGTGCCATGTTTCAAACTTTTCAACTTTTTTTTCAAAAGTAAACTCTGGAACGCTAATGATTACATGCCTACTTGGGCCTCGTGTTACTGTTCACCATTGGTGGCTTTCACTTCATAACAGAGATAACAAGTTAAAAGTCATGTTTGTAAAACATTAATGCCCCCCTATCACTTCTGTGATTAAAGTCTGTCACAACTTTATACTTGCATTGATACAACCTATGGGAGTATAAAGTAACAGTTTCATTTCAATATGTAACTCCACTCAAGAGATACTGAACGGAAACCCTAAAGTTTTGGTATTTTTCAAAGTGCAAGGGGCATAACTCTGTCCAAATTTTTTTGATCGGACCTAAATATGAACTTGACCTAGACTTTCATTGATGTGTCTGTATACAAAATTTCATTTATTTATATGTAACTCCACTCAAGAGATATTGAACGGAAACCCTGAAATTTTTGTATTTTTCGAAGTGCAAGGGGCATTACTCTGTCAAAATTTTGTTGATCGGACCCAAATAAGAACTTGACCTAGATTGTCATTTGATGTATCCGTATACAAAATTTCATTTCAATATGTAACTCCACTCTAGAGATATTGAACAGAAACCATGAAATTTTGGTATTTTTCGAAGTGCAAGGGGCATAACTCTGTCAAAATTTTTTCGATCGGACCTTAATACGAACTTGACCTGGATTTTCATTTGATGTGTCTGTATACAAAATTTCATTTCAATATGTAACTCCATTCAAGTGATATTGAACAGAAACCCTGAAATTTTGGTATTTTTTGAAATGCAAGGGGCATAACTCTGACAAAATTTTGTTGATCGGACCCAAATATGAACTTGACCTAGATTTTTGTTTGATGTGTCTGTATATAAAATTTCATTTCAATATGCGAATCCACTCAAGAGATATTGAACAGAAACCCTGAAATTTTGGTATTTTTCGAAGTGCAAGGGGCATAACTCTGTCAAAATTTTTTCGATCGGACCTTAATACAAACTTGACCTGGATTTTCATTTGATGTGTCCGTATACAAAATTTCATTTCAATATGTAACTCCATTCAAGAGATATTGAACGGAAACCCTGAAATTTTGGTATTTTTCGAAATGCAAGGGGCATAACTCTGTCAAAATTTTTTTGATCGGACCCAAATATGAACTTGACCTAGATTTTTGTTTGATGTGTCTGTATACAAAATTTCATTTCAATATGTGAATCCATTCCAGAGATATTGAACGGAAACTGATGTCGCGGACCGACCGACAGACCGACCGACAGCGGCAAACCTATATGTCCCCTCTTCTTCGAAGGGGGGCATAATCATTATATCTTTTCAAGATTTCAGTCACCTCTTTGTGCTCTCATTATTATTTGAACATTGAAATCAGGGTCCGGCACCATAAACTAAGAACTGACTTAAGTCAATTTCTCAAAATACGATATATAGCACATCAGTGAAAATTTGAAATATCGAGTTCATCCTTTCTATTCTACTCTGAAAATAGACTAATTCTGTAAATCATTTCAAGTCATCACTTATATTATAATGAGACAAAAGAAAATTGAAATTTAGACTTAGTCAATTCTTAGTTTATGGTGCTGGGTCCTGAAGTACTTCAGTCAACATTTAGAACCATACTCGTGTTGTGTAGTGTTTTGAATACTTTGATGACAAGACCTTTTTTAAAGAAAATGTTGAAGGTGTGACCTTGATCAATGTGTTTGATTTTCCTTTCTAAAAAAATTTAATTTGCAATAATTATAGATGATGATGACAACAATTATAGATAGTTGGTAGAGGTATACGTCTTAGCTGGATAACTTGTTTCCAATTCCTTTGATAAAATCATCAATAAAATAGGTAAACTATGAGGCATTGATACCATCAGCTGCTACTGACGTGGCAGATGGCCGTCCCAAGTCAGCACCAATTGCCATTGGCTTCCTTGGTTTATGTGTAGTTATGTTTGATGTTTCTCTGTGAATTGGCGTTCCTTGTACCATTGTGTCTCTTTCTGTGTGTGTCTTCTTTGTGTTTTTACAGTGGGTGTTTTCTGTTGGTGCTACAAGTAGGTGTTGTTGGAGATCCCCTCCTTTCTTTTACATACCTGTGCATTCCTTGACACAAGACCATACTATGAATAACAAACTTTTCATCTCGTGACCTTGACCTAGATGTTTGACCTACTTATGTAAATTCAAGTTCAAACTGATTTTTTCACTTTCGATATATAATGGCATTGCTATTTTCACATGTGTATTCCTTCAGACATTAGACCTAGATTTTTACATATACATTTATACCAATGTTTGACCTACTTCTCTGAAAATTTACGATTTATTATGCATTTCTTGTGACAAGCTAGGCCATAGGCTTCATATATGTTGATTATAGTCAAACTTATCACAGGCGACACAATTGTTCCTTGAACACTCAATCTAATTTTAGTTTAATGAAACTGTTTCCCAACTACATTTTATCTTTTTTTTTCAAGGCTCAAAGTAAAGAGGCACATATTTCATGGTTCCTGTACTTTATTTATACAACAATGATCATATTTAATCATAATATATAAATTATGTTGGTGAAAAAAAATTAACAATTGGCTTTGATTTAACTAAATCATTTCATCACAAAAACTTAGCAACCATTTAACAGTGCATGCCGATCAAGAAAATAACAATAATAATCACAACCAATAGTTACAAAAAGGAAATTAAATTACAAATCAGTAAAAAAACATAATTATTTTAACTTAATCAGCTAAAGTTATAGTCATGACAAAAGTGTTAGAGACAAACAGAAAAAAATTCCATAACACATGCTATGTCAAATTCAGTGACATGTCACTCGGTCATTAAGGCACTGTTACTTGTACATCTGTAAAATGTCCTAATGAAAACTGATCAATGGTAGGAATTCTTTTTTACATTAAAAATCAGGGAGCAAAACAGAAAAAAAATCGAAAGGATATAATCATATATTGATAACATGGGTCAACAAATAAGCATTTATCAACATTAAAGCATAATTCAGACAATTGTCAAGATTTAAGATAAGTAGAACCGTCTGTCACTTAATGTCACAACAGGCCACTTGCCAAAATTCATAACGGCTAACAAAATGAGAAAAAATGTCCAAGGAAGGCAATTTTTGCACACTTTTCATTGTTACGTCTCAATGGGATTGCGTCTTTTAACAGTGACGTCATAATGTAAAACAACACCAAAAGATGTTGACTCGGACATTATGTGCTCTCTAACAAATGGTCTATTCCAGCAAAGTAGAAGTTGAAAAGAGACAAATCAAGAGGTTATCAAAAATGATGATACTTGGATTCATAAAAGGACACCTCAATTTTTTTTCTCCAGAAAGAAAACTAGAATGATTTCAAAGCCCCTCTTATAGAAGTACATTGTATCATGTGCTAAAACAAATCCAGTGATTCAAGTTCACCTGGACATTCTGAGCTTATGGATTTAAAATTTGTGAAATTAAATTAAAACTCATTTAGGGCTTAAAATATAATTCCCAGGACAAGACAACAATACAACCCATGTGTAATGTAAAATTTCTCTAGGAGATATGACCTTGGTTCAAGGTTATGCGACACCTTTGGATTCTGGACCACATCTATGTGAAATGTTTTTAATACTAAAACTAATTTCAGGGGTCAACAAGACAGGAGGGGATCTCTAACAACACCCAGTTGCCTCACCCAAATCAAACCCCAAAACAACCAATGCAAAACACAGAGCAGACAAGCAAAGGAAAAGACGCAAAAGGCACAAGGAACATCAAATCACATAGAAACATCAAACACAAATGACTACACATAAACCAACGAGACCATGCAAACAAGTTATGTCCAGGATGTAATTTTAGATAAACTTACAGACAGACAGGGTGATTCATATACCCCTGTAAACTTAGTCTACAATGTTGTTTTGAAAAATAAGAGTGTTATTTATTTCATGTGAGCTGAATCCAGGACGCAGGTCCATGGAGTATGTGCCGATCTTATACTGGGCTTGAAAAAGGGAAAATTCACAGCAAAATCACCAAAGAATAAAATGTGGATCATGCTAAAATAGTAAAACCTAAATAAAGAATCCATCCAAAGTACAAAGGCTGACCTTTCACTGTTTTTTAAAATTAGAACAAAATCATAAAAGTAGGTCAATGTCATGGTCAATTTATGAAAATTTTGATGGAATAGATACTTAGTATCCAATAAGCAAGTCCTGTATAAGTACCGATTATAAATCTCTATTTTATTTCTATGATTTTTAAAAAGGCCAAATCTTTTAAGCGGAAAATGAGTCAAAATCAATCTATGAATGACCGAAGAAGCGTAAAACATTGTATTAGTTTGGTACATGTACACATTCTAAGTTTGATACAAATTTGTACCACATGTAATTTGCTCAATATTGATAATTAAAAGTCACAAATTCCAAGCAGAAGAAGTAGGTCAAAATCAAATGATGTATCCAAAGTGCATGTCTGACACAATTATTTGTGCATGCCAAATAGGCCACTTGCCGAAATTCATTATGGCTGACAAAAAGACGAAAATGTCCAAGGTAGGCAATTTTTGAGCACTTTTTCATTGTTATGTCTCAATGGAATTGCGTCATTTAACAGTGACGTCATAATGTAAAACAACGCCAAAAGATGTCGACTCAGACATTTTGTGCTTTCTAACAAGATCGGAAATGGTCTATTGATACAAGGAAATTAAAGCAAATTCATCTAAAATAAAATTAAAGAAACCTCAAAGAAACAACTAACAGAAACTAGTATAACCTAGATCCATTATAATTATAAACCACTGTCAAAAGTAGTAAAATTGAAACATGTGAAGTTAGGCTCACATTTTTAATATGTCACCATAAAAGGCTCATATATTTTTCATGTCACCATACAGTAAAATCATTCAAATCATGGGCTCATATATTTTTACATACATCACCATAAAATCATTTAAATCTAGGGCTCATATATTTTTCATATGTCACCATAAAATCATTTAAATCTAGGGCTCATATATTTTCATATGTCACCATAAAATCATTTAAATCTAGGGCTCATATATTTTTCATATGTCACCATAAAATCATTTAAATCTAGGGCTCATATATTTTCATATGTCACCATAAAATCATTTAAGTCTAGGGCTCATATATTTTTCATACGTCACCATAAAATCATTTTTATCTTTCAAACTTCAAGAAAATGAAACAAAATCTTTAAACCTTGCACATTTTTTTTTTATTTGGATACAGGAGCACTATACCTCAAGCACCTGGAACAAAGTGCTTTGATAGCTAGCATGGATAAAAAAATATTTTGCCATGTATGTTCAGCTTTTTTAAAATAAATATTTCATAAAGATTTAACTTTTCCCACTATCCATAAGAGTTTAGTTTGAGTTCTCTAATCATACAATCATATGTTGCTGTATTAATATGCAGAAAAATTACAATTTACAGTGATAATATTTTAGGACAATATACCTTTATGTATTCATAATACTTTATAATTCCTGATTCATCGACAAAACTGACCCTAACTGGCATATCACGATTAAAATACAGGACATCAAGATCAGCATCTACATATGTAGAAAAAATATATAAAGAAAAAAATCTTATAGTAAAAAGCAACGACTTGTTATCATGCTTATGTTTAAGCTATTAATATTTCAGTCACTTCGAAATCAGAAAGTTTGCAAGTATTTTTGCAATTTTGAGACTGGAGATTCTTTAAATCTTTTTATTATGGATATTTGAAATTTTAACAATAAAATAAGATCATTTCATGAATGTTACGGTGTTTTCTGTAATATTGTTTATAAATACCATTCTACCCTAAAATTAAAAGATTTTGTTCTCAATTTGTTTCATTTCTGAGGGACACTCTGGTCTCCATGTTTTCTCTTCCTTAAATCATTTACAAAATAATTTTCTATGAAAAAGTTTTGTTAACCAGTGATTTAAGAAAATTCTACACACATCTGAAATGGAAATTGTCAATCAATGGCATTGGAAACAATTCTGACAACACAAAATAAGCACCTACCGTAAATGCACTAAAATGAATTGTAAAACAATAAAAAATATAATATTGACTTGATAGGTATCAATACAATAAATAATGCACAAATTCTCCCTCTATTTTCAATTTGGTTTGAATATCTCAAGCTATCCCGTAAGAATTATATTATATTGATCCTTACAGTAAATGTAGCAAAATCTTGTGATACTTTTCATTATTCTGAAAACATTGTAGAAAAACCTGTTTACGCTAGATGTGACTATCTTTAAATCCTCTTTTTTTCATTCAAATCATTAACACTTAACTCATAAAAATTCTCCATACATGTATTTAATAATCATTTCTATGATAGCGTGTTTCATGTACAAGGTAAAACTAACACAAATTCACTACTCATGAGTAAATGAAATATATAAAATGCTGACTAACGGATAAATTTATAACATTTTCAAATATTCTTGACACATAAAAACTTTGTGAATCTGACATGTCTGAGGTAAACTGCAAAAATAGAGCTCTGATAAAAACATAAAATGAAAATAAATTTCTGTTTGTGAAACAAGATGCCAATACAAGATAAATAAGAGTGTCACAAAATCATTACTTAATAAATGTCTTTGCTTGAAAGTTTTTACACATCCTGGGGTCCTAGAAAACAATTTTTTGTGTAATATATTATTGAAATCGAAGTCAGAGGAAGCTGTATAAGCCCAGAATAGACCAGTGCTGGAGAGATGTCCAAGCTACATGATACCAGAATCAAAATATAAAATACAATGAGCAAAAAAACATAACAAGTCTGCAAGTGTAGGAATAGACTCTGAGGTCAAGCTAATTGGCTATGGTATCAAAATAATTTTCTCACTTTAACTGTATAAGGAAAACAAATGTGAACTGTGGTAAAGATAAAACAAATACATGTACAAGTAAATTGATGTATTGCCATAAGTGTATAAACATGGGTAAAATCACAAATCAATGTCACCACGTCAAAAATGTGAATGTATATAGTGCAAACGAATTTCTTATTGCAAGAAAAATAAAAGTTTTTTTCTTTTTTCTGATATGGTACAAAAGTTATGAGTCTTTTGAAGAAGTTTAATGTTCTGAATTGACAAACAGACAGACAGGATATAAACAATGCATCTCTTCTAATCTTAGCTTTAGAGGGGTAAAAAGTATGTAGAAAACACCTTCTTTATTTTTTCCTTATCACCTTAGCTTACAGAATACTATACCAGGTAATAGACCTTTGGCTCTGTTTGTCTGCTCAGATTTGTATGTCGTGAGGAAGTAAAAATTAATGCCTTCCGATACAACACTCGCCATTCCACCGTCCCCCCAATTACTATACATGTCCTCTTTCTGGACGTAGATTGAATATCTGATGTCAGGCTCTAGCTTAATACACCTCGGAAAATTTATCTTGAACATGCAGGAGTTTCTAGGCATTTTGACGACTTTCCGTATTTCTGTCAGAACCTCATCGCTATCGCTGTTTTCAAGAGCAGCGTAGACTTCCATACTTTCTGTATCCTGGGGCAAGTTTCCATTTGAGTATTTAGAGTACAGCATAAGACCTGTGATCAAAATATGAATATCTACATAGAAATCTATCCTACCAGTTTTCCTTTCCCATTTGACTGTCAGTTCGGTCATATGCAAAGCGTTTACATACATATTGTTGAGTTCCGCGTCTTTTTAGTTTTGAGAACTTGACACTGCACTGACTTCCTCTCCTGACATTTGCTTATGATGTCAACAGTTTCTTCTGTTGATAAAAGCTCTTTAGCTACAACCATTTCTGAAAAGAACTTCTGATTCATAATAGGAAATCTTACATCGTAAATTAAGTTGCCTAAAACATGCCTGCGATTAGTTTGATTTACCTCCAAGTTTTGTGACGCACATTGGACATCTGTCCACTTCATCACATACTCATATAAATCTTCTTCTTGAATAATCAACGCATCTAATTTTAGAATCATAGAAAGACATTCAGTACATAGATGTTGAAAATGCTCAGAATCGAACGCGCCTGGATTATCTTTGATGAATTCTATACAATGCCTCCTCAGTTCTTTGCGGCTGAAGCAATGGGCACATTCCAGCACGGCACATACATTCTCTGGAGACAAGTTTTCCATTAGAAAGTCTACACATTCTGCCTCTAACCCTGTCATGGCGTATTTATTTGCTGCGTGCATGACCGCTAAGACATTTTCTCCTGTGAGTGGCACCTCCTCAGCATAGATGTAACTGTTTAAAAGTCAGAATAAAAATAGATTACAATTTATTTTTAATTTCATTGCTTCTAATATATATTGTATTATACTTGTACTAATTATTTGTAGAAATATATATAGGATCTCATACGATTTTCTATTTTATACCGTATTTATGAAATGAGTTGTGTGAATTTTACATCCCCGAGCCTTGGCAAGGTGATTAAAATCACATGACAGTGTTCTAGGATTCCATTACCCGTTACCCGAGGTAAGTGAAAATTGAGGTCGGATAACTGGAAAACAGAATGCTACTTATCCGTTGGTAAATGAATTTTGAAGCACATTGACAATCCCAAGTACACTCTCCGTATATATGCAGTAAAAACAAAAGTAAATAGTCGCCCACAAGTACAAGATCATATTTTATCAGTCATCCTGAATTTTTAGTGTGACAATATTTCTGGACATAATAATTTATTTTCATGGTAATGGCTAGGATGCGTGATTAAGAAAATTAACATGCCCTTTTTTCTGACATCTTGTTTGGGTAAGTGAGTTTCCTTACTGGGTAAGCTCATTTTTGGTGGGCACTTACCCGTTGGTAAGTGGTTTTTGAATAAAATCCTAGAACACTGCATGAGTTTCATACATACCGTATGAAATAGAAACATCATTTGACTTCACATGGAATACGATGTAACTGAACAAAATAATATCACAATGCTATAATTTTCACTTCATCAAATTCTTGCAAACAACGCATCAACATTGCCGTTTCTATTGTGGCGTCACAAAGGACCTGGAGCGCTCCATCCAATGACAATGCGCTTCATCCAATGACAAATCGCTTCATCCAATGACAACGCGCCCAAAGTATGTAATGTGTTATCATAACATCATGAACATTTATTCATGAAATGGCTTTATGTAACTGAATTATTATTAAACTGAAAATTGAATATATATTTCATTGCTACTATTATATATTGTATTATAAATTTCTGAATACTGATAACCCATTGTTTAATTTAATACCAGAAGTCTCGTAGGCCATATATTCGTCGACCGACCGGCACGAAAAACACAAACTTGGTAGAAGACCTTGAGTTCTTGCATCCAGTAAAATTTCGTGAAATTCTGTGTAGCAGTTGCAGAGAAGAAGTCGAAAATGCATCAGCCAATCAGAGCCCTTGGTGGTCATATTTGTCCACCGATCCGCACGAAAAACACAAAACTCGGTAGAGGACCTTGAGTAATTATTGCTTCCTGTGATATTTTGAGAAATTCTGTGCAGCAGTTGCAGAGAAGTTGAAAATGTGTCAGCCAATCAGAACCCTCGGCGGCCAAATTTGTCGACCAACCATCACGAAAAAGACAAACTTGGTAGGAGACCTTGACTACTTGCTTCCTGTAAGGTTTAGTGAAATTCTGTGAAGCAGTTGCAGAGGAGATGTTGAAAATGTAAAAAGTCTAAGCTTCGCTCAGGTGAGCTAAACATTACCACAGACACCCATATTATATGAACCTAGGGGTCAGGGGCTCAAACAAAATATCAGGTGCACAACTACAGTACAAACCCATCATATTGCAAAAAGAATAGAGTCTCAATCATTTATAGCTTCAGAGAAGTTGTAAGCACGATATTTACATACTAGTATAGTTAATAGGAGAAACAAACAAAATATCAGGTGCATAACTAGACTACAGAACCATTATATTTCAAAAGGAATTAAGTCTACATCATTTATAGTGGCAGAGGAATTGAAAGCACAATATTACATAGATTTTTTAAAAACGGTTTTTCTTCTTGCAATAGTAATCCTTTATGACAATTATGAAGATACTATAGAGTTGTAAACAGCATCTTACTTATTCCAAATGGATTTATTTCTAGTGCATTCTCCATAACCTTGACCTTACATGTACAGCTATGACCTTGAACTACAAAAAATGGTTCTTCCTCTTGCCATAGCGATTCTTTCTGTTAGCAAGAACTTTGATCCTAAAGTTATCAGCTTAGTTTATATCTTAATCTGCATAGAGAGAGATACATAGACGGAAAAACTGACTGAATTGGGAAGACAGTGCCCTACAATCATACATCTATTTGTCATAGGTGTATGTTAATTACATACAAACAAACCTCCATCATGTCCATATCATTTGCTGTTGGCATCATGGAAATTAAAATTACTCCATAGTTTAAATCATAACCTCCTTAAGTGACATTATGACCTTAACCCAGTATGTTACACTCTAGGATCTACATAACAATTATTCTCAAACATTGGATAGACTGACTCCCCTTTTCAGCAGTACTGGAAAATTCAATCTTTCATCAGTGATCTATCACTGCTGATTTATGATATATGACATCAAAGACAACCTGACATACATTATTTCACGTGCACACACATTAATGATTAAGCATGACGTTCAGAAACGAATGTTCCTGATAGAAAAAATATGTCTTGGTGGGATGGATCAACGTCCCAACCTCAGCTAACGTCTCAGTTCGTAGTACTTGTTGATAAATCCAACCCTCAACTGTTATTTTTCTATCCGAAAGTCATAAGTGCTAGAATATCATAAATTTAAGACAGGTTGTCGACTCACACTCAAAATACAAACACGATAAATAAAAGTCCTATCACCTTTACATTAAACAATGTTTGGCTTCATTTACTTGCATGTTAAAGACAGGTGGACTGGACAGACAGATGGACTGGATAGACAGGTGGAATGGACAGACGGATGACCTTAAAGTACTACATGTACATGAATACATGGTATCCGTTGTACAATAAAGTAATTTTACATAGCATTTTAATCATCTCCATTGTAAAGTATGATAAATTTTATGCCTGGTAAGGCACTTTAAACTATATATTTTCTGAAAGGTAATGATGCCCTGAGTACAGATATCAGACTCCCAGGTCTCAAAAATCAAAGGGGAAAAACTATTGTACAACTTTGTTATTTTGCATATGTAATATAGAGAAAATAGACAATATAAATGGTTCATTAGTTATTCCCCTTTGTTTTTCTGGTCCCAAAATTATTATTTCTGAGCAGTGAACATTATAACCTGATCACCTTTCAGAAAATATACAGTTTATGGTATCTTACCAGGCATGGAAAAATGTCCAATTGTACATCGGATACCTTTCTTGCATGGTTCTCATTCAAGATTGGGGCATCAAATGATGATCATATACATTGCACTATTAGATATGTGACAATTTTGTATCAGGAAGTTACATTATGTACTATGTTAATTGATTTAAAAGTATTATTGTTATAACTTATATACATGTATTCAATAAAGCATGACTGTTCTACCTTAGAAAACATTGGAATGCCTCTATTTCAATATCAGTGATATGTATCTCCCCTGCAGACGCCATGGGCCCATACAACATGGCATAGAACACCGAGCTGCGACTCCCCAACACATACTTGTGAGCATGTACTCGCTCCGAGTTACTGCCTATACAAAATGTGATATCACACGCCACTTGATGTGTCAGCATATACTTGTTACACTCTGCCAGTGAACGTCCAGTTTGCCATTCATTTTCCATTTCTGCATCCTCAGTATTACTTGATATATAATTCTGAAAATATAGATTTATGTAATATTGTTACGTCACCATTCAGAGAGTTGACTTAAACGTTAGTGTTGAGAATCGGATAGAGTCATCAAAATCGATGAATCAAGTAAGCCTTTCAATTGATTATGGATTATAATCGGATTCTTATAATACACTGCAAAACTGTAAAATATTTCATGATTTGTCCAATTATAACTTACTTTTTTATTGAAAGTGAATTTTATGGAAACTCGGCAAAGTGTTTCATACAACAGAGATCTTGAAAACTTCCATGGAATATCTGACATTTGGATATTTTTATCGGTCCAAATAGAAGATATATAAGGAGTTTTTATTGGACCAAACAATTTTTATCGGCAAATCCTATAACACCGATACATTTCAGGAACTCTGTACAAGTATTGGTCAGTTGACATAAATTATAAGTATGACACAAACAGTTTCTCTAGCAAAAAGACGATTTAATGGTGCAAATATTTCATTCTAATTATGACTTTTAAATTTCCCAATACGCAAGATCGCAAATACTTCTATCCAACATTTTTGCGCATTCTTTGATTATCCTCCATTGTTTTGACAGTATCAATTTACTTGGGAAGATTAGTTGCCCAAGTTTTGAACAATGGTTTCGGTAGGTGACTAAATGCAAATTAGAACAAACAAGCTGCACGCGCAGTAGTTGCAATCTTGCGTATTATAATTGATTATCAAAATCATAATCGATTCTCGTAAACATGGTAAACGGACAAATTATATTTATACACAATTTTACGTACTACTCATCAACCCTTCTGTTAAACATGATATAAACACCAATGATGGAGGTTTCTTCTGTATATATTTTATTATCATTATTATTGACAAGCCTTAATTGACTCTTGGGATCTGTTTCATTTTTATTATAAGACATCCCAACTATACCTGATGTGTTCTTTTAACATTGCATCCTACACGCCCATGTACAGCAGCCTCTTATACTTACCTCCACTACACTGGATACTTTTATATGTTAAAATCTTTTACCTTATTATCTGACTTTAAAGCCTTAAATGGTTGAATCTTAACTTTCTTATTATGATTTTACCAATTGGACAAAGGGGTATATTATAATTGA